>OX418222.1:48497032-49173981 GCA_948455865.1 Conomelus anceps
AGAGATTGTTATTTTGAAATGAGATAATTTATGTTTAACATTAATATGAAAGTGAATAAAAAAGCAAGATTCATAAAAATAATAATTCAACAGTTAAAAGTATAAAAAACAATATATAGGCATCTCCAAGTATTATTACATAGAATATTATTAGTCACTTATTATAAAAACATGAAATTAAAATGTGATTATAAAAATGTGATTATTCAAATGCGACTAAAAATGTGATTATAAAAACTTGGTGATGCATTTGCATGAAAAAAGGAAGTTAGGGAAGATAATCCTCTCTTACACTTAACCTATTAGATTAGATTATTTACTTTATTCATGTAGATTACAAAATGCACAGTCTTAGATTCTAGATTATGATAGTTAAAAATATATAAGTACTGTAATTATTGTTCTATGAATTTTACAAATCTAAACTAAAGAATTAATCAACGATATGTATACAGTATAATATGCAATTTGATAACGATAATATGAGAGAGAGAGAGAGAGAGAGAGAGAGAGAGAGAGAGAGAGAGTAATGAGGAGAGGAATAATGAAGGTGATGATGAAGAATAGGAAGAGGAAAAAGAAGATGGATAAGAAAAAATGACACTATTTAAGTTTTGTAAATAGGTTGTCAGGTTTTAGATATGCCGATTCACTTGAATCGAACAACCTGCTTGTCTAAATAAAACCGTTTATAACTTGATTCTTCAGCATTAAGTGAAGTGAATATTTTATATAACGTGTAATCATAGCGAATATTTTTTTGTATGAAGTAGTTAATTTAATCTTTCGTTTTTATTTTTTCCAACAGTTGTGATCTATCGGTGCAGAGATATGGCAGATAACTGTGGAATGTGTTTGGCACTTGGTGAGAAGTTCGGCTGTGGTTGGTGTCAGATCACAGACAGGTGTGAGGTGAAAGAACAGTGTGATCAGGGGACAGGAGTCTGGCTGAATCGGAACCACACGTGTCCCAACCCAGAGGTATTGTCATTCATACCACAGCTCGGCCCTTGGGAAGGTGGTACGAACATCACAATTGAAGGCATTAATCTAGGGAAAACCTTCAAAGACATCTATGGTGGTGTTAGTGTTGCTGGTCTCTCTTGCCAACCTTACGAGCATCTCTACGAGAAGACAAAGAAAATTGTTTGCAGAGTAGATGGTCCAGGGGAGCCCAAACCACGCAAGGGCCCAGTCATTGTCAAGGTGGAAGACTTCAGGGGCGAAAGCAAACAGAGCTATGAGTTTGTCGATCCAACCATTGAGGCTATAACACCGAAGTTCGGACCACGATCCGGGGGCACACTCATCAAGATCATGGGACAATTCATGAATGCTGGAAGCCGCATTGAGGCGTTCATCAATGATCTTCCATGCCACATTCAATCGTGAGTAGACTCAAAATTGATAAACTAGTGTCGCTTTTATTGGTGGGGTCTCTCTGCATTTTCATTATCATTAGACCAGGAAAGTAATAGTAAATAAGTAATAAATTTAAAAAAATCAAAATCCAATAAGTTACGGTAATTTAATTGTGAGACTAAAAATTGATACATTTGTTTTTTATTTTGTAGGCAGAAGGAAAATGAATTTTACTGTTCTTATAACTTCGGTAGTTTTAAAGTTTTTATTGAGGTGTAAAAGCAAGAAATTTTTCAATTCTTGCATGGCTTTGATAGGGATGTCGCTGCTAATTGTTCTATCAAGTGAAACCTAGTTTTAAATTGAATTTTTATCTTTTGGGTCGTGTTTATGCGATTAATAAGTAGAAAAATTTCTATGGCATTTTTATCTTCAGAATAATTTTAATGGAAATCTTTGAGTAAATAAAATTTCTATGTAATTTTTATCTTTACAATCATCTTTAAGAGTAAATTACAATCCTATTTAGTTGATATCAAAATCACTAAGGCAACTCTGCAACTGGATATCCAACCTATTTCAGTCAACACTGCAAATAAATTTTAATCAATATGTTACTTTGGAACCACAAGCCACAATTAAGAAATGAAAACGTTGTTTAATCTTAACCTAATTTTACTTTGTTACTGCATAAACAAAAACTTCTTTAGAAGGGTACGCTTTTAAACTCTAATACGATTGTGATAATTATTTTTTTAATTATTATTATTATTATTGCTGATGATGCCCACATGAGTCTGAGACTTGTGAGTGGGTAATGAGGTGAATTATAACACATAGATGCCAGACGGAGAAGCGGGATTCAAACCCACGACCGCTGAAACGACAGCAAGCTGAAGTCGCGACACCTCAACCAACTGCGCTAAGCGGTTTTAATATTTTGTCAATTACTTTTCTTTGAATACAAAATTCATTGATTTTCCCAATACAGAAGATTCATCGGTTGACTCACAACTTCTAAAGCGTTGAGAATAATAACAACGTTTATCAATAGCTTCTATTCTAAAACACTTACAATAAAACATGTACTATCATTGTTTTTTTCAATTAGGACTGCTCCTGACGAAGCTACTTGCATCACCAGTGCTTCAGATCGTAGACATCATGGGAAATTGAGAATGAAATTTGACAAGGGTGATAGATATTTTGAAAAAGAACATTTCGAGTATGTTGAAGATCCTACCATCGAATCTGCTGAATCAGGAGTTGCATCTCAGGTATTTTCATCATGTATAAATTATATTTTTTATCTATTGGTATACATTTATAACATGTGTACTGTTTACCTACCTGCATTTTTAAATCTGAGAATGATGAATTTCCACCAGTCTAAACTTGCCTCTTCTGCTCTAAACCTGTCTGAAAAGTGAAAATGTGAAAAATATCACTTCCAATATTATAATTATGATGATAACATTCCAAATCTTTAAATGAATTCAAGTAGTATGATCATGGATAACTCTGAAGAAAATGCAGTTTTGAAGTAAAATATAGTTCATCTCCATTCACAAAATGCTATCATTAAAACAAACAAACTTTTTTAGCGATTTAGATCATATTTTTTCATTGTTATAAAATATATATATATGTAGGTTGATTAAAATTAGGCCTGTGATTTTGACTAATTATTCCTAAATATAGAATTCTCTCAATTCCCTATTCTGTTGTATCAGCTAACTTTTTATTCTATTTTATTTTTAAGGGAGTTATGAAGTAAGGTTTATTATTCAATATAAACTTGAAAAAAACACTTTTAAATGGAAACTAACTCACGTTATGGCGTGACGGCCGTTTCGCTCTGTTGTCTAGAGCATCGTCAGACGACCCACAGTACACTGACTTAAGGTATCCTTAAGTCAGTGTACTGTGGGTCGTCTGACGATGCTCTAGACAACAGAGCGAAACGGCCGTCACGCCATAACGTGAGTTAGTTTCCATTTAAAAGTGTTTTTTTCAAGTTTATATTACATATTAGTGGAAACAAGATGGATCTTCAACATCATAGTTTATTATTCCTTGATTTCGCTACGAAATCACCATGTTGTGACATGCCAATACCTGAAAGCATGCTTCTGAACTAAAACAACGATTTAGCTCATATTTTGTCATTGTTATAAGATATATATTCTATCAATATGCAATTTTTCTTGTACTTTCATGCTCTTATAACTTATTAAACTGCTTAGATATTTTCTATTTAATGTTTTGGTGGATACGCTGATTAATATTGATATTATTTTAATACATGAGTGCATAAGTATTATTTCAAATTAAGGCTCTTAGAATAGGCCGTATGTTCTGTCTCAATTTTCGATTTTCTATTCTTCAGGTAAAAATCCCCAAAGGCATTCCAGCTGGCGGAATCAAGATATCGGTTTCAGGAAAGAATCTCGCTTACATTCAAAATCCTCAGATTTACGTGTACTACAAGAACAAGACCTACTTGAATGTAAGCCATATGTTTTTTTTTTCAATTATTTGTTTAATGATTTTTTTAATGTTACAATTATTGAGTATTTTAATTATTGCTGCTTGTAATTTCCAACATTGAAAAAAAATGATAGATGTTGAACTACACTCTTCCACTGTCTTTCCTACCATTCTAATGTATTAAAAATAGATTTCCAGATGTAAACATATTTGTCGCTGTTGAATTTCCTCTCCCATTTCGAACAGCATGTATTAATTAGACTTGTTAGAATAAATCATGACATAGCAGTCATTTTTATAAGAAATTTTATCATTTTTTATAATGATAACTAGTGGCTTGTAGGGGCAAAAACCCCTAAAGAAAAACACTAATACATAAAACAAACAATTATAATGTTACAAATCAAACGAACTAACAATCAAAACTCTGCTAAAAGCAACATATAATTTCCCACGAGTAAATACCGGTTTACTTAGGTATATCCCAGCTTTGTCGAAGGTTTGGCCTTGGGACTTATTGATTGTAATACAAAAATTGTTTTCTTGACATACGGAAAGGCATATTAGGGTCTGTTAAGATAAGTCTAATTCTTGGTAAAAATATTACATTACCTACCTTTCCCAGTTATTATTATTATTGAAATTCTTAGCTTCAGTCTTCTTCAATGCAAAGAAATGTTAACGAACCAAAACATTTTTAGAACAAATCTCTGTCTAATTTTAGATCATACTATCCCAAGTAACCTACATGTTAATATTGAGCACTGACTTGAAGATAAAACACAATCAATGTATTGCTGTAAACAAATCAGACGTTTTCGACTTCCAATGCTATTCTTATGGAGAACATTTTACGTTATATCTAATTTTATGTTAACATTTTGGAAATTCCAATAGTTTTCCCGCCATCACGGAATAGAGACGTTTAATTTGAGCCCTCTCACATCTTTCTTCGACTTGTCAGACGCCCACTATTTTGATGCAAAGAATTGTCTTACGAAATTAAATATATAGATTATTCACTCATATTTACAGCGAGAGCTTTCGGCCGTCACACCATCTTCCTGGTGTGCTCTGCAGTTGCAGTGTGGTTGGTTAGATGGCGCTTCTGGTTTTACTTTTTTCAGTGATGGTGGGGGGGGGGGGGGGAGTGTTAATTTTTAGTTGGATAGACTTGTGTTTATTATATAGTCAAATAGAATATGTGATTTAAAGTTTTTCTGTTCATGAAGAATGTTTTTGATATCAGGGTTTAAATGTTTGTAAATTTCTTATTGTTCTAATGTGTATAATTCTGGTCCTTTGTTTTTGATGTGGATGATTTTGAGGTCGGTGTTTACATTGGTGTAGTTGTGATTTTCTTGAGGTGGTCTGCAAATGTTGATTCTTTTTTCGTTGTTAATGCTTGTATGTGTTCTTTGTATTGTTGTATGAATGATCTTCCTGTTTGTACTGTATAGGACTTATTACAGTCTGAACATTTAATCTAGTAAATTTCAGGGAGTGTTATCTTTTCCTTGTCATTTTCGTTGCTTTTGGTTTGTGTGAGTGTGTTTGTTTTGAATGCAATATTGTACCCATCTTTTCTGAATATATTGGCTATTTTATTGGATTTTGAGTTGATGGCAGAGTTATGAATTTCTTGCTATAGTTCGCATTTTGTTTTTAACTTTTTTTTTATGTAGGATCTTATCTATGATGTTGTGCTGATATCCGTTCACTTGTGCTAGGTATTTTATGGTGTTGAGTTCGGGATTGTAGTGTTCAGGTGAAAGAAGGATAGTGATGAGTTAGGGAAGTGATAGCCGCGAGCCGTAGCATGTATCTGTTCAATCAGATAGAGATAAGCTGCGTTCTCGTTGGTCCTGTTTGTAACGGTGACCGATTAGATTGGCCAGCAAAAAAGACACGTTCTCTGCTGTAAAATCACTTCTCGGTGGTTCGGAACCCACCTAAAAATTTAGGTCCAACTCATCAATCACCATCATCCAACTCATTACCCACGCACAGGTCTCAGACCTATGTGGGCTTCATCCTCAAAAAAAAGACGAAGTTTGTGTAGCATTGATCTGGAGGCTGAATGTTCGTGTTGAATTGGGGGGTTTAATGTATTATGAACTAGGCGGTCGGTCAACCAGGAAGGTGGTGTGACAACCGAAAGATCTCGTTGTAAATTTGAGTTATTATATTATTATATAATCATTTTCTTATAAAAAGTGACTGCTATGTGTGATTTCTTCTGGAAAGTTTAATTAATATTTGTCTTCTCGAATTAATTTACTTTGTATCACATGCTCTGTTATCAACAGTTGAATAAGATAATCTTTCTTCACATCCACACTTGGTACAGTAAGTATTGAAAGCATGTTTGATAATTAGATCAGTTCTCCCAACTTGATTGATCAGTTTTCTTTGTAGTGGAGTCGGCGTAGCCGAGTTGGCTTATCGCTGGTCTGATAAGCCAAAGGTCCTGGGTTCGATCCCAGTTGAGTACAAGATATTTTTCTCGAGCCACTCCCGTGTTTCGGAGGACACGTTAAGCCGTCGGTCCCGGTTGCATATAAAAAAAAAGCAGTCGTTAAAAAAACGGCGAGGTGGAACTACCCGTAAGGGTCTCCCCACCACGAAAAGCCATACGAATTTACTTTGTAGTGGCGGAGGTGATATTGTGGAAGGTATCCATAATGAATAATAAGACGAAATTATCACTACCACATTTATCAAAAATACTGAGAAACTAGTTTCGGTTGTTATACCATTATCAATCTTAACCAAACTAAAAAAATGTTTGATTGAGATTGATAATGGTATAGCAACCAAAACTAGTTTCTCAGTATTTTTAATAAATGTGGTTGTGACAATTTCGTCTTATTATTCATTGATTGGTCAGAATCGTCCTCCAAACCCATTCACTATTATATCAGTACTACTAACTACTACTAGCCAATCGTACTTCATACGTTGATTCTTGTCATTGATAACGATTAGCTTGCTAGAAAATTAAAATATAATTTGCAGTCCTGTAACCAGGAATAATGAAAATGTGTCTCTTCTTTTCAGAAATGTGTCATTAGAAGTAACTCCAATATGGCATGCGAATCACCCAAAATTGATTTACTGGCCGACCAAGAATTGGATGCTGAACATCCTGAAAAACTCGAGTTTGGATTCAAAATGGATAATGTGGCTGGTGTACAAAATCTTTCAAGCAAGCCAAATTTTAGTTCGTTCCTTCTTTATCCAAATCCAATCTATGAGAAATTTGACGAAGAAGTGAAATATTACAAGAGTGACTACTTGACAATCAACGTGAGTAAAATAATGCTTCCATTATTATATTCAATATTTCTATTATACTTCAAAATTCTTCTAAATTTCACTCATTTTGAATAATTATTACCTATATAGTTCTCTGGCTTTCTTTGGCTTCTGTCACCATTGATTGGGATAATTGTGAGAATTTTATTACAATGCTTGGAGAAATAAAGTGGGATATAGCTTTTAAACATAGTACAGCGCTTTATGCTGCGGACATACAACAGGCAATTAATTCAATTTCGTGCCCTGTTTATCAGATAATTAATCCAAATTTTGTTTTGGCTGAGCAATTTAGTTTAAAAGCAGTTTTTCCATGGGTCAGATGTATTACTCAGCTGCGCTTGGCGTCTGAATATGGTTTATATCTTTATTTGAAGGATAAAGGAATTTATATAGCTTGTAACGAACACTGCCCAATTTGCAATATCAGAGAGGAGGAAACACCAACACACATTCTAGTCAGGTGTCCTATGTATTCTGATTTGAGACAACAATTCTTATCAAAGTATATTAATAACATAGTTAGTCATAATGATAGGGTTATGGTTCTTCTTTCTAATGTTTCTGTGAATAAAATGAAAGATGTATACAAATTTATGGTAAACGCTTTGAACTTACGTACTTACATTTTGGAAACAACAGGCTGATCTCCTACAGTTAAAGCAATCATAATATTAATTTCCTGATATATTTATGGCCTATATTGAATATCATTTATTATATTATTATTATATACATTGTCGATTTATATTGTTATGTGGTGATGATTCCTATATTTTATGTTTGTTATTACTGTATGCAACTATAGATATGCAACTCATTTGTATGAGCTAAAGCTCAATAACAAATAAAATGATTATTATTATTATTATTATTATTATTATTATTATTATTATTATATAGTTCTCTATTTCTTTCACTGTCCCCAGCATCTGCCTTGTAGCATCATGTAATAAGGTGACCGATTAGATTGGCCAGCAAAAAAGACACTTTTCTCTGCTGTAAAATCACTTCCCGTTAGTTCGGAACCCACCTAACACTGTAGGTCCAACTCATCAATCACCATCATCCAACTCATTACCCACGCACAGGTCTCAGACCTATGTGGGCTTCATCCTCAAAAAAAAAAATGTAATCGAGGAAACAATCATCAAAATAAGTATCTAAATTCAGTTACTTGAATTCTATACTGAAAATATGTGCCCTTATTTGAACCATATTCAATTTACCTGATGAGAAACCTACATATTAGTATTTTCTAATCATATTACTTATCACTATTTTATTTTTGCTTATATTCTAATAGAAATCGAACCGTCTTTGAATACAACGGCTTTGAGATGAGACCCTCTGCTTGATAGATTTTCAAGTGTGTTTTCTTTCATGTGAATTTATAATAATTTTTTAGTAATTACTATGACTTGTCTATTGTTATGTTGTAGCCTAAATTATGACATTGTGTGTAATTGCGAATACCTTGGGAGCTGCTGCAATAAATATATTTTATTTATTTCCAGGGACAACATTTGGATCGTGCTTGCCAGGAATCTGATGTTGTTGTGCAGATTGGCAATAGTTACTGTAATGTGACGTCATTATCTCGACAACAGCTTACTTGCCGTCCACCAGTTAGTCAGCCCATGGTATTGGATAACGAACAGACGTATAGCACATTGAATAACCTGCCAGAAGTTGTGGTTAGTAACTTCTATTTATTGCAACTGAATTGTGAAGTACATGTTTCTTTCGATACTTGTAGTTTCAAAGGAATTAAAGTTTTAGCACAGAAGATAGAATTAGTATAAAAAAATAGAGGTAGACTTCTTCTGAGGTGTTAGCCTACAGTTCCTTTAATTTTCCGTAATGGATAAGACTGATGTTGTCCTAACCACTTCAATTATGAACACACTCTAGACTATAGTTTTGACTGTCACATCATTTCCAATCTCAATAAATTAAGATCACCAATACCAAGAAACACAATTTTCCTCTCAATCTAAGCCTTATTTGGTCAATTGTGCATCAGCATAAGCATTGAAGTTGTAGCTTAGTTTTCTGTGCAAGAATAAGGTACAACATAGAGGTTGAAAATTGTATTTCTTACAAAATTCAAAGGGATATGTAATACAGAGTATAATAAATGTTCAGAATGTTGCAGTTACCTTAATAATTAACAAATAAAATGATAGGGAACCCATAACCACTATGCTTTTTTTCAGTTCAAGATTTTACCTCGGGCCACTCCCGTGTTTCGGAGGACACGTTAAGCTGTCGGTCCCGGCTGCCTAAAAAACAGTCGTTAAGTCACGTCAGAGGCCCTGAACTTATTCAGGTGCGACCTGATAACTCTGACACCAGACCTGAGCCAGCCAGGTCACACGATATTATTATTATTCAGTTCAATGAGGTAATCCCTCTTACCTGCAAAATCTACATTGATGCCAGTGCATGCACAGAACTGACCAAAAGAGGTTCAGCTTTAAATTATAATTATAATTATAATTCTATTGAGTGCTCTTGACTGTAATTATGATCCTTATAAATAAAAAGAAGTGAAACCTTTTACTTGCAATTTTTAAAACAATTTTGCTGCAAACACGTATGGGATTTGCTTAAAAACTTTGAGATGTGAACTCAATTAATTCAAATTTGGAATATTTCCAGATTTTTTACTTATAAGACTCAATGTACAGTATATTTTATTTCTATGATTAGTTTTCATTTTATTTGCTTTGTTTGCAGGTGATAGTTGGAGGAACTCTCAGGTACAGGATAGGAAGACTCAGTTATGCTTCACCAACTGAACTGAGTGGTCCTCTCACAAAGCCAGCGCTTATTGCAGTTATAGCTGGCGCTCTTCTTTTGTTGGTCATTTTTGCTGCATTCCTGATAGCTTACAGAAGAAAATCTACTGAAAGTAATCGCGTTTTGAAAAACATGCAAGAGCAAATGGATATTCTGGAGCTGAGGGTCGCTGCTGAATGCAAAGAAGGTTAGATTCATCTATTTTGTTAAAATAATCCATTTGCTTATTCACTCACTATACATGATTAAATTCATGAATTTAAGAGGAAAATTATTGACAAAAATACTCATAAACTATAGTAATTCAATACAAAGTAAATTAATGCAAAATAAAATATCAATTGATAACTATTGAACAGTAATGAACCAAACATTGAATTCCTTTTTTTTCTAATGTTATGCTACTTTGTTGAATATCTCAATAATGACTGAAGTTGTGGGCTTGAAACATGCTTCAATCTATTTTTTAGCATATTTTATATGAAACAACCTATTATACTGTAGTTCAAATCAAGGAATTATCTATTTAGTAACAAGTAAAATTGAGTGAATCAATATGGATAATTGGAAAACATTCTTAAATTCAGAAAGCAATAATTTCTTCAAAATGCTGTCAGATGTCACTGTTTTATTCATCACTTCAAAGTTCAAATTTGGAAATCCAAAAATATTAGTAATGTCAGATATATTATTTTTTTATATATTTATCAGCATTTGATTCAACAGTATTGGGTCACATGATTAGTAGCTAAGCTATTAACAACCATAAAGTAGTCTAGTTTAGTTGTGTGTTGAAATTCAATGTGTTGAGCCATGAGTAGAAGAAATTCATTGGACAAAATTCACATATCCTACAGTATAATATTATAATAATATTTGTAATAGTAATTGTACAAATTTTTATTTTAGAATACTTTTATCAGGCCTTCAAGAAACTGTTAACTAATGCTGAAAATCGATGGTTACTAACTGACAACTAGGCTTATTTTCCAATTTATTATGTGTATTATGTTTCTTACTCATTCCTTCACTCAAGGTAGCCAGTACAGGTCTTTCTGTGTCTAATTTGTTGTATATTTTTTTTGGTATGTATAACTTGTATAAATTAATCATTTTCACAGAAAACAGATTTTTTTGGAAGTGAATATGTATTGATGGGTGTTGTACCAGACTCTCATTCAACTGCGCAAACTATTGACATAAAATACTTGTAACTAAAGGGCCTGCCTGGACCTGGTACTCATATTACTTCAGAATGGGCCCGTTGGTTCTTAGCTAAACTAGCTTTACTCCATCTTATCACCTTACTAGCACTAAATTCTGTTCATGTCATTTTTTTGTCACAAATATTTCAACTTATCAAGGAATATAAATGATGATGATGATAATAATAATAACTTTAGCAGATAAACGTTTATGCTTGAGAGTTTCTAAGTGGCTGAAGCCTTATGATATCTATTTTACTCGTATCATATCCTTTTCCTTTTGTTACACAATTTTATTTTTATGTTACAGCATTTGCAGAACTTCAAACGGAAATGACAGATTTGACCGGTGATCTAACATCAGGCGGAATACCATTCCTAGACTACCGAACTTACGCCATGAAAATCCTCTTCCCGAATATGGAGGATCATGCTGTACTGCAATGGGAACGTCCTGAACTTTTGCGCAAGGAGAAAGGTCTACGCTTGTTCGGCCAGCTTATTCTCAACAAAACATTCCTTCTGCTATTCATTCGTACTTTAGAAAGCAATAGATATTTCTCAATGAGGGATAGAGTCAATGTGGCCTCTCTAATAATGGTCACTCTGCAAAGCAAAATGGACTATTGTACTGATATTCTCAAAACGTTGTTAGCTGAATTGATAGAAAAGTGTATGGAGGGGAAAAGTCATCCGAAACTGTTGTTGAGGAGGTGAGTACTATTTTATTTCAATATTAATCGTTGAATACATGCTTCTAGAAATCTACATCATTAGTTTAGCTTTTCTCTACTAAAATATCCCATTATTAAACTATTTTATTTCAATATTAATAAATATGAATTGTTGAACAAATTCTTGTGAAAATGAAAACCATTATTTTTTTATACTAAACTATCAGATAATCATTCCCAAAAACAATAAAAATCTTTCTTCTCATTGAAACTTCTCATTATGCTCAATGTGAGGTGTATCTGAAGAATCAATAAGCTACACTTGATTGAAATTTAGAATTTTCATAGAAAACTTGGTTCATCTAGCAAAGGGAAGTTGAATAGGTTTTTAAAGTTCACTTTTTTAAGTTTAATATTTCTTAAAGTGCCTAGGTTTCCAAAGCACCCTACGCTTGAAGTTATGACATTTCCTAAGTTTAAGCATCTGCTTCAAGTCTCAGTCGCCTAAAGGAAATTGGAATATATCGAATAATTTTTAAAATTATTTACTTATTATTAATTATTCATTTTATTATTTACTTTTGGAACTCGAAGGCACTGTGCGTAGTACAATCTTTCCTTTTCTGCATTTGAATATGTGTCCAAATCTCCTCAGTCGCCTAAGTGAAAACAGAACTAGAATTCAAAATGGACTTCCTCTTAGTATCAAACTGGTACATAGGATGCTCAAGTTTTGTATCGTGCTATTACGTATTGTGTTATGATGAATAAAGGAATTGAAAGCATAAAAAAATTGAAAACAATGGTACAAATGAAGAAAAACATAGGATGCTCAAGTTTTGTATCGTGCTATTACGTATTGTGTTATGATGAATAAAGGAATTGAAAGCATAAAAAAATTGAAAACAATGGTACAAATGAAGAAAAATTTATAATTATAAATGATGATTTATGAATGTAGCAAATATCCTCTATTTTTCAGGACTGAGAGTGTAGCTGAAAAGATGCTTTCAGCGTGGTTTACATTTCTTTTGTATAAGTTTTTAAGAGAGTGTGCTGGTGAACCTCTCTATATGTTATTCCGTGCCATGAAACAACAAGTAGATAAAGGACCAGTGGATTCGATAACATCTGAAGCCCGATACTCCCTTAGCGAAGAGAAGTTAATTCGACAATCAATCGATTTTAAACCCATGGTAAGTGCATTTGCAAACTTGAAAAAATATGATATTACATTCATAAATAGAGGGATGAAGGATAGAGGGATATAGGGATACATTTGTGTAATGACAGTTCAAGAAAACTGGTTTATGGTATTAGCAACACAATCATGATTTCAGAAAACGATAAAGAATAAACTTTGTTCAGTTTGTCCAGGAGGGGATTTCTCCAGGAATTTTTCGTATGGTGAATTTTTCGCTGGAATCTTTAGGGGTCCTAAATTTTCTAGGTGTATCTTAAAAGTTTGCTCAAGATGTTTTTTCTCAACAACATCACAGTTTTCGAGATAATAGCAAAAAACTACAAACATAACATTTTACAATGTTTCTCATTTTTAGGATTGAAGCAATTGTCACACAAGGTGGGACATGTAGTATTCTAATTTGGCGTCTCAAAATACATACAAAATCGTTAAGAAAAAAGGATTAATTCTTAAAAATATATATATACCTGTTATATATGAGATTCTCATGATTGAGCAGCAGCCATATTATTTTTGATTTCGTCGTAGCGGGAGAATTTTTACTTACCAGGTGGCAAATGAACGCTCGAGCGAAAATTACTTCCTAGGACCTCAACTGACATTCAAGCAAAAAATTCACTATGGGCAACTTCCTTACTGAAATTCCCCTTAGATCCAGGACTATACGTGATAACAAGCGGCTGTCATCATTTAATATGCTCTAAATTCGGAATCACTATGATAAGGTGTCATTTGGTGGAAAATTCTTTGTTCTTGAAGTTTTGTATACTACATTCTGTCTCGAAAAGTTCATAGTTTTTGAGGTAAGAAGCTTAATTGAAAAACCTGAAACTCTTGAATTTTCATAATGAAATTTAGGAGTTTTCTCGATTTTTGAGGATAAGGCAACCCTTCCACGACCTGGGGGATGTGATATTGGGGTCAGTGTCTCAAAATACATACAGAATCGTTAAGAAAAAATTGTTTATCGATAAATTTAGAGACAAATATTTGAGGTTTCTTGAGTGATCTTTTATTTCGTTATTACGGGAAAGCATACCATATACCAAATGAACACCGGAGCGTAAACTAATTCCTAGGACCCCTACTAACCATTCCAGCAAGAAAATTTACCATGCGGGCCCTCAGATCCCGGAATAAGTATTAAAAATGCAAGTAATATAAATCAATTGATTTTTTCAAAATTTCTGTAAATTATTGCCTCACTCGATTGATGCTATAATTATTGGTTGTATATGACTGTGTCGCTTACGTTCCTGAGATAAACGAAACTCTCCCCTTCTTCAAAATATTTTATACTTCATGAACATTTATTTTCAATGTTCTTTGACTTACTCCCATTGTCATCACTCAGACGGTATATTAATATATTAATTTTTTAACCCACCTCCAATACTTTTACAACGCAGTTTGTATCGATACGCCTCATCTTTTGGACATTTCCTATTGATTCAAAAGAACACTAAGCAAATCAATTGTGTAACACACATTGCTACGAAATAAGAATTATTCCAAATGTCTACATGAAACTTTATTGGTGCTTGTAATTAGAGATGAGGCGTATTTACTGGAACAGGTATTTTTACTGAGTATTTGAACGTACGGACTAGCACCTAGTACTCGAAGAACAAAATACTCAGATATCTGTGAGTATTTCTAGACACTAGTAAACTACGCGACTTCAAGTCCCCACTCCAATTTACGGAGTGGGAGTGGAGCTTTGTAATTTGCAGTTGTACAGTAGCTATTAATAGCTCATTTCTCGTTATAGAACTAATCAACTACTCACTCACTCTTTCTCGCTCTCTCTAACGCTCTCTCTCTCTCTCTATTCACTATACTCGATTGTAGGCGCATGCGTCTACATTGTCTTTGGTTGCGTATGGCGTACGCGCGTACTTTTCCAGTATAAATACTTCTTCAGTACTTGAGTACGGGTACTAAAAAGTAGTTTGTTACTCAAGCGTCTCAAGGTCTTGCCGTCCGCGTCTCATTTCGCTACAGCACATTTGAGAGCAACTCAATAATTAGATTCGTGCTGTATTTAACACGAGTAATAAAGATTCGTGCTGTATTTAACGTGAGAAACAGTACCAGTACCGCAGTACGATACTCTCTTGTACGTCTACTCTGGCAAACTGGCTAATATAAAATACTACCTAGTATTTTGGAACAGGTATTTGGAATAGGTATTAGAACGTACTCGTACTCGGAATACTTAGTATCAGAAAAACCTAGTACGACCCATCTCTACTTGTAATGCTTTGGACCGGTTGCACAATCGTTGATCAGAGTTTGATTTGATCACCAATCACTCATAAGAATTCTTTCCAGTGATCAAACTTTGATTGATGTTTGTGCAACCAGCCATTGAAGTGAGATTGTTGTTCCTCTTATTAATCATAAAAATCATTGTCTCTAATCATGTACATTTTTTTACAGACTGTGTTAGTTTCAATTTCTCAACAGACAGTATTTGTAACTGGTCTTGATCCAAACACAGATAACGTCCCAGTTAAGGTTTTGGACTGTGATACAATATCACAGGTCAAAGAGAAAGCATTGGATACAATATACAGGGCAACTCCTTACAGCCAAAGACCTCGTAAAGATGATCTAGATGTTGGTAAGTTCCAAAACTGTTCAATAAATTTAAATTTATTTGTTATGTGAACTATATGAATTCATTCCCCAAAAAAATACAAATACATAAAATACGTTTTGCAGTAAATATGAAAACTATCAAAATTCAAATAATTATTAGAGGGTTTCTTCTATTATAACTGTATATTTTCTATAAATCCAACTGTGTGGTTCTGTCAATAGAAATGATCAAATATCGTTCCAATTTTATTATGTACTGTTTTATATGTACAATTTTTTATTTACTATTTTATATGTACTGTCGAAGAAAGTACAATTTATGCACAATTACAATTGTTTGCACAAGAACATTAAAAATGTTCTTAATGCTTTCAGTAGAACTTATTAAATATGTTTTTAATATTTTCAATAGATCTCAATGCTTTTTTCCAATATTTTCTGTAGAATTGATCAAATATGTTTTTAACATTAATTCTAGTTTACTCGATACTATAGATTAAATGTTTGAAACTGTAGACTTCCAATTGTTAGGATATTGACAACAGAAGGATTGGCAATATGTAGTATTTGTTATCTTTGTAACACTTTTGTTATCAATGAATTCTATTTTTTGTAAGATTGCTGAATATATTTTATAATCGGCATCCTCTTATTGACATGACATCAGCTGTGGAAATCGATGAATGTTGTCACAGAAAAACCATTCTCCAGCGCTGGGAATAGATTTCGACCATTCAAAATATTATTGTTTCTTAATTGTTTTAATATAAGTTCCTTTATCAATACAATAATAATGATAATGCTATTGTTTATCCGAATCATCAGTTTAGCAAAGTTGTAAACTTTCAATTGAAACACTTTTCCAGAATGGAGAACCGGAACATCTGGCCGCTTGATACTCTATGATGAAGATTCCACCACTAAGACTGAAGGGGAGTGGAGAAAAAGGAATACTTTGAATCATTATCGAGTGAGTTCATATTCATATTCAGATAACTTTAATTGTATAAGCGTACTAGCTGTATGTATGACTACTGACTATTAACCTAGCATCAAATAGTTTCGTGGAAATTGATTAAAGATGATACATATTTACACAGATGTATGCTTTGTATGATGTTTAATTTCAGAATGAATAAATTAAATGGGATATCCAGGTGACATATTAACACAAAGTAACAGCAAAAGAACCCACTCGAACGGTGAACTCTGAGAATTGCGTACATTACTAATGTGATGTGACTGGTGCCAGAATGTGTATTTCAAACATTACATTCTAGCATCTTTTCAAGTATAACTAGTGCTTAACGTTCGATGCAATCTATATCTTTAACAATATTTTTTCAACTAGATAGATATCAACCATATCAAAATCAAATCAAGTACTTTTTATTCACTCCAATGAAAAAATATTAAAGCTTGGACACAAAACATTACATTCCAGCATCTTTTCAAGAATTACAATATTTTTAAACTAGATTTTTTGAGTCTGAGACTTGTGCGTGGTTAATGAGGTGAATGATGATACAATAATGTTATGAATTTTCCAACACTTGAATATGAATCATAAAAATCAAATCAGATATGTTACACTAATAAATTAACCGCCGGTTGCACAAACGAGCTACTTTTATGATGCATTTGTATCTGTGCTACTATTATACCATGTATCTATCACATCATGCACTATACAAGTGTGCTGTTAATCTGTCAAGATATATGATAGCGAGATTACAATGCAGTCAACAGTGTCAACTAAAAATGTCAACTTTTTATGTCGAATTTGACATTTTTAGTTGACTGTTGACTGCATTGTAATCTCGCTATCTTATATCTTGAACTCTGCTAAGCTTGAAATATAGTATATAAATTAGTTGAATAATTAGATACAAATTGAATAATGCGAATAAATCATATATAGTTTAGAGGTTTAGACTGTAAATTAGCTTTTTGAACGATAAAATACTCTTGTATTAGTGACTAATATTAGCCATTCATATTATGCTTGTTTTAGTTTATGCCAAGTTGGGTTATAACAACATGGCGCATGTGCGTGAATGGAGGAACCATCTTTATACATTTTATATTAAATAACATGCTAATATTATCTGTTCCACCATTCATGATATGTAGATCACACAAATGCTGGCATATATATAGGTATAGAATAGAATAGAATAGAATATTTATTAAGCCAAAGATATTACATATTAATATATAGGCCAGTCGAGTATAAAAAAATTAAAATTACAATAACATACACACATTTTATAACATACATAATAATTATAAAAGTTTCAAAGTCATTTTCATTCACACTTTAAAATCCTTGAGTGTCCATCTCTCATCAATAAACTCCCTAATTGAGTAAAATGGATTACTCAAAAGAAAAAATTGTACAGTATGTTTGAAGCTCACATAATTCAGCTGCCTTACCTCTAACGGGAGCTTATTCATAAATTTTGTTGCCATATTGACAGGACTATTGTCTGTTTTATATAATCGGCTGCGAACAACATTTAGAGATTGACTAGATCTTATTGAATAGGAATGTGAGGCATTCCTCATTATCATTTTATCTGGGTTGGCTTTGAGGTACAGTAAACACTGCAAGATATACAGGGAGAATAGGGTAAGTATTCTAAGACCTCTAAAAATATCCTTACAGTGCTCCCGTCTGTGAGCTCCAGCAATAACTCTAACTGCTTTTTTTTGCACAATGAGAATGTCCTGAGCATGAGAAGCACAACCCCATACGATGAGACCATATGAAATATGGGATTGGAATAGACCAAAATACGCCTGACGTAGTCCATCCTGACCCAGCTCACCACACAGTCGCTTGAGGGCAAACACACTTCCGCTCAACCTATTTTTGAGGCAATTTATGTGATGTGCCCAACTGAGAGTCGAGTCCACAGTGATTCCTAAAAATTTTTGATCATTATTATTACATAAAGACCTTTTCTTGAGCCCAAAAGTGACCGTGATTGTTATATACAGCAACATGGTATAAAAGTAAGCCGGATACATCATTAAAGCATCTCGTTTATGCAACCGGGGTAAGTAAATAATATATAGGAGCATGGGTACAAAATAAGTTTGTATTTGTATTGTATCCCTATTAGGCTAATCCTGTAGGGAGGAATGGCTCATGTTTATTCACCAACGCAAATGCAATTTGAAAATCGTTTTTGTTTTTCTGTTAGTGAAATCTTATTTATTGTTTTTATACATTTGACCCATTATGTGTTGATTTCCAGGTACCTGATGGAGGCTGCCTAAATTTGGTTTCTAAACAGTCATCTATCTACAACCTATCTATACTTTCTGAAAAGACTGATAAGTCGCACAAGTATGAGACTCTCAACTTGTCTAAATTTAGTTCAGCAAGTCCTCCTCTAAGCAGAGCTACTTCGCCACTTAATCACGATCATGATGGTGGAGTCAAGTGTTGGCATTTAGTCAAGCATCATGACAATGATGCCCAAAAGGAAGGTGATAGAGGAAACAAAATGGTCTCTGAAATCTATCTAACAAGGCTCCTGGCGACCAAGGTAATTCTAATAGAAATGATATAGTATAGAAATTATTTTGCAATATTTTTGTCATTGATGTATTAATTGTTATCCTTTTAGCAGATCAATGTACTTTTTGTATGCACGTTACAGATGATTAACATCTTGGTTGGTTAATTGAATCAATATACCTTGATGGCAAATAAGCGCTTTATTTATAATATGAGTTCAACTTACTAAATTATCTTAATCAATTAATCAGAACTGTAATAATTAGCTGTAAAACAGTGAACGTGTACTAAAATTTTTAACAAAATTTAAAATTGTCAACTCGTTTCAGGACTTTGTTTTATTTGAACTTCCAACTTGATCTAGAAGACAAATTATGTGTTGTTCATTTTACAGAGCATTTGGGCACTACAAATGAAAAAGAATTAAGTTTTATATTCATTTTTTTAAATTATAATTCCTGTGAAACTAAAAATTAACCTGAAAAGATTTGGACTCAGTTAAAATTTTGTAATAGAAGCAGTTATGAGCTTGAAGCCTGTTGTTTATTCACATTGTATTGTATTGAATTGAAACATTTTTATTGCCAGAAATTAATACATAATACAAAAACAATAAGAGTATATGAATAGCATTGCAGTTATCAGATATAGCTAGATAAGTTACAAAATTGTTACATAATAAAACAACAGAATAATGTAGAATTATATATTAAAATGTATTCAGCGTAGATGATTTAATAGATTGAAATTTCTTGCACATTCTTACGACATGTCTTCAGAGATGTAGAATCTTACAATAAATAATGACAATACTGTCGTGATTATTTTCAATATGAAATTATAGTTACAAAATCGACTCCTGTATCATCTCATACTGTATTGTTTTTGGCTTTCAATTGCACTTTCGATTTTCGCCTATTTGAATTCCTTTTCCTGAAATGCATTTCCATTTAAGGACTTTATGGACATCAACTTTATCAAGTAACTTACCTTTCTCTAATAATTTCCAACTTGAAAATATTCAAGTCGATAAAGCTAATATTTAAGTTTAAAAAATTGTAATATAAATGTTTTTAACCCTTTTCAACAAGTTAATTTTTTGATATTTTGTTTTAACCTTGAATAAAGAATTGCAATAATTTATTTAATTCCACATTTTTCAACTCAATTACATTTTGTTTATGTTATACACGCTCGATAAATAAATCTCTTTTTATAATTTAGAACTTGGTTCAACGAAACTCTAGTTGCTCTAAAATAAGTTTTTTGTTGAGATGGATTTTTTATGATGAATATTTTAGTGCAATGAAAAATGACTGATTTTACGTTGTATTTTCACAGGGCACCTTGCAGAAATTCGTTGATGACTTGTTTGAGACAATCTTTAGTACAGCACATAGAGGCAGTGCTCTGCCAATAGCAATCAAGTACATGTTCGACTTTTTAGATGATCAAGCGTTACAACATAGTATAACTGATCCGGAAGTTGTTCACACATGGAAGAGTAACAGGTGAGCCTATCCACCCAGTCCAAGTAACATAATTGGACTTTTGTGAATCTCCTCTTCTCCAATTGCATTAACCTTTAAATATACTACATATTTTTAATGTGAAGAAGGCAGTTATATTTTTCTGATTTCAGACCTCTTACTAGATTATAAAGATATTTAAAACATCATTTATTAAAATCGGCGTGTACTGTAGATATTTATTGTATAGTTAATTGCACATATGGGGTCATCTTTCCTAAAATTTTACAGTCCTTTACCCCTTTTTAGTTTCGGAAATGAATAATAATTAACTAATTATCGGAATAATTGATAATATCTAACTATGTATGTAAAGTACCATGGCCGATTTCTACTGTAAACCAATTGGTCCAAAGAGTCTTGCTACGCAAGCGAGGAGTGAGGTAGGTTGCGATTACTTTCCTCACTAAGCTAGCAGAATTAGGTCTGTGCCAAGCTCACCGAAACAAAAGCTGAATCTCTATGCTCATCAGTTCACTAACACCTTTACTCAGGGTCTGACTGCACAAGTGAGTGTATATACTATCTAGCACACCTCTGAGCTACTTCCTACGCCCAAGCCATCATTCGACAGTGACGTTTGGAAAGCAACACAATTGATGTATGCTTTTTCGTATCTGAGATGAACAAAACTTAACCTCAATCCACAATAAGGCATATCTAATTAATAATTACCTTTAATAACTACTACTTCCCTGAACCTTTTGACATTTAGTAATCAAGTATCGTTATTCCAGTATGATGTGTTCATTGGGAATTGATTGTTCTTTTTCTTTCCTTGCATTATTATGGCTTATTATTCCTAAAATGTTATCAATATTCATTCCTCTATAAAATCAAAATAATTATAACACAAATAATATTATTTTGATTAACATTAGAGAAATATAACTGCAATATGAATACCCGCAAAGGCTTCCCTGAACCCTAAACATTATCAGATGTAAAAAAACTGAATTAAGATAAACTTGAATCTTGAATTTAATTAAAAATTGGACCTTGTGAAGTGTTATATTGTTTTGTTGATTGTCAAGTAACTCTAACTTCACAAACTTTTTGAAAATGTATAACGAAATAATTTTCTATTTTCAGTTTGCCATTACGATTCTGGGTGAATTTGATCAAGAATCCAAATTTTGTATTTGATATACATAAATCAAATATTGTAGATTCTTGTCTATCAGTGGTAGCTCAAACGTTTATGGATTCATGTTCTACCTCTGATCATCGACTTGGTTAGTATCATTTTTGCTTATTTTCAGCCTTTTTAATTTTCAATTATTAGTTTGTACACTTTGCTGAAAATAGATGTGAATATGGGTTCTATTACATGTAGACTTCTTTGCAAATACACGCTTCATTATCATCTTTGTCGTGCTATCCAAGTTTATGGAGTAAATTTCTAATTGTACTAAAAATAGGTATTTGATTTACTTTTATTAACTTTTCATGTTTTTCGATCGCAATTAATTTGTACAGCTGGATATGATTATTATTATTGTATTTTAGCCAGTTCAATTTAATAACGTATCCAGAGTTCACTGGTGGTTATTGCACTAAGTCATCCAATTTTCTAGTAGCGTTTTTAGGCAGTAGAATATGTTTTTATCTTTTTCCGTTGGTTTTGCTGTCCAAAAACTTTAGATAGAAATTTTTGAGATTTCATACAGGCGTATAGTGTAAAGTTTTTTCAATAGTCAATATTCAATTTAATATTCTTCTTGTTTCATTCAACTTTCCTTATTCCCATGAAAAAGATGGAATTAAATCAAAATACAATTACAATAAAATAGTATAACCACGCAAAATATTCATTTATGAATGAATTATGTATTTAGATTACAAATGTATATTGAAATGCATTTGTGTATGAAGTTATCCTGGTACTTTTAGTTCTATTCTGTATATATAATTCCATTGTATTCCACATTTTCTTTCAACTTTCAGGCAAGGACTCTCCTAGTTCTAAGTTGCTGTATGCAAAAGACATTCCAATTTACAAAGAATGGGTTGAGAGGTACTATTCAGACATCAAAGGCATGTCTGCTATATCAGATCAGGATATGGGAGCGATGCTTGCTGAAGAATCTAGGGTAAGTAGATACCAAATCAAACTGTCAATCAATAATAATAAATTAGCCTGCCAAGTCGTCTTTGGCACTTGGATCTGAAGGGTTAACTTTAAAGACAACTTCCTTCCCCCTAGAGAGAAATAATAAAATAAAACTGGTAATGTTTTCAGTACTATATCAGCCAATCAAATGTTCGTTTGCTACATATTAACCAAGAATCAATTTAATTGAGATTGCGAGATTTGATTTGGCTCTATCAAGGCCACCAGAAACCACTATTTGATTTTTTTATGTGATTTTTTTCTGGAATTGTTGGTAGGGGTCCTAGGAAGTAATTTTCGCTCGGGTGTTCATTCGTTGCTTGGTACATTTACCCGTTTTGACGAAATCAAATACGGCGGCCGCTCAATTAAGAAAATCTATGTATTTTCATATTCAACAATCGACTCTTTTTTTTTTCTCAACGATTCTGTATGTATTTGGAACCACTAAGTTCGAATTTCGAACGCCTCACCTCGTGTGACGATCGCTTCAGCCCTAAAAATGCAAAAAAAAATCAAAAATGCTTTGATGGGAAGTCAAACGTTTCCGAGTTTTTTTTTGCAATTATCTCGAGAACTATGAGACTCTACAAACTTTTAGTTGACAGTTTTTCTATAAAATAAAGAGTCAAATTTGTTCTTCTGATCAATGGTTCTGAAGTTTGAGTGTATCCAAAAAGGCAAAACAACTAAGAAATTTCTAAATTTTATCATGTAGATTTGAGTTCTTAATTTTTACCGGGTATGCGACCCTCCCATGAGCTCAAGAGTGGAAATTATACATACATATAAGATATAACACTGATGAAAGCAGCACACAGGCGTAGTAACACAAATGAACAAAATTCTGTTCGCCTTAACCATGGTTCATGGAAAAAAAGGATTCTGATAAGCAAATTTGAGGTTGTATGGTTACCATCTTGACACCCTCTAACTTGAGAACCATTTGACCCTTTATTTTGTAGAAAAAACTGTCGAATAAAAGATTGTAAAATATGTTTTTTCTCAGTAGCCTCATAGTTCTCGAGATAATTGCAAAAAAATTAGGAAACGTTCAACTTCCGATCATAACATTTTGGATTTTTCGGGCTGAAGCGATTGTTGCACGAGTTCGAAATTCGAGTACAGCGTTTCAAAACATACACAGAATCGTTGAGAAAAAAGAGTTGATTGTTGAATATGAAAATACATATGAGATTTTCTTAATTGAGCTGCCGCCATATTTGATTTCGTCATAATGGGTAAACGTACCAGGTACCGAATGAACATCTGAGAGAAAATTACTTTGAAGGACCCCTACTAACCATTCCAGCAAAAAAATTCACCATACGCAACTTTCTTACAGAAACCATCCTTAGATCCAGGACTATAAAGATTGATTTACTTACGATTCAGTAGCTTGATGTACGTAGTCATTAATAGATTAACTAGCAGGTTGTCCGATTCAATTGAAAATATTGTGGCGTGCTGTATAATCATTTGCAGCTAGAGCAACCACTCATAGTGGCATACTATACCGCTCGATTGTCTCACTTTTTGATCCACATAATATACAGAGGTCAGATATAAGCAATGGGTCTTTCAGTGTATGCTTCCTGTAACTCCGAGCTACAACTTTGACTAAAAATATCATTCCCTCAGTCTCAGAGAAAAAGTTGGCAAATCGAAGCCAAGCCCAGGAAGCAATAATATTATAAGTGAATACAAAAACCGTCCATGAAGTTTTTTCTCTTTCATCTGCATACTTTATCCTCTACATAAGGAATGCCAGGTTACTAACTTCATCACTCAAGGAGAGAGGTGTGAAAGCATAATCCTCTCCCAATGAAGCTCACTACAAGGATATTTACTTTCAAAGTAGTCCCTGGGGTTCATTAGTTGTTTTGCATGAGCTTCTAGGAAGTCCACAACTTTTTACTGTATTATTATTATTACTTTTATTATTATTATTATTATTATTATTTCCTTGTTATCTCGCATTTGCGGTTAGTTCTTTGGATGAAGGGGCATTGACATGCAACCTCCATCTCATGACTACTATTATCATTTTGTACATCAAGGGATTATCGAGTACATTGCAGTATTTGGCGCACTATGCGTGATGTATCCAACAGAACAGACTTCTGCATTTTCTCCATCAGAGTCTCTGTAAGGCCAATCGATTTACAGCTCTCTACAGCTGACTTCAGCATCAGTCCTCCCACACTTATTACTATTGGTACTGTCCTTGCACTGTTTAATCCATACATATCTTTCAGCTCAAATGCTAGCTCCTGGTACTTTCTTGATTTCTCACCTCTTGTTCTCTGTGCATTCTCATCTGCTGGGACAGCTATATCTACTATAAGTGCTTATTATTATTATTATTATTATATGCGAAAAAGACCTAAGAACTGATCACGCAAAGCTCACTCAGAAGATTATTATTATAATTGTTATTGTTATTATTGTTAATATAAGTAATATACCACAACAGAAATAATTACAATACATCGATTTAATGTAATAAATTCTTGTTTCAGCTGCATTCAAGCGAATTCAATACGAATTGTGCGTTACATGAGCTGTACACCTACGCTATGAAGTACAATGAACAATTGAGTGTCACCCTGGAGGAGGATGAATTTTCGCAGAAGCAGAGATTAGCGTACAAGCTAGAGCAGGTGCATAACATAATGGTGGCCGAGTCCAATCCATAATAGAAATAGATTCTCAATGTTCTTTGCTCAATGGTTGTTTTGTGAAGTGATGGAAAAACATGACAAGGAGAATATTTCCCTGAAGTGCCTCGGTAGTGTGTACTTTGCTGTGTGTTGTCGTCTCAAACGCTGTGCTGCCGGTAGAGGAATAATTACAGTCGAAAGAGAGAAAGAAATAGAGTGAGAGAGAGTGAGAATGAGCTTCGGACACTACTGCAAGTAACAAATCAAACTAAAGAAAGGAAGAAACTAAGAAAGAACAAACTAAAAAAAAAATACCTCCAGTTGCATTTCTAATTGATGTAATGTATATGTATGTCCGGTGTGTTTGGGTGGTTGTAGAAGTCGCTAATGATTGTACTTAATTGTTTTCTCACGTTCGGTGTTGTTTGGTGCTTGAGCTGTCCATCAGAATCAAAATATCTCAGTGTTTGCAATATAAATTGCATCGATGTTTTCATCGATGAAAAGTGTATCTTTAAAATCATCATCCATTTCATGTTCTGTGTCATGTCCAAGTTCTAAGTACAATTATTTCTCATTCAAAAGCTCCTTTGTGCAATTTATTTTCAATTAGTTTTCTCAACATTTTTTAAAAGTTTGTGGGGTATTTCAACCTAACCTTTCAAGTATTAATATAATGATCAAACAAGTAGACAAACTCGTCAAATTTAGCTATAAGATTTTCTGCACTGCCCAAACAAACCCCTCAACTTTTCGATGCTGACAGATTAGAAACATTTTGTTATATACCGGTGGTCTGATATGGTAATCAAGTATCATATTAAACTCGAAGTAAATGAATGTGCTCTACTTAGGCATGTAGGTGCTTTCCATTGCAACAACCGATTTTATTCAATATTGTCTCAATTTTTGTTTTGTAGTCAATGCTTTCATAAGATTCAATCTCTGTAATGTAACGTTGTTTTCCGGTGTCCTCCAATAGAATGATTGTCTGCCTGATCTGTTTTTTCCACTAATAATTCCATTGAGACAATGAAATTTGAATTTTCATCTAAAAAAACACCTCTTATTAAAAATTTATGCTCTATATCCATCTATAAAATATGGTTTATTTTTATAAATGTTACGTATAATTTGTTTAGTGGACAATATTTTTATAACAAAAGTTTATTCTGTTTCATCGTGTATCTATGATGTATCCTGATCAATTTTTTAAGGGTTTCTAAACATTTTATGTATTAGACGAATTATTAAAATTATTATTTGATAGTCTCTGTAGGCATTTTTTCGGTGTATTAACTATTGTTTTACTGATTATTTGTTACCTTAAAATATTTATCTAGATTTGTTATTTCTCTACAGAGATTAAGAAACTTGGTAATTGAAATGTTAGTCATCCAAAACATTCATATTTTTTCAGAAATCCATGTAAATGTAAACTGAGTTCCTCATATTTTCATCTATTACAAGTATAGTGATTATTGATATTTTTATTGTCTAGTTATTATTATTGTCATCATATATTTTATTATTGTAAATATGTACTTAAACGATCTTAGTTAGCAGTGTAGTATTTTTACCACAAACGAGCTTCTGAATGATAGGATCTGACTCGAATGTATTGCATCATCACGTTGTCAGTCTTATCCAATGTCTTATTGGCGTGTCTCAATTCGCTTTCCATTAGCAATTGATGTTTCTAAGGCATGTGTTTAGACCTAAACTAAACTTTGAGCAAACTATTCAACTCCAAACAAATATAGGTAATAAATTTTCTACTTTTATGTGATGTCTTGAATGTTATAATGTAATAGACGATAGCCGAATAAATCCTTTCTTTATTTCTGCGTTTTTGTGCTTGTCATTCACATTGTGTTAGATGTTGAAATAAATGTATTAAAATGATCCAATTCCTTGGAAGGGCAACGAATTTGTGGAAGCTTTTTATCCACAACATAAATTTTAGAAGAACGCCAGATCCTGGTTGTTTCTAAGAATTTACGGGTATTTTCTTAGGATAATTGTAAATCGAGTTAATGTTGTTTGAAGTGTTGCATATTTGTTTAGACCCTCACTTCCTGAATATTTGAAAGCTCTATACTTTCCAGCTTTAGATGTTCAAACTAAAACCTATTATTTTTCTATAAAACTAACATTACCACAATGTATATGGCGACCTGATCAGTGTAAATGATTTAAATATTTATGTAGCATGCATTTAAAATAATGTTTGCCAGTTCTCAATATAAACTGCCGTATTGTATCATCATTTTCTTGATAATTTCTCAGATTTCATGTTGGGGTGGTTAATGATAACAATACATAATTTTGAGATGAAGAACGTGTTAAATAACACTTATTAGAGAGTTTAAGCAAAACTACGCCAACGATAACCACTCTATGCCTTTGCATATAAATGCAAGATAATGCTGAGCAAGCTGAGACATAGAGCGGTCAGGTTAGTATTAGCTCTATCGTAGTTTTGTTCAAACTCTATTATCTATAACTAAATCTGGATTTTTTTCCTAGCAAAATATTTTATTCGATTTTTCATGTTGTATCAATTTGATACACACGGTTTCCATCTTGTGCTGGCACATCGATCGCGCTTAAGGTATTTATTTAAGGATATAAATCCATTTCTCAGGTTTAGCAGCTAATACTATTTGTAACTCATTTTCACCAAATTTGTTTGTCTAACAAATTGTGAAATGTGCAACACTGTTCATTTTAGTATGTGTTCTCTTTCATTTTAAGTATAATTTTATATTCAAAGTGAAGACTTTAGAACTTATAGTCTGAAAATCATTTTAAGAAGAATTCTAAAATGTGGTAGCTGATTCTAATTTTGTAAAGTAGCAGCTTTTCAGTAGCCTAACCAATGTTGTACATATCCGCAAAAATCATTATAAATTGGATTATATTTGCAAATTAGATAATCCAAAATCTGTACAAAATAACATAAGAGCTGATATTTGATTGTAAACAAATAATAGGCTACAATAAATAAAATATATGTATAGACACGTGCAAAATAGAAATATAATTTGTCCTACCTAGTATTTATTACTTATTGTTGATATACGTGTCTCCGCACATGTCATCTATGTTTATTACGTATTAACTGTGATTTATATACACTGTTCGATAAGGACTGACTGTGTTTTATATAAAATAATGATATATATATCACAATTGTGATATATATAATGGTGATGATACATACAATACTATATAAATTGATATTAATTTCTCCTCTCATAATCTGCAACGCATTTATTGTTTCACCGATTTATTTGCATGATGAAAATAGATAACACTATACTTTGTAGTAAATCATGTAAATGTCGTAAAACTCGTTTCAATATTTGACATCCCAGATCTTGATTGTATTAAAGCTTTACTTGTATTTTACTTAATGTGAAAAATGTAATGTGTAATGCTTTTATTCCAGTGTTAATTCGTAATTCCTCCTGTTAACTCAAAATATAAAAACCACACGAATGTATGTAACCTTTTTCAATTCCAATGAAGTAACTTATATGAAATACTTTGAATGTGGAAAATCTATTTTTTTTTCACAGTACTGTTTTCAGTGTAGTACATAATTATTATATTTGTTTCTTTTCCAGACATTGTACGTACTCGCATTCAATAATTTCAAGTCTGATGCTTCTAAAACTATTTTTCCTTCTCTTTCCTAACAATCTTGGGAAGAAGTGTGAAGAAAGCTGAAAGGAAGTAATATTTCTGTTGAATTATGGAATGCCGTATCTAAAAACAGTATAACATTTTTAATGATTTATTTGAAATAATTTTTCATTCCCAAATTTATTTCAATATTCTCCAAGTACTATATAAGTTTGCAATAAATGCAAAAAATCAAAGTTGGTCCCCTCCATAACATTTTCGAGCATGATAACGCTTTATATTCTCTGATGCTGAATTTTTGTCCAGACTTCGCTCTTATTACGTAAATGCTTCACATAAAATCTCATTGTCAATATCCAAACTTTTTCTCATTATCTCATCTATTGTGTTGTTAATAATATTCTTTTTAATCAGTCACAATTATATTTTGTAAATTTAAATAAAGTAATTTTATCTTTATCTTATGCTGGCCTCCATTTGGGGACTAGAATTCAAAAAGATCATTAAAATATTTTTTAGTAAGTAATTAATAAATTTGTAAATGATTATTTTTTTTTAATTAATTTGGGAAATAATTATTATCGTTATATTTTGAATTCTTGAAACTGAGTAAGAAGCGCTGAAATTGAATGAGTATTTACTATAACGCAAATTGTAATTTTACATTGAAAGATTTATGGTTTGCGTGAATTAGCAATGAATTCTTAAGTGATGTGATTAATAATGATTGATAATTTTGAACCTACGAAAAGGAAAATCAAAATTAAAAATTACTAATATTATTAATGAAAATTACTAAATTATTTGAATTAAAAAATTATGAATGGATCTATTCAAGGCCCGTGTGTCCCTGACTCCATTGTATCGACAAATTAGTTTAGGAAGATTAACATCGTTACTTTTTGTTGAAACGAATTGTCTGATAAGTTTGTAAAATATTATGTCAAAACAACTGAAACAATTTTGAATAATAGTTAATGCATACTGCAGGTTATAATACTTTGGGAGTATTGTTATTCGCCAAAAATTCCAATGATTCGATATCATTTTTATTGGTTGTAGCCAGTAGAAAAATACTCAAATACATTTATGCCACATATTTTGTTGTAGCTCAATAATTTTGAGTTATTTAGCTGTAAATAACAATAAATTGTTCTAATCAGAAGCTTAACTAATTAAGGAAGTTGAAGGTGGTGAATACAATGCTAATGTGCAGAGCGTACACTCGTCTTTAGTTTGCAACTTGAATTGATATAACAGAATATTTTTTGTTAATATTTCTCAAATTCGAATTCCGCTTGACATCCTGTCCAATTTTAAAGCATATTCGTTTTATTATTAGCTGTAAATTTTATTGTAAACATTTGTATTTCTGTTTTAGGCATAGTTTGAAATTTAAAGATCTAAGCAAGTTTGTGGTACAAAATTACTGCATTTGTTCAGTTTTTCGCTGAAAAACAAGAGTAATAGAAATAATAATAATAATAATGGTTGTTATTTCACTTGACTACATTATTGTAGTAGTATAATAATTGTCATTAGTATTATTTCTGTTTTATCGTGTCAATAAATCCAGAATTGTATATAATATATATGTTTTTAACAGTATGGTTTGTATTCCATGTACATGTATTATATATGTATATTCTTTTCTTTAACATCGAATAGGATGACTGAATATGTATGTAGCAATGACGGATGTTACTAATAGACACTAGGAAAAATTATATGATAGGAAAATGAATTGATTGACTGTACATGGTGATGTTAACAGACCATTTTTCCAAATGCTAACTCATTATAGTAAATGGTACATAATTATTATTGAGCTAATATAATTTTTATTACATATTATATTTATAGGTCCCAATAAATTTTTAAAATTATTTTTTCTTTTTTCACAAACTAATAGTATCTGGTTTTGAATGTCTTCCATGTTTCCTTATGCAACAAAAATGTTTCCTGTCAAGGCAAACTGTAGTAACATTCGCCATACTGCTGAGCTAATAAGGGGCGACCGTGTATACTGAATCTAGCTGTATGTGTGTTCCCGTGAGTGCTAGCTATGATCAGCATTATTAATTTCCCTACATGTTCACGTTGTGTACGTTGTTATCAATATTGATGTATATGTGTGTCACCATTTTTCGAGGACCAAGCAGTCGATTACATGTGTGATTACAATCGTTATAGATTGAGTCTCTCTATGCCTTCTGTTCTATCCAATTTTTGGCGCAATCAGTAAAACTAGCTGCTCGATAAATTGTTTAATAAGACAGGAACTTATGTTGTAGAGTGTCGACTTGTGTATCTTGCAATTTCTAATCAAGTGTCAAAATCTGAAACTATATCAATAATCATCACAATATTATAATAATTGCTGTTACAATAGTAATGTATTGTTACTGAGTATCAGAAGTATTTCCAAATTAATTATTATCCTCATGACTCATTGAACATAAAGTTGATATTGTGTCGCACATGTATATATGTATACATGTAAAATGCATAAATATATATATATATTAATGTATATGTTAATATATATATTATTTAGCTTCTGATGTTGAATAAGTCAGTCACATCATATGACCTCATATGATTGTATGTGTGAATTTGTGTGTCAGTTGTTGGTCTCCCCACTACCACACACAGATTGGTATAAATATATACATATAATTTCATTGTATGGATATGCTCAGTGTTTTGTCACTAAATGAAAGCAATTTTTCATGCAAATGTATTTAATTTTCATATCCCAGTCCTTTAGCTTTAAAATGAATTAACTTATTTTATGAACTTATCATATAATGAATCAATGACTGCATAAACAACTGAAGTTCAATTTCTGGCTACTATCTATCACCTTAGTATACACACCCACCTATGCAGCCAGACCCTGTTTAGTGGTGGGAGTGGACTGTTGAGCATAGAGATCCAGGCTTGGCATACTGATAAAAATCAGTGAGTAAAGCAATCATGAGGTACACTCTCCCCGTTTGCATGGTTCGCTCTTCGGTCCAAAACATAATTTTGAGGCCTACAGTCACCCAGTCAAAATCGGATTATGGCTATAAATACAAACATATCAGACTTAATGTGACATAGAATGAATTGAGTTTTGTTAATCTCATACACAAGAAAAATGTGTTGCTTCCCAAACATCTCTGCCAAATGATGGCTTGGTCGTTGTAAGTAGCTCATAGGTGTGCTGGATAGTGTACACACTCACCTGTGTAGTGGTGGTAGTCAATCCAGGAGTCCAAACTTTCCAGCCTCTGGGCCAAAATATAAACTCCTGTTAGTTCCGCGAGCCAGAACCAATCTCATCTTTTTTAGTCGTCTATCATTTTAATTTCTGGAGCAGTCTTTGAGAACGAGCCTCGAGCAATCATACTCTTGCTAAATTTGATAAATGGAAGTAAGGAAATCATTTCTATTATACAATACAATAGTGTTAACAATTCTTTGTGGGCTTGTTATAATCAACTAAAAAAATGGAAAAAGTTGATATAAACATAGGTCCAGAAATAAGAGGAGTTTACAGAATAAAAAATAGCGGTAGTCAACTACCACTATCCTCATCAATAATTTACTCATTCAGAAATTTGTAGAGGTCGTGCGTTTCTTCGTGAAGCCTGGGTGTGAGCTGTGTGAGGGGCTGTAGTGACAAGTGGGGAGCTGAAAGAGGGGAAGTTGAAATTGCTCGGGCAGTGAGAAAGCGCAGACTAGGTGGGGTTTCACACCAAAGCTGGGCCGGGCCGAGCGGAATCAGCTTGCGCACTAAATATGCAGGATTTAGATGGGAGCATTCAAATACCACGCCGGGCGGTGCCGAGCGGATTTGTGCAGTCCTCCCTACGGCCGATTCGAGCGTTTTCGGCCAAGCGGATTCGCCTTCTTTCAGTTTAGTTCGGTCTTCCAACGTAGTGAGTTGCGTAATATTTTGTATTTTAAGCGAATCGGCTTCAGTGCGAACGCAGGCAGATTCCGCTCGGCTCGGCATCGCATCCTTCCGTTCCACCCGGCTCGGCTTTGGTGTGTAGCCTTAAGGGGCCTACACACTAGCGAGTCTGGCTCGGCGAGTAAGACTCGGAAGAAAATCACCACTAACGTGTTGTGAACTTCCCGAGTCCGGCTCGGCTACTTTTCAAGGTCGGCTGGAGTGCGCCCGTGTTAATTCTGATCCATATAGCTCATCTAATCTCAAAATCTTTAAATTACAATCAATATCTGATTTGGAAGGTCATTTTATGCTCTAGAGAGAGTATTGGTTTTGCTAAAATTTCATAATTCTTGAAATTTGATTATTATTATTATTAAGAAATGTTTTATTTCTTCTAATTTTTTTCTGACATAAGAGAAAAAGATGTCAGAGCGGTTATAGGCACGATTTATGTTTTTTATAACAATTATTTTCCCACCTCTAAGTATCTTTCTTATAGATCTATAATATAATTATAGATACGGTATAGATCTATAATTAGGGAAGTGATAGCCGCGAGGCGTAGCAGGTATCTGCTCAATCAGATAGAGATAAGCTAAGCTGCGTTCTCGTAGGTCCTGTTTGTAACGGTGACCGATTAGATTCGCCAGCAAAAAAGAGACTGTTCTCTGCTGTAAAATCACTTCCTGGTGGTTCGGAACCCACCTAAAACTTAAGGTCCAACTCATCAATCACCATCATCCAACTCATTACCCACGCACAGGTCTCAGACCAATGTGGGCTTCATCATCAGAAGAAGAAGAACATCTACAATAAAATATGCAAAAGTGTAATAGAATTCAAAAGGTCAGATGAAATATAGGATTAATTTCATCTACTTTTTACTCAATTTTTATTTTTTAATTACTTCCATTTTTTCCATTTGTATCGAAGTAATTATTGTTATATTGCAATTTATTAAATACTGTTATATTTATAATGATAATGTTATATTATAATAATAAATATAAAATGGGCATTGGGCTTACATGCAAAGGGATGTATTATTAGACTATTATTATTATTATTATTATCATCATTATCATTCAATAATTATTTATTTATTTTATACACAATTTATCTGTTAGCAGCTATTATTATTGAAATTATTTTTTAGAATTTTGTTTTTATGTTACTGTAGGTATTTTTGTTGAAAAAACAACATTCGAATATTTATTTGTATTGCATTAAAAATAAGCTCTGCACTGCAATATTATCATTTTTATTTTCTCTTGAATATTCAAATTTTAATATACGGTTTCTTTTTTATTTTTCTGTTTATACATTAGTTTAACTTGGTAACTATTTCAGTCATAGTAACAGTAAATATACAAACTTGAATAGATAACTCAATCAACTTATTTTTACGTCTTGTGAACGGTGCAAATAATAGCTTTCTGACGTTCTGCTATGTTATAATGAGGTGCCGAGCCTGGCTCGGCTCGGAAAACGTCCACTAACTAGCGAGTCCCAGCCGAGCCCAGCCGCGCTTGTAGCCCTGCGCGAGTCTGGCTGGGCTCGGCTCGGCTCGGGAGAAAAGAGCCCACTAACTAGTGATTTTCTCCCGAGTCCGGCTGGCCGAGTCTTACTCGCGAGCCAAACTCGCTAGTGTGTGGGCCCCTTTAGGCTTAGAAAACCGGTTAAGGCAGTGCGAGGACTATTGTTGTCGAATGTATCGGGCACTGTATCGATGTTGTGACAGAATGCATGTGTGTGAGTAGACTACCCCCTCACCGTAACGTCGCCAACCCCCCACTCAATCATTCTCTAGACTCTAGACCCCTCTCTCCAACGTACTCTTCCGCTATCGCAACTCCTCCAAATACAAATACAACTTCTTCCTGCGCTTCTACACAACTAGGAAATGATGACCACTGTTCATGAGCGGGGGAGTACCAACTGGACTACGACCAACTGGACTACTGACAAAAACAGTTGAAAAAAGTCAGCTGTTGACCAACTCGCCACTAATGGAATACGGAATTAACGAAGTTGGAATGCGTTTGAACTCGGAACTGTCTGCAAAATCTGTGTTGGAATCTACCAGAGATATTATGCTTTATACGTTGGTAGCATCACCATCAGTGCGTAATTTTGTTTTTCTATCTACTGAGTTTCATAACGGTTTAGTTTTATTGGTTAAGTTAATGTTCAAGTTATGAAATTATCAATCTAATAACGTAGATTACTTAATAAATAAATATCGGTGGATCGCCACGAGAATGGCATCAGCTTACATGTATTCTTATGGCCGATCCACCTATAGTAATTTGAATTTCTATCTAGTGAAATATCCCGACCGCTCTAATTGTTGAAATGTTATCTAGAGCTGTTTTACATCACTTTTAAACTACGGTAAGTAGAGTCAAATGCAAATCATTCATTAAATTGCTCGTCAACAACTTTCATACCTGACTTCATTGCATAAGTTACAGTTATTAATCTAAAGTAAATCATCTGATAGATTATCTATCTACCTTTATATTGGTGGTGGCATTTTTTGCAAAGTATTTTTGTCGCTGATAGTGGCGGCGATGCTTAGCTTAGACGGCTCTGGGGCTGCATTTCCGTATCTGATCCACCGAAATAATTGACTAAGAGTCGATCGCGGTTAGGTTTAGATTTGGAATATATCGACTAAGTTACCTTATCGATTATCAGCCGATTATGTCACTAGACTAAATACGGAAGTGCAACCTCGATTTTCGAAGTTGAAAGTGAAAGGGGTCAATATTAGGTAGGTGGCTAATAATTAGTACGTTTACCTTACTGGAAACACAGTACCTATATTGTGTAGATGTTTGGAGGTATATTATAAATGAGTAGGCAAACTGAGTTGAATAGTTCTTTCATGAATTTTTGTCAATTAAACTTGACTATGCTGTTCACTAAAGATAATTGTGATTACAGTAGCCTAATTACTTTTCAAATGATTGAGAGATTTACCCTACTTGCAGCTTAGTACAGCTCGAGCAAGCTCAACTTTTTTGGCAATGAAACTAAGAAAATTCCTGTTTCAGCACGAGGTCTGTCTGCTGCTTGTTTCCGTCAAAGGTTGAAGAGTCTGCTGGCCAACCTACTGTATTTGGTGTATGAATTTTGAATGGTATGTAGCTCCTTCTAATCACTTGACTCTGCCTGTGCAGCATTTTTTCATCAGTGCTTGGTAATGCCATGTTGGTATGTTTTCTTCTCTTTTAGAACTTTTTGTTAGCTTCATCTGGAGCTTAGGAAATGACAGAATTCGCCATCACCATAGCAACCATTCACGATCATGTAACTATGGTTTGTCTACAAGCAACCGTCTGTAAACATACACTGTGTACTATATTCGAAAAGTATCGTTCGAAATTCATATAATATGAGTATTCAAAGAGAACAATGGTAGTTGAAGCGTTTCAAATTTTTTATGGCAGGGGTGCAGTGGAGCGTGCATTTATAACCAATACACCTGTTTGTTTACATGCAACCCTCTGGTCACAAGCGCTATATGAAAGAAACCAAGCTATTTTTTTTTTTTTTTTAATTTTTAACCAACTTCCAAACAGGAGGAGGCTCTCAATTAGGCATGTTTTTTTTCATGTTTGTTCATCAATTATTGGGGTACTATTGAACCGATTAAAAAATGTTTAATGAATGCGCATCATTCATCGGTAGTTCTATCCAAGTTTCGCAAGGATCGGCCCAATACTTAGCCCAATATCAAACAAAAAGGAGCATTCATTGATGTCTTCATTTCAGTTTTATTCAAATAGGATAGTTTCATACATAACTGGCAGTTGAGTAACCAACCGTTGTCGTTTACCAGACTGATCATTTTATGATATGGAGCTCTTTCACCCACCGATTTTTGAAATCATATGATGCATTGTAGGCTAATTATGCCGGGTGATTGACATCGGTTACCCAGAGCCTTTTTGACCAATTAGGTGAACTTAATTTGAATTTAGAATAAGAAGAAGATAATATTTCTCTTCTTATGAACATTGTAAATAATTTAGTTGATTTAGCTTTTCCCTCTTCTCAGCCCAATATTTTTTCATTCTGGCTGAGGCGTCCTTATAATAATATTATATTATAAATATGCTAAATTATATTGTTTCAATCAAGGTAATTAGAAAACAAGGTAGTGTTCTCGCACATCTCCACTCATCTGTTGAGTCCTATCAGCTGATGAAGTGACGTCATTTGGGTGTCTTTTCACGATTTTACCTATAATTTACTTGTTAAATTCCATAACTTTATAAGTATATCTCAAAATATATATGATTTTCAAGAAACTTGGATGTCTCCTTTGGTTTATGGTATAAATGTAAGTGTTAATCTACGGCATTTTTGATATGATCATACAATTATTTAGTTCAGAGCACTTGTTAATGTTATAGCATGCACATAACATCAAGGATTGTACTTCTCGGGTATTTAAGTTATTTTATGTCTTCAAACTCACTTCAATTAATTTACAAGTACTGTGGAAGGTTAAATATTCAATGTTTAATGGAATTGAATTGTGTTAATTTTTTATTGTAATAATTTATATATTGTTTACATGATGCTGTTTTCCTTCAATACTTTTAACAGTATACTTCTGTAGTTGGAAGAGCGTTGAAATTGATTGGAGAAAAATATATTCAGTTAACCGTAATAAAATAATTGACCTTCAACTAAATATTATGTGCTTACTGGAATTGCATAGGCCTACCTATTTCTCCAAACAATTTTCTTAAAAAAATTAATATTTAATTTTCCACAGTACTCATAAATTAATTTGAAGAGAAATAAAATAACTTAAATACCCGAGAACTACTATCCTTGTATTATGTACATGCTATAACATTATCGAGTGATCTGAATTGAATAGGTAATTGTATGATCATATTAAAAATGCCGTAGGTCAACAGTTGAATATATTATCATAAACCATAGGAGACGTCCAAGTTTCTTGAAGATCATATATATTTTGAGAAAAAGACTTATAAAGTTATGCAATTTATCATGTAAAAGATAGGCGAAATCATGAAAAGAGACCTGCATGATGTCACTGCATCAGCTGGCTGTAACTTGCTACTGCGCATCATGCTGTTGAACACTACCTTGTCTTTTGATTACCTTGGTTTCAATCATGAGTTGGAGTGAAAAATGTTTTTAAGATCGTTAATTACAAAGCTATAATTTTTTCAGTTTATGCTGGTACATTATGTGTGTTTCATCAAAAGCTTTTTGTTCTGCCATACTGGCGCTCCTCAATCTACAGTGGAAACAATTACTCTGGGCGCATGGCTCTCACACTACGCTCTGTCACTACTGGCCGTCCTGTAAAAGTTGGTTCGCTCACTCCACTCCTTTCTACCGCTCCACTAACGGCTGAAATGGTGACCTTGAAGATACAAATGTTTTTAGAAATGAGCGATAAACACTCCCCTCTCCACCCCGCGCCTTTGCTGACTACCAAAAGGCCGCGCGCCCAGACTAATTGTTTCTACTATACCTTGAATGCCCTTGTGTGGGTACACCTAGGTGTGCTCACTCTGCTCACCCCTTGGAATTGATAATGATAATTGACCCACCAAATTATTGTAGGCTACATTAGAGATACCGTAATAGTTATTCCAATGTAATGGCAATCATTGTTGATGACCGTACCATGAGAATAACAACATAGGCAGAGCATAATCAAATTTTTTTCGTGTTCCTGCTGCGTTTTTCTGTCTGTATAAAACAGGCCTCACAGCTGAAAAACTGCAGGTTGATTCACACATGTTCAAGTAGCTACTTTCAATGAATAAGGCGATAATGTGACAACCTTATGACATTTGATATAAAAATTTATTTTTTCATTTAAAAATTTATAAAGAAAGCAGTAGTGGGCTATGCCCAAGGTGACCAGATTTTTGAAACCCCAAAACGGGACAACTGAACGTATAGGTCGGGGGGGGGGGGGGGGGGGGGGTTTAAAAGTTGATCAGAAAGTAGGGGAAAAACTTTATTTCTTCTCTATACAAGGATATTTTTGTAGTCATTCTCACACATCTTATATTAAAACGAAACCGTAGTTTTTAATGTCATGCCATCAATGTTCGCAATACCATCAAAGATGACCGAAGAATAGTAAAAGTCTGCTCATAATATTGAGGGATTTTGGAGCTAAGGTTCAATTTATTGTAATTAGAACTTGAGTTCAACTTTTAGATTATTTAGAGCAATAATAATTTTCAATAAATGAAAAAAACTATTCATGAAGTAGAATATTAGTAACTAATATTTTCAAAACGGGACAAATGGGTGTCCTGACAAGGATGGTGGGAACACCGTGACATGCCTCTCAAAAACGGGACTGTCCTGTTGAAAACGGGACGTCTGGTCACCTTAGCCCTATGCCTGTTGTATCTTCACTTGATTGTGTTTTGTCATGGATGAATGAATTATATGAATCAAGCTTTAGTATCATCAGTTGTAAATTTCACTCACACTAGTTCGATTTTTTTATTTATTAACTGACTAAATTTGGTAAATGGATGATAGCACCGTTCCATATCAGAGATACCTTTATTCATAGCCATTTTGTTTCTTATCCCTGCATAAACTTTTAGTTGCTTGAAGTATATGTCTACATAATTGTGTATGTTCCATGTGTTTATAATTTGAACAGGTCTACAATAGAATACATATATATATATATATATATATTCATTTTAATTTTTTTTTTCAGAGAATAACACCTGATGGCTGAACTGTCATTTCTGAACTAGTTACTGAATGTTATTGCAAGTGGATTATTGTTTATTTATAATTCAAGCATCATTCACAGCTTGTGAACAATCTGTGAAGTATCAGGTGAGCTCTCTTCTCAAATATCAACCTAATATATTTCAAAGGAGCAAAAAATTGCTTTTAATTGGTTCTTGCATTTGAGGTTGCACAAAAACTAAAAACTATGATAATTAGTTTCTAGCCACTTGTATACTTACATGTAAGAATGTGGTACAACCAAGAGGTTTGAATGCTCCAATTGATTGCATTCTTACCAAATCCAGAAGAATATGTAATACCATACATAAAGGTTTAGAAATAATGCAGTAGATTTAATAAGTGATATATATATTGGGTAATTGTGCCGCAGATGTTAGCAAGAAAAAAATCACTTGAAACCTTCACCAAATTGTAGTATTAAGTTTTCTGATCACAATTATCAAGTTTCCAAGTGTCGGTCTCAATAAATTAATTAATTATTCAATATTAAAAACTCAAATTTTGAACAGAACCCCAAAATGATTATCTTTAGCAATTAACTTGAATTGAGTGTTTAGAATGCCTAAATCATTGCAACACAATAGAATTTGCATTCTAGTTTATGAATTATTTACTCATACAATTTATCTATTCAATAATAAAAGCATTTTCAATTTGTTCCATAATCTTATCACTTGATGCATTGCACATACTTCTGCATAATCTGTCGCCACAGCCTGGGTTTTGGGCGCTTGGGCCTTCTATTTCTTTAGCTTATGAATTTTGCCGACTGTGACTAACGATGATGGATGATAATATCATAGAGTGCTATAGAATCTGAAACTGATGCTTTTGTTTCACTCTGAACTCACAGATATAGGCTATTTCTAAATGTAAAAATTTTAAAATAACAAAAAAATTATTGAAGAGATTTTTACTTTGAATGCATTATGGAATTAATGAAAACATAATAATGATCACTATAATTAATTAATATAGTGACATAATATTGGGAATATATTGATATTATATCACAATAAATATCAATACCAGTTTCCATATTGATATGATAAATCAATAATTTTGGTATTGATACTCCATCCCTACATTGATCTTTATCATTACCGGTAAATGGAATTTTACTTAAAACCAAAACTTGATATTAAATATTTGTAGATTTTCATTTACCGGTAAACGGTAAAAGGCTCGAATGAACCAAAGCACACCCATTATTACCAATTAATTTCTTGGTGAAAGAAATCAATGTTTTTTAGCCTAAATAAACATTTAAAACAATTCGTCTATGATGTTATGCTTAAGGCACTATAAAGGCTTTTTACAGAGCCGTAGTTATGTTCAAAAGGTGAGTTTTTAATATTGAATAATAAATTAATTGAGACCAACACTTAAAAACTTGATAATTGTGATCAGGAGACATAATACTACAATTTGGTGAAGGTTTCAAGTGATTTTTTTCTTGCTAACATCTGCGGCACAATTACCTTTGACTCTATTATATGACATCTTGAATTGAACTTGAAGCATTCAAACTTGTGAGTCAATTATTAGTGTAGTGTAAGACACAATTATGCTCATTTGAGAAATACTGTTGAAAAATCAATTTAAATAGACAAAGACTGCGATTACTAGGCTATGAAATAATAAATGTCATACTATCAGCTAACTACTGTCAATGTAACGTATTGAGATAGTGACCATACAAATAATAGACAATAATAAGTTAATAGCAGCTAAGACTACGTATTTCAGCTTCAAAATAATTCATTTGAGCAATTATTGTTTTAATAAAATTTATAAAAGGAAATTATAAAATGAGACCTGAAAGCCATTCACTCATCTAGTTTCTGTAGGCTATATTTGCTCATCTGTGATGAGTAATATCCAATAAGGACTCACATAGCCAAATTCGAGGTTAGGATTTTGGAAGTGCTTATATATTCTGTTTTACTCTTATTTTTAACTTCTTAATTTATATTTTGCTAATCACAATCACTGTTCATTCTCTCAAGCACAAATTCTTGAAGATATCACAATAATTTCTTAGTTTTTGAGGCACACATGCTTGGAAGTTATCAATATTGCAAAGTAGGATTGATCGATTATAATCTTAAAGTTTTGAATTTTTTGTCCCAAACTAATTTTTATGAACTGTTTCAAATTACACCTTTTATCTTTTTTCTGTGTATTTTGCTTGCTATTATAAGATTCGTTCTAAAAATCATGATCTTTTTCATGAGTGTCTGTTGCCGCTTCTGGGAATGAAATCCACCCTTTCTTCTGGCATAGCATTGTCAAACAGCTATCTCAGTTACGATTTTCTCCAACATTTATCCAGCATTTCAACAATGTGACAGTCATTGACTGTATGGGACATGTCATTCCCCACACCCACACATAGTGAGTTGTCCATAAAACTCTACCTTTTTGAACTCTGCACATCTATAATAAATAAATGAAATTATTAGAATTAACGTGTGTCTAAAGCTTCACCTGGACATAAAAAGCCATTGAGAAGGACATTGATCATAAGGGACATGTAGGCACGACACACACATAGTGAGTACACACAAATTTACATGGAAAATGTATATGGCAATATTTTTTATTATACTATAATAATATGCACATTGAACTTCAGGATATATTCACTTTTCCTTATGTTTCTTAAAGAAAAGCGCCTCTGTACCAAATAAATCACATTTATTGTGGTTACATATGGGCATAGATAGCGTCCATTTATGAATACTGAATTGATTTAAGATAAAAACTTTCTCATAAGAACTTCGACATGGAACTACAAAAAATACCATAAATTATAAATGATTCTTCTAGCACTCTAGTAAGGGCGTGCCAGCCATGATTCGCACAGGTAGTAATTTACCCTTGAGCCAGCTCTGCTTGTAAACCATGTTAATTTGTTTCTAATTTTTTTATATTGTTTTTTCAGACCTGATAACTCATCTTAAACTTCATGGACCCCCACCCCATCATAGTTTCTTCGCATAAAATAAGCAAACCTTGACTTATATCTTAATCAAAAGTTTGAAATGTTTTATTATTACCAACAACAAATTCTTATTTTAGAACAAATGAAATCGGTTATTATTAATATTATCATTTTATTATATATTATTATAACAAATGTATTATTATATTGATATTTTTACTATTGTCAAATTTATACCATTGTATACCTTATATGTCAATTATAAGGCCATTATTATCATTGAATAGTATATTAGTTCATGAAAGTTGATTCAACATAGACTAACTAACTACGATTTATAAGTTACAAATTTGTTATAATTCAATATAATCTTATATGATGTATCTTGTTTTGTTGAATAACATTTATACGTTATTGGAATAAATCTCTTATTGAAATGTATCAGTTCTATTGTTCTTATTCAGAAATACAACTAAGAAATATATCACATTATATATCTCATCAACTCATCACAATTGACAGGTTGCGTGAAATTGATGTCAATGCTAAACTTCCTCAAACTTAATGAAATGGTTTCTTTGCATGCGCAGGCTAAAGCAGCGGAGGTACCGGTATGGAGTGGAAGAATTGTGTGACGGCTCCTTACTTGTTATAATTGTGTAAAATATATAATTATATGATGATTATGACAATAATAATAATAATGTGTATCAGCGGCGCTGACTTGAATGATTTAGGAGTTTAAGTTAGTGATAACTAAATAGAAATACAGTGTCAGTTTTGATATTAGATAGTTCATCAAGCATTTCGTCATGGAGAACATCACAGATAACTAAATACATCAAATCACTCCTCATGTCTAACCTATGCATGCGCAGAGCTAATTTTATGAAGATAAACAAACCTGAAAAATGTTATGCAACAACTTTGAAGTGTTGTCAAAATTCTTAGCGTTTAAAAACTTTGACTCTAGTTTTTAATTTTCAAGTAATCCGTTCCTTGGGAACGCTCAAAGACACACACACATATATATATAATTATTTGATAGATATATATATATATATATACAGTGCGAGACTGAGCTCCGTATCCCTCGGAGGAATGCACTATGTCATCGCAAAAGCAATGATGTATGTGTGTATTTGATAATTAGGAATAAATACATCAATTTACTGTTGTGGTCTTCTACATCATACTCATATTCTAATTCAATATTATGTAATGGTACTGCATCAGCTAGAAAGCAGTGTTCAATGAGCTATTTGCGTTCAGTCGTCATGAATTATTTTTATTAGCAAATCATTTTTCTATAACGGCGCGCGACCTTTATGGCTAAATTACATCAGTCGGTTAAATTTGATTAAAAATTCAGCTGATGGCTATCCAAACATGTTAATGCTTTTGTGTTCTATGTCATAGTTGAGCTCGATCAGACACTCAGCTGATGTAATTTATCTTAAATTGTTGCTCGCGTCTGTACAATGGGGGCCTCATGTATATAGTTCACGCCCCCAAATTAGGTTGCTATGAAATATTGCGATGTTGCCTGATACGAGACGATGCCAGCAGCTGATAGTAGAGAATTACCATCCTCAATACACGAATTGACAATAGTATTTTGTAACATGGCGCCTAGTTTACAAGTCGCTGTTTTCTACAGAAATGTTTGCAGCTTTTTAGTCTGAAACAGAGAAATGCAAACTAGCTCAAGTTTGAGCTTAAAAAGTGTTTGAAACTTTTTATTTGAATGGCTAGTGATATTAAATTTGTGGAGAGTGGAGGACGTACCTGCAGTTACACACAAAACTCAGTTTGCAACACGAGAATTTTGTTTGAAACTCAACCAGTTTGCAAAAAGTTACTTTCTTTAATTGAAGACCTGCTCAAAGCTGTGAACTTCTGTGTGTATGCAGCTTAATTCATTAGACCGCTTTTATACAAAGCGTCGGTTTCCAATAATGAGGTAGATGACAGACGTCATCTAAACTTGGCATAAATGTTGTTGCAATTTGGCAATATGTGACGCTGGAACCCATTGACAGAGATGTTAGGAAAGAAACACTATCAATTGAAACTCAAAATTGTCATTAGGTTTAATAGCTGTCTTCAAGTCATTCTTATTGGAATTTCCTGAAAAGAAACATGATTAAGCATGTATGTTAAATAAATTATCAACGAAGTTCAGGCGTGAGCTGTTGAATACCCTTCACGTCAGATATATGGCCTTAGAGTTCGAATTAAACATTATTTCTGCAGAGATATTGAAAATACTGGGACTCAGAAGATGAGGTGATTCTTGAACAGAAAAAGCTCAGATTACAGAAGTAGCCTATTAGCAAGTTGAAATGAAAAAATTTCATTTTCTGTGAAAGTGATTGTGTTCTATCCTGTAGGAATAGCTCTTAATGAGGTCAGGAATAATACTATAAAGCCGTCTGCCTCTAGTTTTTTTTCCTTTTTTTTAAAGAAGGAATCATGAAGAATAGTATCGAAAGCTTTTCTGTTATTATATTATGGAGAAATACAAAAAAATTTCATGTTGGAGTTTAGGTTCAGAGAAACAGTATTTTTGTGAATTTTATTATGGTTTCTTCTGTATTATTGATTTGAAAGCCGAATTAGTTTCTGTTTATTATTTCATATTTACTAGAATATTATAATACTATTTCCCCCATAATTTTAGCAAAATTAATAATGAGACTGATTGGTCTGTAATTGTTTGGATTAGAGGGATCTCTTTATTTAAACAGTGGTTTTATCTTAACCGATTTAAAATGTTTGGGAAAATATCCTTGCTCATAACATTTATTGAAAATAGCAGCAAGTGGTGTCCAGATTATATCAGCAACGAGTACATTTGTTATTTAAATTATCCATTCCTGGCTACAAAAACTCTTCCAATAAAATTAATATGCTTTGGTATCATTCAATTACTTTTTATTGCATGGAGTCGACGTAGCCGAGTTGGCTTATCGCTGGTCTGATAAGCCAAAGGTCCTGGGTTCGATCCCAGTTGAGTACAAGATATTTTTCTCGAGCCACTCCCGTGTTTCGGAGGACACGTTAAGCCGTCGGTCCCGGTTGCATATAAAAAAAAATAAAAAAAAGCAGTCGTTAAAAAAACGGCGAGGTGGAACTACCCGTAAGGGTCACCCCACCACGAAAAGCCATACGAATTTACTTTTTTTTATTGCATTAATGGAATGCTAATAATATAATTTAACTATGGAAGTAGCTGTGATTCCACTTTTGTACCATCACTAATTTACAATCATGATTGATTGATTTGTTGATCAAATAAATAACTGTGATTGGATTTTTTGATAACGTTTTCAGCCAAGTTATTACTTTTTCAATATTGTGATTGTTACGCGCGCGTACCTTTAAACAGATGTTGGAGCTATTTTGACTATTGAACTGATAAATCCTACAATAACAATCGAGTTTTGTGTAGCATTCTACACTTCCACTCGCTAATACTGATATAAACTGCGCGTGCAAATAACTGTTCTGATTTAAAGAGTGAGCAAAATTTATTGGGCGTATTTTATAGGAAGATGAAAAATAACAAATCAATATACAGTATTGTATTCAACAAATTCACTGAGAATACAATTTCATTTCCTACAACTGACAGTTTAATCTTTCTAATTCCTAATAAACAACTTCCTTGAGACTATAGTATTGGTGACAGAGTATACAGTTGTAGAAAAAACTGAACTAGCGCTCCTATTTTAGTAAAAACAGTTTGTAAAGGTGCTTGAATTTGAGATGGTCACCAATGAACAGCGCCTGCTTTGTTGTGATGATGTGAGCTGGGGTGGGAGTGTTGCAGCTAGTCCAGTAAAGGCTTAGGTTGGTAGAAAAACATGTTTTCAAGAGAAGCATAAGTTTTATGTACTCATGTTGAAATTTATTCAATGCATCATGCGTTGTAAAACATTGTTTGCAATCGTCTTTTCAATAAACCCACATACACAAGTATGTACAATGCATTGTTAGTTTTTTATTCACTCTAGTTTGTACACTGTTTTATTTTTTATTCACTCAATCAGACACTATAAATGTATTAGAAATATGTATTATTCTTGAAATATTATGCAGTACAATGTGCAGCAATAGATATGGTACCGGTACCATAGATTGTTATCCAAGTACGTTGAAATAAGTTAACTAAGAGATGGATCGTACAAATCATAAAATATTGGTTTAATCAAGTAACATCAAGTATTTTAAGCACGATTCAATATCATGCAAACTGGTTATAAAGTCACTGGTTTCAACATAATGCTTCATATTTCATGATTCAAATAATGCAAATTGTCCCACTCAATTTTAATAATAGTTTTAAATTACCATTGAAAATTGAGTTTCAAATTTCCCAGTTCACACAGCTCAGTGTGCCAACGTATCAATCATTTCGGTTAATATTGTTCAACCATAGGCTAAAACCGTTCAAACCGCACTAGAGCTCACAAATTATCTTTTATTTATTTAAAAAATGATAATTATAATGAATTTTATCCGTCAGGAGTAAAACAAAGTAATGTGAGTGTACTCTCCATTTATAATATGCTAGATAGATCGATATATTAAAATTCTGCTGACACATTATTGCGATTATGAAAGAAGTCTCAGAAAGTCAAATGAATTAATTTTGTGTGAACAATATATGAGTTTCAGCTCACAAATCTAAAAAAAATGCTATCATTCAATATTGATTATTAACAGTAGCATTATTATTTGATAATATATCACTGAGAGGGATTTTATGCTCTTATAGGTTGGTGCATTCCTCATTCTATTTCTTATGAATCTGTGAATTCCGCATTCCATTAGTGGCGAGTTGGTCAACAGCTGATTTTATTTTAGATCGTATTCCAGTTGGTCGTAGTCCAGTTGGTATACACCCTTCATGAGCCTCACTTTTATATTATAACAAACTGTTGGTTTTGTGCGGATTTTATCCCAAACATTTTAAGCTTGTTGTAACATAGACAAAGCAAAACAGAAACTTTTATACCTTGTGGTTCGATAAAAAGCTGTGGTTAACTCCAAGCATTGAAAAACAAGCTTTATTTTGTTTTTATTGTTTATGTTTTGATAATAATAATCATTAGGGAAATGATGATCTTTGGACGGAAATTAGCTTTAAGGATCTCAAACACTTGAGTGAGAAAATTAAAAAACATGAGGAAAATAACACTAATTTAACCAATGTAATTAACTTAAATATCCAGCCAAAGATCGCATCTACAATGGTAAGATTGTTATTACTTTAATACTTGAATTTTAGTTCATTGGCCTGTCTTCTACTACCCTCTTGACTGTATCAATATAATCACTGACACAGGAACACTCAAAAACTGTACTGCACAGTAATTATTGCCAGTATTTTTATCCATTTGTTTTTTCTTACAAAGAAAGACAATACTATACCATAAATCCTGATTTTTTACAAATTCGCCATCCCAACATAAGTTTCATAACTTGTCTGTTGGGAATAGACAGTACCATTTCAACAGATGATTTGAAAAAAAATCAAGGATTCGTCTTGAATACTGGATGGTCTTGACAAGATTCTGACTGAAATAGATCCACAGGTGTATTTAAAAATTATCCCACCAGTGAAAAAGTTGACGCGCTGCTACTGTTAGTATATATATATATATATATATATATAGTGTTAGTAGTGTATATATATATCAATGAAACTCCCTACGCTGTTTGTAATTGAAGCCGCCCAGAGGTCGCGTCGATCGATCTTTCAGCCAACTTCTGATCGGGATGACGCCAAAAGAAGTCGACGACAGATGCGGTCTATTTCTATCTTACGCTGTCGACAGAGTGGGTCGATTTTTATTTTACGCTAACGACAGAGGCGTCCACATTCCTGAGTAGTCCCAGTCTGACGGGTGCATGCGGCGACAGACTGGGTCTATTCTTATTACTTCTCCTCGCGACAGAGTGGACCTTTAGGGTTCGCAATATCGATACATACAAAATATCGACAGTTAAATTTCAGTTAATCGACCTCAACAACATCAAAAACTTGATTATGAGATTGGCAGCTCTGTGAGTAGGTTTGAGGCTCTATAATAAACACTGGACTAAAGTATAATTTGATGAATGAAGCCTCTCTTCATCCAAGCCAAGTCTTCTTGGAGCCTCAAGTTTGTGCCACTATTGAGATGTACAAGACAAGTCACATCAACAATTATACAATCTTCTACAATAGTTACCATAAATTACTGTATCAATTAGTTGTGGTGAGGCTCAATTTTTATGTGAAAGGAACTCTTGTACACTATAAAACGTTTCAACTAAATATATTATTTCTATTGTTGTTATGATTCCTAAATACTATTAAATAATTTTCAGATCTTACATTAGCTTCATTTATTTTTTAGTTTAATATTTCAATTTCCTCTGACCTACATTGACTTGTGAGAATTAGAATTTCAATTATATGATCTTCCTGCTGCATTTTCACAATAACCTCCAGAGATTTTATGAAATTCACAAACCCTATCTGTTCTTCCTCATATATTTTTAGTGATAATTCTAATTTTGTTTTTAATTAGGTGTGATCACGCAATAGTTTAGCAACTGATCATGTCTATCATTACTACATTTTAAGCCAGAGTTTGTTAAGTAGCTCAGTAATTCTTTATTGGCTTACAATACATTGTAAGGTGCAATTCTTTTGATGGTAGTTTTATTTTGGACAATTGATAGTTTAAAAATATGTCAGAAATAATATTTTAATAAGTTTTCTGTAATAACAATTATAAATAACACAACCAATTACAGAAATTGCTATGATGTTTACTATCAAAAATACCACATTTATGTTTAATTCGAAAATAGCTAGACAAGAGCCTTTTGTCTGTGTTCTTGGTTGTGAAAAAAGAATTGATGTTTAAACGACTTTTAATAAAATGATGTAAATAATATTTTTATGATAATCGTAATAAAGTATATTTGTTAAGTTGTGCATGAATTGAAATTACTCTCCTCTTGACTGCTAACTACTGTTTCTGGCTGGATACCATTCAATCTTATTATTTATCTACATATGTAATTTGTCTCATTTTTTCATATATATTTTTATTTTGAAACCGATTTCACATTATAATACATCAGTAAGTATTCTATGCTCTTTAAATTTCAAGAGTTCAATGTTGTATTTGATATGCTCACTCCACAGTGGCATATTATCCAAAATTCGAAGAGCAAATTAAGAATAAGAATCTTTATTTGCCATTAAAAAATAAAAAATTGCAATAGGCTTCATCAATATAATCATAACATAGTTTATGAAAACAAATGAATAATAGTGTCATTTTCCCTAAAACTAAAATATTTCATACACTAAAATACACCAAGTTTGAACAAAAATTAAAATCATATTTTCAAGTCACTAATATCACAATACATGTATTCATCTGTGATGTTTTCCATGACGAAATACTTAATGAACAATCTAATATTAAAACTGACACTGTATTTCACTTTTAAATAATGTTTTATTCACATATATTGGAGATGCTTGAGGAATGCATTTCACTCCTGAAAAGAAGCATCGTCAGCCTCCATGTATTCATTCAAATTATAAAATGGCTTTTTTCTTAACCATTTGTTAATTATTGATTTAAAGATTTTTTCTGGTAACATTCTTATTTCAAGAGGAAGCTTTTTTCTGGTAACATTCTTAATTCAAGAGGAAGTTTATTAAAAATTATGGTATTAAACATGGTATACATGGCTTTTATGAGTCTTTAACAGTCTTATAAAAGGATTAATATCAGAGTTCGTTCTGTATTATAATTATGATTATTATTATTTTGATCAAAATTGTTTAAATTATTTTCAACTGTTATCAAATTATAATAAAATGTAGGTATAACCATTGATCAGGGATAGAAAGATGGTTCGTCTATGGTATAACATAATATTAGGAATAACACTGCAATAAAAATCATTTATGAATGACACGAAGAAGGTAAAAACTGGAACAACCAGACTAATATGTGGAAATTCACGAAGAAACCTATGAGAGATACAACATCCACAAAGAAGTTGTATAAAAGAAACACCTTTTTAACACCATGAACAATACGATTCAAATTTCGAGGCAAAGCCAGGTTATACAACCAATCTTCTGGCTCGCCGAAGTCTATACCATATCGATTAGTTACAATGAATCGATAGAAGAGAATCGATATAATTACCTCATTCCTGTGTAGACCCACTCTGTCGGGTGCGTGCAGCGACAGAGTGGGTCGATTTCTATTTCTTCACCAAACGACAAAGGAGGTCGGCGACAGAGTGGACCACATTCCTGAGAAGACCCACTCTGTCGGGTTTGTGCAGCGTCAGATGCGGTCTAAAAATCGTCCGCGTTTGTCGTCGACTTTTATTGTCGTCGACCACTTCTGGCGCTCTCCCTTCTGATTGCCTATGCTGTTATATATAATATAGAATTATTTCGTGTGATAAGTAAAATTGTGTTATTAGAACTGAAATACCGTACATAATATTGTATTCCAAAATAAATTAACAATACCAAATACATAATATCTACAAAAAAAATATGCTGGCAACGTCCGCCATTTTTTGAACACCAATGGCATCCTTTTCCTGTAACCTGTATTTAGGATTTAGGATTTAGGTATAGGTATATAGGTAGACTCAAACTCAAGTTAGATAGATAGATTATTGACTGTATCATGCATCAGCGGTGAGCTTCCTATGGTTAGTAACTGCTCGTATACAATGATACGGAGCATTCCTGCATACCATAGCATAGAATGCTAAACTACGACTCTAATATGATACACACCCCAGAGCCCGGCTCTAACCAACACGCCAACACATGTTATCTGTTTTAAGTTTGCTTTGAAAATCTTTTCAAACCGTTTTACTCTACTTCTCTAAAAAATGCAGCTCATGTACTATATCGGTGAAGATGGCAATCGAGTTTATACCCTAAAAGTAAGTTTTATGTTAGTACGGTACCAAAAAGATATTCCTGGTTAAAGTAAAATTTCAAGATTATGTACTAGTGAGCCACGGTAACTTGCTGTAAACTCTCATTTTAAAAATACTCATGGATTTGACACTCCTGTAAATTTTAATTGAAGCTTGATCAATTCTAAACAGTGATTTCGAATATGAAACTCTTGTGAAATCTAGAATTAATCACAGTTGTATTAGGTTGGGTTTGGCAACCCTTGTTCATGTCTAACCTCCAAGTGATTTTTGTGTATTTTTATGAAGTTATTTTGTGTTTTGGCTTATTTCACAGTTTACTCTTTAACTCTTTACTTAGAGTTTACTCTTTCAACAAAGGTAACTTTGAATTTAAAAACACGTTCATTGAGTTCATGTTAGCTCAATTGTCATTCTCTATCTTGAAATTTGCTTGAATTCAATTACAGTAATTGAATAAAAAACTATCTTAGGCAAGGTATTTATAAATACTGAGTCTACTGAGGATTCTTCAAAACTTGCTTCAGTTGAATTATTATTCTTTGGTCGCTCCAAGCTTCTGCTTGTTTAGCGAACACGCTTGGTTACGGACCTCTTAGCAATGTGCATGGTTTGTCTTCGTCATAATGTATACTGTATTAAGTTATATAATGACGGTATAGTATTACAATATTTATATGTTAGATATATTCTATCTATGTTTCAGAAATATGATCCAAATGGCCTGCCTACAATGTCCGCACATCCAGGTAGGAGTATCATTAGTCTGGCTTAATCTTCATTCCACTGAAATAGGCAACATTTGAGTCACAAAATCCTAGATATTATATTCAATATTATTATTAGCAGCCATGATGGTGATGTAACTATTTATAAAATTAGTATCACAAACATTTTTAATTACAATAAGCTACTCACACAGAACGTATACTGTCTATTACTTCGTAATCGATTGTGATAGATGAAGTTCTCTTTATTACAAATCAATTTTGTTGCTAGAACCATCAAAAGAATTCAAATCCAACTAGTTCTGCTATATGTATAACTAAAGAAGTAAATTCATTGGTTTATTGAAATGCCTCGCCAACAAATAGCAAACTTATCACAAAAAGGAAAATAAATGTTTGAGCTTGATATTAAGTTGAATTTTCTTCTGGCTAAAATTCTCTAACAACCGTTGATTAGTATGTTTACGGGTTTGTTACTGCTTCTAAGCAGGATAAACCCGCAATTTAATAAGGAATGTTTTTTTTTACTACAATATATATACGTCTGTAGAGGTTTCTACTAGGGTCCTATAAATGCTAAGTATAGAACCTTGGTTTCTACTTTTTCCTTAATGTGAAGTATCTCATAATTTGATGTTTTGCCTTAGTTAGTCAGGGGTGCCCATCCCCCCCAAGTCTTATGACGCACCCCTCCAATTAATTTAGCACCAGCCCCCCCCCCATAAATTAAGCGCCCCCCTCGAAAATATAAGCCCCGTATTCTTTCTAAAACTAAAAGAAGATGGGTATTGAAAAAAATCAAACCTAGTCGATAATATACAAAATGTATGTATATTTCTTGAGATTCTTTCAGGACTTAATTTCTAAATTGAGAAATACCGGAGCTGTGACTTACCGTGGGGTCGGAGGGTCCTACCCCGGAAAATGTTTGAAAATTACACTTGAATTGGTGCATTTGAAACACATTTGAGCATGGTTAGTAATGCTCATATAATATTACATAATATACAAAATAACAATCTAGTTCAGATCTGGTTTAAAATAAATGATTTTATTATTGATTTAGATAGCCATTATTGATTTGGAGCTCCACTCCAGTGTGCTCCGGCTGAAATTAAGCCCTGGGTTCTTTACATAGGTAACATTTTTTTCTAAAGGTAAAAAATAAATAGCTCAATAACTCCCTGCACAAATCCTAAACATAACTATTTTAGCTAATTCATGTTCAATAGTATAATAATAATTATAAATCTATTGTCATTAATTGACATTCTATATGGTGACTTCATAATATATTTTTGAATGTCGTCACGTTAAACACGGTTTCAATCAACTCTCCCCCCCTTCCCCCCCACTTTTTTTAGAATCTCCCCCTAAGAATTTCAATGACGCAGTCTGCGTCATAGCCCCCCCCCCCCTGTGGGCACCCCTGGTGTTAGTCGTTTGGGTGAGTACTGCTCTTACAAAGTTGAACATCTAAAGATCCATAATTTTGACATATTCTTGCTGCTTCATAATTGGTTTCGCACATCTGTTGACTACTTATGAAAAGGATATATTTGACAGAAACATTGTTTGGAGAGTTTCTCAATCAACGACTGAGTCTCTTGTGTCTAATAAATGAGTCTTCAAAACGTAATCTAAAAAAATGTAGCCTCGTTTGTTTTCGAGATGAATATGGCTGTAATTCGCGTCTAGCAACATGATGAAGGCAATGTGATAAGCGTATGGCTTTATATTGTATAGCATACTGATAATTAAATTGAGTTTCTTGACATTCAAAACAATATTGAAAGCACTTTATGTGTAATTGAATTTATTCTACATTTTTAGACGCGAATATTGATAAATAGTGTCATGTTAATGTTTCAATCATTCTAATTTCAGCTCTAATTACATTATTTTTATTCCAGCTCGGTTTTCTCCAGAAGACAAGTTCTCGAGGGAGAGAATTACTTTGAAGACAAGGTTTAACTTATTACCAACACAGCAGAAACCGATAGTGTACTAAGTTCAATATGGTAATTATTTAAATTTAAGCAATGTATAAAACATTAGTTTTATCAACTAGCAAATAGCATTAAGATACGCATTTGAATAAATCAAATTAAGTTTTGCATATATAAAGAGAAATATTTTACAATCGGGTTGTAAGTTTCAAAACGATTATTTGTATCGTAATGGCAATAAATTCTATTTCTAATAGGTAATGAAAGGTTTTGTAGTAATTATTTTCTATTCAAAACTCGAAACATTCATTCATTGAATGGTTCAGTCTTTTGAGAAATCTTCTTCACTTACCATATGATGTGTTGATCTGTTTTTAACACTATTACTATGTAGGCTTCTTGTCAAATAATGTGTAAATAAGTTACACATTTGGAACTGAAACTCAAATTTTACTAATTTATGCGTGCATCTTGGTAGGATTCTCAAATCGTCCTGATTTTACGCAATACCGTACGTAGTTTCGATAATCATAAGAGCCCATTGAAAAGTGCCATACTTGAAATAGTCAAAAAAGTAGCCGAAATCACCTGAATCAGCGCATGTTTCTTAAAGGTCACCTTCTAGAATATAGAATATGGAGTATTCTAATGGAGTCTTCAAAGCGTAAATGTAGCTGCTTTATCCTCCAAATCGAATTAGCATTTCTGTAGTCATTTGTCTAGCATCTAGCCTCTCATTTTATCCTACAATGCAGTGTTTGAAAATCCTTACCAATTTTAAAATTCAATATTCATTGATGTGAATATTCTAAAATTTATGGTATAAGCTGCTAAGTCCTAAAGTTCCAGGTATACAACTAAAAATTCTTTAAAAAAGATAGACCTCTCCGTTTTTTTATTCATGTAAATTTTCCATCATACAGTCACGGGTTCGATTTCGTTCAGCCCAGCATATTTTTTGCAATTTTTCACATCATTACCCACTCACAAGTCTCCAAAGTATGTGAGAATCATCAGCAAAAAAGAGGATGATGAGTTGCAAAATATAGTAGGCACCAAAGAAACCCAAACTTTTGGGTTTAGCCTAGGTAAATGTTTTAATTGTCTATGTTTATAGATACTATGCTACTACAAACTCTGTATGTTTACCTCTTACTTCATTGTACAGCATCTAGATGGCAGGTAAATTAGTCCCACAAACGTTACACAATGTATTAGCTCATAAACAGAAGATATAACTTCGTTTCTTCTTCAGAACTTATGTCACGAAATTCTTTGATGAAAAATTTGGAAATTCTTTGCCGAAAAAAAGAAAAACAAAAGCCATATATTCTGGAAACGTAAATGCATTCTATTATAAATTTTAAAAACATTCGATTTTTTCTGGTAACGATATAGAGCATTTCTATTAACATACTTGGAATTTACCGACTATCTTGAACTTAAACAGTATAACTTACTTGAAACTAATCTGGTTTCATGCGTGTAAATACGCACAGGTTTAAAGTATATTTCAACATGAGTCAAAGTCGCCGAATTATGACCCATATATTTTGGAATATGTGATCTAAATATTGCAATTCGACCTTTTATTTTTGTGGCATAAAAACTGAAACTGTATTTAATCTCAACTATTTTTTTTTTTTTAAGGTATTCAATAATATTAAAAATGAAATCTAAATCTTTTCAAATTAGACAAAAAACAGAGATACAACAGATTGAAATTTTGGTTCAGCTATTAGAAAACAGTAGGCCTTGAAGAGGAATTTTTATAGAAGAGTTCACTTAATACTTCTACAATTTTTTTGCAAATTCAAGCTACACCAATTTTTCTCAAATATTCAGGACTCAACAATTTAAATTTAAACAATACTTTCTATGACTAGAGATCCGCTACACAACTTGGTGTATTTTTGCATTTTCTAAGCTAATAATTGAGTTTTGATGAATTTGATCACAGTATTTACATTTTCAATTGAATTATGCCATGTGCAGCAGTGTCATGTACTATCGTAAATCTTTTCATTTTCTAATGTTCCTAACAGCTTGTCTATTGCTATTCAATTTATTTAATCTACTTCATAGGCAAACTTTGTTATAACAGTGAATATATATTTCTAACGCTGAATCTTAACATTATATTCAAATTACGTACTTGATAACTCACATCCTCAGACCTTTGGCATTTTCACCATTAAGGTGGATTTACACATAGCCTGCCATGCCCATGCCGTGTCCCTGCCATGCGTTGTTGTCTGAATCACTATTTCGGATTTTCCATTTACTATACATAGTACAGCATGTTTGTGGTTTTCACATTGCCTGCCGTGTCCATGCCATGCCGCTGCTATGCCTCTTCCGTTTTTATCTGATCGCTCTTGAGGGCGATTCGTAGCAGGCGACCGGTTCGCGACATTGGCATGGCAGCGGCACGGCACAGCATGGGCAGGGAACCGGTTATAAAGATGACCGACTGGGCGCCCGGTCGGCGCCTCATCAGTTATTTGGACCACAGCCCATTTTGCCTTGCAGTTCGTTCATTTGCATCCATCTCGCTAGTCATATCATTATCACTGTTGTACAACATGGACGAATAACTAGTTCTTGTGGTCCAGGAGTATCCAGGTTGGGAAAGCCCATCCGAAAGTATCTCATAAAATAAATTGGGTCATCTTTCAGTCTACAAAAAAGAGTATGGAACTCTCCCTCCTCATCTCGCGCCCAAAAAACATTGTGTATCCAATACGTCTTTCGCCGTTTTCTCTTAGTTCTGTGTAAGATGACAAAAGCAGCGGTCGCGATCACTATGTCACCTCATCTGTGTCCATTTTAGCAACTGAGTAGGGTGCGCTCTTAGAGAATCACAAGCAACTAGGCAATGGCATGGCAGGGGCACGGCAGCGACCGGTTACCAGTTGTCAAAATCGCGCGTATGGACATGGCAGTCTATATGTAAATCCACCTTTATTCTTCCAATAAGAATAATTATTATGGCCAAGTTACATGCTCACTGGCTGTGAGACTCAGTACAGAAAGATAGTAGAGATGCCTCCATCCCTTATTAATCGTAGGCCTTGCAAGCGATTAATGACTATTCTGGATTGTTTTTTAACAGTTCTGATTCAAACTTGAACATCTACTGCACCTTAATCCATTTTAATAATTTTATATCAAGGTAATAATCTACAAGGTATGCAATCTATCTTTCCTTATTGTATAATAAAGCCAGTGTTATTTTAATGTCAGTTTACATTCAGTATAAGTTTGAAAATCATTCTTTTTGCAACTACTGATAGTTTCATCTGGCAATGCCCGACAATATCCATTTCGAACGAAAATAGGAATATTATAAAAATTTGGTATGGTATGCAAAGTAAATTGTTTTCCTTGTTTTTGTAACTTTTGTCACTTGCTAAGATTGCTTTTGCATGATAGCTGATAGTGTCCTTATAGCTGCTCATTTTGAAAAATAATAGAATGAAAACAGTTATTGACTCTATTATTTATTAGGAATATTCATGTAATTACTGGATGTCGCACAATTTTTGAAATTTCCTTGAATAATATGGTACCTCATTAGTTCAATTTTGTAGTTAGCAAATATATTCTTAAACAACTTTACGTTTTTTTTTTATTTGTAGGCATAATCTGTCAAGATATTATCTTCTTTTAGTTTTTCTTCTGTAGAGAGAGTGAGAGATTTACATCAGCTCTGTATTTTCGTGCTGTTTTTTATCTCTCCATGATTTTGAAGGGAGTGTCTCACATCGGCTAGATTTCAGACCGTCTGGTCCTATTTTAGAACGAATCTAGAGTATGTGAGGCGGCTGGAATATCATGCAGAAGTGTGTCTCAGATCGTCTATTTTTCACATCGATTAGTGTCTCACTTCGTCTAGTTTTCAAATCGACTAGGTTCCATAGCAGCCAGGCTGGTACAGTCAGCTACCTACTAAAATAAAGCCCGCCGGCTGTAATCACTCGTTCTAATTATTTATCCGTATTGTTGCATTCATATGCCATTTGACTATCTGAATACTGACGAAAAAAATGGAAACTTTGTACACTTGAAAAATTAATATGGTATCGCATGATTCCAACACTGCAAAAAAACACATCAATTTGAAGCACTCGTTCAGCTTTTATAAGGGAACTTATCCAACAATGTTTCAAACATTTTGAAATGTGTCCTGAAAACAAACTATTTGAAAATTTTTTCCATTTTCATGGTAGGAAAGTTTCAAAAGTTGGAAAGTTGTAGATAAAAATCTTATCTTGAATTTATATTTCAAACTTTTCTCTCTATAGTGGACCTTTCTCTTTGAATTAGCAGGAGAGTTTACAAGTAGAATAAAAATAAAACTAAACACTCAGTGCCTTTCAAGTTGTTTAACGAATTAGTTTCTCTTCTATAGTTATTCACTGTTATTCTTTCAATGTTAGCCTATTAACTATTATAGTGCTATATTTACAACGTTTCATTTTGATGTATTCAACGTTTTCAATATAGGCCTACAGTAATTTTTAGTTTAATTTATAATAACATGAATAAGTGTATACAGAAATATTACAATACCTTACATCCTCCAATGTCTTGGATAATTACTATTCAAAAAGGATAACTGGATAACTATACACATAACATAACTATAACTAGAACACTGGATAACTATACCGCAAATACTTCCAATAAAAATAACTGTATAAGTTATAATATGGGAAAGGCACCATTGAGCCTGCCTTTGGTTAGAGTCATAGTCTCTATCAGATGTCAGAATTGAATAACTTTGATTTTGGCTCCAACTGAAAATCATAAATTCCAATTGATTTTTCAAATACAAGTACCTTTGGATAAATTCTACATAAATAAATCTTTCTTATTGATTTAATTATTCCTATTTTGGTTTTTGATGTAAGAAGAACCAAAGATAACGTGACTGGGGACCAACTGGGCAAAAAGAATGCATTCTAATTCCACAATAGTTTGGAATTCATGCTCATTATTTTTTATTATCTATCCATACATATTTGAAGTGTTTATATCTATCCAGTGTTAAATATCACACTTCAGGAATATCTTTGTCAAGTTTCGTTTTTAATAATTTTTGAAGGAAGGTTTTTCTTTTCAGAAAAATTTGATGAATTATAGAAGCTGTATGGTACATACATAAATAATTTGATTTCAAAATCAATGGACATTGGAAATTATGTTTTCATTATCATTTTCATAATAAATATCTATGTCATGTCTTAACACGAAAATGCTGCAAATTGTGTACTGTTTTCTGAATGGTCATGTACTCCATTTGTGGAATTCAAATTCGAGTTATGGAGTTTGCTGTATCCACTGGAATCAATAGGAGAGGGGTTCGGGGGTGAAGTTTTGGGAAATGAACTCTCAAAAACTGATTTTTAATAGTTTTTTTTTTGTGGAGGATGGTATTGACAAAAGTTTAAAACTTGTGTGTGTGTAATGAGATTGATGTCGATGAAAGATGAGAAAACCTACAGTTTCAGGTGGGTTACAAGCTACAAAGGTGAATGGCTGTAAACCATATCAGAGCAGCTGGAAAAGTTGAAAACAGTCAAAGTGGTCACCGTTTTAACCGCTGTCATGAGTATTAAGCGATTTATCTTGTATTGCTAGGAATACCCAACGATTTTTATACATAAATATTTATGTAGGCCTATAGAACTCGTTGGGTAACAATCGTAGAGCCATCCACTACTCAAAAATAGTTCTGGATATGAATCGGTGGTGTTTTCAAATGAATTTATTTCATCTACCATTCAAGGAATTTTGAGTTGACTGGACCCCCAGAATGGAGAAGACAAAGCTCGGTGCACAGGCTAGACAAGTTGGACAAGCATTCATGATGAATCTGTACAATTCTGTACAAGCAAGCACCAGTTCCCTAATAAGCAGAAAAGAATGATGATGATAATAATAGCAGAATAAAAACAGTACCTAATAGGAAATAGATAGGACTGGCAAAAGAAGATCCGCTGCCATAAGCAGAAAATCCATTTGCCTGCAACTAAGGTGTATTTTTTTGCAAAAAATCGATCCAAAACTAAGTCAAGATTCAGCAAGAAAAACAAAAATTTCTAATTGAGATCAAACTTTTGTTATTGTAATGAACAAAAAATGTTATTGAAATCCACTCATCAAATAATAGGATGAAAAGCTTTATACAAATGACAATTACTTGCCATTCTGTCTAAATGGTTATATATATTTTTTGTCAGTAGATACAAGATGGTAGATCTGGCACACAACGATTTCGTCCCCTTCACTACTCCACCAGGGTCTCCACTCCACCTTCATGATGCGCCCCCCCCCCACCTTCCACTTTGTGCCCTGCCCAACCCCCCAAATCCCCCCCCCCCCAACCTGTGGAGGAGGGGCCTGCAGTCCAACCTGTGGAAGAGGGGCCTGCAGCCCACTTGGAGGAGGAGCAGATGGCATTTCAGCTGTGTGACCAAGATCTTGAAGAAGATTGACATGTGGTGGCACAATTTCAATGCTTGGCCCCTAATATACCACCAGCAACTATGATTGGCTCTCATGAGATTATAGGGATTATTTGCTAAGGGAGGAACACAGAGTGCTAGATAATCTATCTTGGCTTGAATTAGCTCTGCTGACCTATGTTCCAAGGTCAGATAGGTTTAGAAGAGCCTGGTATGTTATATTCAGGACTGTTGCATTAGTGCACATAGCAGCAATTGGGGAGATTGTTAACCCTCAGCTAATTAGACCTGAACATTGGCCGGGGGTTATTAATCAGCAGATATATAGAATAGTACAGGTATGCCATTCTAGCTGGAGGTGTGTACTCCAAATTCTGGATGAGTTTGATATTGAACAAATATCAAATTCATTCAGAACTATATTGCTCTCCTTCTCCTCCCTCAGCAATAACCTCTCTATAATATTGTTTATTGTCTTATTACTCTCTCTTTATCTATTGTTTTTTAATTTTGTATCTTTTCAATTGTTTCTTTCATTTTTAATATTGTCAATATCAATTATTCCATTATTGTTAATAAATTTATATCTTTTCAATCGTTTCTTTCATTTGATCCTGTCATTATTACTATAAGGGTTTGGTTATTTGAAATTACTGTAGCCAACACATGAATATATATATATGATATTTATTGACAATAGTTATGGCAGAATATATAGATGATACATACAAGAATTGATTACACAATGTTATTAGTCCATGATATCAGCAATCACCTAATGGTATAGCTGTCCAAGAATGGCAGCAATTTCACAAAGTCCTTTGCCAAGAGGAAATTTTAAAATAACAGCATCATTGTTGAGAACACTTACTGAAGCTTCAGGATAGCATGATGACAATGCTTCTACAAAGTTTTGCAATGATCCAAATGGTTCAGGTAGGTGTTTATAACCAAAACAGAATAGTGGTTGCACAATCCACTGAGTGCTGGTAAAAAGTTGACAATCTCCACAATCACACATTATATAAATTTTTGCTGGCTCTACTGCTGATGGCTGGTGATAAGTTGTCCAGAGTCTTCCAAGTTGAAGATGGTGCAGCTGTAGTAGTAGTATAGAGCAATGGCAGCATATGGATGACTTGACAGTGTGGTGTACAGACCTCATCTGATGCAGCAATGATGGCTTCAAAAAAGTCCAGTGATGTAAAGGAGGGGTGGAGACATGTGTGCAAATTGAATGCACAATGAACTCATCAGCACAGGTCCTCCTCCACATTTTGTTCTCCAGCCAGCTTAATGTACCATTCCTTAATGTCTTGGTACATTGCTTCAAGGTCATTGTTAAATTTTCCAGATGACATCAGACACTTGCATGTGATTTATCCAGTCCATGCTCACTTGATGTCAGGAATTCCTCAGTCCTGTACTCTGGGTCCAGCTGGAGTGCACAGGCACTCATTGCCAGCATGAGGCAGAGTACAGCTTGATAGATGTTGTTGCCATGAGCCATGACTACAGAATTATGTCAGTTGTATTCCTGCCAGCCTCTTATAGACTGAGTCCTGATTGCACAATTGTTGGATGATGTCATAGGCTATTTATAGTGGTGATGTCATCTGAAGATCATCATCACTGTTGATGTCCATGGCATCATCATCAATATGCACATGCTTTGTAAGAGGCTGGTCTTCTTCACTGCCTTTATTGGTGGAGAGTCTCTTGTTACTAAGCTGATGGTGCCTAATTGCCAAAGTGCTGATGCCATCATCCATGATGCACCCTTTTTTCATCAGTGTTGCTGAGCACCTTTTTCTTCTGCACAGTCATCATGATTTGATGTTTTCTTGTGCTGACCATTACTTGCTCTCTGTAAATAAAATATCCTTATCCCCATAGAGGCAGTCCAGGTAGTCTTGGAAGCCAATGTAGCATTTAGCATTGGGATGGTCCTTTGACAGCTCTTGACCTAACACAGGTTGCTTTACTCCCTTAGCCTTCTTGATGAGCCCACTCTTTACCTGGCTAGGATCAGGATTGTAGCATCAACAGGTGTACATCTTGGAGCACAGGCCAACATACTCATGAGGAGCTTTGGCTGCATACTCATCTTTGGATATTCCAAGCACCATTTTGTGTGTTTGAGAGTAACATGGGTGGTTGGTAGGGTACTCCAATATGTCAAATGCATCTCGCAGCTCCTTGATGTTGAGGATATCCTTGTACATGTCTTCCATCTCCACTAGGTAGAACAGGCTTTCAGTGTCTTGACATGGAAGTTTTAGGTGGTCATTGTATATAGGCTTCATCACATTGTAGTGAAACTCATACATCAACATTTTAATGACCAGCACTGATAATCCAATGTAGATGGGCATATCAAGGCTCACTTTTTCCTTGTGCAGAGTTACCACACAAATGTTATCTCCAAAGATGATTTGATCCATGAATGATGGGCAGGCTGCATGCTTCTTTAGACAATTGTCATTGTTTACAAGCTCCATACTCATCAATTTCCTCATGTTCTCCATTGTCTTGCCAAACACAGCATTATTCATCAATTTGAAGAAATTTTTCTCAAATTTGTTTCTTGATTGCTGTCTTAGCAAGGTGTTTAACATGATGTAGTGGGCCAGAAAATCCTCCTGCTCAAACCATACACTGCAATGGACATGTGCAATTTTCAATCCATGCTTTGTGGCTTGTTTGAGTATGCAATAGTGGCATACATATCGCTTGTGGTTAGTCAGGGTAGTTATGAGGCAAACATACCCTGACTTAGGTGTTTTCTGTTCCTCTGCAAGGAATAGGAAATCATTGTGGTCATAATGCAGCTCAGATGGGTATTCAACATCGACCTCCAACATGTTGCCAATCTGTTGCTTGTCTGGAGCATCTGCAATATTCCTTTTCACTGCCTCCAGCTCCTCTCTACCCATCCACTCATATTTCTGGCAGGGGAGAGGGTTGCACATTGCCCAGCCATACAAGTTGTTGGCATCTGTGTACAGCAGATATGAAGTTGGCTCATGTGTTCACAGGTGCCCCTGTATAACTGTTGTTGGCAATGGCATGGTGGTGGACACAGGTTGTTATACCGCCTCTGATGCCACATTCAATGAACATATAAATGTCATAGTCGGTTAGCAGTTCCAACTCCTGTATATTTGAGCATAACATCAAAGGAGAAACCTGGAGACATGAAGTGATGGGCATAATCGAGGTTGTGGTTCTCATCCACATGTCTCAGAAGCTTTCAAAGACATCAGCAAGCAGCAGGACATCTGTTTTGAGATATAAATCACTATATTTGCCCAGGTTCCTGCAGCCAAAATGTCTCCAAATGCATTGAGCATACCTCATCACTAATGTCATGATCAGTCAGCTTGCTGAAGAATGCCTTTTTTGGAGGGAGCTGTTCCTCCACAAGTTTTTCCCATGAATTACAGTATTTGTATGGGAACACACCTTTCTGTGAAACAAGATCCAAATTGTTCCTTAACTCTTTGAAGGTGTGCCTCTGTATTTTTGGGAGATCTTCAGCATTGTCAGCAGACTTGACAAGGTTAGTGACCAGATTGTCAAGACTATCAGGTATGAAATGGAATGTATCAATAAACCTCAAATGTAGATGATTGGAAATTTGCTTTGTAAAAGAAATGTATTTTGCTGAAGAATTTGGAATGACTGAGAGTTTCTCTTTATCAGTACCCAGATGGGGAATGATCAGGTGAGTATCATAATTTGAGGAATTATGAAGAAATACTGCAATGAAAGTTTGGCGACATCTCTGGAGGTTGCAGCTATTGCATAATATATTCTGGTAGAGCCTGGTAATATGACAGTGATCACAAACCTTGTCACCATCAAACTTCTTGTTGCATGCTTTGCAGAAGTTGGTGGCATCATATTCAGCTTTCTGTCTGTTGGTGAGTGGAAACATTTCTTTACCCTGACTATCCATTGCCTCAGCAACATCTCTTGCACACTCGGTCAAGGTCTTCATGAAATGTTCAGCAACATCTGGCCCACAATACACAATTGGCTCCAGAGGAATGAGGTTGCTGATGGTGAGCCATGAGGGGAGTTGTTGTTCATCCTTCACAAAGTATAGGCAATAGCTCATTGCCTTATGGTATTGGATTACCTTGATGGCATCTCCAATACATCACTCAGAGGTTCTGCCCTCTTCCTCAGGAGTGGGCTGCTCCAACAAGCACTCAAAGTCTGATTTGGGTTTGGATGGAAAGAATGAGTCATACATGAAGTTTGTAGAATTATTTATATAAAAATGTCTGGTTTTGATATAGCAATACAGTATCTGTTTAGTGACCCCAGGCTGTCATGCCAGTCATTGCTTCCTTCCTGTCTAGCTACAGTTTTAGGTGGGTTCCGAACCACCGATATGAATTGAATTGATTAAACAGAAGAAACAATTCAGTACCGTATAGCCTACTTGTGATCTATTGAGATAACCAGTTAATAGCAGGTATTGACAATACAGTACCTAGTTATTTTCAATCAGTTTGTTTCTCACAATTTTTACGAAAATCTATTTTGTTCAGTTTAATTAATCGAGTAAGTGAATTGGTCTTGTTATATTTTTAAAAGAACTGTCATGAGTATTTTGTCAGAAGGATGGTCTTAGAATAAAATTTCGTGTATTTCTAGGCTAATTTATGCAAGAAATTTCAAGTATTTCAATAGAGAATTCTTATTATTTGACCCTATCATTAGAGTTGTTATCAAATCATTAAGATATCAATCTTTTACCTTGTATTAATTAATTGAGACAGTTATTATTTTCCTGGATTTCTTGTTCCATGACGAACTACGTTGTTAATATTAACTTTTTAAATGAATTCAACGACTTTGAGTCAAATTTGACTCCATAAGTCGTTGAATTCACTTGAAAAGTTAACAGTTATTATATTGGACCCTATTATTAGAGTTGTAATCAAATCATTGACAAATCAGTCTATTAGCTTGTATTATGCTAATTGAGACAGAAATAACGGGAAATACCAGGGGTGCCCACCACCCCCATGCATCATGACGCACCCCCCAAAAAAAATCGAAAAAATAAGTCAACCGTATTCTTTCTAAAATTAAAAAAGGATTTTTTTAGGTTTTGAAAATTTCAAACCCAGTCAATAATATACAAAATGTATATATATAACTTGAGATTCTTTACATAGGCAACATTTCTTTGTAACAGTAATAAAGAAATATCAATGAAATGAATATATGAACTTTTGCTCAATAAACTTTTAATTGCAAAATAGCTACATAAGAATGTGAACCTAAATGGTTTTTAAACAATCAAATATTCGCCTATTACAAATACATAATGGTTTAATAAAAATCAAAGACCGTACCTATAAGTTTATAGGTATTTGAGGGTTTCAATACCTATATTATTAGGTATGAAACGGAGCATCTGTCAGCTGACTTTGACAAGGTTAGTGACCAGATTTTCAAGACTGTCAGGTATGAAACGGAATGTATGAATAAACCTTAAATGCTTTGTAGAATTATTTAACAATATGTACGTTGTACATATTGAATACCTAACTTACATATTGATTACATTAAGGTTAAATAATTCTACAAAGTTTTTCCTTTAAAGGAAGTGAAAACAATGAGTTGATAACTTTATTTGTAAAACACAAAAATTCAAAATACTAAATCAGTTATGCTAATATTTACTGGACAGTAGTTAAACAGCAGGTAGTTACTTAGTGTTTTATCTTGGGAGAATGTAATGAAGTACATAAAAGGCACACATTTCATGTATAGTTATTTACAACACACAATCACAAGAAGCGTCTTTCAAAAACAAAATAGAAACATAGTTATGAAAAATTACTGAATTTTCAATAATTATTTAGTATTTACTTAGTAAATTTTGCTATAGCAGTTCTTATTTATTAGTAAGTAGTTCTAGTAAAATACATGAACAAAAAATCAACAGTTTGAAGTCAAACATTTTAAATTTGCAGGCTGTGACCATCTACAAGTTAGCTAGGCACCTTCTAAGCTTGTTAAATCTATCTCTTTAAACACTACATAGCAGTTTTTGTCTTTGGGAAGAGGAAACAGAAATATACTCAAGTACATCTTTTCCTGCAGCTAGAACCATTAAATTGGACAACCATGAGTCTCCCATAGCTGATCTGAGTCTGTTTTTGATCATTTTAACTCGACTCGCTCTTTCCGCTGAACAACTAGTAACTGCTAAGGAGAGCAAAGTTGTATAAACCACTTTCAGAGCACAAAAGCTAGAAAAGTTAATCAAACATCTGTAAGGCGGCGTTCACACCGGCACGATATGCGATTTATCTTAAACGATACGTGAGACGCGACACGCATGGACAGATACTTGAAATGTAGAGGGAGGCGATAAAAATGGTTCACACCGAGGCGATTGTGCAATATATTGTAAGCGATGAATCGCACCAAGTGCTGCATGCTATCGGTCTTTGCGATTAGTTGCATACGATACGAGGAAGGAATTTGTTAAGTAAACAGACATAGCGTCATACCAAGCCTACAATATACTACTCCAATATTCTTTCTCCTCTCTCCTTCATTCTATCGGTCTTTACGATTAGTTGCATATTGACTTCGAGTAGTCAACATGTCGAGAAGAGAAGACAAGGCTGTATTTCATTTTATTAATTTAGTAAAATCTCGTCAGTGCATCTGGAACTATACCCTTGCCGAATACAGCAAGACAGATGTGACCAGTGCTGCATGGAGGGAAATTGCATCAGAAGTGAGAGACACAGGTAAATGCATTGTTTATATTATTCAGTATGTAAAAGACAAACAAGTAATCAAATTGTTATATTACAAATTCAAAATGTGAATATTTTTTTAATCTGATACAAGAAATAGCTCAAACTTTTCTAGTTGAATTATCAAAGAATTACAATTTCGTCATTATCTCATCGTTTAAGATTCTATCCATATCAGAGACAAAAACATCAGGCATTTACATGATTCATTATAATATTATCATCTCTATAAATCCTTCAAGAACTCAATCATTTCGTCTGTATGAATAATTACATATAGAGAATATAAGTACTGTATTAAGAACATACAATATAAAGAACGAGGAAGTTCGGTTATTTTGAAAATAAATTTTCTACATATAAAACAGTACACACTTCAACATTTTTTACGGTTCATGATATTCCCTTCACATTCTTATCGCAGAGGTGGCGCCGATTTATCGCCTGCAGTATGAACCTTCCTTGCGATATATCTTAACGATGTTTTCAATAAGATATATCGCATATCGTGCCGGTGTGAACGCCGCCTAAGGTTTTCAAAAATCCGTTAGTGATACATAGGTCTAAACTCTTCATTTGCTCTGGGAAATGTTCACTTTCACTTTCAGACTGCATCAAACTCTTCCCCTTCTTCTGGTTTGTGTTCTTTGTGTTTGCTTTTGCCTGAGTCCTAACATAACTATTGTAGCTAATTCATATTCAATAGTATAATAATAATTATAAATCTTTTTCATTAATTGACATACTATCTGGCGACTTCGTAATATATTTTTGAAAGACGTCACGTTAAATGCGGTTCCAATCAACTTTACCCCCCACCCCATAAACGTTTTTGGAACCCCCACAAAAAATTCAATGAAGCAGTCTGTGGGCACCCCTGGAAATACTACTTTATCATATCTTACGACGAAATTGAATGCCACTGTGCTGGGCGTAGCAAGAGGAGTGCACTTTAATAGGAACCGAGTAGGGTATACGGTATACTTAAAAGAAGTGAGACCTGGACGGTTTGAAAACTAGACGCTCTGAGACAGCGTAATGCTGGAAACTAGAGGGTCTGCAAATCTAGACGATCTAGAAAAAATTAAAAAAAAAATTAACATTGCAGAAAATACTGTATGGATTTCTTAAATCTAATTTAAAGTATTGCAATACTGAATTTTGTTGTTCCCACTATATAGATATGTGTCGGGATGTCACTATTTCGTCTATTTCTTTATAAAAGTATTAGAACATGCGAAAAATTATTACATTAGTTTTCCAAAATTTCATGTTACTAATTGAATATTAAATTGAGAAGAAACGTTCAAATAACATTTATTAGTTTACTAGAGAAAATGGAATTGGAAAATAAATATAAAAAAGTTAATATTGATGCTAATAATATTTTTAATATACATGCTAAAATGTTAGTATTGATTATAAAATAATGATAATAACGATATTTTTTTAATTCATATATAAGGTTTTCAGTAATTTAGATATAAATTAGTCGAGATTATTCAGATTTTTTGTAGGCTACACAGTGCCGGTTTGGGGAGGTTGGGGGCCCCTGGGCATTAAATACCTGGGAGTGTGTGGAATACCCCCCGAGATAGAAGGGGGTCCAGGGTCCTTCCCCCGGAATTTTTTAAAAATTATTACATTGAAAAACCACTTTTTTACTAATTCTACCAAAAAACCTGCAGTACTCAACACCTTTTTGATTGTAATAATTACACAGACAAGATAGATTTTTATAAGGATGTAGATTATTGTAAGAAGTTCAAAAATAGGCCTACACATTACACAGGTTGAATACTTGATCATGTAAAAATTTGCTCAACGTTTTTATTTATAAATCGTTATTAAGGATTTTTATTGCATACTAAAATAAAAAATAATACTGCTTTTAGCCTTGATGAACCTCCTAACTATTTGAGTAGTTTTAATTTAAGTATATCATTAGAATTAGCCAACTCATCTATAGCAATATTTTTGTCAAAGTTTGATGTAAACAAATCTCATTCAACCGCCATTAGCATTAATGGTGACACAAATCCTGAGGAAGAGATGACTCAACCGGCTTTTAACAGTTTTTAATTTTGATCTCGCATCTCTCGCAATGTTTTAAACAAATAAAATAATAAATTATTTAAAGCAACATGTATTTTGGAAAAAACAAGTCATGGGTTTGAATGAAAAGATAAATACAAAAAATATTTAAAACTAATCCAGTAAGCCTACCCAAGTACATTGGTGGAGGGAAGAACATAATTATATAGTAGTCTTATTCTCGATGGATTCTTATGTATTTTCAGGCGCTGAATATACATACCTTTAGCACCTCGAAAAACGCATGCTTCACGATATATTATTGTTATTTTTTTCGGAAATAAAAATTGTATATTTGGACTCAGTAAATTACAGAGAATAATCATTCCAATTATTTCTGTAGAACTTTTTCCTCCGCCGCAAATTGCCTAAATATGAAATTTTGGCCGCCATGTTCGAAATATCTCGTCGCGTTTTTCGGGGTGCCAAAGTTGAGATTCGGATTCAGCGCTATAAAAATAAATGAGAATTTGTGGAGAAAGAAAAAACTTGCGGCGGAGGAAAAAGTTCTATAGAAATAATTGGAATGATTATTCTCTGTAATTTACTGAGTCCGAATATACAATTTTTATTTCCGAGAAAAATATACGTTTCTCCTGGAATCACCAACTGATGCCAATCGTATAATTTACCTATTAATCTGGTAGCGCAGTTGGTTGGAGCGCTTGTCTGAGATAAGATAAGGTTCTAGCTTCGTTTCCTACAGCCTTGGGTTCGAATCTCATTCAGCCACAAGGGCGGATTAAAGGGGGGGCGGAGGGGGCGACCGCCCCCTCCGAGGGCTTGCACATTTTAAAAAATTAACACACGCACACGGTAAAATTTTAATTGTCCCGCCACATTTTTGACAGACGGAATATAACATGTCATCCCACTTGCCTTATTTTCTATATTACCTGTACTTTATCTTTAACTTTTGTTATCTATATAATTATAATTCAATGAAGAATTAACAAATGACAGAGAATGAAGGAAATCTTATATCAAGTGAAATACTTTTGAATGAGATTAATCTCTTATAGAATAGGTAGGGGCATATACATCTCTGTTTGTATTTGACCTAGTACGTATCTATTGAAGAACTGGTATTATGAAGCATGAGAGAATGTTGAGAGTAATTTAAATATAATATATAGGTCTAAAAATCATCACGATCATGAATAAATTGCTTAGACTCAGTTCATTTCTTTGTGAATTTTGATAAAAAGTTAAGCTAGCAAAGCAATTTTTGTTCAAGATATATACAACAATTTCTATTCATTTCAGATGAATATACAGAAATAAACTATCATACTCTAGTTAGGGGAAATTTGATTGTTCTTAAACAGAAAAAAATATATTTCTTCTCCATTTTAAGTGCTAGAATGGTGTAAAATGCGGTTAAAGGCTACTAAATTTCCAAAATTGTTATTCCATATCAACCCCCCCCCCCCCCGGACCACCAGTATTTTTTTTTTCAAGGATGAAGCCCACATAGGTCTGAGACCTGTGCGTGGGTAATGAGTTGGATGATGGTGATTTATGAGCTGGACCTACAGTTTTAGGTGGGTTCCGAACCACCGGGAAGTGATTTTCAGCAGAGAACAGTGTCTTTTTTGCTGGCCAATCTAATCGGTCACCGTTACAAACGGGACCTACGAGAACGCAGCTTATCTATCTGATTGAACAGATACCTGCTACGGCTCGCGGCTATCACTTCCCTGTATTTTTTCAGTATGTCGCCCCTCCCCATAAAAATGCATTAATCCGCCACTGTTCAGCCATGGATGTTTCTCGTCATTCGCCCATTCACCGCACGCACAAGTCTTCAGACTCATGTGGGTATCATCTGAAAAAAAATCTGGAATGCTGTCTGAGTAGACGCTATATAAGTAAATAATAACCAGCTTGAAAATACTGTTCATTCTTATGAACTACAACCAAATGAGCTTTATTAGGTTCAATAGGACCAGAAGAATACTTGAATATCCTGTATTACGGAAGAGGAATGTTTGAATAGCCTATATTACAGAAGAGGTTGAAGATTCTGATGACAACAAAGCGAAGCGAACGTGTGATCATAGTGCATCAACATGAAACATTTAAAATTGGAATTGGTATTGAGATGGCCGGTGTTATTGGGACAGATGGGGTGTAGGGCACAGGGCGTGTATCCTCTATAACCGGAAGTAACTTCCTGTTTCGGTTCCGGTAGATGTCAGTTGGATAGGTGCACGCTTAACGAATACCTAGTTCTCAGCTACTAGGCATAGGTCTCTTGGTCAGTAACATTCTATTTTTCAAAGAGAAAAATTCATTTTTTGTGAAATGTTGGTAAATAACTTGCCATTGAGTGGATAAATATTGATAAGGTAAAATAAATTATTAATCTATCTTTGTACTTGCAATTGTTATGATAGTTATGTTATGAATGTGAGTTTAGACCATTTATTCAAATAAATATTCTATTGACGGTCATACAACAAGTTCGTAGTGCGTATCCCCCAGCCTCACCTCACCCAACATTCAATCACCATAGAAATTTCACCTTCAAAAAACGGTAAGATATGATTGTTTAACTTCCTAAACTTTGAATTCGAGTATAATAAATAACATTCAAGATGGAATAGCTCTGAAATAACACTTTTCCTATGCCATAGTGTTATATACTATGCAACCACTTAATTTGGGAAGCCCGTAACGCTCTTGTGGTTGGTTCTACAAAAAAAATTATTATTTTTGTAGAAAGGTTTTTCAGCTTTAACTTTGATAAGAAGGAAATTTAAGTTATCGTTACTGATTTATAAGCAAAAAGCTGATACTTTTCCACCACCCCCCCACCAAGGGTGACTTTTGGTATGTTATTACCCAAGGTTAGAGGAAGCGATTGGTGAAAAGACGATTTTTCTATCAATTGTGTCTCGATTTGTCCAAGTTGACTGGGCTATCATCAGAGGCGGATTTGAAGATTTGTTGCCCCTGGGCTATCCACAATTATCTTTTCAAAGAACTTTGAATAAATGGGCTATCCACAATTTGTTGCCCCCCCCCCCCCCCTACACCACACATTTTCTTATTTTGCACAACAATGCTTGATTATAGTTCCATGTCCATGGGCGAAGTGCACAAGACACAAGTTACTTCAAAACCGTTTCCTTCTTGACTGATAAGCCGCAAACAAATCAATGATGACATCATAATTTATTCATTTTTCCCGTCATGATCGATAAAACTGCCGACCAATTGAAACGATCATGTGACATTATTTACAATTTTTTTACAAATACATTTTTCAAATATTTTCAATTTTTGGAATAATTAGTGTATTTTTTACCAAAATTTGCCGCCCCCTGAATTCTACCGCCCTGGGCTATAGCTGGATATTTGAATCCAGCCCTGGCTAATATAACCAAGAATAAGTGTACTTTCGTGCTTGTAGAATCAGAAAATTTCAAACAATTCTATTTACAACACACAACACATGAGTGTAATAATTTGGGAAGTGATAGCCGCGAGCCGTAGCAGGTAGGCTATCTGTTCAATCAGATAGAGATAAGCTGCGTTCTCGTATGTTCTGTTTGTAACGGTGACCGATTAGATTGGCCAGCAAAAAAGACACTGTTCTCTGCTGTAAAATCACTTCCCGGTGGTTCGGAACCCACCTAAAACTGTAGGTCCAACTCATCAATCACCATCATCCAACTCATTACCCACGCACAGGTCTCAGACCTATGTGGGCTTCATTCTCAAAAAAAAAAAAAAAAAATTGATACGACAATCAAAATTTAATATAAATGTCACTGATAATGTAGACATGATTTTTGCTGCTGATGATGGCCACATCTGAGACTTTATACACATGATATAATTATGTCAGGCTGAACGGGAATCGAACTCCTAATCGCAGAAGTAGCTGTCAGTCAGAGAAGCGCCCGATCGATAACAGCACACACGTAGTTGGTGTCTTTAGTAGCAAGGTAATTTATCAAAAATATTGTGCCAATAATTTCTTATATTGCCATCCGTATTGTCAAGTAAATATTGCTACAACATTTCTTGCAAAATTGTAAAATATGTTCACCACAATATTGTTTTTTCAATATAGTTGGGGTATTCCCAATATATTGCAATATTATATTATAGTTATCCAGCAATATTTTAAAAATATTTTTCAATATTATAAAATACGTTTTGAATCATTTTTAACATATATCCTTGAAACCTTGGGTTCTTTTTCAAAAATGATTCTAAAATGTTGTGGGATTTTGGCACAAACTGTCACAAAGAATTTTCAAGACAGGATTTTTCTGATTTTTGATGATTTGGTGACTGAAACTTTCCTGCTCCTCTCACTTTTGAAGAGATAATTTTTTTAAAGGAAACCAAATAATCAATGCTCTTTGCTCGAATGTTTCAAAATTGTTGCTTGAATATGAGGCAAAATGCTGGAATATGTCAAGAAAAAAGTTACAAGATATTCACACTTCTATGAATATCTTCAGGGCTCATTGCATTTTTTCTTCAAGAACCATTGAAACTCAGAAAAAAATAAGTACAAGAACACTCACTATTTTCAAGAAATTGCTGACTTCCAATGAATCAGGGCAGAAATGTTTTGGAAAAAATGTGCACATTGTTTAGGAATTTGCAATCCAGATATTTTTGAGTGAATATTCTGACAACATTCTGATTATATTAACTTTTTATGGTAAATTCAACGACTTGCAGTCAATAATTGAGTATAAATAATATTTTTACTCACGTACGCCAATAGTTTTCGAATCGTGGATATTCATTTTCAAAGGCCTTTTTTCGAAAACGTTGGGCCTACGTGAGTAAAAATATTATTTTTCTCAATTTTTGACTGCAAGTCATTGAATTTATCATAAAAAGTTATTTAATGGGGATAAATTAAATTTTTTTTTATAAGAAATCTACAACATTTTGGGTTTAAACTAGGATTAGATACCCTATTATTTAAATTTGAATTAAAGTCATTTAAGAAATTTAGTAACATATAAAATTTAATTGATTTGGTGGTTTGTTAAACTTTTTGGAGAAACCTGTAGATTAAATTGATGAACCACGATTAATTATACTTTAATTTTCTTGTGCATATTCTATTATTGAATATATTTGAAGATAAATTTTCTTTTTTTAATTTTTAAAATTAAATTAGGTCAAGGTGCAGTTGTAAGAAACAACTTTTAAAAATATTTTAATAAATTTATAAATCGAAAAAAATTCGGGGAGTAGCCAGAATCGTATGTTGTTTATTCGTGGAAATGCTATATCTGGGGCACCAAATTTGTTTACGACCTCGATGTTGAATAATTAATTTTAAGTTTTAATGGGTTACATTAATTTAAGTCTGTGGAAAATTTAAAATTGGATTTAATAGTAAAATTTTTTATTGAAATATTTGAATGATGCTCTGATTTATGTACATATCGCCCGTCATTCTCATAAATTGTTGTAACAAGTTGTAACTAAGTGGATGTATTGGAAAATGTATCTAGTGGGTAAATAAATAGTGGATGAAATAATTTTTTACATTAATTAGCTCAAACTGTTCAATTCAGTTTTATCTGAACTTTTTTCAATTAATAAATTTATTAAAACAGATTTTTAGAAGTTATTTTTTGTTTCAATAATTTTCACAAAATATTTATTTAATTAAACTGAAAGGGGCAAAACTTTTTTCAAGTAAATTTTTGTATCTTTTGTGTCAGGGTTAACTAATTTATTTTAATTGTTCAAAACATTTTAATTGAAGGGGTTAAGATTCGAAATGAAAATAGTTTAATTTGATATCTAGTTATTTTGGAAATTAATTTAGATAGTTTATTCATAAAAAAAATATTTTTTAATTATATTTTTATTCATTAAGTTAATTTGGGTTAATCTAATTTAAAATTTAGAACTTTTTTATGGGTGAAATTGTAAGATTAAATTTTTTTTAACAATTTGTTTTAAATTAGGCTAAGTTATTCCTATAAATTTTATTTATTCAATTTCACACAAAATTAATCAATTGAATTAAAATTCTAATTAATTATAATATAATTAGTAAATTTAAAAATTTAATTTTTGAATTCAGCAAATGGGTTCCTGACTGTTTAACAAGAACATTTTCTTTAGATACGGTATTAATTTTAGGTAAAGTCTGCTCAATGAGAAATTTAAAATAGCTGCAGTATTTTAAATGTACAAAGGTAGCATAATAATATTAGTCTTTTAATTGCGGTCTGGAATGTAGGGTTTAACAAGAAAACAACATAAATAATTTAATTTTTTTAAATTTAATCTTTAGTTAAAAAGTTAAAATATTTAAATAGGACGATAAGACCCTATAGATTTTTAAATTTTTAGTTTAGAAAATAATTTTAGGGGTTTTAGCTTTAAGGAATAAACATTTTTTGTTGGGGTAACAGATAAATTTTGAAAACTGTAATTCTTTTCTGTATAAATTCATGATTTTAAAGATCCTTGATAATTTAGGATTAATAAAATAAGATACCTTAGGGATAACAGCGTAATAAATTTGGTTAGTTCATTCAGCAGTCATACAGCAGTTGCCGAAATTTAAACTTTCAAGTAATGTTTGAGTATTTGCTAACTCAACAGCTCAAATTCTAATTTATATTGATTCATCTCACTAATTTATTTTGTTATTAAACTATCAAAACTCTCACTACTTTTATCATTTTATGAAATAATTGAACGTTACTCAAATGAATTCGCCCTTTCCATTGGCGGGGCCCTTTTGTCATCACTATTTATAAATTTCTTTTTAGACATTTTATTCAACAGAGGCGTCTCCTCTATTAGTCATCTAGATATTTTTATCACAACACGATATTTTAGATGATTTTTCTCAAAGCCACACCGGATGAACTCTGTTTTGCAGCTTTTATTAGGACAGGTGGCTGTAATTTATAAAAATGTTTCTCTTATTATGCAATTAAATATGCAGTAATAGTGAAAGACATTGTAATAATTATTTAAAACCACTATTATTTGTTATATTGGCACTGTAAGAGTAGAATTGTTTTAATTTTATACTAAATTAAAATTTGTTTACAACTAATTAATGAACTAACAATGGATTGATGTAAGCTTTTCTTGAGTCTAGAATGTCTTAAAAATCAAAATCAAAGTAACTTTCCAATTTTTGTTAAACTTGTGTACATGAGATGATATTGATGTAAGTTTACAAAAGGTTTGCAAAAAATTGCTAAAAAGATAATTAAAAGTGTACAAAATGTGTGGGTTTCTGCACTAGAGCTTGAAGTAGAAGATTCGTATTCATCAAATAAAGCTAAAAAATGTTTAATTGAAAATATTCATTTTTTCCTAAATTTTGGAAAATTGGGACTATCCCGGAAAAATTGAGACTCATGGTTATCGTACATATGGGTCGCAAAAACATCCAGGATCCAGTCATTATTATGGTGTAGAGGTAGAGCAATTTCGACTCTCGCTATACACTCGTGTAGACTAGCCAAATCACTATGTTCTTCAAACTTGTGTAGCAAGAGCCCAAATTATTGCTATGCGAGAGCGCTGTCAAGCAATAGGTGCCTCTGTTTGGACAGGCCTTTACGATTTGCGTTGTATATAATTACTAGCAGGTTGCCCGATTCAATTCTTCACTATAATCTACTTCATATTTTTCTGCTCCATCTTATTCTTCTCAACCATTATCTCCTTTTTGTTTTTCATCATCATCATCATCATCATCATCTTCTTCATTTTCCTTTCACTCTTCTTAAAATGTACTTGAAGCTTTTAATCTCCAGCGTTAAGAGTACTGTCAACAGAGTACAGCATTTATATGTAATAGATTTAGAAGACTTTTGATCTTCCCAATATCTTACTACTTTTTGATTATTATGATTAGTTTTGCCTGCATTTGATTGTTTCAGGCTTTGTCACATGCTCACTGTATATAATTCACCGAAGAGGTCGATGGTGATATCAATGAGGTAACAATAGAAAAAAATTCTCGTCAAGATGTGTGAAACATCGGCGAACGTTGACAAAACCAATGAAGTGCTGCCCCAAAGTTTCAATGTGAAATATTTAGGCCACCGTGAATCTAAAGGACTGTGGGGTATAAAAAATACAAGAAGACCTGTGGATGCCATGATTCTGCATGCAAAACAGTCAGCATCCAGTCTGGTTCTGATGAGGATAGATGTCACCAAAGATGGCTGCATATTCACTTACAATAATAAAACGAAAGTTCATCCCATAGACACAATATCGTACGGGGTACAGGATTTGGTTTACACTCGTGTTTTTTCAATGATCATTGTTCGAGATATTTCTGATGTAAGAATTGAACAGCATCCGTTCGAATGTCATGCGTTTATGTGTGAAAGTAAACAGGCCGCGCGTCAGCTCACTTATTGCTTGGCTGCTGCTTTCCAAGACTACAGCAAAAGGGTTAAAGCTACTAATAACGCACAACAAAAGTTTGCAATAGATCTTCGTTCCCCGGAAGAAATTCAGGCTGACTTGAAGGTGGATTCTGAAGCCTGATCAATAATTCCCAATGTGATTATTTGTTGCAAAATTTCGAGCCACGCTTTCAGTAAAAAACCCTATAAAGCCTACTTACTGAGTAAATATCATAATGTCATATCACAAATAATTCATAATATCATAAAATATTAAAATGTGATGTGTATATTTAATATCGATTCAATACTACATAATAGACTCAATATTTGTTTGTTAAGTCACGTTTGCAGTAAAAAGAACATGCTTACTACTATTGTGTACCTAGTGCGTATGAACCATATAATAATGTGATGATATTTAATATTGGCTCAATTATCGATAATAGAGTCATCATGTATATTAGTGTAATAATACATGTGAATTTTCTCAACTTGTATATCAATTCCACCAAAAAAAATGTAATTTTAATTTCAGACTTGTATTTTTTGAAGATTTGCCAGTGCTTCTCAATAGTGATTTTCTAAAAATAGAAATACTTAAATTTCCATTAAAAATTATTTACAAGAATTTAAATTCGTTAGTCGTCGGAAACGTAATTCCAACATATCCTGTGCGTGGGAATGGTCTTCTAATACCGCGATTTTAGTAGGAAGGAGCACCAGTAGATGTAGATGGAGCACCACGGATGCCTCTTGATCGATGAATCAGGGGAAATTAAACCCTTTTCAGCTTGACCTGCTGCTTGCATAGGATTCTGAAATGCAGAAAACGAACAGCAGCAGAAAGAGATCTATGACCAGAATTTTTCAAATCAATCGAGCTATTGCATAATGTATAACTTAGTTGTTTCAATGATACATATGATAGCGAATTACTAATCAGAATTGGAAAAAGGTAATAAAAACTAAGGGGATAGTAATTTAAGAGTGGAAGTTTTCTAATAGGAATACTGGAAAAAGAGTAAGCTTACTGATACTATAAAAAATTAAGTTGGACTTCTCGCTAACCTGAATATTCCAGTCATCTTCAAATACAATATTTTCATGCCATAGCTTTTGTTTTATTTGATGAAAGTATTCAATAGGCCGCCCAGTATGTCTGATGAAGCACTACAGCAGTGTGAAATGGTCATCACACATAAGTAAGTTTCCATATTCACTCCTAAAGTTTCCAAATATCAATTAATTTATACAGTGAGACTGTGAGAATGAACTAAAACAATAGATGGAAGTATGTAACCAAAGTGATCTATTATAGTCAAAATCAATATTTTGAATAGACAGGCAGACCTACGGCCAAGTTGTATATTCTCAATTGAATGCAAAAATATAAAATGACAAAACAGTCTAAAATGACATTTTTTCAAAATCTCGTGTTACTACTTTCTTAATGTGGTCTCAACATGATTTTGGCAGTTGAATATTATACAGATATTTCTATACACACATGATCTGATTTTTTTATTTTAACAGGATTCAGTGATCAATATTTATAAATGTCGCAACATTGATTGTAATACTGTATAGCTCCAACTATCCGAATCAATTGGAACTGGTCCCGATTAGGATTATATTTAAAAAAAAAAGTTAATTGAATGAAAAGGCATCACTTTTACATCAGTTATTCAGCGGATCCGTTTAAGTGCTGCACATCAATCGTATTTAATATAAAGTCATTATTAGCTGAACATAAATAAGTCTCATAAATAAGACTTGAGGTACGGTAATTTTTTTCTCAAAGCTATTGGATGATCGGAGCTTGGACAATTACTAGAGTTCTACTGCATGAGATATTAAATGAAAAGCCTCTCAAATTTTCTTTATTGGGTAGATTGTTGAACTAAAAAAAGTCGAAGTATTCCAAGTAGAACATAGAATTTATTAGACAATGTATGTAAGTATGTATATAGTACCATAGCCGATTCGACTGTAGGTGATTCTACAGCTCAACGCTATGTTTTAGTCCAAAGAGCGTACTACACAAACGAGGAGTGAGGTAGTTTGTGATTGCTTGCCTCACTGAGCTAACAGAATTGTATCAGTATGCCAAGCCCACCGAAACAAATTCTGAAGCTCTATGCTTGACAGTACACTCCCACCTTTACACAGGGTCTGGCTGCACAGGTGAGTGTGTATACTATCTAGCACACCTCTGAGCTACTTCCTACGTCCAAGCCATCATTCGACAGAGACGTTTGGAAAGCAACACAATTGATGTCGCCTTCTATAAGACAAAAATGCTAGTTTATTGAAGTTTGGTTGTTATCTATTGAAGTTTTTCAATTTGATAAATTGAAACAAAATTGATTTCAATTGAGTCAAGGAAAGGCTCCAGATTTATTCCAGGAATTGAGAATATCATACATTTTATCAGTTATTATTATTATTGCCAATTCATCAATTAAGTAAGTTTTAATTGTATATAACAGCTGTCTTTTGAAAATAACATAACATACTTTCAATTCGAGTTTTCTCAAAGCTAAGAAGTTTGACATACATATAACTTACTCATTTGTTATAAGCTACATTTCTGCGAAATTTACCACTGTCCCATTGGAAAGTGGGATACAATAATTAAAAACTATATCATAGATGTACATTATTATTTTGTTTCGTTCTTTAGGTACCAGTACTTACATTTCAAATAATAAACAGTCAAACAATAATCAGAAGAGAAAAATATGTGTTAATAAAAACAGAAAAAAGTCAATGATTTTGAATAAAATAATGACCAATATGATAATGAGTAAGTTAAGAATATGATTACGGTCCCGCGACCTTCATCTTTACAATTTTTTGACCTTCAACTGTATGAAAACAGGAATTGTAAGGCCCGTTTGACACACATCGATTTTCGAACAGTTTTAGCCATTCAATAAAATTTCGAATGGTAAACATTTCGAACGGTTTGAACAAGGTTAGACAGAGACAAAGAAGGCTGGATAGTCAAGTTAGCTAGTCATTTAAAATTTTATTCAGGATTCTGTCTATTAGATTTGAAAATTTGGAAATCGATGAATGCTACTGTACAAAAATATCAGTCACTGCCGGGAATCGAACCGCGGACCTCCCAATTGCCGGTCGGGCGCCATAACCACTAGACTACAGTGACCCTTCTGCACAGCAACACTCATTTTAAACTTGGCCATATCGGCTCGTATCTCACAAGAAAGTTTGAAGTAACTGACAATTTAACAAACTGACAAATATATACATCAGCTATTCAATACCATTGCGGAAGTCCTCAGTATAAATTAATAGCACTTTGAGGAATTCGAAATTAATAAATTCGGTTTCTGTATATATTCGCCAGTTTGTTAAATTTTCAGTTACTTCAAACTAACTTGAGTAATAATTAATTGAGATGGGACCATCATATTGACAATAAATGCCGAGAGTTGAAATATCTCATTTTCAAATTCCATCAAATAAACTTGATAATCAACAAAATGATAACTAAATTACTGTATGCTACCTATGTTCAATCTATTCTGCAATATATTACTGGCCTTGGCTTGAAGGGTGTGGAGGAGGGGGGGGGGGTGCGTCAGGTTGTCACATAGTAAATAAAATATTTTAAATATTTGTGATGCAAAAGCAAAAGCAACCTTGGGTAAACCTAGGCTTTATCCATGTATTGCATTGCTCAAAGGATTCGTTGTCGTCTAACTGTTGAACAATTGCATATTAAAAGAAACTGCAATTGAATATTCGAAATACTCCATATAATTTAAGAAACAAACCAATAGAACATCCTGGAGTTGACCTAGATGTTTGTAGCATCGATTTAATTATAGAGCAAATAATATATTTAGATCAGTTCCCAAAAGAATTCTAGATGTAAGCTGTAATGAACCACACATGAGGGAGCTAGAATCATGGATAAAGGCAAATGAGATTCATTTCTAAACTCGGAGTATATTCTTTTTGATTTTACAGAAAATGTTGTCTGTTTTTTCAGTAGTGTTCGTTCTCTGCTACTTTCAGGTATTAATTTATCACCATAACAGTATTTTTAGTAATAGCTTATTGTATTCTTTTTCTACTTTTTATTTCCTTCAACTTTAAGTTAGTTTCATTTTTTTTCCTTTTCTTTTCAATAACTAGTGTTCTAGTACTGCAAGGTTCTTGTTTTTACTTTTTATTCTGAGTTTATATTGAATGCTTGTATGCTCAACTCGTATCCTGTGCACAGAGTTTTCTTTGCAGGTATACTTACTTCTTCAGTGGTTATTGAAAATTATTATTACTGTTAGATGTATGTTGTTTTTGTTGTAACCTGGATGAATTTGAATTTGAAAATGGGAATAAATCCTATTCTTAATTCTAAACTCTATAATAGGGCCTACGATAAGAAACAAAATATTATTGTAGATCATTTAGTGTTTTATTTGGAAAATGATGTGAAAGTTATTACATTATACATTATATTCTACATTTTTAGATCCTATAGATTTTTCAAATAATGTGATTGCTAAAAAAATATTAGACATCAGGTAGAATCAGATAGAGATAGAGAATCAGGTTCAATCAGATGGAAATAAGCTGCGTTCTCGTAGGTCCTGTTTGTAACGGTGACCGATTAGATTAGCCAGCATAAAAGACACTGTTCTCTACTGTAAAATCACATCCCGGTGGTTCGGAACCCACATAAAACTGTAGGTCCAACTCATCAATCACCATCATCCAACTCATTACCCACGCACAGGTCTCAGACCTATGTGGGCTTCATCCTCAGAATAAAAATATAAATCTTTGAGAGTATGTTTGAGATTGATAATGGTGTAACAACCGAAACTAGTATCTCACGGTTTTCAATAAATGTGGTTGTGATAACTTCGTCTTATTATTCATTATGAATATCTTTCACAATATCACCTTCGCCACTACAAAGGAACTATATATTATTTTGTTTTCAAGCTGATGATGCTTACACAAGTCTGAGACCTGTACTTGGGTAATGAGTGGATAATATTGATAATATTTAGTGGACTTACAGTTTTAGGTGGGCTCCGTAACTCCAATTAAATGATAGTAAAGCAGATAATATCATGTTATTGTTGTCATCTTTTTCAACAAATATAATGTTATTTTTATTATTTGTAGTTAACTTATTTTTATGTGGATTTAACGACTTGCAGTCAAATATTCATTAAGAGTAAGTAAAATTTACTTACTCTGTAGGCCGAGCGCTTTCGAATCTTTGAGATTCGTTTTCAGAGGCCTGTTCCTAGATCATCGATGTCAGTTTTTTGGTTAGAAGAATTGAAGAACCAAAAAACTGACATCGATGATCTAGGAACACGCCTCTGAAAACGGATCTCAAAGATTTGAAAGCGCTCGGCCTACAGAGTAAGTAAAATTGACTTATTCTTAATGAATATTTGACTGCAAGTTGTTAAATCCACATAAAAAGTTAATATTAACAACGCAGTTCGTCATGGAACAAGAAATCCAGGAATTATTTATAGTTTGCCAAATAAAGTGCAAATATGAAATAAAAACACGCACAAAAGTTATTGCAGAGCTGAATGAATATTACATTCGAGCAGCTAAATATTGAAGCGGTCACACCCCTGAAACAAAATGAAGGCTTCATTATTATTAAGCTTTGGCTGGCTATTATTCAATTACTTAGATGATCTGGTTTGAGTGACTGATGCAGGAACTGCACCCAATATCCACGGATCACAGCCGCCTTATAAGATTCCAGGCTCGGTAATATTCTCTCAAGGTCCCAGACTTCTTTGAAAGGTTAACTGGTGGAATACGTGGAAGGCCAACCTAGAAACGTTTAAAATAAAACAAATTCATCTCTCACAGTGAAATAAGAAAATACTGTTACACAATAAAAATCTTACAAACTTTGTATTATAGGTATAGGTAGTCTGTGATGTTTTCCATGACGAAATACTTAATGAACAATCTAATATTAAAACTGACACTGTATTTCACTTTTAAATAATGTTTTACTCACATATATTGGAGATGCTTGAGGAATGCATTTCACTTCTGAAAAGAAGGCTGACGAAGCTTCTTTTCAGAAGTGAAATGCATTCCTCAAGCATCTCCAATATATGTGAGTAAAACATTATTTAAAAGTGAAATACAGTGTCAGTTTTAATATTAGATTGTATAGGTAGTGTTATCTATTATTAATATTATTTTAGGTTAATATTATTTAGGTTATTTTAGGTCATCTACTTGGATAAAAAGTAATGCATAACGAGATTTTTATTGAGAAATAAATTATCTGAGTTTTTCTATAAAGAATCTCAGTATTTCAGTACCAAGCTACTAAGCCCTGAACTTTTATTTATAGCTATTATTCTTTATCTTAGTTTCTATGGGTTCTATGAAAGTGGCCTGGTTGGCTCAAGTCATAATTGAATTATTATTTCTTCTGATGCTACTTGATTTCATTTACTGTTATGAAATAGTTTTTTTATAATTTGAACAATAAATATTCATACTAAGCCAATTCATTTTCAAAATTTTTTTCAATGCTAGAAAAATATTTTTGATTAATGACTTTTGTCAATATTTATATCTTTTTGTAGATTACGTCTTGAAGACTCCAGTTAAGGAGTATAAGACAAGTCAGATCAACAATTAAAATATACAATCTTTATACACTAGTTACCATAATAACTATATATCCCTTAGTTGTGGTGAGGCTTAATTTTCACATGAAAAGAACCCTTGTACACTATAAAAAGCTTTATCAACTAAATATTTTTTCAATTTCAATTTTGAAGACTCTTTAAAAAGTGCGGTAGCTTATTGTTGACTGTAGAGTTTCCTATCAATATAACTAGGTTTTTGTTTGAATAAGCTACTATTGTGACTCACCAAGTGATAATCTTCTCGGTTTTTTGTGTTATAATCGTGTACGTCAAGATATTAAAATTAATATCACTCTTTTTTACACGTGAAGTAGCTTCATGCACATATAAGCAGGGTACAAGTTGGGAGACCAAGTCTCTTGAGAAACGGCCTACATGAATCTAATCTGTTCATTCTTTCCATACACCTGACCGCTTTCTTTTGGATCTTAAACACCCTATCAAGGTTTTGTTTTGAATTCCTGGATTTCTTGTTCCATGACGAACTGCGTTGTTAATATTATATGTCAACCTATAATATTATATGCGTTGTTGTTATATGTCAATCGTTTTCCCAAAGAATTAATTAGTGGCAGAGCCCTCTTATTTTCAGACGATACATCACTCATTTCCAGGAATTCTGTTCTAGATAATTTAGAAATAAACGCCCATATAGGTGTGCAGTCCATTGTCAAAATTGAAATTAACGATAAATAGTAAAAAGTGCCAATACCTTCGATTCAAAAAAAATAATAATTCAAATGAATATAGGGCTTTAAACGTGTTTGTTAATGATAATCAACTTGACCAGGAAGAAAACATTGCATTTCTAGGAGTTTTCTTGGATAGAAGATTAACCTGGGCTCCATACATTGAGAAAATATATTGTAAAATTTCATCTGGGATATTTGTCCTGCGACAGATTAAATGACAAAAAGTTACTTTTTACAGCTTACCATGGGCTCTTACTGTCACATATTAGGTATGTTGTCTTAATATAGGATAATTTATCAAAACAAAACTTTTCAAGTGAATTCAACGACTTGCAGTCAAATTTTTATTAAAAATAAGTAGTATTTCACTTACTTTGTAGGCCAAATGTTTTCGAGTTGTTGAAACCCATCTTCAAGGCATCCTAAATATCGATGTTGATTTGTTGGTTAGAAGAGCTGTGGTTTCTGTATAATGTGGTCAAAAAGTTTGTGTGATTTAAAACTTAACTGTTCGTTGAGATGTTTTGTTTATTGTGTGTGGTGTGTTTGTAAATTTCAAATTGTTCCAAGGTGTTGAGTTCGTGTCCTTTAGATTTTATATATAGAATGTGTAAGTTGGTAGTGATGTCAGTAAAAGTGTGTCCAGTTTGAATGATATGGTCTGCAAAAGTCGATTCTGTTTTTGTATGTAAAGCTTGTAAATGTTCCTTGTAGCGTTGTTTAAATGCACTGCCTGACTGTCCTATGTAAAATTTGTTACAGTCAGAGCAGTTCAGTTTGTAGATCCCTGGGAGATCGTATTTGTTCATGTTCATTGTGGTTTTTGGTGCAAGTGCATTTTTTATTTTGTTTTTTGTTCTGAATGCGATGATGTGGCCAGTTTTTTTGAATATTTTGGCAAGTCTGTTTGATTGTGGGTTAATGTATGTCATTGTGATGTATTTTTGTTGGTGTTTTGTTTTTTGGTTGTTATTTTATGGTTGAGTTTGTCAATTAGGTCGTGTTTGTAGCCGTGCACAAGAAAACGGCTACAAACACGACCTGGTCAAGTTGATTATCATTAACAAACACGTTTAAAGCCCTATATTCATTTGAATTATGTTTGTTTTTGAATCGAAGGTATTGGCACTTTTTACTATTTATCGTTAATTTCAATTTTGACAGTGGACCTCACATCTATATGGGCGTTTATTTCTAAATTATCTAGAACAGAATACCTGGAAATGAGTGATGTATCGTCTGAAAATAAGAGGGCTCTGTCACTAATTAATTCTTTGGGTAAACGGTTGACATATAACAAATAAAGCAATAGACCTAGTATTGTCCCTGAGGCACTCCAGCTTGGACCTCCAATTTATCACATTTATTCTCTACTATACTATTCCCAAGTCCCGTACTGTAGTCTGCTCTTTTATGGTTTTCTCCCAATAAGGTAAGATTCGAACCATTTCAGCTCAACCCCATTTACGCCTACATTTACATTAGAAGATTGCGGTAATCTCTAAAATCCTATTAAATAATTCGCAAAAATTGTTCCATTCCCCATTTGGTGACCTGCAAATACCTAAAACCGCTACTTCGAATCTTCGAAATTATTGTCGATTTTAACTCTCAAACCAGTAACTTCTACATCTATTTCCACAGCAAATTTTTCTACCTATTCTAAATTAAATGTTTGCATATTCTTAGCATTTTTAGTGACGATACCACTCCCCTACTTCGTTGAGACGCCCTGCAATACGATGCTATCAATGAATAGTTTGGAATATTAAGTTGTGACATTTCATCTTCTTTTAAAACGTAGTTGTTTCTAACTTATTTATAGTTATGAATATTCAATACTCTGTTGTCAATTTCCGCAGAGCAAAGTACTTTTGCATTTGTATTTGTGTGATTTTTAGCATTAAAAATCCTGATGTTGAAGATCCATCTTGTTTCCACTAATATGTAATATAAACTTAATAAAACAACTTTTGAATGGAAATTAACTCACGTTATGGCGTGACGGCCGTTTCGCTGTGTTGTCTAGAGCATCGTCAGACGACCCACATTACACTGACTTAAGGTATGAGTTTGAGGGTTATGTATGTTGGAATGGTGATGGGGTGGGGGGATGAGTAGGCGGGAGGTTTGAAATTGGGATTATTTTGTCAAATAGAGTATGTGAGAAGAAGTTAAGTTGATCATTTAAAATGTTGTCAGGTTCCTGCTTTGCATGTTTGTAAATCTCATATTGTTCTAAAACATTGAGTTTCTGGCTTTTGTGAGTGAAGTGTAGTGTGTCTAAATTAGTGTCAATGTCTGTATAACTGTGGCCTGATGAAATGATGTGTTCAGCAAAAGTGGAATGTGTGTTTGGGTGTGAGATGGCTCTTGTGTGTTCTTTGAATCTAGTGGTGAATGTCCTGCCAGTTTGTCCTATATAGAACTTGTTGCAGTCGTCACATTTCAATTTGTAAATTCCAGATCTGTTGTACTTGTTTTGAGATGTTGTCTGAGAATGCAGGTGTTTTTTGAGTGAATTAGTTGTTCTGTAAGCTATTTTATATTTGAGTTTCCTGAATGAAGCTGCTATTTTATGAGTTTTGTTGTTGAGGTAGGTAAGTGTGATGAATGTATGGGGGTTGTCATTCTGTTTGTTGCTGGTGTGAGTGATTGGTTTTGTTGATATTCTGTGCAGTAGTTTGCCTACTCATCCCCCCACCCCATCAACATTCCAACATACATAACCCTCAAACTCATACCTTAAGTCAGTGTACTGTGGGTCGTCTGACGATGCTCTAGACAACAGAGCGAAACGGCCGTCACGCCATAGCGTGAGTTAATTTCCATTCAAAAGTTGTTTTATTAAGTTTATATTAAAAATCCTCTTCATCCTCAAAAAAGGAATTTCGGAAATTGATTGGTGAAATGTATTTCACAATTGAATAACTGTAGCATCCGCCATTGATGGATTTGATTGCGGGTGGTTTTAAAAATCAACATCAGGACGATTTGAGAGGGGATTCAATCCACATCAAAAATTCGAGAAAACCCAACGTGGGATTCAAAATTTTGAAAATCTCCGATATTGAGATTTTTTTAATTCCTTTTTTGTTTAATTAGGGCTTTTTTAGCTTAGTGGAATGTTATGTACCAAATTCTTAATAAATTGACAATTTTTGGGTAGTGGTGGGGGAAAACTGTCTTTTTTTAATACTCATTTTGTAGATATACGTTCTGTTTTTTTTCAATTGGAAGTGAAAGATAACTCTATAAGAAGGTTGACAGTAAACTACTCTCTAAATATCGATTGGAAGGTTTGTTGGTGCGATGAGTAAGAACGTTTTGAAAACTCAAATATTGAGATAATTGGGGAATTTTTCTTCTCATAAAGTAGAGCATTAAGAACTCTGGGGACTTCCATTCGAAAAATTTGTAAAAATAATCCCTTTTTGAAGCTACGGGCGAAAATCTAAATTTAACTGGAAAATTTTCACAAATGTTGACCTTTTATGTTAATGGATAATTTTTACTTTTCATGATTGGGGGTAATAGTTAAAAGAACTGCTGAAAATGTATAGTAACCCCTTTATCAGGCATAAACGGATGATTTTCAGGGGGTGTCAAAATATTAATTTGAGCTTTTCAAATATTTTTTTGCAGTTTCTACTCTCAATGATAGATTTAAGCCATGAAAATTGAGTCGAAAGTGTTTTTGAACTTTTTTCAAAAATATAATACCATTTTGAGTGAGGAGTGTTGAATAAGTGAGGTCTACTGTTCAAAGAACTGCTAGTAGTTTTATTGAAAATGAGTTGTCAGAGGTTTTCGTTTTTACCATTATTTAGTAAACCTAGGAAATCACCCATCTAAGACACAGAATAGATACTTTTTGGATTGGGTGCTTTAGGCTCAGGTACGTACGTAGCTTTAGTATCTATTCCATGCCTAGGATAGGCTATCAATTTCAACATTAATCCCACCCAAATAAGCCGCCTATTTCATTCTGAAAAATTGACCAATTTATACATTTTTCAACAAACCAATAATGTGTTGTGTATAACCAATGACCAATTGTGTCTTGTTTTTGATGAACAAACTCACTATACATTGTACACAAGTTATTTTTTCAATTTCAGCTGCCCAAAATCGTCTGCCTCTTTCTCGCATGGCTCAGAGGTCTTTCCCGGAGAATTTTCTGAACATAGGCCTCATAAAATAGCATTTTAAGCAGATTTAAACTCTATTGTAGTTTGAAATTTGAACTTCCTCAAAGTTCAACGGGCATTCCGTCTGGTGCTTATGTCATTGCTAAGGTCATTTGGTCCAGACCCCAAACCCCTTCTTGGCTATGTCTCTAGAGCTACAGTCTAGAATTAGAATGAGTGCTGCATAAAGACAGGGTTATTCGATTCGAGATAACTAACAAGTGAACGTTTTGGATACCTTTGCCGAAGTGGCTCCTTTTTTGGGTGGGTTCAGCACTGTATTTGTGTTTTAAAAATATGGAAAAAAATGTCATGTGGGCCAGACCCACCCGCTGGAGCCGCCGCTGTTCTTTGGCCTTGACAAGGGCGCACCTCACCATCAGCGCAATAGTAGTAACGTCCTTGATTAGTAAAGATTAAACTAATTACAGTTATAATAATGGCAAAGAGTTCTGCTAAATCATACAAAGCTTTCAAAACACAGTTAGTTCTACGCCTTAAACTTGTTCAAGGTGAAGTTGATTTTCTAACCAGAAATGATTTCAAGTCCTTATTGTTATTCGCTGCATGTGTCTTGAATATACAGTTGACTTTTGCAGTTGTCTCATACCAACCTTTTAAATTCTTGGATTTCTTGTTCCATAACGATCTGCGTTGTTAATACTTTATTAACCTTTTATTTCAAATTCAGCGACTTGCAGTCAATTTTAATTGAGAATAAATAATATTTCACCTTTGGCCAAACGTTTTCGAGCTATGGAGACTCTTGAAGATGAATTTTATCGAAATCAGTATCTTCAGAACAGCTGTTTATCGTTGTTATTTTTTTCGAATATCTCTTTTAGAGAGCACGCTTAATTCAGCTTCTTTGCCCATGCTTCTTTCATTTTTCTATAGTGACGTTCCTCGTTGTTTTTATTATTATTATTATTATTATTATTATTATAATTATTATTGTTTGGGTCTCAAGTTACCAACAAAATTCAATATTTTGAACTTTTTTATCTGCCAGTGAATCATTTCAATTCAATAATTAATATTACTTATTTTCTTCGAATTGATAAATTAAACTATGTTATTTGCAATGTTGTGATAAATATAGTGAATGTCATTGTTATCTAAGTGGAAATTGTGTGTCATGACGTTATGAGTAACTTGTTACCATCAGCTATTACAAAATCGCGATAGTCTGTTCGGAATGTAACTTCTAGAAAAACAGAACTTTCAGCCAGAGAGTTTAAGTACTACCTACAATATGATACTGTTGCAGAACTGTGGGTGAGTTGATTTGAGATATTTTAATATATGTAGCTGAATTATAGAATATTAATATTTGATTAATATTACAATCAAGAATATTAATTTGAATAATTTGAAATTTGTTAATTTTATAAAATATAAAGTATTATTATATAGGCTAAATCTAAAGAGTTAGTGTATGGGTCTTGATTTTGAATTTAAGCGCTTGAATAAATTATGCAAAATAGATACTTTGTGAAAATTTTTGAGCTTTGAGTAGTATGGTATTGATTAATATTAATCATGTTAATATACAGTAATTAGTTGACTGTTAGTTGTCATACTGGACCTGTAATTCTTTTTAATTAAATCAGTAGCATTTACTGTATTTACAAAACTGTCGTTTTACGTTAACATCTTCTCTTGTGATAACCTAATCTATAAATAAGTTGCCAATTTCAAAATTAATAGTTCGTGAGCGAGTTCTCCAGCCTAGTATAGTAAGGGGAAATAATAATTTATGATGGTATTCAAGATATTAGCTTTTAGGCTATGACTAGTTTCTCATAAAGCGACGGCTCGGGGGTACCCCCTCTTGAAAGGTTTTTGAAAAATAATCCGAAACAAAATTTTCAAGGATTCTGCTCATCAATTCATCCATTTTAACATTCTAATCCACGTTCTATGTAGAGGTCATCTAGAAAAAAAAATTATTTCGAGTTCTATTTCATTTAGTTCTTGTGTCAGTTCCAATGTTCCAATGAAGGAGTCCTTCATTGTTTCAGTAAAAAAATTAAACCTGGCCTAATTGAAATTATTTACACTTTACTACTTTGATTCCCCACCTTTTCTAATAGGGATGAATATGGGGTTAGAAAGCGAAATTGAATATTTCTTTTGAAGTGGGTGGGGGGATTAAAAGGTACTTCCCCAGAAATATTTTGAAAAATAATCCCTCTATAAGCACATTTTAAGTGATTCTAGACATAAATTCATCCATCATAAAATTTCCACTCACATTATGTGTGGAAGTAAATTTCAGCTAGTTCTTGCGTCACTGTCAATGGGTAGTCTGGACCGTTATCGTTTTATTCAAAAATTTAAAGCATTCCCACACATTGCTATTTCTGAATCCCTACCTTTCTTGGCTGGGGTACCGTACAGTACCGTACCTGAAAATTTCTTTAAAAAAGGGGGGTTGTTTGGTGTACTCCACAGAAAATGTTTGCAAAAAATAAACTCTATAGCAATATTCCTAGCGATTCCATATTATATCTTCGACTATTTAGCCAAGAACTGTCTGTCAAGGCTTGTTAAACTAAAAAATCTGTCTCTTGGGAGGGGGGATCTATTCCCCTTATCCCCTTTCCATAGCTATGCTACTGTGTTCAAATAACGGTCCTTCCTTACTTTTTTGGGAAGTGATAGCCGAGTGTCGTAGCAGGTATCTGTTCAGTAAGAGATAAGCTACGAAACTCCTGGGCCATCTTTGTAATGGTGACCGATTGGATTGGTCAGCAAAAAAGACTCTTCCCGGTGGCTCGGAACCCACCTAAAACTGAAGGTCCAACTCATCAATCATCATCATCCAATTCATTACCCACCCACAGGTCTTAGACCTATGTGGGCTTCATCCTCCGAAAAAAACGGTATTTAAAAAAATATAAATGAGAGCGAATGAGAGAATGCGTTTTAACTTTTCAAGATTCAAAATCATTTCTTCAATTTCTATTCAAAATTATTAGAGGCATCATTGAAGCCAAAATATCTCTTTCAACTTGGAGGTAGGTTTGTAATATTTTTATCTTTCTGTAAATGACAATTTGCCTCCTTTTTTCAAATTCGGCAGTCGATCCTCTCAGCTATCCCCACCTCATTGAATAGTTTAATTTATCTACAATGTCAAAATCATAATTTATAGGGTATAAGCCAAAAATATACCACCAGGGGAGGAATAATCTAGCGTTATAATTATGCCAAAACTAAAAAGACTTTTTGTTAGACTATGATTCTCTGACTTGTCTATGAATATTAAACAAAACATTACCATCAACTGCCTTCTTGAATTAAATACTTCTTCCTGTTACAGCCCTTGTATGAAATAAATGAATTTTATAAAATTCTAAATATGCTACTTTAACCATTGATATCTTGTATTATTAATGATATATGACACATGAGTTGATGTATTTCAATTAACTACAGAATCATCTATATATTGAATACTGTTAATTTGTGACAAGTATATGCATTGCATTCAAGCTTCACAAGTTTGATTCATTTCAAGAAAATAGGCTTTTGTAATGCCATAAATGATTACCTCTAAAGCTTTCTGCATTAAAGGATTTCAAATTAAACTTGTAATGCTTAAGAAATGAAAACGTGGATAATACCGCAGTTTATTAATATATGCTCATCTGAGAGAGGTTTAACCTTGTGTGTATGTGTTTGAGATCATTTCATTTTATATGATGCAAATGTTTTTTTTTTAGGTGGAGTAAAGAGATTCATTTGCCCCAGTTATGTAATGTATAGCACCATAGCCGATTTTGACTGCAGGTGAGTCTTCAGACCTGAACATCATGTTTTAGTCCAAAGAGCGAGCGCAAACGAGGAGTGAGGTAGGGTGCGGTTGGTTTCCTCCCTGATCTAAAATATTAATATCAGTATGCCAAGCACACTATTTAATATTCGAGTATGGAATTAACTATTCTAGACCTGAGAAATGGCAAAGTGGAGAAATTCATAGTGCATCCAAAATTAATTACGTACCGTATACGAGAAATGAGTAGTTTTGAATTGCATGAAAAAATTGAGCGTATAAAGCACGAATGTAAGATTTGAAGAGCGTAATTATGTGTAAGATTTAAAGAGTGAGCATGTGGTACACGGGTGGCTTTCAGCTCGCCTCCCATATTGCCGTATTTCGCGCATTCATCTGGTTCAAACCTTCAAACCTGTTGCCCTCTGCGTCTGCAGTTCTCCATCTCTGCCACTCTGCCAGGTGAATGGTGAATACACTGGCAAAATGAAATAGAACCGACAGCAGCTCGCTCTAGCGTTTGCTTGCCAAGCTGGTAAGGCCCCGCTACAAGACGCTCAATGCTAAATGCAGTCGGCTTTTCATGTGTGCTGCTATTACTTTCACTTTTATTCCAACGAATCTGGCTCTGCTGCCACTCAGCTTATTCACCATTCTTCATGATGTCAGCTTGCGTCACGTTCAGCCTCAAATTCTGTACGGTATCAGACTGCTGATCTGAAAACTTTAAAGGTTTTATCAGTTTGAACCAATCAAATGAGCCATGCTCATTTTGCACGAATAAAATCTCATTTGAATGGAAATTTGATGTAGGTCCATTTAAATCTTGAATGCAGTTCAATCTCACAAGACACATAACAGAAAAATGACTTCCTTTTAACTGTAATCTAAAGAACTGAATGACTACAGTAGGCCTACCTACAGAAATCTGAAGCGGTTTTCCTAGTTCCCAGCATATTTCAGGCAGTAGAAAGCACAAAAATTATTCAATTAGACCTTCTTTTCGATGAAGGTTCGAAATTTATGAAAATAATGTTGTATATGAGTGTGTTTATTCTCATCCAATGACATGCTCCCAACACAGAATTGTTCGGCCAATCAGTGACTTGACATCCCATATACTATCAGCCAATAGTATTCCTCAAAGTGCTATTAATTATATAGAAGGGTCTACGCAGATACCCTGTTAGTTTGAAGTATCTGACAAATTATATAGTAACAGAATTTACTAATTTCGAATTCCTTCAAGTGCTATTAATTTATACTGAAGACTTCCGCAATGGCAGATATTGACAACAGTATTGAATAGCTGATGTATATTTGTCAGTTTGTTTAATTGTCAGTTACTTCAAACTAACTTGTGAGATACGAGCCGATATGGCCAAGTTTAAAATGAATGCTGTTGTGCAGAAGGGTCACTAAAGTCTAGTGGTTAAGGCGCCCGACCGGCAATTGAGAGGTCCGCGGTTCGATTCCCGGCGTTGACTGATATTTTTGTACAGAAGCATTCATAGATTTCCTTCAGCTATTTAATGCTGTTGTCGACATCCGCCATTGCGGAAGTCTTCAGTATAATTAATAGCACTTTGAGGAATTCGAAATTAATTGATCATGTTCCACATATTTGTCAGTTAGATAAATTGTCGGTTCCAACATGCAATATTATTCGTCCACGTAGAGTATAGGATGAAGCTGACATGTATTTTAATTATGAGGAGCATAAGTTCAGATAATTTGTTTGACTGCCGAAAATATAGTATCTAGTGTTTTCATAATAAATGTGGTTGTGACAAAAATTAAAAAGCTATTTTCTTTTAATCAGATCTTCTTAACGTTTCGAAATTTATTGTGTTTAAGATAAGGCCTACATATCTGGAGGCTTTGATGAAGAGCATAGTTTTATCAACGCACTGTTTAATGCTTTCTCTGACATCTCCGTGAATAAAACGCGTTGGATAGGAACACTGCTACGTTATCGTTACACTTCGGTTAAGCCATAGCCTACAAAAACACTGTTGATGCTACAGTGACCACAGTTATAGTTCATATGCATGTATATGACCTATGTATATTCTACACATTGTAGAGATATAGTCCGCATACCTGATACATATTTTCAAAGATTAAAACCCAAAGAGAAAATGATTTATGAAAGTTATTTAATAGTCTTGCGGGTTCTGTCACTAAAATAATGCTGGCAACACTTGAAATTAACACTTGTAATTTATTTACACAAATTACTTACAACACGCACTAATCTGTTATAGTCTATTACACAAGAAAAACTAATAAGAAACAAATAGATCAATAACGTTCAACTAAAGATTATTTTTCTATATCACTAAAACTAAACTAAACACTTGAGCTGTGATTCTGATGAGAGTACTGTAATTTGTAATGCAGTACTTATTACTGTAGATCAGTATTTTTACGTAGTGTGTATTGTTTCTTTATTTAGTTTGCCTTCAACGGCTTCCTGCTGTCACTCAGGAACGGACCACAGTGAATTCATTTTGGAAAAACATCTGATTTCTACTCTCTCTCAGCTCTAGTTCCTTAGACACTAATTCTTGTGAATTTGTGACAGTTTTCTACAATTTTCAAGCATTTGAAACTCATCAATTTAAAACATTTTAAAGCTTACGAAATGAGAAAGTTTTTCATGTAAAATTTTCATTATATCACACTAAAAAACAAATCGAGAAAAATTGATTTGAAATTTCAGTGAGATTTCGGAAAATCCACTTTTTTGACCCCTAAAAAACACCCAAATGATCGGGTTACATATTGAAAATATGCGTACCTTTAGCGAAATGTTATGTTCTTTTCAACAATGTCATCGTACTTCCAATCCGATCAGGAGTTTTTGAGCATTTAATGGCGGGAAGTGAGCGTATATCGAAAAAGTCATTAAATCAAGAATCTGTATCTCGAAAACAAAGACCCCATTTCAAAAACGTCACTGAACATTTTTTGTCAGAAATTTGATGCAGAATGTCCGGTAACCGGCTTTTACACCTTACATGGGACATCCTGTATATACAAGCTAAATAACACTGACTCATTCATCACCGTTTCTCGAAAACCACTCAGCCGAAAAAGTAGAGATTTTGGTATACATTTATTCAGAGACCCTAGACGCACGCTAGAAGGGGATTTTAAAAAATCCAAAAATACGTCCAAGTTTGAAATATTTTTAGCGTTTTTCAGCGTTCTTAAGAACTAAGCTACCTAGACGCGTACTAATGAGAGTTTTTGTAATACGACAGAATTTGTCGTTTTTATAGACTATTTTATAATTCTCACGTTTGGAGTGGCAGAAAAAATTGAAATTTTAATGAAAAATGTTCCCCTTTCCCTGGCAGGCAAGCTAAGTGAGCTGGTTTTACACAAATTTGGCTAGACGGTTAAAGCAAGCGAAGCGAGCCTGCCGGCTAGTATGTACACACATATACTATACATATACCAGCAGGGAGAGGGGATATAATTTATATAATTATAGTATTTGGATAATTATGTGTATATACTAGCCGGCAGACTCGCTTTGCTTGCCTCAACTATCTACCCAAATGTGTAAAAAACCAGCAGGCTCGCTTTGCTCGCCTTCCAGGGAGAGGGAAAATTTTTTCACTAGAATTTCAACTTAAATAAAACCAAATACCACTGAATGACACATTCATCACCTTTTCTGGAAGACCACTTGGCCAAAAAAGTGTAAATTGTATGTGTATAAAGTGTACACATGTTTAGTTGAGACCCTAGACGCGTCCAAAGAACGGGGTATGAAAACGTCTTAAAAACTACTCAAACAAAAAAGTTGAAATTTGGTTTGGGTTTAGAGGCTTACTATAAAAGTTTTCGAAATTTCCCTGAAAATATGCTCAAAATTGACGTTTTCTAGCGTTCTTTACCATTTTCAAGAGCTACGTGACCAAAATAGTTGAAATTGGGTATGCATGTACAGTTTTGGACCTAAACACGTACTGAGAATGATTTTTGAAATTTCGAAAATGCGTCTGAATTTTATCTTTCTGATCGTTTTTTAGCGTTCTCATGTAAGGTGGCCTAAAAAGGTGAAATTTTAGTGGAAACGTTTTCCTCCCGGGGGTCCAGGGGGTGGAGCTCCCTGGCAAGACGGTTAAAGCGAGTTATATGTGATGCCTGTCGGCTAGAAGTTATGTAAGCTTTTTTATGGATAGAATAATTCTTTTTAAAACTCTCTTTTTAAAATTTTTAAAAATTCTTTTTTAAACTTTTAGTTCAAAACTCTCCAATTATACTCAAGTTGGTATCTGTTCTTAAGGGGCATTGCAGATAGAAATTTTGGTGTGGGGATAACAAATTGGGATTTTATACGTTTTATTTTGTAAAAATGCCCACTCTCGCTACTTTCCCTAGCAAAGTCCCGTTTTGGAAAGAGTTGACCTGAACCAACCTGCCCCCCTGGATGTTGTAGCTTATTTTAGTTTAATATTTACTTTTGTTACATTCTTTGAAATATTAGCTATTTTCAATGGAATTTCGATTGAATTTTTAATCGAATTATTTATATTAATATCTATTATAGTTTACTTTATTCAGTGTTTTTTTAGCTTATTAGCTTATTATGTCGTATAAGCTTTGTTATGAACAAAATACATTTTTATTAGTTTAAAAATTTCCGATGATATGATTATTATACACAAGTTGTTCTCTGTTCTTGCAAGTGGTTATACTTTGACTTTGGCGTTTTATTTATTTTATTTCCATTTTTGAGTTTTATATTAGTTTTAAATGTACTTTTGTTACATATTTTGAACTTTTGGCCAATTGCAATGTGTTTTCGGTTTAATTTTCAATAAAATTATTGATATTTTTTATAAAAATATTTTATTATAATTTCCAACTCAGAAGTCACGTAAGTTATAGCGTTAAATTCTTGGATTTCTTGTTCCATAACGATTTGCGATGTTAATATTAACTTTTTGTTGTAAATTTATCGACTTGCAGTCAATTGTAATTGTGAATAAATAATATTCCTACTCACTTCTGGTCAAACGTTTTCGAGTCATGGAGGCTAATCTTGAAGATGATAGTGGAAAACGTTTGGCCAGAAGTGAAGGAATATTTTTTTTCACAATTAAAATTGACTGCAAGTCGTTAAATTTACAATAAAAAATTAATTATAAAGTTGGTTTTTAACCCAGCTCGAATGCTGGCTTGCACACTTTGCACACCTCTCAGGCTGGTCCAGTTCTAATGTGCTTTTTTGCTGTTAATCTTACATAATAGTTGTCAAGTTTGTTACTTGCAGCCAGTACGCTGTCCCAGTTAGGTGGGAGCTGTAGCTGATTGCAGCTTGTCACATTGTAACACAATACACACTGATTGAAGTTATTTTTGAGGTGTTGCCCTGCATCGATTAAAATCACTGGAGGCGATAGTTGCAGCAAGCAAAAGCCGGAAACAAGTCTGTGTTTGTTGACGCTCTCGCGTCTTGTAGGCGAGCCTGCGAGTCTTCGGTCTGCGTTCTGTGAACAGCGTCGGCAATCCACTTTCTTCTGCAGGCTAAGTTGAGGAGCTTTGAGTTCTGGTGGAGGTAACTGGCAACTCGGCTGCTGGCAGAAGGTGAGAGTGTTCAGAGTCCAAGTCAGTCGTCCGACTGGCGTGAATATGTTGGCCAGTGTTGTTCCTCAAGTAGTGCGATCGTTTTATTAGTGATTTGCAGTGATCTATTCCACGTCTGGCTCCAGTCCACAGTTCATGCAAACGTAAGTTGAATGTGTACGAGTGACATAAAAATGACAAAATTTTGCAAATCTTGAACGTAAGTGACGATGTCCATTGATCCTTTGCAAATCAGCTTCCAACGTTAACACATAGTAGCCTGCCTCTTCAATACTGTAGAGCTAGTGTCTTTACTTTGGGAAATCCACGTCTGGAAGACCTTGTCCTATCAATACATCAACTCTCACTCTAAACAGGATAATAAAACGAATGAATAGTAAGTTCACCAATATGTGATGTGTTTGTTATCAGTGTTTGGGGAAGGGATTCTTTTTTCAAGAAGAATCTTTTTAAATTCTGGTCTACTTATTTACACGAATATAGCCTGAGTGACTTTCAAATAACGAGATCCTCTACTAAACTAATCTCTATTATTGAGTTATTTTAATGTATTCGTGGCAAATCTTCATCTTATGGTTTGAGTGAAGAGAGGTTCCAGAGTCCTAACACCCCCCTTAATATATGTACAATCTCATTTTAGCGATCGACTGAAAATAACTGCAAATTATTGAATAATTGAATCATTTATTATATTCATTGGGAAGAATAACTTACTCTGATCTAAATCATTGAAATCTACTTCAATTAAATCTTGTCGCTTTTGATAATAATGTGTGGAGCTTCCATAAATTGATCTTCCAAATCATAAGATCCTCCATATTTACCGGACCTTCATGATCAATATTCAGGTGTATTCTTGGCAAATCTCCTTTTGATGGAAACGATTTACTAAATAAGTTATTAATTTAGGTAAATTACTTACTTTGAACCTGACAAAAATTGACCACTTTCATTTTTATAAATATTTCAATTAGGCCCTAAGTGTGGTCGCTTCTAATAATATACTGTGTGGAACTTTCGTAAACCGATCTTCCAAATAATAATAGAATCATTATAAGTTACGATGATTGATGCTGTGTATTATTGACGACGGTACTGTACTTTTCTGTTGCTTTATTTGTAGTCCGTATCAACTTTTGTATTCAAAAGTTTAACGAGTGTCTAGCATAAAACTTTTCACGTAAGGAAAAAATAATTAAAATTTATAAAACGTAGTCTAGTAAATAAAAATGACATGTAGATGTGCTTTTTATTCACCTAGATGTGCTTTGAAACCACCAACGCAAACTATATAAAGAAACAATTAAGTTTCTGCAACATTTTCATGAATGACGTGGGAATACATTGATGTGTTAACAATACACTCTTGATTGTTTCCAAAATCCTGATATTTGAAATACTTTATTTTTTAAATTCTGTGAAACTATTCAATTTGACAGATTTCCATGTAGACAAAAGAGTAAACATCGGAAGAAAATCGTTCAAGAATGTTAAAATCTTCTAACATTTGTAGCCTACCTATGAATTACTTCGGAATAGTGTCTATCCTAGAGAGTAGTCAATGTTTGAGGCGGTTCACTATTTTGAAAGCTTTGTCTTTTTGGTTGAAGACTCACTGAACCCTTTATCAACAGACTGTTATATTAATACGGTAATGAACGAATTTTCCTCATCTCATCGTAACGTAGTAGCGAGAAACTAACACGGTGATAATAAACACAAATCACGAGTCATTGAAGGAGTCTATAAATTATTGTATTTATCCCATTAAATACAAAATAATTCTATTATTTGAATAGAACTTGGAATTGCTTTCTTGTTTAAAGATTCAAAATTATTCAACATTATTTGGCTGAATATTTTTAAAGGAAGCAGTGTTGGACTGAAAACGATTATAGTTCCTATTTTACTTTATTGTATCAATCCTCGAATATGCCTGACTTCAATATCAAAGTCAGAAATGTGAATATTTTTTTGTTTCCAATAAACACTGAATGAATGACCTGTTCTTTGAATGTAGTTATAGCTACACAGGCATTGTATACAGTCATTGTAATTATTATTATGCGGTAAAGTCAATTCAGAAATGCATAGGTACCGTATTGGAAAATAAATATTTTCAAATAAAAGTGTTGTATTCTGGGAATGATCAAGAATGTTGATGATATATTTGAATTTTTTATAAATTATTTCACATGAAGACAGACAGCAAAATACTGCTTCGTGGAATTTGAAAAATAAGCATTACAATAAAATAATAAAAATGAACAATGAAAAATGAAAAATTAAAGCTTGATATACTCATGCAGTATAAATTTAAATTATTAGAAGTGATCTATACATTAAAGTAAATTACTCCTGGTATTATTTTAATAGGATGCCCAGAGAAACAAAAAAGCATTCAAAATTGTCCTCAAAAAATTCATTTACTTTTTATGGACAAATATTTATGTGAAATTGACCAGGAGTAACATTTTCGTGTACTGCTAGTTAGGTCGTTAAACACTCTCCTACTCCTTCCAATAAATAATATGAACTTTCTTCGAACAAAGTTTACCCATTGTTGGTCACATTATTTCGAATAATCTCTGAATTTACCAAAACAAAAATCAAACCATTTATGCCAATCGAAATTCTGAAATAGCCTATATATCGCGTAGCCTATTCAAACTAGGCTGCCTATGAAGAGAACAAGCTTGAACATTGCCTTACTGTACAGTACTGATCATTAATTTAATTGTATTAACTAAAGGGAAGTGATAGCCGTGAGCCGTAGCAGGTATCTGGTCAAGCAGATAGAGATACCTAAGCTACAAACTTCTCTTTGTGAGTGTAACCGATTAAATTGGCCAGCAAAAATACTCTGTTCTCTGCTGTGTAATCACTTCCCGGTGGTTCGGAACCCACCTAAAACTGTAGGTTCAACTATAAAGTTCAGTAAAGTTACGCAAAGTAACTTTATTCTGTTTATGAATTTGTTACCTTCGATAAACGTAATATAAACTTAAAAATCACTTTTAAGTGGAAACTAACTCACGTTATAGCGTGACGGCCATAGCGGTTATAGCGGGAGTGTACTTGGGTCGTCTGATGATGCTCTAGACAACAGAGTGAAACGGCTGTCACGCCATAACGTGAGTTAATTTCACTTAAAAGTGTTTTTTTAGTTTATATTACCTATATTAGTGGAAACAAGATGGATCTTCAACATCATAATTTCGATAAACGGTTGTAGAAAATGAAACAGAATCTTCAGTATTCGTCATTGAGTTGACTCAATACATCAAAGTTGATGTATTGGTCCAAAATTTGTCAAAAATTTATTTAAAATTATTACTCTAGCCTGTTGACATCGTGTCCGTGATGTAGGCCTTTCCAAATTCCTCCAAATGCAAAACTATTTTACGCCTTGACTTATTTCTAGTCCTTTCCAACTGTAATACTAAGTCATCATCCATCCAACGTCTCTCTTGTTTGTTCTTTAAAGGCATCCTTCATATCACATACAAGAAATACCACAACTAAGTTTATATTTATCTATTAAGGGTTAAGGGTCTAGAAGAGGGGGATTCACCTTAACTTCGCCCTCCCAGGAGATAAAGGCAGCAATTCAATTTCATTAATCTTTCACTCCTTTTTCCATGAGGCAAATAATTTTAATCTATTTCATTAAATAGATATAAGTTATATTTCATATATATTACAAAAACTTTCGACTCCAATTCTCGTGGGATTAACGAGGATTGGAGACGTAAGTTTTTATAAAATATTTAATATTACCAATCCAGGACTGAGTATGACAGTTACACTGCTGAATAATATTTCATATAGCTTATAAAATATTATTAACTGCTCAGATTAACTGCTTCTTAACAGCAATCTTATTAACTGCAATAAAGAGCTCAGTTACAGGCGTATATATAGCCTACCTGTATAGAATAATTTTGGGTGGAGCCAACATAATTTAAATTCCTTTTCTGTGATAAATTTTTCTAATAATGTTTGTACTAGACCTGTATCTAGTTAACTCTATTAACTGAGCTGTAGATCACCTCTTATTTTCAATTCTACTCAATTGCATTAACAAATGCATTTCAAAATATTGTGAAGTATGGTTTAGCATGAAACTTGTATATGACTTGTATATGTAGTTTTAAGTGATGAAGTAGAAATATAATATGTAAGGCATCCGCAGAACTCACCCATACACACAGACGTATAGTCTTAGTAGGGGTATTCCTGCTGTGTCAATTTTCTTTTACTTTCATTGTACTGTTCTGTTTTTGGGAATAAATAAAGAGTTTGATTTGAACAGTTTTAATTTGTCAACACAGCCCAATTTTAGGATACTTTTTAGGTCCCACTCCCACTTACATACCTTTGTTAAATGCTGCCTTTTTTATAGACAGATTTCAGAAAATATTAAAGTGTTAGATCTGAGTATGACATTTAAAAACATTTATTGACAATATTTTTCAATCGAACTGAATTTCAATAAAACTACTAGTACTGCAGCCATTGCTTTGTCCTGCACGTAGGTTACACCAGTCCAAAACCGCTATCACCTTCTTTCCAATCTTGGCTGTAGTCCAAGTCACATTTCAGCTTCCTATGCCAAACATCACGACAAAGATCAGCTCTTTTTTCGATATTAGTGAATGCCAGTCGGTGAAATTTCACACTCGATGATGTCAAATAGTCAGTCGTTGCTGGACTCTCTACAAAATAACAGTCAGTCTTCTACCGAAATCGTCAAATGAAATAAAAAAATCAATGGTTTCTGTCTTAGTATTCAGCAAATTTATGATGCAAAAAGGATTTAAAAGGTTTCACAACTGCTAGATTGGGCACGGAATTAGTGCAATACTCAAGGTCACTCACCTGACTCTCCCCTTCTTACCACTCAACAGGCATAACCAGTTTCTACTTGGAAAAAAGATGTGGACAGAGTCCTTGTGCATTGCTAAAATGGTATTTCACTTCTATCAATACCCTCATTATCATCGGTTTCAAGATATTTTGTCAGTCTAGCCTTTTTTGTCATTTTTTGATGGCATTTCTGATTCTAAACATTACAAAGAATCACTCCAAGTTGGAGGCTTGTCATTGGCTGATACTAGACACTCACTCATAACAGGTGGAACAAGCACCAAAATCGAATAAATGTTATTGTGATAACAGTTTTATCCATTATGGTTATCATCACCAATACAAAAAAATTATTGATTAATATTATTCTTGGAATTTGGTATCCATGACGAACTGCGCGTATCTCTATAATGATTTATGATTAATTGCACGATTATGCAGTCAAATATCTGAGTAGAAAATTAAAATACTTTACTCACTGAGTGGGTGGCCATTTCAGGCCGCGTGGGTCCATCATCGGTGCTGACTAGATCGTTGTTTGTTGGTGGTCGGTTCTTGTAGTGGCTTGTCATTTTTAAAAAGAAGTCAAATAGGGTGTGAGATCTTAAGTTTGTTTGCTCGTTTAATATGTTGTGTTTGTTGTTTTTTGGGTGTTTGTAAATTTCATATTGTTCTATGGAATTCATGACTTTTATTTTCTATTTTCATAATTTCAAGGTTTGAGTGGATATTGGTGAATGAGTGATTTTCATTGATGAGGTGATTGGCATGGGCGATTCTATTTGAGTGAAAGTTGAAGTACGTGAGAGCGATGAATTTTTCAGTTTTGTTAGGGGTTGGATTGCGTTTTTTGTTTTGTATAGCAGTCTGTCAATCAGGTCATGGTCATATCCGTTAATGTGAGATAATGTGCTAATTGTATTTAGCTCTTTTTGGTAGTTGGAGGGTGAGAGTGGAATGGAGTTTAATCTGTACAGGAATGAACGGAAAGCTGCGTGTTTGTGTGGTAATGGGTGGTTGGACGATTTGTGGATTAAGGTGTCAGTCAAAGTTGGTTTTCTTTAAATGTCAAATTCATGTTTCTGAATAGAAATTTTTTTATTGTTTAAAACAAATTTTAAACAATAAAAAATTCTCAGAAAAAATAACCTACTGGCACAGGTACGTTGACGACATCTTTCTTTTATTTAAAGGAAACAAACGACAATGTGACCAATTTTATACCTACTTAAATAAACTAGAAACAGTAGGTTATTTTTCTGAGAATTTTTTATTGTTTAAAATTTGTTTTTTTCCAAGTTTTGGAGATAGATTTTGGCCATTATGTTAGAAATCAGTGATCCCATATAGGGAGGCCGGCAGGTTGGCTGTACTAACATGTTGTCATTGAATTGGAAGTAATTTTGTTTTAAAAAGTGATGTGATTTCTGCAATCTCTTCAGCTGATACTTGTGGATTTTTTATGAGCTGCTTTTTTATTATGCTGATGGTTTTAGTTATCGGGATGCTGGAGTAGAGGTTTGTGATATCAAAGGATGGTTGAATTGTGGGGGATGTGTGTATCATTGATTTTGGTGATTAAGTCTACGCTGTTCTTTCGATGTAAGGAGGTGTTAATTGTTATGAGTTTTCTGAGAAAGTGGTCTAGTACTAGTTGTTTAGCTATTTTGTAGGCAGGGGCTTTCTGGTAATTCACTATGGATAGGTATGTTTGGTTTGTGTAGTTTTGGTAGCACCAGTAGAGTGGGCGGCTGATGGATCAATTTGTTTCAAATGTCTCTTTAGTGGTGGTGAAATGATATGATTGGATTTGTTTATGAGCTGTTTTATGGTTCTGTGGTAAGTCTCAGTTGGGTCAGATTTTAGCTCAACTATTTTGTTTTTGTTATAAATTCCAGCGTTTTTCTGTTAATGTCGTCTGCACACATACGACATTACACAGTAGTATTACCTTAAACTATTAGATAGTAGCCTCAACCACAATTTCAACTACAAATCTACCAAGTACACCCATGAGACCATGATTATTGACACAGAAACCGCTGTACAACACAGTGATTCTCAAATACATGATAGTCTTCGTTTTGAAACAGTCAATATTCTAAAAACAATTTACCCAAACCAAAAAACACCAAATTCCGAGGCGCATTCACTGAAACAAATAAAACTAAAAGGAATGACAGAGGACCTGAAATTTGTGAAAGCAGACAAAAGTAATACTTAGTTTTGTGATAGTGAGGTCTAAGAAGTTTATGGTGTAGTCTATTTCATATTATACTGTGAGTTGTAGGATTCTATACAGAAATTCACAGCATAATATGAAATAGACTACAACTTAAACTTCTTAGAGCTCACTATCACAAAACTAAATAACAAATTCAAAATCTACAGGAAACCAACTCTCACAGACACACTCATTCACAACTCATCCAACCATGCACATCAACACAAACTTGCTGCTTTCAACTCCATGATCCACAGACTCTTAAATGCTCCACTATCACAAGATGACCACCAAGAAGAAATTAATACAATCAAATATGTAGCACAACAAAACGGATACAACACAAATCTAATAGACAGAATCCTAAATAAAATGAAAAACAAAAATCTAAAACTTGCAAACTAAAACAGATTTGTCACACTCACATATTTCAGACTTCCATCCGAAAAATTTGTAAAAAAATCATCTTTGAAAATCTAGATTTCATTGGAAAATATGGAGGGGGAAGGGTCTTTTGAATTTTTTGTAGATGGATAGTTTTTGCTTTTTATGATTGAAAAATAATATTAAGAGCTGCTAAAAATGCATAGGTTTATGTGCTAATTTCTAGAAGACACGAAAAATGTTGAAATTTTGAAACATTGATTTGAGCAGATTAAGTATAAAAATTGAGTAAAAGTGCTGTTGAAAATATCAGCCCCTTTTGAGGGAGAAGTGTTGGGCGAGTGAGGGTTACTGTTCACAGAACTACTGGCAGTTGCGGTCCCAGCTCGAGAGTTTGGGGTGGGGGTCACAAATGGGTTTTGTTGATCTTTTTTGCAAAATTGCCCCTCCATCCTACCCCTTCACCAGTAAATTCCCGATTTTGTAGGTGGCATGACCACCATTACTCCCTCTGGGACCGCCCTTGACTACTGGTATTATTGTGTAACAAGCATACGGTTCACATTGATTAAATCTAATCAATCAATTATAAAATTAATCTTGTGATCAATATTAAATTGCAATTATCTTCATCAAATGCAAATAGAAAAAATTACGGGTTTTCAATCAGTCATTTACCTTTAGACCAAATTGTATTTAAAACTGCAAATGAATATTTAACAATTAATAACTTACACCTTACAGTGACAATGTATTTTATTTGAAAGGATGATTCTCAAAGAATTGTTATTCATTACAATCTTATAAAAAGGGATGATTAATTAATGTGTGGGAGGCCTTTGCATGACTTGTAACTGAGTTGGTGTTAATATCACGTACGTTATAACCTTCGAATAAAAACATAATCACAAGTACGCTCAATACCCAGCTTTACGCGATTTCATCGACATAAATAATTATTAATAGCAGCTAGCCATACCAAGACTAGCCGTTTGAACAGTTTCCTTTGGAACACAAAACCTTGAATTGAAGTTGCCCTTGAATGGAATGGACCAGGATCACTTTCACAAATATGATTATTACTACCACCAAGACGTTCGAGTCTATCACATTCGCCGTTACGTTGTATAACGTACAACTACTTACTGATAGGTGTGTAACTCGGTTGTATAACAGTATGATTTACATAATATATAATGTAATACATTACTGTATAAGCTCCAAACCAATAACGTGGAAACACTTCTGAATGTGGTGCATGATATGGTTAGGCCTAGTGTATTGGTTTGGTCGGTTCGGTTGGGCAATAGGTAGGCCCAAGCATGAACGAACGCATGTTGGAGCAATAGGAAAACCATTGCATTTACATTATTGTTATAATAATAATAATAATTATTTTATTATTAGTATAATAACAATTATGTAAATGCAATGCATTTACATTATTGTTATAATAATAATAATTTTATTATTAGTATAATAACAATAATGTAAATGCAATGTGTTTGTTAACTGCAAATGCAGTTGCCAAATTAAACAGAGTTGATTATTATTATTATTATTATCATGTTTGCCATCTAATGGCGAACGACAGAACTAAGCTCTTTATTCTTTTATAGTGCTGTACTATACTACTCTCACTTACTACTGTAGGCTACAGTAGGCGTTCACGACTACTAGAGCGTAATCCGGAAGTTCTACCCATAAAAATATATCACATGAATATGTTATGTATTTCTATGGGCCTGCCCCACCACCAACAATACAACGAGAAAGGCATAAATCCGTTTCAACCAATATAAGTTATATTTTTTGTTTTTGCTGATGATGCTCACCTGAATCTGATACTTTTGCGTGGGTAATGAGGTGAATGGTTACACAAAATATGTCAGGCAGAAGAGGAGTCGAACCCGTGACAGCAGGAGTACCAGTCAAAGTCCTATCAGAGATAAGGTGTCTAACCAATTACACCCCTGCAGCTGCCAAATTATTTATTTGGAGTATGTCACGTAATATTTATTTGTAATTTTTGAATGAATTTATTGAAGTGAAAAGTGCAACTTGCAAATTATTTTATCACATTGTTAGCTAGCTATCTTTCAATTCGTTTCTCTCCTTTTCCAAAGTTTAGTAAAATGGGATCAGTCTTTGAATGTCCACCCAAACTGTACAACTTATTGTGATTGAGTGCTCTCGAAGAGTGATCTGGACTCTTGCTATACAAGTGCAGACTTGTGCTGAACTAGAGCTAGACTAGTCTTGTACGAGTGTACACTTGAGTAGCTAGAGTACAGATTGCTTTACGAGGTATTGATAGATAAGAAAAAGCTTAAACAAATTCTGATAAAATGTAGTAAATTTAATTTGGAATGGTTAACAAAACATCAATTTTTTCTAAAAACTTCATATATTTCCAATAACAAAAGCGAATAAGCAATGTACAACACAAAGTGAATATAGCCGATACATTAATTCGCCATTTAAACTTACGTTTTTCAATAAAGTTTTCATTAGGCGTGTATCGCGCCCCGAATAAAATTTCTGAATTAATTGGTTTCTTGTTAGACACGCACAACAAAATACATACATAAAATAACAACAGTAATTTCAACACAACCTATAGGCCTACTAATTTTTTTACACATTCATTTCTAAGGCGTGAAACGGATGAAACATCCGTATCAAATAATTAAGCTCCGTGTCATGTTGCTTGATACTCAAGTTCTCTGGCCAGCAACTCACGACACAGGGTTAACGCCTCACTTAAATTTTCATCCTTTGCCAGTAGGGGTCATGTCAGAGGTCACTTGTTCTCATTAGACTGCTATGTTTATCTCTTCGTATTTTATTTTATTTGCTTGTTCATGAATGTTCAGTTCATTTTTACTGATAGTAGGCTATAGCTCATATATCGTATTTTGAGAGTTCAGCTCCTTTGAATATACCCTATTTACAAAAGATTTTGTTTTTAGTGAAATTTGGTAGCGTTTATAGGTGTTGCAAGGCTGACATATGATAGGACAAGGCTATGATGGCCAAAGGAAAGAATGTTTCAAATAAAAGTAAGGAGAGTTTTATGGTATTGTAGGCCTTTGAACGTTGTGAATCAAATGTACCACTCAGAGCTGAGAGGTTGTGCTTCCTTTGAATGTGCATGTTATGATAAAAGAGAACTTCATTTAAAAAATATTCTAATATGCAAAAGACCAATGATTTCATCAAATGAAGTGACAATACACATCGAAAAAAATTTGTTTTGATTCAAAAAGTTTATTTCCTATGATGCTATGATTGACCAGACTTCACGGACACTCTGTACAAAATTCAGATCTCTCTCTCTCTCTTTCTCTCTCAAAGGTTTATGTTTTTCGTGACAGAAATTCAATCGTTATAAATGTTTCACATTCTATCTTGTTTTTACTTTTCCTAAGACTGATCGAAGCCTCTGTATTAAATTCAAATCTCTCTCAAAGGTGCCTTGAACCTTTGGATGTGAATAATGCATATTGTAAAATGCACAATATTGTAAAATACCGATTATATTATACCTATGTATAATGTGGAGAATAATAATTTTTTTAAATATTAAAATAACATGTATTATGGAGAAATGATCTCAACTTACTATATGTTAGTTTGAAGTAACTGACAAATTATACAGTAACAGAATTTACTAATTTTGAATTCCTTTAAGTGCTATTAATTTATACTGAAGACTTCCGCATTGGCGGATATTGACAACAGCATTGAATAGCTGATGTATATTTGTGGTTTGTTAAATTGTCAGTTACTTCAAACTAACTTGTGAGATACGAGCCAATAAGGCCAAGTTTAAAATGAATGCTGTTGTGCAGAAGGGTCACTAAAGTCTAGTGGTTAAGTCGCCCGACCGGCAATTGGGAGGTCCGTGGTTCGATTCCCGGTAGTAACTGATATTTTTGTACAGTAGCATTCATCGATTTCCATCAGCTATTCAATGCTGTTGTCAATATCCGTCATTGTGGAAATATTCAGTATAAATTAATAGCACTTATAGGAATTGGAAATTAATAATTCTGTTACTATTTGTATTATTTATAGGCTACATACTAAATAATTCAATATTCAAATCTCTGGTAGGTCTCTCAAACCTGTTGATGTGAATGATATAATGTATAGATAGGCCTATATGCCAAGCTGTGCAAAAATTGTCTAATGTAGGCCTACCACTAGACTACTCATAATATGAGGAATAGTTTATATGAACTAAAAGAGTATATTTTTGTCTTTTTGCTCATTTTTCATCAGTTTTTTTTGTTTGTATCTAGTACTATGACTAATGAACTACTGTATTAGATTTTACCTAATTTAGCCTACTAAAGAAGCTTAATAAACTCAAGGGTAAAGCTTCCAACCATTTTCTCCTTTTACACATTGGTTGAGTGATGCTCTCACATACCTCTATGCATGTAAACTTGTTATTAACTAATATACTTTGGATCTATAATCGCTTGAGATTTAAAAGTTTAAAGCTATAAGTAACCTGTGATGTTTTCCATGACGAAATACTTAATGAACTGTCTAATATTAAAACTGACACTATACTTCATTTTTATATATTGTTTTTCTTATATTGGAGATGCTTGAGGGATGCATTTCACTTCTGACGAAGCTTCTTTTCAGAAGTGAAATGCATCCCTCTAGCATCTCCAATATAAGTGAATAAAACAATATATAAAAGTGAAATACAGTGTCAGTTTTAATATTAGATTATACGTAACGTTTAAGGGTAGAGCTTGTTGATAAATAAGGAGTTGCTATTTTGTAGGCAATTCACCGAATGCCAAAGATCTCTACAGAGTTCTTCAAAGGCTGCTAATATTATTAACTGCTACAAAACAGTGTTATGATATCCGGTAACGGCCTTTTTTCTAACTGTAACGGAAGTTACAGCTAGCTGCCGTCAGTTCACTTGCAGAACTAGCCTAGTCACCAGCCAGCCAGTAACAGTTAGATTTGCCTACATTATTACGGCATCTTCTGGCATTGAATTCAAGTCACCTGACAGCACTGTCAACTTTGAAGCTACAATCAACAATGAAGTAATAAAGTTTCAAGTCTAGCTCCAACTCCAATTAATGAAATGAAAATACAAAATACTGTAGTATATTATGCTACAAGTCCGGGAAATGATACTTCATGATACTCGATGTTGATTTGATACTCCATGATGATTCATCACGGAGTATCATCATATAATAATACTCGAGTATAATAATGAAGTCCAATATCCAAGGGCGGTCCCAGCTCAAAAAATAAATGAGTTTTGCTGCCAGAAATCTATCAAGGGGAAACTGTCAGGAAACCCTCCCCTGCCCCCACCATTGATAATGTTCTTCCTCAGATACTATCTTTGACTCCCCTCCCCACCACAATTCATAATTTACTACCTCAAATACTATTTTTGACTCCATTTCAAGACCCACCACTGAAATTCATTCTGAATAATTTGTTATAATATATGATGAATTATAATGCTTTTATCAAAATAATATTATAGCTGTAAATTATCATGTCAATATATACACAAAATAGCAATTAAGTAAATAGAATACAGTACTACAACTTCGTGAAAGGCTCCGATAAGCCTACCCTTAATTGTGACAGAGAAACTCAATGGTCTATCTTCACAGTAGGCCCAAATCTCAAAGCTGTCCTCTTACAATTATGACAAAATTTGTGACTCTTGTGCTCAAAAGGGGGGTCCGGGAATCCTTCCATGGGAAACATTGGAAAATAACCTCTCTAAAACCAAATTTTGAGTGTTTCTAGACATAAATCCTTCTATTTTAGCCCACTTCATGGGTCACAGTGAATTCTAACTAGTGTTTGTGCCATCAGGACCCTTCCTCAGCTTCACCTTTATCTCTTACAGCCAAAAACCAATTTTGTTCCCCGCTCTTGGACTGTCCTTGCTCAAATTAGCTAGGACTGGTTTTGAATGGATGAACATTCTTCTATTTACCTAAAGATTAAAAGTAAATTACAATAGTTCATATAGAAAAAATGTTTTTGATTTGTGATTAATCGGTAATTGCCGCGGGGAAAATGTTTTTCGTCAATTACTTTACGGGAATTGATTATGACGAGTTGAAATTATCCATTTATTTTCTTTTTCCAAGTGATATGAACTATTGGTATTTTTCTATAATTGAAAATCAAAGATATTTTAAATGGTTGAGATTTGGTATACATGTTCACTTGACGACGCCCTGGAAGCGTATTTTAAGAAACGGTTTCAAAAATACGCCCTTAATGTCCTTTTTTTAAAAATTAAGCTACTTTTTTCAGAATTTCTTGAGAACCATATGAATGAAAATGTAGAAATTTCAAATTTTATATATAGGTTTAGAAACTAGAAACGCGCTAATGAAGGCTTTTTAAAATTTCTCTAAACCCGCCCAAAATTGACGTTATTCATTTGAAAACTAAGCGATGATTTTTCAGCTTATCTCAAGTAGACTACTACTTAGGAAATATTAAAATGAGAATACATCTTGGGTTGAGCACCTCAACACGTTCTAAGAAATGATTAAAAAAAATTCAAAATCCACCAAAAATGAACGATTGTTTAAAATGATCTCTGTAACTACGGGGCCGAAAAATTCGGGATACTTTTTCCATTAAGCCACATACGCATGATGATAGAGGGTTTCAAAATACTTCCTAAAATACGCCGAAAACTGTCATACGGGACCAAAATTAACGATATTAGAAATTTTTGGTCACAACTTCTCAAGAAACATGAAGCAAAGGCTATAAAAGTTTGGTATCCAGGTTCATTTGAGGCTAAATGAGTTGCAAGTAAATTTTTCTAATTTTCCTGTAGAAGGTGCAACAATTGATATTTTTTAAATTATTATATGAATCTCGCTCTCCCGTCACTGGGTCTAGTCGGGCAGATAAGGCGAGCGAAGCGAGTTGTCAATGATAGAAAATAATAGATTTCAAACTAGGACTGGATAAATCGAGATGGAGAGCTGCTAACCAATCAAACAATAATTTTCTTTGTAGTGGTGAAGGTGATATTGTGGAAGATATCCATAATGAATAATAAGACGAAGTTGTCACAACCACATTTATTAAAAAAGTGAAATACTAGTTAGATTGTTTGGGAGGAGAGGAATAAATAAAAATTAATTTCAAAGTTCTCATTATTTTGTTCAAAACAAGAACCTACCAAAATTAGATGGAGAACTAATCGACAGTAAATCATGTTGAAAAACTGTATTTTAAACTGGTGGGAGAAGATCCAGTACTTACAATTTCATAAATGTGAAACGCGACACAATTCAAGTTTCAAGAGGATGAGACCTGTGCGTGGGTAATGAATTGGATGATAGTGATTGATGAGTTGGACCTACAGGCTTAGGTGGGTTCCGAACCACGGGGATGTGATTTTACAGCAGAGAACAGAGTCTTTTTTGTTGGCCAATCCAATCGGTTACCCTTACAAAGAGGGTCCAGGAGTTACGGTACTATGATGATAAACTTGACTTCCTGTAAAAACTGAGTTCTATCTCAGCAAATTAATGTGACTTCAACTTCCTGGCTGCAGGGAGGCAACAGGGAACTATCGAATTCTATGCAGTTGAATAGAAGGCTGTTTGGAATGGATTTTAATAATATAAGTTATTCCAAGTCTCAAGTAATCCTGGGTAGTAGAGGCTGTGAATTTTGCAATTTTCTAATAAATTTTATTTCAAGATTGTTTATTGTATGAGTAAAATTAAACTTCTCAGTAAATTAATTTTATTCATTCAAGTTTACTTTTTAGTGAGGCTCAGATTTTGGGGGGTTCATGACCCCCATGACACCCCCCCGCGACCGCCCTTGAAAGTATCATTATAATTGAGTATCATCATCAAGGATCATTATCGAGTGAGTATCAGTGGCGTATTGGGGGTGAAAGATGGAATTTTAATAAGGCCTGAGAGACACCATCTATTTTTGATAAGAGTCTAAAAAGACATCTTGAATCGCTGAAAATGTGATTTTAGAGGGATGATTTTTTTTAAACTTTCGGGGTAGTACCCCTGACTCCCCTTTTGAATAAACAAGCTGTATATTGTCTTGAATTGCTGTTAGAAAACCCCTCCTACTAAGTAAATTTTTAATCTGTGATGACGAAATACTTAATGAACAATCTAATATCAAAACTGACACTGTATTTCACTTTTAAAATTGAAATACAGTATCAGTTTTGATATTAGATTCTACATTTTTAAGTAACTTATGTACCCCAATCAGGTAAGGTGTGGGATCAAAAATAGCAGAGTGAGATTAATTTCAAGTAGGACTGCTTTCAAGTTTGACAACTAGAGCAATAAATGCTCAAGAGTTCAGATCTCCCACTGACAATGATGTAAAAACTAGATGAAAATCTCTATCTTTGACACACAATTTGGGTTAGAATGGATGAATTTGTGTCTAGAATCGCTTAGAATGTGGTTTTAAAGGGATTATTTTTCAAAAATTTCCCGGGGGAGTACCGAGTTTTGAATAAACTACATTATAATATTGAATTATTGTTAGAGAACCCCTCCTTGGCTTATGGTGTACTACTATGTACCCCACCCCTTACATCATTGGTCATCCCCCCACACTGACCCTCTAGTTAGGCCTCTGTCGAGTATTGAGTATCATCAATGAGTGTCATTATACCAGAGTATCATCATTCTTGAGCATTATCATCGAGAATTATCATACTCGAGTATCATCATCGAGAATCATCATACTCGAGGATCATCAGCGGAAGAAGATGAAAAGAGTAGAAACAAAAGAAAAAGAAGGGATGAAGGGGAAGAAAAAATCAAGAAGTAAAAAGCTGGAAGAGCTGGAGTAAGAAAGATTACGGTAATATTCAATACTGTACAGTGTAATGTAATGAAATCAGCTATTTACCGCTTCAAATCAATACTTTGTAAACTGTTAAAATTGGGGCAGTATGACGAAAAATTCATTACTAGGCTCAGTGAAAAATTAGTTACACCATCTTAATTAGCCTACACTATAGTCGGACAGTTGCCGAAAAATAATGAAAATCTCGGCACCATTGAATACAATCTGATAATTTTTGTTTTCTGTAATACCGAGTAGGCTTCAGCCAGTTTCCAATCAACAAGTTACACGAAAATTGACCCACTTCGGGGATACTAAAGATAAGGTCAATTATTATGAGAAGAGCTTGAGGAGGGTAGGACCGTGTTCGATTAATTAATTAATTAATTATTGATCAAGAATATTGAGTCAATATAATATTATAAACGAAAGCACTCAATGATGAAGTGTATAGAAGAAGAGAGAGTAAAAATAATGCAATTTATAATGTTAAGAAAATTAATAAAGAATAGTGTGTGTATAATATGGAAAACACTTCAGTGACGTATGGAAGTCATAAGCCTTCGACTAACAAAGTGGTGAAATTAACAGTTATTAAATATTTTAAACTTTATATTTTTTTTCTATTTTTTTATTTAATTTTAAATTTTATATTTTAAGGTAAATTAATTTTAGTTCACTTTGTAATGCACTGTCTTTCGTTAACAACCATTTTATTGTTCAATATTAAACCATTAATTCTTGAAAATCATTGTAATTTCAATTGTTTTTTCTTTCAAAATAACTATTTGAGAAATTCAAATACAAATGGAGTAACTCTTAAATAAGGTTTGATGTCGAACTCTATTACTTTCGATTGGCTAAAATACAGTGGGAGACCTGTTTCTTTTCTGTTGACTGGTAATTAGAAAAAAAGTTTAGGATTATCAAGTATTATATTCCTGAATTACTAGCCACAAGACCACGCACTCCTTAAAAACCTTATCATCGTCCTCAAGTAACTCCCATTCAAATATATCTACCTTGAATGTAAGACCAAGTAAGACAACTAATATGCAAAGAAGATGTAGAGTATTGCCGTTACCGTGGTTTGATAGAATTCTTTGAAAACTACTCAATAGGCTATCAACTTGAGAAACGTTATAGAACTTACATTTCAACACTTCAATTATGGAATTTTCCGGAGCAAGCTCCTTCACAAACCCTTTTACATTGAGTAAAATTTTATGTTTTCTTTCTTGAATAAGTTTACCCAGACACAGGTATTGTAGATAAAAAATATGCATTTTTTCTCAGAAAATATTTAATTTTACCCGGATCTCAAAAAAGCTTCTTCAGTTCATGTATGCCTTTAATTCAAGATTTTCACATATTTAAAAAAAAAATACTACAAAGCAAATATAAAAATTACATGGATTTTATAAAAAACCTTCCCATTGAGAGAGGATACTCAACTTAAAAGAAACAAATGAAGTAGGCTAGTCTAATCTGTTTTCAACAGTGGCGGCGCTAGGGGTGGGCCAGGGTGGGCCCTGGCCCCCTCAATATTCTCTTGGCCCCCCCACTGGCCCCCCCAATCAAACATGACAAAATAGTTATTGAATACTATTGTATAAAAACCAACTCATATTTTACAGTAAATTATTAAAAGTTACTCACTCATGAATGCTTGGGGAATGCGTTTCACTCATAAAATTAGCTTTATTGAGTCAGTATATTTTTGATTTGTTCTTTTTTTAGGAAACAAATGCATTCACAAGAGATTTGCAAAGTAGCTTAAGTGATTTTTAATGATTTACTACTAGATATTTTTTGTTTGAAAGTATTAATTGATGTTATATATCATGTTCTCAACACTAATGATGAATTGCAGAACTTATCTTATGTGAAAATTGTACAATATTGTCATAAATCAAAATACAGTATATATTTTTCTATTAATAAACTTTGCCTAGACTTAAACTCAACAAGATTTGTTCAATTTTTGAATCACATTATCAACTAGAATAGAATACATTCGATTAGATAGGTATAGGGAATTTTGGCTATAAACTTCTGGCCCTCCCAATGATATCTTGGGCCCACCCTTGGCCCCCCCATTCATTGGTGGCTACCGCCGCCACTGGTTTTCAAAGCCTCGATTTTGGAAAGGTTCTGGGTAAATAAACTGAGAGCCTTCTCTTTTTTCTGTGAGCGCTATAGTTTTATCAATTATTTTGACAAGAGCGCAGCTTAATAACTTAAATTTAATTTTATAACTTAAATTTTCTGTTCTTTCATGTACTACGTTAGTTTCAGTCTGATGTTTGTCAGAATGGGGTTGATTGAAGACTTAAAGCAACCCTTAAGTTGCTCACGGTGGCTGTAGTAAATGAACGAAGTGAATGAAAAAAACTGAGCATGTTTAGCCAGCCATATGTAGTGTCTGTCGGGTGTAGTATAGAGGATGAGGCTGGTGGCACTACCATAGCCTAGCAGCCCTGACACTATTCTAAACGACCTCAACAAGGGAACCGTTCTTATGAGTTCCTATTGTTCTGTACTTCACTTTCTGCACTAGCAATGGAAAAGGTCCAACTTCCACAATCCACATCCTGATGCCAATTCAGTTTTCACTAAATGCTAATTTCATTATAAGAATGTCTAATTAGAATTTAGTACTGAAAGTCACCTTCAAATATTCCAGTCTCAAGTTTATAGGATATTATCATATTTAATGGCTATTGATTATTTAGTACTGTAGGAATAAATAATACTGAATGTATAAATTATTTGAATAATTTTTGTTACTTTTTTGCTGATGAATCTAAGACTTGTGCATGGGTAATGAGGTGAATGATAACACTGAATATGCCATCTTGAACGGGAATCGAATCCGTAACCGCAGGAATAGCAGTCAGTGAAATTCTTATCAGAGATAACACCCCAACACAACTGCGACTGCCACCAGTCAGTAGGAATAGTAATAATAATTTTATAATAATAATATAAGACCGTTATAAAGCCAGAAGCCTTATATGCAGCAGAAACTCTCAACCAGAAAATCAAGCAGCTTTCAGTCTCAATGAGAAAAAGAAGAATAAGTTTTTACGGCCACATATTTAGAATGAATGAAAATAGATTAACAAAACAAATATTTGACTTTTTTAAAAACAGGAAAACAAAGTGCAACTGGTTTAGACAAGTTGAACTTGATTTGAATGAATTGGATATCTCAGAAAATATAATTGGAAACAAAATAATTTTGAGAAAGTTGTTAAAAGATGAGAATAAAAGATTCCAAGAAAAACCTAAAACTAGAAGAAGAACAGTAGTCTCGGAGGAACAGAGAAGGGCAACATCGGTGAGAATGCGGGAGTATTGGAGGAAGCGCAAGGAAGCATCCACAAAAAATGATTGATTCCACGTACCCCAAAGTGGGTGATTCGAAAAAAAAAGGGGAAAAAACAACAGGGAAATATACAATGGTGTGAAATGAGTAAGTTTAAGACCCAGACAATAATGAACAATAGTAAGTATATCACATTATGGTTTATTTACATAATCTCAATCTGTTGAGCTACCATTGCTGATATTATTTTAGAAACTTTTCAAAATTTAGGTTTACATGAATTCAAAATAGTGGCCCAAACCTATGATGGTGCTTTGGTGATGTCAGGAAAAAATACTGGTTTACTAGCTAAGGTGAGAGAAATATCTTTGTAGTGGCGAAGGTGATATTGTGGAAGGTATCCATAATGATATCCATCATAGTAAAGAGTTTTGGGAAACACAGTCAAATGTCAAAGAAATATTTGAAGATAAAGTGACAAAAGAAAAATAACATTGTCAAAAAATAGCTGAAAATGAAGAACTGAACTGAACTATATGTTTCACAATATTTTATTGCTTGTAATAATTCACGCTTAATACCGGTTTTAATTTATTTGCTTATGAATGGGTTTATGTTTATTGTTTTCTTACAAAATATTTAAAATGATGTTTTCTGTAATTTTTGCTGATGGAAAATAAATTATATTAAAAAGCAAGGTACAGTTCAAGTCTCTTGAACAACGACCTATATGAATCTAATCTATTTACTCTTTCCATACACCTAACAGCTTTCTTTTGGATCTTAAACACCCTATCAGGTTTTGTTTTAATGAGTTACCCCATACTAAGATAGCATACCTAATATGTGACAGTAAGAGTCCATGGTAAGCTGTGGAAAGTAACCTTTTGTCATTCAATCAAGCAAGCTGTCGCAGGTCAAACATCCCAGATGGGATTTTACAACATATTGCAACATATTTTACAGCATATTACATATTACAACTTATTGTTATGTAAGAAGCCAAGGTCAATCGTCTATCCAGCAAAATTTCTAGAAATGCAATGGTTTCATCCTGATCTAGTCGATTATTGTTTACAAACACGTTTGTAGCCCTATCTTCATTTGAATTATGTTTGTTTTTGAATTGAAGGTATTGGAATTTTTTACCATTTATCGTTAATTTCAACTGATTTATAAGAATTGGACAATGGACTGCACACCTATATGGACATTTATGTCTAAATTATCTAGAATGGAATAATTTTTCTGAAAATGAGTGATGTTTCGTAAACGGTTGAAATATGACAAAAAAGCAATGGACCTGCATTGTCAGGTAATATACATATTACTTTTGTGTATTGAACTCTGAGGTACTCCAAATTGAACCTTCAATTTATCAGATTTATTTTTTACTATACTATTCCCAACTAATATAGTTAGTTCTACGCATTGTTTTCTCCCAATAATGTATAATTCAAGCCATTTCAGTTCAACCCCATTTACGCCAACATTTTACAGTATTCCCAATAAAACTATGATTAACTCAATCAAATGCCTTCGATAGATCTAAAAATAATACAGCAGCTTTATCGCTCGTATCTATCAGATCTATTAGTTTTTCAAGAGAAACTATGGGTTTCTATGTTGAAGAAATACTAGTTTGATTTTTTTAAAGCCTTTCTTTGCGAGCAAACTGACACATTTAGTTGGAAATGGGCAAAAAAATATTTTCCTCGTTCGAATAGATAATAGAGCTACAAAAGCAACTCACACAGAAATTTTGTTCTGACATGTTCTCTAATCATGTTCACAAAAATTTTCTTGTTAGATACTTGTCAGATGCGGGGACCTCCCTATTTGTTTCTTTATCATAGTGGTCGTAATGGTGGTTAGTGGAGCTATGATGGATTTCAGTAGTTAATTTTATTTGTTACACATTCGTCTAAAGATCCATAACTACACCAACAGAATAGGTACCTTAGACGTTCCATGTCTTCTTGTCAAAATACAGAGAGAGATGAAACATCTTTACCTTCAAAAAATATAGTTCACAGTAATTGAAAATTGTCAATCTTGGCACATGATCTTCCTAAACCACGATTATTTTAAGCTTCATAAATCATAAGCTTTTCTGTTTTAAAGCAATCCAATCACTATATAGTAACTCATAGTGACCATGAGAAACAACTAACCTTTTTATAGCAACTAGATACGCATTTTGTGCATAGAGGATTATTCTGAAATTTCCTATATAATCAAAAAACAACAGAAAAACTAGTAATGGAAAAAAACTATCAAACTAGTAAATATTAGGGCTCATTGCATTCACAATACTGATAGTGTTGAGCTACTTTTGTATTTCTTGTTGGATATAGGCTATAGCCTACATTCATGAATATTAAACAAACAAATAAATCGTTGATTGAAAAATTTTATAACGTATTACTTAGTAGGAAACTGGTTACATGATCAACTTTCTAGTTTATTTTTTGAATGAGTAATAGCAATGATTACGGGCTAGATTAAAAAATAATAGAACTAAAAAGTTGAGAATTTTCTAACAGACTCTCCTAGAATTATGGTACTCTTCTCCTAGGGGTACTTTATGCCAGTAATCTCTCGCCACAATCACTGATCCTTCTATTCTCGGTGAACATTTAAAAATAATAAAACAACATTTTTAATTAAAAGTTTTAATTATCCAAGATCTACGGTAACAGTCCAACGAACGAATCTGTTGTAAATGTCTGATTTCTAAGGTAATGGACGATTTAATTGCGTTATGCAACACCAATTAATGGCTTAGAATGTTATCAAGTTCGGTGTGTGAGCTGAACGATACTGTGGCCAGAAAAATTATTTGTTGCGGATTTAAATGGATGGATAAATGAAGTAAAGGGAGACGTGGTAGGATGAAGTGCTTGGCGAATGGCGAGAATAAAGCGAATGGTGAAGGCGAACTTTCGTAACACGCAAGTTGAGCTGCGAGTGAAAGTAAAAGGCTACCCAGAGTCAGACGTCGCCGGCTGGCTAATAGCGAACCATAATAATAATATATACGTTCTCAACTTGGGTCTACATGCCGACATGCACTTCATTATATTTAGGTCTACCACCGGCATGCTACTGAAATTTGCTACCGAATTATTATATAGAAAACTTCAATTAAAGCAATCGTATTTGTCTCTTATTTCTGGTGGCCTACCTAACGGAGCCATTACAACTTATAATGGGATGTCCATATAGATTTTACTATCTATGTATTACAACTATATTACATCCACCTTTAAAATATGTGCAATAAGCTAATAATTGTTACATGGGCGCCGGCAGGATTTGATGCAGGGAGTGCAAAATGTGGGTTCTCTATACTCCTCTGGGGTAATAAAATACCCATTTTATTATGGGGGGTGGGGTGGAATGAGAAGAAAAATTGAAACTCATATAAACTAACATAAGCCTTCCAATATAATCTGATAAATCATTATCCTAGTTTTGAAATTTTAGTTGTAGAAAAATTCACTGCTTAGATCATTAGGGACATGAATAGTTAACATCGGCCCATGCACCTATGCCATTATTTAATTTAATATAAAATATTATCATTATTAATACAAAATATTAGCGAATCTGAGATAGTCGAAGAGGGTTACCACAACCCGGAGGACTGTAACATCCTCCAACAAATGGGTGGTTCGGGGGTCCTTCCCTGGCAAAATTTTGTGTAAACAATCCCTCTAAAATCGAATTCTAGACTCATGTCTACAAAAAATGAATCCATTCATTTTTCAGCAATAACTCATCTAAAGCCACATTTCAAGATATTCAAGACATGGATACATATTTTCTAGCTTGCATAATAATTCAAAGTGTATTGTATCTGATGCTTGAGTCACTCCTCAATTAATTGAGAATAAATCGTCCCCTCAAGTAAAGTCTTTAATAGCACTTTAGGCGAAATAAATGAATGTTTTTTATCTATGATGTTTTACATGACAAAATACAGTACTCTCATTGAACAGTAAAAACCGAAACTGTATTTCATAGCAGCTCTGATGATGAAGCTTTTCCTATAACTAGTCAGAAGTGAAAAATGCATTTCTTAAAAATCTAGTGAGTTAAAAAACTACCAACTGATACACTGTCAGTTTTCATGTTAGAAGCATTTTGCTATTAAATGGATCCGAAGGTCTTCTCCCAGAAAGGTTTTGAAAAATAATTCATCTAAAACAAAGTTTTAAGCGATTTTGATCATGAATCCATTCATTTTAACACATTGTGGGTTAAATTGAATCTCATCTAGTGTTTAAGTCATTGATAATGTGTAATTTTTTGGTTCAATACAAAATCTTTATTAAAAAGGTTCACTTATTTTAGCCCCCCTGTCGACCATGAATTAGTGCTAGATAAAGTGAATTATCTTTTTTTTTATTGCTGATGATGCCCACATGAGTCCGAGACTTGTGCGTGGTTAATGAGGTGAATGATTACACATAAATGCCTGACGGTGGAGCCGGATTCGAACCCACGACCACTTAAACGACAGCAAGCTGAAGTTGCGACGCCCCAACCAACTGCGCTAAGTGACTTGTTTATTCAGCCCTGGGAAATCTGTAATTCGGTAGAAATCCTTCCAATCATTAACTAAAAACAATAATTTTTCTATGAAAAACATTTTCAACGTTTTGGTCGCTTGTACGATTCATTTAAAATTTAGATTCGTCGGTTCTTTGCAAGCTGTCACATTACTTTGTACTTCATTTATCAAGAGTGTGTAACAGTGCAGCATAAAACCATTTGGCGAATATATTAGAAACTCACTAACGCTAAATCTCTCGCAGTGTTTTTAAAGGTTTATTACCCTAAAGAATCATTTTGGAAAATTGCTTCAGTAAGCGATACTTGAAAATTAAAGAAAATCCCCAATAAACTACTCTACCGACCACTACTACACCACTCATCAACCGACCTATAATAATCTAATGACTACAATATTGCCAACATTCGTCATGGATAGGTATATTAAGAAGAAGACGAAGAACAATAATAAGGCTCATACCATATCTCATCACCCAAGACCCTACAGAGTTTATCACCATCGTCCAGTTCTACTGCATGATAAAGTTATTGTACAAATTTGGCAACATAATATGGCTTTTGTGAATGATGTGTAAGTTACATTGTTTTGTTTTTTTTTTCAATTAATATTTCTTCCAACCTTAAACTACAGTATTTTCTATTATGATAAACAGCAATTATTTACAAAATATTTTTGTGTTACAGATGTGGAGGAGGAATGTCAACAATGTGCTACCATGGATTACTTTTATATGTAAGTCTCAATAATACATATAAAAATTATCATTATCTCATTAATCATCTGGAACAATAATGGTGAACATTCACAGCACCTTGAAGATTTTCGGAGGAATGTATTCCACATTTACACTGAAACTTTTCCAACACTAAGTGGAAATCATAAATAGCTGAGAATCTGAGACAATAATTATTTATATAAGAGTATCAAATGGAGTATATTCAAGTATATATACTTAAGAATTCATTATATTTCAATACAAATGACCAAATATCAAAAACCAAGGCCTCCTATGACCCATCAATGTTTTGGGTTCATGCTTCTTTCCAGAGAATATTAATTAATATAACTTAAAAACACATATATGTGTCTCAGTAATTTAGGATTACATGGGATTGAAAACGTTTTTACCAAAAATGGCAATAAATTACTAATTATTGTTCTGAGCTTTTACCTTAGATTAGAGAGCGGGTTCTGGTTGTTGTATATTTTTTAATACTTGTACGCAATTTTCCACAAAGCATTTCTTAGAATTGAGATTTTTATGGGAAGTATTCCATTATGAAGGAATGTACTTCCAAATGGCACCCAATGACAGCAGAACCGTAGGTATTCTGGGATATCTAGCTATCTCATTCTCTGATTGGTGGTAGTGATATTTCCTTTTATAAGAAAGCTATCGCCACTCAGTGTGAGTAATCATTCTGTAGATTGGGAAACTCGTTGTTTTATGAACAATGTGAAGGTTTATTTAGAACTGCATTGAACTGCTGATGCAACAATATAAGGCGTGCAACCAGGGGCTGTCTCCAAAAATAGCAATGACCATTCCTTAGTGAAAATATTATCAGCTAGAATCCCTGCAAAAAAATTAGGAGAACTCTAAAAAGATGAATAGATTAAATCTTGTTCTAAGAAAATTTGTTGCAATAGCATTATGAGTTCAAATTACATTGAAAAAACTTGTTGAAGGAAAAGGATAGAAGAAATCACTCTTCTAGGAATAATAATAATAATAATAATAATTTTCCATAGGATCATTATTTTGAAATGATATAATAATAATTTTCTGATTAAGAAATGTCGGATCCCACACTCTCAGCATGAATTTTTGGCCAAAATAATGATATATCAGAGAAATTTTCCACAAGACATTTCTAAGAAGTGAGATTTTTATGGGAAGTTTTCCATTATGAAGGAATACCTTTATTTTCTCTTGAACTTTCCAGCCTTTGGGCCAAAATAATTAATTACTCCAGTAAGTTCCAAGGGACAGAACCATCTTCATTCTTCCACTATTATCAGTCGATTGACTGAATGTTCAGTCTAAGGGGGAGTCATTTATTTGGGTGAAGGGTGGTGGGGGGGGGGGGGGATTCTAGGACTATATAGTAAAAAGAAAGAAAAAAGTCTCCTTTAAAAATTCATGAAGAGTATTATGACGTATAGGCTATGTTAAATTATATAGGCTATATATATGGAGGTACTCTGCAGGAAATTTTTTGAAAAATATCACTAAAACCGCATTTTAAGCGTTTCTAGAAATGGATTCATCTATTTTAACCAACGTTTTGTGTCCCAAGTAAATTTTATTCAGCTCTTGCATCATTGTCGGTGGGAGATGACCCTTATTGTTTTAGTAAAAAAATTGAAAGTAGGCCTACTTGAAACCACTTTCACTCTGCTATATTTGATCTACAGCTCTCCTCATTAAGGTGTAGTAAATTGTACCATAAAATGGGGTAACTTAGAACATTCAGAAGTAGTTTTCAAGTTTTGTAGCGGCAGCCCTGAAAATAACATCATTGAGGATTGAATGTGTGCTTCCTATTGTAAATGCATGGTACTGACAACATATGCAGAAATTTCCAGAACTCCCCGGAAAATGTTTAAGAAAGTATTCCCTCTAAAACAACTTTGTTTTGCGATGTTGAAAATTTTCTTTGACTTTTTGTCAAAAATTGTCTCTCAAGACATATTAAAAATTTTCCAATCTTATGCATGACACTAGCTAGTGATGTGTCATGCAGTAGACAACGAGAGCAACGAGAGAGAATTACATGAATAAATTTCTTACAAAATCAAACATTGAAAGAGATGATTTATCAAAAACAATTTCACATGATAACTTTATTTGTCCAAGAACAATTACATGATTGCATGAGACATTGTTTTATTAACTAACATAGTCAAGATAGCTATAATATTTAGCTACATTTAAAATATATTTATATACATATAAAATTCAATAATACATTTTTTTTAAGGTCAAAATACATTCAAATATGTGACTTCTCATAATACTTGCTTAGGCTATAGAAGGGATTTTGACTAGAAAGTTGTATAGTGTATTTTTGAACTTTAAAAATGGTAAATTTCTAATTTCTAGTGGAAGGTGATTGTAGAGTCTTATGCCCACATTTAAATGGCTTCTTAAGGTCTTTGATAATCTTACTTTTGGGATATGAAAATTTTCATAGCCTCTTGTATGGTGTGTGTGGATGTTTTTGTTGCTGGTTAGATTTGTTTCCTCAGACTTGACATGTAGCAGCAACGTGTATATGTACAAACAAATAACGGTCATTACTCTACTTTTAATGAAAAGTGGCTTACAGTGAGCTCTTATCTCCGAATTGGTTATAATTCTAATAGCTTTCTTCTGTAGTACCAAAACTTTGGATACTCTTGCACAATTTCCCCATAAAATAATACCATAATTCAATATTGAATGAAAAAGAGCATAATAAATACTTATAAAATAACTTTCTGGTACATGGTATTTCAAAGTCTTCAACAAATAAATAGCTTTTGATAACTTACTACAAACTGAATCAATGTGGTCACTCAAATGAATGAAGTCAAATGATTGTCAATCTGAAACCGCAGTAATTTTATTTTTCTCACATAGTTTTCTGGAAACTTGGATCTAGTGTTCAACGAATAAATGGACTCTTGTGTTTTTGGCTCATTTATAACAAAACTATTAGCTTTAAACCATAAGACAGCTTGATTTAATGTTTCATTGGCAATCCTGTTTAGAGTCAGCAAGTCTCTATCAATAGAAAGAAAAGTCGTATCATCTGCAAACATGATTGTTTTTGAGAAAGTGACACTCTTAGGTAGATCATTGATCATCACCAGAAACAACAATGGCCCCAGTACTGAACCCTGAGGCACACCAAATTCAACATAGGAAGCAGATGATTTGTTCCCATTCACGTCAACTATTTGAGATCTCCTATCCAGATATGACTTGAAGAAATTAAGATACCCTCCACATATTCCCAAGTGATTTAACTTTTGAAAAAGAATTGAGTGATCCACACAGTCAAATGCCTTGCTCAAGTCGCACGCTGTAATTTGAGCAAGACATCTATCCTCAAAAACCTGTATTATATCATCAATAATGGTTAGAACTGCACCTGTAGTATTTTTACCTACTCTATAGCCAAACTGAGAGCTACTTATCATACTGAGACTTTCAAAATAGACACAGATTTGGGTCTTCACAATCTGTTCAAAAATCTTGCCAAACATTGGTACTATTGAGATAGAATGATAACTTTTTGGTAATAACCTATCCCCACTTTTTTTAAACAATGGTACTAGTCTTGAAATTTTCAATTTTGATGAAAAAACTCCCTGTCTTAAGCACATATTTATACAGTAAGTAATTGGAACAACAATGGACTCACACACACACACACTTCAAATCCTGGTTGGAAATGTCGAATATGTCTTTGCTCTTTGAATTTTTCATATTTTTTATAACCTTATAAACGTCTGCACATGACACCTCCCTCCATTTGAAATTTTCTTGTGGAGAAGGCAGGCGCTCCATGAAGTCCTTAGCTGTCAAATGAGGTCACTCAATGCTGTCTCTTGCATCCTGGACAGATGATAGGTAATAGTTATTGAACTCCTCTGGTGGAATCTCGATGTATTGTGACTTAGAACCTCCATTGGCTCCATTCCTCACTTTGTTAAGAAGAGTCCATGCAGCTTTTGACTTGTTGTTGGATTTTTCATTATGCCTAAGTCTCGCCTTATTCAGCTCATCCTTATAGATTTTTTTACTCATCTTGTATGCCAATTGTGCTTCATTGCTTCGATTTAGAAGGAAAATAGCTCTAAAAGCCATCATTGTATTCTTCAATTCTGCCAATTCTGTGGTGTACCAATTTGAGTTGTTCGTAGTTTTTCTTGTTTTCTTACTTTCTTTTACTAGTATACCTGGGCATATTTCATTGAATATTTTGTAGAAGATATAAAAAAACTTATCAAAAGCAGATTGGGCTTCCTTTACACCTTCAAGTATTTTCCTCCAATCCACTAACATCAATCTACACTTCAACATATCAAGCCTTTTTAGTGACACATTCCTCACAAGCTTTTTCAATGTAGGCACCTTTTTGTTCATTGAATCATTCGAAAAAGTCAAGTTGATACCAGAGTGGTCCGAAAAATCAAAATTCAGTATTTTTAAATCGAGGTCCTGTTGATCAACTGTGGTGATGACATTGTCCAGACATGCATTCTCACATGTAGGCCAAATGTTTAAGTAATTCATGTTAAATTCCATTAGAAGATTTTTAAACTTCTGCACACTGGATTGTTCTGTTGTTACATCAAACCGAGCATTGTAGTCTCCACCAATGAATATTTTCTTTTTAAACTTGAAAAGGTAGAAAAGAAGCTGCTCCAACCTTTCTAGAAAGAGAGTCGGGTCTCCTGATGGTGATCTGTATATGCTCACTAAGATTACTTTTGACTCCTTCAGGTGAACAGCTGCTGCTTCAAATGTAAGTTCCTCGCACCAGTGGCGTACCGAGGTTTAAGGCACCCTGGAGCGGAAGTGTCTAACGATGCCCCCCCCCCCCCCCCCAAAATCAGTCTTACACTCAACCACCCGATTGGGCTGATATTAATATAGTGGTCATTTAATGAACTAGCGGCTTTTTTTCTGCCTCTAACTATGCCATATTTGTTAGAGATGCGAATCTCCAAGGAATGATTTTTCGCCAGGCCAGAATTTTTCGCATAGGTCTCAGACCTATGTGGGCTTCATCCTCAAAAAAAAAAGATTCTGCTTTTATCAATTTCCAAACAGCTTGTTTTGGATTTTTTCACTTTTCTATAAATTTATTTGCAGTTATTTTTTCGCATTTTGCAAGTCATCCTTATGAATTTTTTTTTATATTTTGGAAATAGGATTCAAAAGTGAAGTATTTCAGTCCTGTTCTTAATATAAAAACCATTGAACTTCTTGTGGATTTATTTTTTTCAGAATAAATTCAAAGTATTCATTCAATTACTTGAATTTGTTATACCTTTTGCCACCCAATTTAAATTGTTTTGGCTTTGCTACTTTCGACTACTTGCTACTTTTGACTCGACCGTTTTGCATTCTGTCTGATTGTAACGCATTTACGGCTGAACGCATGAACCGATTCATTTTAAATTTGACATGAATTTTCCTTTTAGTCATGCGCAGCGATGTTTACATACGGTTTTTTAAAATTGTGTTGCATTTCACCCTTTTGGCTTTCATTATAGCAATACATTTTTTTGTAAGTAAAAGGTAATTTTCTCTCAAGAACGGTGCGCCCCTCAGAGCCTTGCGCCCTGGAGCGACTGCTCCACTCGCTCCATTATCGGTACGCCACTGCCTCGCACAACTAATTTAAATCAATCTCTTCATAGGTCAAATCTTGTTTCAGGTACACTGCTACTCCTCCTCTTGAATGGGGTTTTCTGCAGTAACTTGAGGCCAGGACGTAGTTATCAATTACCTCATATCTTAAAGCGTCATTCTGCTTCCAGTGTTCACTAAAACACATTACACTAAAATCGTGATGATCAGCCATGTGGGAAAGAATGTTCGATTTCCCTGAAATTCCTTGCAAATTCAAAAAAAGAACTCTCTGTTGGGAGTGAGCTTTCTCACCAATAACTGCATTACTTTGTACTGCGCTACTAAACTCTGGCTCTGATAGAGTGTTACACTACCTATGTCTGCACGTCTAAAAAATGTTCCCCATGTAAAGGAATAGCCTGTTCTGAAACACAGTTCTTTTGTACTCTCAATGAATCTTCAGTGTCTACAAAGTCTACTATTTTCTAAAAAATTCGCTTTTTTCCAATATAGTTTAGATGGAGCCCATGAGTTGCGTGAAACCTTCTACCTACACTACTCACATCCAGGAATTGACAGTTATTAAAATATTTACAAAGCCTGGCAATCTCAGTATTAACTTTTTTCACCTCTTGATTAATGCATGACCGCTCAAACTAACTTGCGAGGTACGAGCCGATATGGCCAAGTTGAAAATGAATGCTCCTGTGTAGAAGGGTCTCCATGGTCTAGTGGTTAAGGCGCTCAACCGGCAATTGAGAGGTCCGTGGTTCGATTCCCGGTGGTGACTGATATTTTTGTACAGTAGCATTCATCGATTCCCATCAGCTTTTCAATGCTGTTGTCAATATCCGCCATTGCGGAAGTCTTCAGTATAAAGTAATAGCAATTAAAGGAATTCGAAATTAATAAATTCTGTTTATGCATATTTGTCAGTTTATTCAATTGTCAGTCACTTCAAACTAACTTGCTAGCTTAAACTCTTTCATTTCTGATTGCATGAACTGAATAGTCTTATTTAAGTCATCTACTTCCTTTCTAAGCTTACTATTGGAAATATATAGTTCACACTTTTCACAATACCATTTTTCATCACATGCCTTAGATAAGTAGCTTAGACCAACGTGTCTATGTAGCCTATTTTGTTTGTTGTTTTAGTGAAAGTGATCACTTCAAATATATTAATATTAAAACCGGCTTCAATATCGACAATGAATTCCAATTATAAGAAAAGTAATATCAATTTCATTGCCATTATTGCAATTCCAGTGTTTGATACATAAGCAGAAATAGTACCCGGGACAAAGCTAACTAAGCTCGCGCTCCGCGGGGGCTATGCCCCCCTGCAGCCCACAATGTCATCTTGGATGGAAATTTTTGTCCTATGACCACTCACATTTTGGAAGAAAAGACCTTTCAGGTCAAATGGTTTTATGACCTGAAATCAGTAAATCAGTTCTTGGTAGAATTTACTTTGTGCTTGATAACATATTGGTGTGAACAGAATCTTGTGAAAAATTTTCTGTCACTGGAAGCCTTAGTGAAGGTCATAAATTTTTCTATGAAATAAACAACTTTATAAAATATGACTTTCTAAAATGTTTGCTAGGTCCTGTTAATGTTTGTAAACTTCATAAAAAGTTGTTCACATTTGTCACAAAGGCAAAACTAATTTATATTTCTATTCATCCTTTTTACTATTTTACAATAGATTTAGATTTCCTTAAGGCTAATGAAAATTAACTTTGATAGCAATATTTTTTTTTTTTTTTTTTGAGGATGAAGCCCACATAGGTCTGAGACCTGTGCGTGGGTAATGAGTTCGATGATGGTGATTGATGAATTGGACCTACAGTTTTAGGTGGGTTCCGAACCACCGGGAAGTGATTTTACAGCAGAGAACAGTGTCTTTTTTGCTGGCCAATCTAATCGGTCACCGTTACGAACAGGACCTACGAGAACGCAGCTTATCTCTCTGATTGAACAGATACCTGCTACGGCTCGCGGCTATCACTTCCCTATATTATTCCTTGAAAAGTCAAAGGATTGTGACTCTTGAAAAATGCACTAAGTAAATGCATGAATGGCTTTCATTGTAATTTATTGGGCGTCTGACATGAAGGTGGCTTGATATATTTTGTCTAACAAGTGCCGGTGTTTGAGGAAATGGATTCCATTCATTCTAATTATTGACAGTCAATATCCTATTTTGGATGAAATTTTGTATTTCCTATTTTGTATTCCTGGATGAAATTGTTGAACGTATAACTGTTATAGTATTAGAAAAAAGCTAACTGTGCATTGGCATATCAAATACGAGACTGGAGAATCATTTAAACAGTCTTCTTTGCTATTTGTGAAGTTTGCATCTTATGCATCCTGCTCTTATTTAGCATTTCTCTAAAGCCTCATTTCGACTCGAACTAAGTTTGCAACAAGTTGCAAACTTCCGGTTTCCATTGCAACATTTCAATACAACATTCCCGGTTCGCATGAATTTATGAGTCTGCCCGGGCAATTGTTTACCTTCTAAAAATAGATTGATTGCATTCCTTTCACAGGCCAAGTTTGTTGCCTACCTAGCATATTTATATTTTGTAATATGAAATTGCAATACACAATCTCATAAATTGCATCTCATTTTTTTCTCCACTACAAAACTAAAAACATGAGATTTAGGATATTTGATTTTTTCTAAGTGCATTTGTATTTTTCTTCACTTGATTTTTTCATAGCATGAAATTTAAGCACTTCATCAAATATTTTAATTTCATCAATTTATACAGCTTTAAAATGAAAACCTTAAATTTTATGGTACAAAGAAACAGAGCTGGTCTGAAATCAGCGGAATTAGTATGACGGTCATGATAACATTAATTTAAAAAAGTTCAAATATCTCAAATTTTATGTTTTTTCACTTTTGTACTGGATAAAGAAAGATAAGAAAGCTCAGCGCTGCAGTCCGCCGCTAGAACGTATCAGCATTGTGCTGCAGCACATATATGTATTGCGCATAAATACATGTATTGCACATGCGCACAAAAGTTTCAGGCAGAGTTGCACCAGGAATTGTTTTGCAACAAATTTTGCAAATATTATAGAGAGAAGTTGTTTTTGCAGTATTACTCTTTGTTGATGAGAATACTCTATTTAAAACTGAGACAGATGCATCAGATTTTGGTATTGTTGCAACTCTCTTTCAAAATTCTCACCCAGTGGTCTTTTTTCACCAACAAGCGAGTTGAAAAATAATCTAATGCTATTGTGGAGTCTGTAAGAAAATTGAGACAGTACTTTGATAACAATTCACACTGATCACTGATCAAAAATCAGTCATGTTTGACACTGAACAATAAAAAAATTAAAAATGAAAAAATTCAAAGGTGGTGACTAGAATTGTCAGAACACAAATTTAACATCATTTATAGACCCAGTAAAAAAGTATGACAGCAGATTCACTCTCTCAAATTTGTGTTACTGCTGGTTGTTCAACATTGAACTCAGCAGCTTTGGAAAAATATCATGACAAACTTTGCCATCCAGGTATTACTCGTTTTTCCACTGGCTCAATCTCCCAATACCGTGGATGATGTGAGGATTTATTCGATTTGCCAATTTTCTTCAGAAATTAAGCCCCAATATAAAAACAAAAAGAAATCTCATAAATGCCACAAAACCTTTTAAGGCCTTAAAATAGGTACCGTACTTCAAAGAACCCTTGCAGTCCAAAGCAAGACATAATCATTATCATTACATCATTATTAAGACATTCATTATCAATTACCGTATTTATTAGTAAAATTGATAAGTAATGAAAGATTTTATTAGTAATGAAAGATTTTCAAAAAAATGTACCCCTCTCGTACAGCACCACTACAGTGAAATTTATAGTTGTTGAGGCTTTCTGTGAACCTCTAGAATATATAATTTTATATTCCATCAATTACATCTGATCAGCTTGTTGGCAAAAGGTAAACTTTTTCCATCTGGCGACATTTTCCTAGAGTTCTAAAGAATATAGTCACTAAACAGAACCTTGACTTCAATTATCTAGTCTATAAGAAAAACTAATAGAGCAGCTTTTCTTGCTCTTCCACAAGACATCATTAGAACCGCAACTGATATAATTATACACTGTATAACTGATATACCGTACACCTACTGATTCAATACATTTACCATATACCGATAATACATTACTGATATACTGGTATATATTTACTGATATACCGGTACCGTACATTATAAGTACTTATACATAATAAGTACATTTACTGTACTAATATAATCAATCCTAATGTATAAGAGAATCATAATAGTTTATTCTTCTTCATATTGTGATTTATAATAACCATGTAATATCTACCATGTAATATATTATGTGACTGTGACAATATCAAGTTTTTTTTTAATTTCTGATGATGACCGCATGAGTCTGATTCTTTAGGTAATGAGATGAATGCTAAGACACAAAAATGCCTCGCCGGAGTGGCAATCAATAAAAGTAGGCATTCTAACCAGCATACATTCATTACTGGCTACATCCATATTATTATACATTAATTTTGAGGAAAATTTATTCTTGGAATATTTGTTACAGACTGCTTAAAAATGTTTAAATTCAATTTCAGGCCTAATCACAATTTTAACAAAAGGAGCTACAGGACTTAGAGGATCAGCTGTTGTTCTGCAAGCCAAAGCAAAAGCTGCGGAACTGAAAGAAGCAGGGATCGAGGTATTCAATTTTTTTATACCGTATTATATATTTTTAAATATCTATAGAACAATAATGCAGCTTGAATATAAGAATGAAGGTTTGGAGAATATTTATTAGAATTTCAACATTAATAAGGTTTTAGTCTCCTTGATCACAAACCAGGCAAGACCAGGCTCTATAAGAACAAATAATCACCAGAAGAATATTAACTTCAACAAAGTATAACTCAACGTCTTTTCCCTTAGATTAACAAAATTTTGCTTAATTGCACAAATCTTTATTGATAATGTAGACTTTGAGACGTATACAGTACTACAGTACACGTAGCCAAGATTTTCTTTTGGGTGGGGCTGAAGCTTTAGTCCTAGCAGGCGGGAGGGGGGTCCTGAGGACCTCCCCCCGAAAATTTTGAGAAAATTGTCCCTCAAAACAATAATTTCTGTCTTTTTAAAGTTGAAAATCTTACTGAAGATGGCATGATTTTTTTTAAATCTAGGGGAAAATTATAAAAAACCTAAATAACATGCACAAATTCAAAATCTCCAGGAAACAAACTCTCACAGACACACTCATTCACAACTCATCCAGCCATCTACATCAACACAAACTTGCTGCTTTTAACTCCTTGATACATAGACTCTTAAATGTTCCACTATCACAAGCTGAAAGAAGAAAATCAATACAATCAAATACTTAGCACAACAAAACGGATACAACACGAATCTAGTAGACAAAACCCTGAATAAAATGAAAAATAAAAATCCAAAACCTGCAAACCAAAACAGATTTGTCACACTCACGTATTTCAACAAAAATCACACAAAATAGCTTACATCTTCCAAAAATCCGTATTTAACACAGCATTCAGAACAACAAACAACCTGAAACACCAGCTACAACAAAAAAATCTCACCTAACAAAAAGAACAATTCACAAATTCAACAAACCAGTAATATATAAGCTCAAATGCAACACATGCCCCAAGGAAAAACAGGCAAATTTGAGGATGAAGCTCACATAGGTCTGAGACCTGTGCGTGGGTAATGAGTTGGATGATGGTGATTTATGAGTTGGACCTACAGTTTTAGGTGGGTTCCGAACCACCGGGAAGTGATTTTCAGCAGAGAACAGAGTCTTTTTTGCTGGCCAATCTAAACGGTCACCGTTACAAACAGGACCTACGAGAACGCAGGTTATCTATCTGATTGAACAGATATCAATCAAAACAAGATACAAAGAACACATTAAAGCACTACATTCTAGCACTGAATCAACATTTGCAGATCACTTAATCAACACTGGACATTCACACAATAACATCCAAACTGACTTAGAAATTCTACACACATTCCAAAAAAGCCACAAACTAAATACACTGGAACAATATGAAATATTCAAACACCATAAACAAGATAGAACCAACATACTCAATGACCAAACACAGTTCAAATCCAACGCCATTTTTAACTATATATTGGCCGCTCATCCTAACCTCAACAAAGCATGACCCCTTGCGGCAGGCTGGCGAAGCTTCTTTTCAGAATTGAAATGCATCCCTCCAGTATCTTCAATATAAGTGAGTAAAGACAATATATTAAATTGAAATAATATTGTCAGTTTTGAAATTAGATCTCATAATATATTAGGACCCCTCAGCCAGAATGAAAACATATTGGGCTGAGAAGAGGGAAAAAGCTAAGGAAGCCAGAAGAAAGTAGTAACTGGTCTTGCGTGTTCCAAAGATGAACCAAACGAAAAAAAATATATATTATGCCTCATTATTTTTTAAATTGACGGTTTTGAACCGCTTTACTAAAAAATATTCATTAGATGATTGTTTAAGAGAATATTTATATTAAATTTTTAAAGACACTTTCAATCAGCTCTGCCAGCCTATTACAAAATATCACTTTGCCTGATCGATTTAGGTGTAGACCATGATTATTAAAGTGTTGTATTTTCAGCCTTTCATTTAGAAAGCACTCCCTAATTGCTTGGAATTCTTATTTTAGGCTGTTGGTCGTACTATGGACTGATTTAGTCAGACTTAATAGTTTCATTTGTCTCTGGCCTATCAAGCCTAAACGGAATCGTATTTATTGTTACATTAGTTTCTGATATTGTGGTAGTTATCCATAATCAATTATAATGCTGTTGTTTTAACCACTTCAGTATTACTTGAATTACCACTTGAATTGAAGTGGTTAAGAAAGCATTAGTAGCCTATTATTGATTATGGATAAGCAGCTAATTTAAATGACATCTTACTGCATTTGTATACAGGTCATGATTCTCTTATAAAGTAAATTATAGAGTGATGAGTGGATCCTTCTTTTGTGTGATGAATTTCCTTCTTTGGAAACTGACACAATATCTAAAGAGGAATAGAAAAGTTTCTTCTATTTAGGTGTGGGAATGCATTCCTGATTCATTCGAGTAAAATCAAGCAATTCCAATAAATTAATAATACAGTATCTTCATGAATTAGTAATATGATTTTGTAAGTAAAAATATTTCAGGTTTCTGTATATTTCATTTATAGTGACAAAAACATGTTTGAATGTTTCAGGAGGCTGCAACTGAGACGGATGAGACATCCGTGAATGGTACGAGCACCAATTCAACTCAGCAATCAAAAGTTAAGTCTGTACTGACAGGCATACCTCAAAAAGACTACATTTATGACCCGAATCTGCCAAGAGAGCTGAACGGTCATAATCTCACAAATTATCCGTTTTATAATGCGGTACCACCAGATATTGTATTTGATTGTGATGGCCTACACGATGGCTTCTATGCAAGTGTTCCTCACATGTGCCAAGTATGTACTGCTCTGCGCATTGATTGGTATTGTAGATTTTCTGAAATTATCCTCACTATACCTGTTGGTAAGTAATCACAGACAGGTCTAGGGAGGCGAACAACCAGATCATGTTGTGAATGTGTAGTTATAACCATAGCCTAGGAATACTAATAAAGTTTACTAATGATAATGAAGTCTACTAATTTTTAATTATCATTTTATTGTAAATTCAAAGATTTTCAGTCAATTTTTAATATTGTGATTAAATATTATTTCTACTCACTTTTGGCCAAAAGTTTTCGAGTCATGGAGACTCATCTTCAAGGCGAAGTTGAGTCTCCATGACTCGAAAACGTTTGACAAAAAAGTGAGTACAAACTAATATTATTTATTCACAATTAAAATTGACTACAAGTCGTTTAATTTAAAATAAAAAGTTAATATCAACAACACAGATCGTTATGAAACAAGACATTTTAAATATACTCATGTATGTTACTCAGGAGCGCTTGGATAGGCTCAGGCTATATGTTATTTGGTTTAGTATTAAGGTACTGTTATAATCCTTTTTCCTTCACAAAGTTTCTCATAGATCGCAATCAACGAGAAGGAACTACTCGTCAGGATTCCTCACCAATAAAAGTCCAATGCCAGTAATAAATTGAATAAAAACCAAATGAAAAATACATGAAAAATTGAAAAATGAAATTTTTATAAAAAGAACTGTCCGTTATTCGAAAAAGAGGCAAATAATTCACATATACAAAAGCAATGTAGTACAGCTATTTGATGAAATTTTGACTATGACTTAAAATTTCAATGTAGAAAGTACTAAATTTAATTACTTTTTATTAATTTTTTAGAATATGTGTTTGGCGACTAAGTCCGTGATAATGGAGAAGGAAATGGCCTGTCTGAACATTATTCCATTTCGAACTTCATGAACGGATTGATTGATGAATTCATTTGCTCTTGCAGCTCGTCTACAGCACTAGTCTACAGTGCTCTAGGTTCTCAATTTATGCAATTAGTATCGCTCTAGCTCTCGTCATTTGGCGGGCCGTTTCACAAGAAAGTTCGAAAGAGGGATGAATAGTGGAAATTACTAGTTTTATTTTATCAATGAATATTAATAATATTTGATAACGTTTACTTCTAGTAGGCAAATAAATTTTCCTTTTTGTTCATAGGTTTATCACCATTGCCTGTTTGGAACACGCTACGATTTTCTCTGTGCCAATTACACAGCATTTGATCAAAAGACATTTATATGTCATTTCGTTTCTGAAGTAGACTGCCAAAATTCACCCAAGTATTTTAAAAGGTAAATCTTCACTTATTTGGTTTGCAATAAAAATTCAGTCCACTAAAAAATAACTATATAAAAATATTCTGTTTTACACCACATAAAAATTAAATAAGTATATATTCTAGATAAATTCATATACCTAAAATGATGATGTACTTAGTAATAATATCTTGATGGTACAGCATTTGCCCATATATATTTTATTGAACGATGAACAATATGTTGTTACTACCACGTGTGACAGCAAAAATGAACAGAATAGAAATGAATTGTTTGCATACTCAGATGGAATTCTTCTTTCATTTTCTCACACTGAATAGCAAAATATAATTAAAATAGAACTATAATAAAGTAGAAAAGAGACTAAAACAATTGTTGGGATCACAGTAAGGAATACCTTTCGATACAAAGGAAAAGTTTCACGCTTTATCTTTTTCATATTTCGTATAATTTCTTATAGATTCACTGATAGCATATACAGAATGTTTCGGAACTCTCTACCAATCCGTCTAGGCAGTGTTTCTGGACCACTAACAAAAGTAAATATCATAATAAAAATTTTCTAAAATCACCAGTTACTCACACAGCCGCCATTTTGTTTTTTTCACTCATTATTTTTTATTTGAACACTTCTGAATATATGATTTTGAAATTTTGCATACAGCTTTATAACAATTAAAACAATCTAAAAAAAATAATCAAAATTTTCCGACATCAAAAAACAAAATGGTGGCCATTTAAAATCTTTGAACAGGATTAAATTAATAATGGCTAATGATATAAAAATTTAACTAGAATAACGTTTTTTAGATATTTTTATTGCAAATCCAACGATACATTATTTACCAAGATTGGCCAACATTAAACAGAGATATGCTACTTTTTAGGGTCTGCGGTGGTTGAGAACGGGTTGCTGTTTTTCGCTTCCAACCACCGCACACCCTAAAAAGTAGCATATCTCTGTTAATAGTTGGCCAATCTTGAAAAATATAGTATTGTTGGATTCGCAATAAAAATATCTAAAAAAAGTTATTCTTGTCAAATTTTTATATCATTAGCCATTATTAATTTAATCCTGTTCAAAGATTTTAAATGGCCACCATTTTGTTTTTTGATGCCGGAAAATTTTGATTAATTTTTTAAGATTGTTTCAATTGTTATAAAGCTGTATGAGAAAATTCAAAATCATATATTCAGAGGTGTTCAAATAAAAAAATAATGAGTGAAAAAACAAAATGGCGGCTGTGTGATTAACTGGGGATTTTAGAAAAATTTTATTACAATATTTAGTTTTCTTAGTGGTCCAGAAACACTGCCTAGAAGTATTGGTAGAGAGTTCCGAAACACTCTGTATATAAGTAATTGCATAGTTGTTATGTTTACATTTATTAGAGTTTTTCTTCTATTATTCTATTGCTCTTAAGTCATTACTTACATTCATTTCATGAAGATTTGTACCATATTTATATTTTGATATATTTGGTGATATATTCACTCTGATACATCTAGCTGGAGAGCTTGATTTTTGTCATTGAAAAAGTCCGTACTGCAACTGTAAACTGGAATAATTTAATGGTTAATGAAAATTATTGTATTCTTGAGATATGAAAAAAATAAGTTGAATATCTAGTAAATTATGAATTATTAACAGATTCATGTTAACATATAAATCATTATTTGTTATCACACCAGGAAAAAATGAGATTTGTTTGAATTATCAGAAAATATAAGATCAACAATAACACACTCATTTTACCATATCAGAAGACACTGGCCATTTGTTCCAATTTCCAGTAGGCCTAATATGCATGAGGGTGTTTGCTCAGTGAAGCATCAGATTCTCGATGATAATCACAAAATTTAGTACTTGCTGTGGAATGGTAAATGAGAAATTGGAGCAGCATGTACAACACCATCCCACACCATGGTCTAAAACACATGACATAGTGTATAACATACTGTAGCAGTGTGAATACGAGCATTCAACAGCATATGTTTCACAGATAATATAGGACACGAGCGCTCGGAATAGAAGGCGAATGGTGACCACTTTGGCTTTGCCAGCAAAAAACTCTCTTGGCAAAAAATACTGTTCTCTGCTGTAAAATCACTACCCAATGGTTAGGAACCCACCTAAAACTGCATGTCCAACTCATCAATGATAAATTAAATGATAAATTGTAATGAAATTTATTATAATCATTCAAAAAAATATAAATTGGATGTAAGATATTTCATTATTGTTATGTATTGTTTTATTCATTTTTATTTGATTTCATTATTTTTTTTGAGGATGAAGCCCACGTACCGGTAGGTCTTAGACCTGTGCATGGGTAATGAGTTGGATGATGGTGATTGATGAGTTGGACCTACAGTTTTAGGTGGGTTCCGAACCACCGGGAAGTGGTTTTACAGCAGAGAAAAGTGTCTTTTTTGCTGGCCAATCTAATCGGTCACCGTTACAAACAGCTCCTACGAGAACGCAGCTTATCTCTATCTGATTGAACAGATACCTGCTACGGCTCGCGGCTATCACTTCCCAATAAGTTATTAATGAATACGTTTCTATTCTAGTCTCAATGAGTAATTTCGTATTTTTTTATTCACTGTCGTTGCAGACTTTATTAGATATATTATTGTTCTTTTTCTTATTATGTTATGTGTGTACAGTTGAATAAATTTTTAAACAGCAATGTACGCAATGGGTTTTATCAGACCTAGCAATACCTTTAATCAATAAATATATCTATCTATCAATGATCGACATTCAACTCATTCCCCACGCATAAGTCTTAGACCTATGTGAACTTCATATTAAAAAAATTGTGTATTTATGGTGTATGGCAGATTTGAGTAGCGTGAATACCACTATTCCACAACAAGTGTTTGATTCCAACACTCAATCTTTGAGTATTGAATGCTCCACTGTGTTAGTACTTTTATGAGATTCATAACTAATTTTCTGATTTAGGAACGAAGCTTTATACAAAGCTGCCACAACCATTCCTCCACCGACCACAGCGCGACCAACAACAACGACAACAACCACCGCACTCCCCCCTCCTGCCCCTCCAGCCAACAGTGCGCCCAGAAACAGAGGCCACAGACCTTTCAGGGGACGAGGAAGGCCTTACAGGCGTCGCCGGCCGGTGGTCTATGAGTACTACTACGACGGAGATGACTACGATGGTGATGGTGACTATTATTATGATGATGAGCCACCAGAAAGGGAAAGACAACAGTCTCGTGGCAAAGGCAATCGAAAACATCAACCACCATCCCATGGTAAGTGTTATTCATACAACTATAAAACACATGATACGTGGTACCAATCAAACATCTAGTTTTTCAATATACATTTTTTTAAATGTGTTCACACGCATATTTGCATTGATTAAGGCTCTTCAAGGCTGTGCGCTGGGGTTTTGGTCATATTTATTTTTCAAAGTTTGTTCTATTGGATATTATTAAGGTATTGAAATTATTATTGCCGTAACCAATTATTTTGTTAAATATTTCCGCTCAAAGTTGAAATTTTTCGGTTTTTGGGCAGTTCTTCTTTCCTACTTATCTTGAATATTTTATATTTATTATAACTAAAAAAGACCTAGGAGAAGAAAATGACATTTTTATTCCTATCAAACTACCAGTTTTTTCAAAATAAATTTTTGAAGAACTCAAGATTTTTAAAAATTTATTTTGAAAAAGAAACTAATCATTGCAAGTTGGATTTGAAGGAACTGACAATTTTGCAAACTGCCACGTATAATTTATTATTTTATAATTTATTTATTAACTGCCACACACAGCATAATTTATTAATTTCGAATTTCTCAAAGTGCTATCAATTATACTGGAAACTTCCGCATTGACAACAGAATTTTTTATATTTTTTTATTGCGTATGATGCCCACATGAGTCTGGAGACTTGTGCGTGGTGAATGGGAGAATGATGAGAAACATCCATGGCTGAATGAGATTCGAACCCAAGGCTGCAGGAAACGAAGCCAACCAGAGTCTTATCTTATCACAGACAAGCACTCCAACCAACTAAAATATTTAGACACCGCCGGGAATCGAACCACGGACCTCCCAATTGCCAGTAAGGCTTCTTAATCACTAGACTATAGTGACCCTTCAGTATAGCAGAATTCTATCATTTTTCCATCAGCTAAAAATGCTGTTGTCAATTTCCGTCATTGTAGAAGTCTTTAGTATTAATTAATAGCACATTTGCAGTTTGCCACATTTGAAACACTGTCTAAAACCATTCTATAGTTGCAGAGTTTTGTTGACACTTGGGAATTATTGTAGGTTGTAGCATATGGGAAGAGCAGCAATAAAATTTCATGTGCTTGGCTATTGTGTATGACTCAAGGTAACTCTCAAACTTATTGTTCACGAAAGGGCTTGAACTATGATACCACCATCACATTTTTAGATCAATAATTGTCTGATGTGAATGCAAAACATTAGAACACAGTAGTTTTAGTGCAGTTTAAACTTGTAGATAAACTTATTGATATGCTCTTCTCAGTGACGCACCGATAATGGAGCGAGTTGAGTAGTCGCTCCAGTGCGCAAGGCTCTAAGGGGCGCACCGTTCTTGAGAGAAAATCGCCTTTTACTTACAACAAATGTATTACTATAATGTACTGTATGTTATTATATTAAGTTTTCCATTAGGCCTCTATTACATACTATATAATATATTGCTTGATGACAACTTGAGATTGAATTGAATTGAATTGACAACTTGAAGGAATTCGAAATTAATAAATCATGTTTTTTTGGTGTATGATTAAGATAAAAAGTATAGGCTATCATTTTATTCACTGAGGTGTTTTTTTTTTAATATATAAAGTTCAAGATAACTCGTAGGGGAGATAAGCTGCCTCAAAAAACGAAAATGTAACTTGTCCCCCCATAATTCACATAAAATTGATAAAAAAAATATTTCTCAAGGCAATAGATAACATTTCAATATCTTGATAACATTCAATACAAGAAGCTTTGAAAAAATATAACCAAATCCTGAAAGACTGATCATAAAATTTAAAGAGCCTCCAAGGCAGATATTTTATCACCAGTGACGTCATCTCGTGTCCAATCATCTGTTTCAAATGCTAACTTCGATCAATTTTTTCAATTCGATTAATTCATAAAACAAATGAATGTATATTTTGTCCCCAATCTACATCGAAAACTGAGTTTGCCAGTGCGTATTGGTTCAGAGAACAGTAGGTACTGTGTTTATTTATTTAGTCACAAGTTAATGGATTGTAATAATTGACACACAATATTGAGACATGTAACTACATGAGCATAGAAGAAAACTTATGTCTAGAACTTTAGGAATGTGCTGAGGAAAATCAGTTTTAACTGATATTATTCTTGAAAACTAGTCATGAATTATGTATAATTTATTAGACACATGGCACCTGGTTTTGAAGGTAAAAAGATGATTTGTCAACTGCAGAAGCAATTAGGTCATCCTATTTTACTTTTGAACAAATTAATTGATTAAGTATTTCCTAGCTATAGTGTTCCATGTCATATTTTTGGCAAACTCTCATTTTTCATATCGACTTTGTGTGATGTTATTTTTTTTAATACATTAGGATGTTGTAACACCAAAAATATTTCATAAGTAGACATTTCCCAATTTGATTGAATATGCTCAACAATTATAATTGTATTGACTGTCCCGGTAGTATAGTATTCGTTACACCAGTGTTGTAAGTTAGCTGCTCACTATACTGGAACCACTTTTAATACTTGCAAATTTTTTAGAAATACAGTACCTAATTAAAATTATTGCATTGCATTATAACTGTTGAATTTTCGCTTTATAAAACCAGTATACAGCTGCAAAAACTAGCTTATCATTGAGGGTATTAATGCTTTTTCAAATTCATGTTGATTGGTTACCATGACCTTTATTGATTTAGTAAAACTAATATGATACTGAAAACCAATCAGTATGCCTGGATTGTATGCTGGTATGCCAGGGAGTCTGATAAAACCTTAAATAGCTTCATGCCTTCCAATCAATCAATCTTTAGAGAATTTTACTGAAGAAATATACAAATGATAGAATACAAAAATATTTACAAATTACATACATAAATGTAATTCATTGTACTATTGCATATTGTAAGGTCGTAATCCGTCCCTGTTTGGGCGAACCACTTATATGAGGTTCAATTTGGGGGGTGTGTGCCTGATATGCGCTTAAAATAAATTTTGATGGCCGGAAGCTGCAGTCGGGCAAGTTCCCGAAGAATCGTTGGGACACACCACACAACTCAAACCCATACGAGAAAATATCCGTCCTTGCGGAATACATCTGCGGGGTGGTATACAGAATAGCTGTTGGTTACGCCCACGTAACTATAATCCAACAAAGAAAGGTATATCTAAAATCAGGTGTCTTTGCCACTTCCTACCGACAATGAAATTTAGAATAAGATAATTTTAGTTTCTCTATTTTATTGTATCAATAATTGATAATTATGGTACATGGCTGATTTTGTTTTTTATTTTTTCATTTTATAAGTTTTAGTGCGGTAGTCTATTCAGTTTGTAGAGTTTGTAATAGTTTTTGGCAAATAAATTCATTCATTCATTCAAGGAATAAATCAGCTAAGTCCCTCTCGCGAGCGAAGATTGGGTGCGGAATATGCAATTCTTGCTTGTTGCACCCTCCCCGCAATTCACGCTAGCGAGGTGGAAAAGCTATGAGGAAATAATCCTGATACAAATAGCCTTCCAATAAATAATTGAAAGAATCAATACCATGTGTCCTTCAACGTGGACAAACCAGAATGTTACTGAGATAATATATTCCTCTCGGCGCTGTACCACTTGATGGTCCGCTGAAATAATGTATAACTATAATCTGCAGCCAGGGTCGAGCAAGGATTATAAATCAGAACTAAGGTTTTAAAATTAATATGGATTTTTAATAAGCGTAAAATTGAAATCCTTAAATTTATAAATTATAAATAGAAATGAAAGATAGTAATTCAGATGCGGAGACACAACTCTTGCTTTCAAATCCCATCACTAATACGTTGAAATTAAATAATGATACAATAAATAAATTGTTCATATGAGCGTTTAGGTCTTTAGCCTAAGGATATCTCAGTTTCAAGAAAGTTGTTTGATGGCAATTTACAACTAGATATGGCTATATTATTTGCATAAACCTTTATGAATAATTAATTTTCGCACATACCAGATATTTGGGCCCAATTATACGCGCACTTGTTGAAGTATTGTTTTCTTCTTAGGCTCATCACAAGTTGGCGTCACCCTCAGACATCTTGTATTGATCCTCGTGGTCGATCGCGAATACTTTTGATTTTTTAATAGGTTTAACTAACTGAACTTCGGCAATCTTTAGGTTGCGATCAAACGGCGGGATTTTAAACATTTACAATAACATTAAAATTTGACTAGAGTGAGTTTCTTTTAAATAAAAATGATCGAGTAGGGGAGGTTTAAAACGGGACCTCTCCCTTAGCCAGCCTAGATTTTCGTGAAGTGTCCTTCTTCCAGCTCTGGTTACAGTACTTGAAGAAGGGGCTGCGTCATGCGGTAAATCCGCCAATCACAGCGCAAGAATTTAATTTCCTCCAATGAGGAGCCTACACCCGATTTTAAGTACGGTGTACCATATGCAAGAAAATTAAATAAATGAACAATTGGAGGAAATAATAATTAAATTAAAGAAATTAATAATTAGCAGGACAAGTATAAGCAGATTTCCCAAGTTGATCAAATAACATAAATACAGGAAATAAATAACAATACGAATATTTTAGCAAAAAGGAAAGTGACATTATTAACCGGTAACAGCTGTTTGATAAGCCGGTTTTATCAAGACAATTGACAAGCTAACCTTTCACATAAAGTAAACAACTTTTTGTACTTCACCCTATTGTAGGATGCTGTTTTATAACAAATTTGGCAAATCATTGTGCAACTAAGTTTTTATGTAAAATTAAATAATATGATTGATAATTCTGAGTGAGTATTAATGTTACAAAATTATACCTTGTTTTCTCAGATTAGTTATGATATCAGTATTGATTTGGGGTTGGTGAATTTGCACCGTGACAATATATGCAATAGTTTATTGGCAGATTAATTTGATATTGTTGAAAACCATAAATCCTTCTAGTAGCATATGAGATTTCGAAAAATACGAATTTCTTGAAACTATCAGTCCATAGAGCAATAGAAGATAATTATTATCTTAATGCTGCTTTAGGCTATTCATGTTAGCCCCTGAAACCCATGATTAGTTCTGAATATTAATTTCTTGAAATATAAGGTGGTACTTAATTTTGTAACAATGAATTTAAATTAAATTCACAATCTCTAATGTAATATTAATATGACAGTACTTTACAGGTCAAGGAAACAGAGATGATGACACTCAAAAAGGTCATGGAAGACCGTATGGTGAACCTGATGCTCAACAGGCTACATCAACGGAAGCAATAAAGCCTTCAGTGAGGCCATATAGTCAATCAACTGTATCAGCAAGCAGTGTATATGACAGACCAAGAGTTCCTCCTAAAGTAAGACGCCCTGTTCCAATCAACGAAAGGGACAAATATGAATACACACAGCAAACAACAGATGTTGGCCCAGCTCCAACAGCTGAGACTTCAAAAAAGACACAAGCAAGAAGGCCCGTCACCTACGATGATTACTATGATGAGGACGAGGATGATTATCCTGAAGAGCAGCCGCCCAAGTATAAAAAAGGGAAAACGCCTGACTATGAAGCAGAGCCTTCCAGTACAAGTGACAGCAGAAGACCAGTGTCAAGTCGGCACAGGCTGCGAGTGCAAAGTCATAGAAGGCCTGATAGATTTGATGATGACTATGAAGAAGAGTATGATAGGGTTAGAAAGAGAAAAGAACCAAGAAACCAAGACGATCATAATAGTCAGAGATCCTCACGATTCAGAAATCGTGGAAAATACTCAAGAGATGAGGAAGCAGTGCCTGCTGAAAGACCTGGCTACATTTCAGGTGGAAGGACAGGCTCAAACAGTAGAAGAAAGCCTCCAAATGATTATCAGAGGCCATCTGGGAGGAAAAATAATGATAGGAGACCTGTTTATGAAGATGACGATTATGAAGAATATTATGACAATGAAGAGGATGAAGTAGAAAATGAAAAAATATCAAGAAGGAATCATAGAAACAGACAAAATGGCAGAAAAGATGAATATCATGCTGGTGAATCAAGGAATGATAGGAGAGCCAACAATAAAGGATCTGGTACTAATTCAGACACTAAGAATACATCTACTTTGAGAAATGCTGAGAACACTAAAGGAGAAAGTGATACTCAAAGCAAATCACAGTCGAGCTCAAACAGTAAATTGAGTAATAAAAATGATTCATTTTCAAAAGAAATCGGTCAAAATAAAGATACAAAGAGACAATCAGTGAGTAAACAAGTAGGAAATGATAATAAAAAATTATCGAGTACAACTACAGAAAAATATGCCAGTGATGAAGAATATGATGATGATGATGAAGATTATGAAGAACCAAAACAAACTTCAACAACTAAAACAGTTGATGGAAAATCAAGTAGGAAAGAGTTTAGCAGACCAAGTTCAAATAAAAATGACAAAGTGAATAATGATCAACCTCAAGGTTCAACTCAATCAAGTGAAGAGTCAACCAAGAGTACATTCAGTTCATCAACAACACTCGCTTTAAATAATCAAGAGAAAAGTAGTTACAGCAGAAGTCCTAGCTTGTTCCGAAGTAGAACTTCTCCATTGATGAGTCAATTCCAATCAGTAACGACTCCAATTACTTTAAACCATCGATTCTCAAGCACTTTATCTGATAATAGTCAGGATTCTGAACCAAACACCCGTTTCAAATCTGAGGGTAGGACAAAAATTGTATCAACTACTCCCAGTAACTATTATAACAAACAGTCGGTTGCACCTGCTGTCAGTGAAGATAATTCTGAGGAAATATCAAGCACAAAACCATTAAAAAGTTCAAGCTCAATTTATGATATATCAACCACATCTCCTTCTAAAGAAAAGCCAGAGTCACCAGCTTACAATATACCTTCTCGGTCTTCAGCTCAATCAGCAGTACTCTACAGAAGGCCATTAAAGTCAACTGCATCAAATACTATTGAAACAACCACTTCATATTCTGATGCACCTTCAATTTCATCACAAAGACCAGTTGCAGCTATTGGTTACAGGAGAATTGTGAAACCCAGTGACTCGGATGAGAAATTTCTTAGAAAAGAACAAGCTTTCCCACCTACTGGGTTCTCAGGAAATTTCAGAAGACCTGTAATCAAAGGTGTAGATTCTGATCGAATTCCTCAGTCAACATCAGAGCAAACAATTGAAGACTCCATCAGAAAATCAACACAACAACCATTCTTATCATCACCCTCAGCTACTGGTAACAGCCAGTATAGAAAAGTTGTGAAACCATCATTTGACACAACTCTAGAGAATGGATACAATACTAGAACCAATGATGAAGTTGTAAATAAATCATTAAAATTATCACCTCTAGTACCATCAACCCTTAATTATCGCAGGCCATCAACAATATCAAAGCCGGTAGTTCAAGATTATCCAGCTGACTATGATGATGGTCAGATAGTGATACCTGAAAAACAACCAGCTCTTGGATTAACTTACCATAGACCCTTGAAAACACAAAAGTTGCAGGAAAATCAAGAAAATGCTCAAGATTCAATTGAAAGTTCTGATGCACCAGCTCAACCAATTAGCACTGGAAATCTCTACCAAAAATCTGTAGAAAATCCATCAAAGAACGAAGGTAGTACAATAATTAGTCTAAAATCTCATTATGGTTTTATCAATGCGAATAGGCCAAAACAAAATGAAGGCCCGACAGCCCCCGAGGCAGTTTCATACAACACTAGACTACTTGAGAATGTGAACAGTGAAAAAGCTTCATCATTTTCCCGACAATCACCTAGAAATTATGACTCCACCGCACCTGGTCCATCTGCTCCTGAAGAATCACTGCAAGCAAATAATAGAAACCAGAATTACCGACAGAACCAGTACAGTGAGCCACAAAATCCAACACCCAATTTCGATCTTAATATTCCAGAAGAAGAATATGATGTAACACTGAATGATGCTTTACAGCCATCAACTCTTCATCCTACTCGGAGTTTGGCAGACTACCCAATTCAGGCAAGACTAAAATCTAGAGGTTACCAATCAAGAGTCACGCATCCATCAAGGGGAGCAGCTTCTTATCTCTTACCATCAGCATCTCAACAATATGTAGCTAGAGTACAAACAACTAGATCGCAAGACAAAACAGTTGAGTCAGAGCCAAGTCAAAGTAAACCTTCTCAAATATCGGCAGACCAAGAAGAATATGAAGCAGTTGTTTTATCTGCACCACAGTATGATACAGGATCTCTTCATAGGTGGGTAAGTCAACAGCGCCAAATACGGCCAGCAGAATGGTACTGGTGAATCCATAATAAAGCTTTTAATCTAAACACTGACTTTTTCTCATCTCAGATCCTATACAAAACAATAATACAAACTAATTCAAAAGTACACTTTTATGAAATGATTCATAAGATTTATTATTAATACAGTTTTTATTTAAAGAATTAATTATTCAATGTATTTAAAATAGTGGTCGTTGTTCCAAACTTAGCATTTTTTGTGAACTACAGTGGAAATATTCTTCTATTTTTTTTTAAATGGTTGACATTATGTTGAATTAGGATACGTTTCATTTACATTAATACATTTGCAAAATGAAAAAAATCAGATGCAATAATTATAAAATAAGTAGTTGCATATGTTAAGATTAATCATCCTTTTTAAAGCTCGAATATCTCATTTACAGCTTATAGATAAGAATATTATATAAGTAGCATTATATTACAGTTCCAATGAGAGTATACCAATCAATTATATGCCTCTAAAATCATTGATTATAAGAATAGTTATTATCTATCCTCATTTTGTCACATTTGAATTTGGAATAAAAATAATTTTGAATGTGACAATAAAAACAATAAAGTATTCTTTTTAAATAAAGCAAACAGAGGAGAAATAATTATAAGATTATTTTTCCTTTCACCGCATATCAAATCTATGCACTTTGGGTTGTGGGAAACACTAAAAGGAATACTACAATTTGTTTTCCCTAGTGACTTGCAAACTTGGAATGTTTAATAATAATAAAGCCGATAGCAATGATTACTTGGACAAAACAGAACATCACAAATTGATAGTTTAGAATAAATAATAATAATCAATCTCAAATAATATACTGATTCCTTCTCATTATGAATTTCTTATAGCCTGACAAAAGTCCAAAAGGGATCACTTTTATCTTACTCTAAAGCTTCTTCCCTTTTTATTCTGTTTCTTATATTTTTGGGCACTTTCTAATAAGTAAAATGATAAAATTACTACAGAGTAAAACAAGTCAATTGCCTTTACAAAGCGGTAATCCAATTGGTATCACAAAAATCGCAAAACAAAATCTCACTTCACATTTAAAAAAAACTGATGTGCAAGTCACTAACACGCAAATTTATGGCATACCGTATCTACAAAAAATGTCTTTCTTTCATCCCAAAATTGCGAAACATAAAAATATTATATTTACATTTCGTTTTCATCACAACTTCCTACACCTACTCTCACGTCTTAAAACCTCCCTCACATCTTAAAACCACTCTCACATCATAACCACACTGTCAATGCACATGAATTTGTAGGGTTATTCCTCAGTATTTTACCGTCGGCGGGAAACCTTCTACAGTTCTACTATTTCCTAAGGCCGGGTGTCCACGGACGACAATCGCAGAAGAACGTAGTTACCACAATTTTTGGAATTGTCGGTCCGGAAACGCAGCTCCGAGTCAGTACATTTGAAACAATGGCAGTCGAAACTATCGGTGTTCACGGACCACGCGTTTTGTCGTCGGTTTTTTATGAGGTGCGCTAGTGGTACCGACTCTCCGTGCATACCACTGTCCCCTAGCTTTTGTGGTAGTCGCAGCCTGTTTCCCTTGTCATCTGGACGATTTTTTCTGCGTTCTGTCCCAGTGTTTGTGCGTTTATATTATATTTGATGTTATAAATATGATTGAATTTGACACAGAACGTTTCATTATAGAAATTGAGTGTAGGCCGGCGCTTTGGAATTTTCATTCACCGGAATATTCTAATAAACATTCTAAACATCAAGCATGGAAAGATCTCTGCACTATCATGGTCCCGGGATATGAGTCGCTAAAAAGTGGAGAGAAGGTGGAGAAATTTATGTAAAACATTGTTGTAAAATTACTTATTTCTCAGCAAAATGAAATAATGATAGTAGTAGGCCTTTGTGGTGAAATATAAACACAAGTTAAATTAACAAAACAAAAACAGTAGAATAAAACTTTACTTTTTTTATCATTTGAAAGGCCTATATAATCATATTATAAAATATACAAAGCGTCCTGAAACTCTCTGGAACATTTTATTATAAATTGTTCCTTAGGTAGAGACAAATGATTTTTACAATATAAACATGGATCTACGATGCTTGGTTTTCTGTTTGTCTGTATTTTATTGTTTACAAAAAATTCATAACTCAATAACTGTTTGAGATACAACGTTGAAATTTTGCATAAATATTTTTGTTATAAGAAACAAATTTCCATACAAAATTCTCTTAAAAATCTTAAATTGTTCCAAAGTGGTGGCCGTTTCAATTATTTACTGCCAAATTTTACTCATAACTTGTCAAGAGAAATTTCTATAACTTGTCTAGAGAAAACAGAGTTAGCATATTTTATGCAACTTTCAACGATAACTTACTTATCACGATTGGACACAGTACAGTTGAACCTCTGTATAACGAAGTGGATTATTCTGAGAAAAAATTCGCTGTTGGGAGGTATTTGTTATTGAGAGGTTGTCTTATAAGGAATACTGCCACCCCATCTTACAAATCTAATAATATATCTTATAATAGCAGAGCAGCAGCCGCCACATACCACATCGTGGACACCAGTGAGCCAGGACGGTATAGTAAAGGGCGAGGACATTAGACCTTTTTCGGCCGTCGTGAGCTCTGCATGCTGTGACGTCACCAACGAGACAAACCGCTCAGTCCTAATGCTAAGCAATGCTTTTCCGTTCTCTTTTAGACTCTCTCACAAATTGTGTAATGAACTTTTTTGCATGCAAAAAATTGAAAACTATCTATTGTTTTATACACTATCAGAATGTAGCTTCAAAAGTAATTTATTATAAGTTCTACTCACCAATTTGGTCCAAGTTTAATAAGACTGTATTTTGAAAAAGTCAGCAGAAGATTTTCTTTTAGTCATGGCATACACATCATGAAACGTTTGATCATTGATACAAATGAAATTGAATGTGAGATAATGAATTTAAACACTAATATTAACATTAAATTTATTAATATTGAAAATTAATATTATTTATTATTAATTATCTCATTATCTTATATAATGATCTTATCTAATTATCTTATATATTATTCATTATTATTATTAGTTAATAAAATGTATTAAATATTAAAAATTAATATTAAATTTGAACACTAAATAACTTTGAACACTAATATTTATATTTGAGCTCTTTTTAAGTTATAATATTGATTTATTTCTTGGACCCAATCTTATTTCGTCCACTTTAAGTGCGGTCCAAACATTGAAGAGATAGATACAAGAATTCCTTCTTGAAAAAGCAGCATGGAATTTCTTCTTTTCACTCGCATATTTTCTATCACATTTTTGAATTCTACCAACATTGCTTGCTGCTGATCAAAATAAGCAGGTAAGCTGGTTTTGGCATACCCGCTTATTTTGATCAGCAGCAAGCAACGTTGGTAGAATTCAAAAATGTGATAGAAAATATGCGAGTGAAGGGAAGAAAATCCATGCTGCCTTTTCAAAAAGGAATTCTTGTATCTATCTCTTCAATGTTTGGACTACTGCAAGATTTGAAAGAAAAGTATAACTTGGAGTATATTCTCACATCCAGACTCACCCAAGATGTTCTAGAAAGCTTTTTCAGTCAGATACGTGGAACAGGCCATTTTTATGACCATCCTTCACCTGTAGAAGTAATTTCCCGAATAAAAAATTACTATTATCGAATAAAATGCCGAAACCATCTATAAAATCAGTTATTGAACAGGAAGACAGCATAACCACTTATTTAACAGCAGATCTACTAGACGCAGCGTTTGATGCAAAAGAGTTGGAAGAAATCAGCCATGAAGCCCCTGAAACTACAGCTGAAAGATGTCTATTTGAAGAATATGCTGAAATCAAAGAGAATTGGGCTGAAGAAGAAGCCCTTTCCTACATAGCTGGATACATTGCTTTTAAAATGAAAAAAATAGACTCTACTTTGGGTAGATGTTCCAGAGATTCAAACCCAAATAAATCTCATTCTTGGATAAAATTACTCTCATATGGAGGATTAATGGTGCCATCAGATTCATGGAGAGCCAGTGTAACAAATTTTTAAAAAGTTTTTCTCTCAGTTCATGGGATAGGTAAACAATACAACAAACAGCCCGGTACAAAAAAGTTAATAAAAAGAATTACTGAGAAATTTCCAAATGTTTGTCCGCCCGAAGCCATAAAACTATATTCTAAATTGAGAACATTAATCCGAATCAGGCATATCAATGAAGGTCAAGCTTCAATAAGAGAAAAATGACACAGAAGGCGCTAAAGTGGACGAAATAAGATTTGGTCCAAGGAATAAATCAATATTATAACTTAAAAAGAGCTCAAATATAAATATTAGTGTTCAGTGTTCAAGTTATTTTTAATAATATTAGTGTTTAAATTCATTATCTCAAATTCAATTTCATTTGAATCAAAGATCAAACGTTTCATGATGTGTGTGCCAGGACTAGAAGAAAATCTTCTGCTGACTTTTTCAAAATACAGTCTTATTAAACTTTGACCAAATTGGTGAGTAGAACTTATAATAAATTACTTTTGAAGCTACATTCTGATAGTGTATATAACAATAGATAGTTTTCAATTTTTTTGCATGCAAAAAAATTCATTACACAATTTGTGAGAGAGTCTAAAAGAGAACGGAAAAGCATTGCTTAGCATTAGGGTTGAGCGGTTTGTCTCGTTGGTGACGTCACAGCTCTCACTCGCCCCCACTTTTTGGAGACGGTCGGCTCGAGTCTCTTTACAAAGGAATGTCCTCGCCCTTTACTATACCGTCCTGCCAGTGAGCGCGATTTGTGGTACGCATTCTTCGCATTCCCGGTCAGTAGTACCCACATACCACATGCGATAGTCGTCCGTGGACACCCGCCCTTAATCTCTGACACACCATTCCCCTTGCCAATACTGCGGCGATGTGAATCAGAACGGGAGGAATCAAATACGCACCAAGTTGTATATTAACAATAATCCATTCACCACAACAGATCGTAAGATGCCTCGTTTTACTGTCGCCTATACTGGGACAAACTAATACTGATTTAGATGAAATTTCCAAGAAAGTATCACAAATAAATCATATTACTTGGAAAATGTAATAAAAATGTCATATTTCTTTGAAAAAAATGTCGCAGCTAATCTAGCCTACTTTGCCCAATTCAAGTGTCTGCAATTCAAAATTAATATGGCAAACTTTAAAATTTACTTATAAGCCTATACATGAAAAGATGATTTCCACAAAAATAATTTTTTATTTTATGTGTGATGATAATTCACAAAAATTAACAAGCACCAAATTATTCAAATTAATATCTTCGATTGTCATCACGTTTAGCTTCATACAGTTTCTATAGATATACTAATTACATTGATAATCGCAGATATATACTGGTTCCACATAAGAAACTGCTGTCATAATTAATTGACAATTATCTATAATTAATATATACATATATATAAGCTTTATATGTATACCAGGGGCACCATTTTCAAGAAAATGAGTATAGCTATAGAAACCTGAATAAAGGTATGCTTTAATGAGAAGGTGCTGATTACATTTATTCAACTACAGCTCGAAATACTATTTTGAAATCTAATGCGAATTTCATACGATGAAAACTTTTATTTCCTATATATAGTAATAAGTAATGAAGGCCTGATAGCCTATCCTTTTTCTTCCGTCTCAAAAAGATGAGGGAGTGGGCCAACGAACTCGATGTGTATAAAGTTTGAAAGAATGTGTTCAAAATTTGGTTAAAGCGTACCGTACGAAAGCTATTGTCGAGCATATGGTACATTCATACCCACAGATAGCCGCGAGCCAAGTCAAAACTAAGAACTTGCTACGCTAAGAATATTTTATTTTGAACTGTAAGAAGAATTGAGTAAAATTGATTATAATGTATTAATAAGTAAATAAAGTTATAATCACTTCAAATAAATATTAGTTAAATAAATATCAGTTGATTGCCATCAGTTCAAAACAAGTGTAATAGATCGTTTCAGTTTCAGTTTATTTAAAAAATAAGCACTTACATTATAATATAAAAAAACTCAAGATCATTCATACACTTAAATAGAAGAAATAAATAAGCTTACATTTTCTGGTTACTGCAGTTAATGGTTGGTGTGAATAGAGAAAATAAAATATAATAACAGAGCTGATTTTTAGGAATCGCCCATATGGACCTCAGGGGTCTGTTTTAGGGTCAAGAGTAGAAGAAGAGCAAATATTAAAATTAGGTATGAACAGCGATTGATAGAAAAAAAATAATAATAGAAAAAGGAAACGGAGGAAAGAAGAAAGTGATAGAATGAAAAAGTAAGAGAAAAAAACCGCACACACACACCAAAACACACACACACACACAAAACTGTGAAGAAAAAACAGAAACAGACGCTACAAAAAGAAAGATAAGAGAGATAGTGATGAAAGAAAAAGCAAATAGAATATAGTATATAGTATATAGTATATTGTAAAGCTGTGTTTACAATTATTTGAGGTGAAGGATGTTAAATAATTTACCTCTTTCCTAGTCCAGCGTGGCTGGGCGTGAGTTTGCTCGTGTGAGAAGGTATCCACGGTTCAATTTGTCTCGTGTGGGAGTAGAGCTGCCTAATATATCATTTAGCGATTGTTCTTTAATCCCTCTAATTGGGCCCAATTTAATTCTGAGGGTTAATAATAATAAATGGAAAGAAGTCACCTGGCTGGTATTTTCGCGCTGGTCCGATGAACTTTTGTAGGCCCAAATCCTCTGTTGAATTTCGCTGCTTTTAGACATCAATTCTTTGGCTGCACTTTTGATTTAAAACACTTCGAAGATAAACTTATAATTTTTTGGAACGTTGAACAAAGAAATTAATTACATTAGCTAAAACACATTCAGCCCGCAGCACAGTCTGAGATCAAGTCACACCATTCCTTTTTTCAGAGCACATTGCCTACCCATGATAACTGATTATATGTTCACTTCCTTCCGTGGAATGTTCTAGAAGGTTTTTTTTAAGTTTCTGTAATTTTATAAACTGTTGCAAAAAGTGGTCCCAAATAACTAAATTATTGTTCCTGGATTAAATGTATCAGTTCTCATACCGGCATAAATTGAATACAGTTGATAGTATGAAGAAGGTCACTGTCTTATTTTAATTTATTAAATTTGATACAATATTTTCTGATCCAAGTTGATTTTTCAGTTATTACAATATTAATGTTTTGGATGGTTTATATTACTGATACTATTAAATATTATTTGTTGAGTTTGTTTGCTGAAGACACTGACTGATAACATGTTAAATTTGGCGGTTGAAAAGGTAAACAAAAAACTAACCTATTGAACTTTTAAAGCTGACAGGTAGGCTGTGATTTGAATTTCTAAATTATTAATTACTGATAAAAAATGACTGAGAATATGGTTCTAATAAATCTGGTTGAATTTGATAATGACTGGAAATCTGGTAAGTGACTGTACTGAGATGAAAATATTTTTTCTTTAATCTTTCTTTAGCTGTTGTACTTTCTTAATTTTTTATGGCTTTATTAGTCGGATAATAGGTGCAGCATCACAATATATATATATATGAGAGAGAAGCCAAGTAATGAACAACTGAAGATCAAGTGTATTTTGACTTTAGCAAACGCCCACATTCCTTGTCACTTAAAGGCTTCAACCAGTCTGTTATTTTATTTTTATAACGTGACACTGTAGAAATGCCTGGCTGACTAATTTCCAGATGACAATTTTGTGTAATAATGTGTATTAAGTAGGATACATTTCTGTCACATATAGAGCGCACATTCCTAGACAATCCAGAGTGATGCAGATGAGAGCTTCTTATTGTTTCATATTGGTGCCCAGAGACAGGATTGCAAGCTATCCCATTTTTAAAGGCATAGAGGAGGACAGATCTGATAAATAATTTTTTGACATTGAAAACATCCATGGTACTGTACACAAGGTCTGATGGATGCCTCCTATCAAGGCCAAGTCCAGCCTTGATGATGGCCTTTTGTGTCACAGACAAGCACCCCAATACCGCCTCACAAGCACCACCCCAGATATTTATGCCATACAAGATGGCTGACTGTACGTATGCAAAGTAGACTGTTCTCATCTGTTTAATGGTAAGGTAGATAAATGGTAGATAAAACTATCATTGAAAACAAATCCAATGGTTATCCTGGAACGTATACATTTTTTTGTTGAGGTGAAGCTTAATTTTGATGTGAAAGGAACTCTTGTACACTATAAAAAGCTCTATCAACTGAATATTTTTCAATTGTTTTTTTAATATTTCTATATTTTCAAGACTTTAAAAACTGCGGTAACTTGTTTTAGAGTTTCCTACCCATATAACTAGGTTTTTGTTTGGATAAGCTACTATTGTGACTCACCAAGTGATAATTTTTTCGACTTCTTGTATTATAATCGTGTACCGTATGTCAAGATTTTGGTTAATATCACTTATTTTTTACATATAAAGTATCTTCATACCATATAAGCAGGGTACAAGTTAGAAGACCAAGTTTCTTGAAGAACGGCCTACTTGAATCTAATCCTAATCTATTTACTCTTTCCATACACCTAACAGCTTTCTTTTGGATCTTAAAACACCCTATCAAGGTTTACCTAATATGTGACAGTAAGAGCCCATGGTGTGCTGTAAATAGTAACGTTTTGTCATTTAATCAGCAAGCTGTCACAGGACAAATAGCCCAGATGAAATTTTACAACATATTTTCTCAATGTATGGAGACCAGGTCAATAGTCTATCCAACAAAACTCCAAGAAATGCAAAGTTTTCTTCATGTTCTAGTTGATCATCGTTTAAAAACACACGTTTATAGCCCTATTTTTTAATTATGTTTGTTTTTGGATTGAAGGTAATGGCATTTTTTACTATTTATTGCCAACTTCAACTGATTTAAGAATTGGACAATGTACTGCACTCTTATATGAGTATTGATCTAAATTATCTAGAACGGAATGAGTGAGTTATCGTCTGCCAATGAGCTCACTACTGATTTTGCAATCAGTTAAAGCAAATTTAGAATTCAATTTATGAGAATATATCATAAAGTTAAAGCGTCGATGACATATGGGGCGAGTTTAGTAGCTGAGCGAATAGCGAGTAGAAGCGTTACATGCCGACTGAGTGCCCCCCGCCAGAGACATCAATGTGAGCATTGTTCAATGAATTTTTGGTTTAGCAGCCCTGCGGAATCGCTGCTAAACCAAAAATTCATTCGTTACTTGCCTGCGAATCTACAATCTGAGTCCATTTCAACTCGCCCAATGTAAACGTGTCGTAGCCAAGTAGCCCACTATCTACTATCCACGAAAAAAGTTGAGACCCCAGCTACTTATCTCGCTACTCGCTGGCAGTGTAGCCAACACCAAAATACAATGTTATCGTGGCCAAAGCTGACATGCATGAAACATCTAACAGAACACCTCAGTTGAGACATATGCCTCTTAGGACTCGGTATAAAGGCCTGGTGAAATATAATACGCATCAAGGTGTGATCTAGTCAAAGAAGTTGTAACAATATTCATAACAGTCCGCTGTTTCCACTCATACGTGTGAAAGAACTTCTCTGATTTTGTTATGTCTTGACACACACTAAGAAAGCGAAATGTTTAACCAGGCCTTAATATTTTTGTGCAGCTTCATCTGATAACCTGATTTTGGTAAAGATTCTGATGGTTAAGAATAGGTACATTATTATGTTGAAATAAAGGTCCAATTCATTGGAGAAGCAATCAAAATTAATCCTGGTAATATAGTGTTTTTTCAAAAATTTAATTGACGAACTTAATTGAAGTGAACAATATGATACAAACAATTTAATCGATTATTACTCATTCAAACTCTAGTTCTTGTGTCAGTGATGTTAATAAGAATTGGAATGAGCAAGATTTTAATGGAATCCGTACCCATAAGAATGATTTTGAAATCATTCTGTGTTCATCCATGAACAATTCGATAATCAAACGAGTATCGAATGGAGTTAGTTATCTCACAACTATAATATCTTCTTCTGACAGAGATCCATCATCAATATCAACGTCTGAATAATCATAGTAAGGCCTAGTAATCGATCCTGAAAAAAAGAATAGCAAAATTGAAAGAACTGCGATTCAAAAAGTTCATCCTTTGCAATCAACATTGAATGCATTCAACATTAGTTCAGTCTGGCTCTAACTACATATGGTTGACACAGCGTTGTCCTTTTAAGAAGATTTCATTAATAGACACCTTTACTGTATCACGCCAATTATTTATCTATTTATTTACATTGACATTTGTGAGCGCAATAGTTGCTAATTTCAATAGCATACTGAAATATGCAGCACCCACATGTATTCAGGTAGAATGATTTGTTATTTCACTAATCAATGCGTTTTTTTATTAATCAAGAATATCAATTAAAATGTTGTATTTGTTGCGTTAATTTTACTAATCAAAGAAATAGAATGAGGAAATTATATTCAAGGAATTATATCAGATACGACAGTTTTCAAGTTTTTAGTAGAACTTCAGGTTTTAAAAGATACATCGATATTATCTAGATCTATTGGCATTAATATGCATCAGATGATGTCAATAATATAAAATACACAATACTATGGATTTTAAATCCACATAGCTTCCTGAAGCCAAAGAACATGCCCATGACAAAGGTGGGAAATGATAGAAACTTTTTATGGTCAATTCAATGACATGCAGTTAATTTTAATTGAGAGTAAACATATCATTAATTCTCAATTAAATTGACTGAAAGTTGTTGAATTTACCATAAAAAAGTAATGTTATCAACGCAGATCGTTATGGAACAAGGAAACCAGGAACTTTTTTATATTATAGAATGGATTTAAAATTAGCCATTTAAAGATCATCCCTTCAAACTTGTTGAGACCAAAATCCTTCAAATGAAGTAAAAAAAGAACATCATTTAAGTTGTTCACCTTATTTTGAGAGTTATGTGGTCATAATTTTATGCAAATCGTCTTTAAAGATTACAATAAACAAATGAATAGGCCTATCACATGAATGAGCAGTAACCAGAATATTACTAGATATTTATAACGTATTAGGTAAGTTATATTGATGTGATAAAAAATAATAGTGAATAATAGAGAAAAGTGACAAATTTAAAAAAATAAATAACACATTCAAGATCAGAAGGTTTTTCAAATAGAGCTGGGAGCTGTTGCTTAGCAATTCAAAAATAAAATTATAATCTGAAAATAAAAGTACTAATAAAACTAGTCTGTATTAAACAGACCCCTGGAATCAATTACCGTACCTCTAATAGGCGTCCTAAAAAGTTCTGTATCTTTTTCATCATCGTCGTCATCAAACAATGCAGATTTCTGTGGTATTAATGAGAAACCAGCAGAGTAAGATTCCTTTTTGCATTGCATGTAGCAGCAGAAGCATATACTCATCGACATCATGCCAATCAGTCCTGTAACATAATCATTCAACAACTTACTCTTCAAAATTTGAACTGTAAAATTCAATGTTTGGTTGCAGAAACGTCAATTAAAATTTTATCCCCGACATCTAGACAAACTGATCTTAGATCAGGAGAATTTTTATGCGCAATCGGCAATCAAGAGCTGCACACCTGCACACCTCTAGACAAACTGATCTTGGATCAGGAGAATTTTGATGCGCAATCGGCAATCAAGAGCTGCACACCTGCACAACTCTAGACAAACTGATCTTAGATCAGGAGAATTTTAATGCACAATCGACAATCAAGAGCTGCACACCTGATTTCCGGTAAATTTTTTACTACAGATTTTACAGGCCAATTTTTGAGAATGAAATCGCTAATCCCCGACCATAAAACGTCGCATATAGCAACTATATGGTTACTTATACTAATTAGGTTAGTTCACTGTTAACATGAAGCCAAAACGTTCCATGTCATTATGACCAGCCATGTTGGGAGTGCTGTATTGGCTGTTCTCGTTCAATGAAGTACAAATTGTATTCCATGAAATGTCTACTGAAATATAAATAAAAATTTGGTTAAAATACTAATTAAATTTACCTGAAAGTAGAATAAATACTATTCTTGGAAGTCCTAATACTGTTTCATCTTTTATCAGCCGGAAAATCAATGATTGTTCCGGCTTTTCTTTCATTAGAGTTGCTAGTTTTGTCGAAAGTAAGTATCCCGAAGCGGAGACCTTCACAGTATGTTCACCTGTGAAATGAGAAAAAAAAACAATGTTGAAGTAATAAAAGATCATATACTATATGGAAATATTTACTATAGATCATATTATATCATATAAGAATCTTATACCATATATGGTACTATAAAAACATATTGAATAACACCCGTTCTATTTTACAACAGACGCTTTAAATGCATATTCATTGGAATACTTCCAATGAATATACAGTACAACCCTGATATCCAGGAGAATTAGGAACGATATAATTTATAGAATGAGGGGAAAATCTTAAATTGGCCACAGTACTGTGATGAACTAAGAAAAATCATTTTTCATGTTTTGATGCAGAGAACTTTTACTAATTTAATTTTCATATTTTTTACTCATTCTTTGTCATAATACACACAATACAATAATTGACATACACTGGATTCTAAAACCACAGATTGAAAATAATGTATCTATAATTTATTAACTAAATATAAATTTTTATACAGCTATAATGTGACGACGCGACTGGCAGAGAATCGTCAAGAGTGGAGAGCTGCCATGTGAGGACCTGCTTACGAGCAGAAAACCAATCATCATCATTATATTACTAACAAAAGTGAGGGAAGATAGCTAGTTATTCTAGCAAACCCCCCTCAAGATCAAAGGAACAAACCGAGATACAAGCGCCAAAGTACTGAAGAGAGTTAGGGAAAATACGATTTTAAAAGATCTTTTTTTACAAAATATTTCTTCACGAAATATTAAGATACGGCATTTATATTCATCACCTTAGTACCAAGTACCTTATATAAATGAACTTAATTTGAAGCTTACTGACTCAAGGGAAACTTGAAAAGTATCCATTCAAAATGCTTTCCAAGTATCACCTGAGTTGAGGAAGACTCAAGGTAGGTTCATGAATTCGAATCCTAATGTCATTGAAGGGAAGAGGATAGTAGGACGAGGAAGAATTCATTAGGAGAATGAAAAGACATACGATAGAATAAATAAAAAATCCAAGAGGAATGCATCAAATGATGATCTTTACACTGTGACATGTACTACGATTCTCTTACTAGACGGAATATTCAGGGATTTAATGGACAAATATTGGTAATTATCAGTAACATATAAAAAATAAACAATGAAATATTTACAAACCTGGATCAAGAGGAAGCCAATAGGCCCCATAACTGTTGACAACAGTGTACTTGTCATCACTAACTGACACAATAGCTCCTTCCAGAGGATGTTTTTGTGTATCAGTGACAACACCTGGAATGGGAGTCAATCATTTATAACATTCGATGAAAATTGATAGAAGAATAAAAAATTAATGAATATACGAAACTGTCACAACCACATTTATGAAAAATATAGAGATGCTAGTTTCGGATGTTACTCCACTATCAATCTCAGACAATCTAAAAGTACAGAGTAGCTTAATATATACTATACACGGAATGATACTATTGGGTAAGGGATAGGCTGACCTTCATTGAAGGTTTGTGATTGGCTGAAGACCATAACAGGCCACGCCCTCTGTTGGAAGGAGCAACAATCAAAAATAAGAATCAAATCAAGAGCTAAAAACATGTAGAAAGTGACAAAAAAGAACAATACACAAGTAAATTAGGATAGAATTGAATAATTTTAACTTAGAAAATTGAAGATCACTGAAATGCACCATTAACATCATTATTCAAAGCATAGATCCAATGTTATTGTCATTTGAAACTAACAAAATTCATCAAATAAAAATCCGGTATTTTTAAAATAAGTTTAAATTATGACAAAAATGGTAATGGTACTAGTATCAAAGAAAATGCTGAACATGCACAAAAAACAAGTACAATTTGAGCCCATCTTAGAATTTTTATTTCTAGTAGTTCCTGAGATAGAGCTATTTCAATAATGAAAAATCGTAATTTTCTCCCAAGTACAGGTCTATCCTTCAAAGTGGAATCCTTAATAAGGATAAGTGGAATCATCATAATTATTTTGGTCGAAATTTGACATGCTACATATGAATTTGAATCGCCTCAATAAGCTGCGAAAAATGATCTATCACTCCATGGTTTGAGATTGAACGTTCACTTCAATTCACCAATGAATTTTTTTTAAATTAAGAACATGGAAACGATTGTAAACATAATTACCAGAGATTCCCATTCCTTTGTGAGGTATTACAAAACCGTCATCATGAGCTTTTCTAAGCACCACACTGATGTAAGTCATTTTACCTTGAGTTACTTCGAACACGGCTGTAGTATCTATGTAATGATTGCAAGATACCTGGAAAATATAAAAAAATATTTACGATAGTTCATAGTTCCACTGTTGAAGACCCAAAAAAGAGAATGTATTGGATTCGATGGAATATGGATTTAATTATGTATTGGCAGTGATTCGAATGTTCCCTGAGAAACGACAGCTGAACTAACTTGTAGGCTGAACTCATTACTGACCTAATAACTAGCAGATGGAAAATTTTTCACAATATCTCATCAATAAAAACCACAAATATTAATAAGCCATTTAAATAATTATCAAAAAGGACATAAGTAGGTCATTAACGATATGCTCAACAGAAAGACTGTCTCAAAGTGTGTAAGGTTCATGCTGATCATTTACAGCTAGGCTATTTTGAACATTTTCTTGTATAGCCACTTGTATGTGCTCCCTGCCAGAGCACAAGTAATGCTTTTCTTGGAGGGCCTATCATACATTTCTTTGTTTCCATTCATTTTTTGTATTCATTCCATTTTTATGTTTTCATTTGTTATTTTCATCTCATTAGGATAGAATTCAAATTCAAATTGTTTTCCCGCATCATATGAAACTACATTTTTTATTCAAAAGTCTGCTAAATTTGAACAAACAAAAATATCTTTTTTTGTGAGAATAATTTACTGACAAAAAAGAATAACATGTTGAAAAAAATAATTCTTTAAAGAATAACTTATTTTTTGTGAATAGGGTGTTAACAAACTGTTGTTTAGTTATTGTTATGAATATCCATTTTCATGATCTGCAGTAGAACTATTCAAGTGGAAACTTGCTAAGCAGAACTGACCTTTTTGAGTCGCGGCGGACGCGTTTTGAACTATGTAGTTCTTTTTCGGCGCTTGGTTGCAGGCTTGGCAGACTGAAAAAAGGTTATTTCTGCACAGCAACTTTCCACCTATGAATAATAATACGTTTAGTATTTTGAATGTTCATTTATATTGCTATTTAATAGCAATAAATCGTATTTTAAATGCAATTTAGTGCATGAATTTTCCTGTGTGGAAGTTGGAATGTTAATTACTAATAAATAACGATTTTTTAGGACTCACCTGCATATGGTAATTTCCTGGAGGAAGCACAATCATGAATAGAGCACTGTTTTTTGAAACCTGGATTTTGTGTGAGGACGAATTCAAATGTATAACTGCATGTCGCATTGGATCGCCAACTAGATTCTCAACTTTCCCTTCAACACCTGCAAAATGTTCAAGATATTCAACTCAACATCAGTTCCAGTCTCATCTATGATTATAATATTCGTATATTTAAATCTCAAAGCATTGAGTGTCACTTGGGCTGTTCCATCTTCAGTTCAAAATATGCAACTGGCATATTGGCATATAATGTGCAACTGAAACCGACATATTCAATCACAAACTAATTATATGGCCCAGTACAGGTGAATGAATAGTGACAAACAGGAAGTGACATAGCAGGTATCTGTTCAGTCAGATAGAGATATGAACTCCTGGGCCCTCTTTGTAAGGGTGGCCAGTTGGATTGGCTAGCAAAAAAACTTCTCTGCTGTGAGATCACTTCGCAGTGGTTTGGAGCCCACTTAAAACTGTAGGTCCAACTCATCAATCACCAGTATCCAACTGATTACCCACACATAGCTCTCAGACCTATGTGGGCTTCATCCAAAAAAAGAAGAGATTAACAAAAGTCTTAAGGGAGAAATATTGTGTGCTTCAAGTCACAAAAAACTGGGTGGCTTGGGCATGCAATGAGGACTAGTGACAATAGAATGTCCAAAATTGTATTTGGATACAAGATGAAACAGAACTTATGTAGGCTACATACAAGATAAAAGAAGGTGCGACCCTGGAACAGGTGGATCAACCAAGTGACTGATGACCTGAGGAAGATATAGGCGTGTGAGGATGGAAAGAAAAATCATAATGAAAAATAAGACGAAATTGTCACAACCACATTTATTAAAACTTCGAGAAACTAGTTTCTGTTGTTACACCATTATCAATCTCAATCCAACTGAAAACTTAAGTACAGAGAAGCCTTATATATACTGTAGCCTTATTATATACTGAGTTGACCTCAGTTGACCTTGATTGCCTTTCAGTGGGCTTCTAATTTTTTAAATTTTAATTTGATTAAATTCTAGCCTTATTACAATTTTTTTGTTGCTTTTTTGATGTTCACAGTGTTTAGTTATTGATTTGAATCGTATTTTTACTTGTTACTCCTCCCACCAGGGGGCGTGACGACGTCAGCGACGATTAAGGTCAGCCTCTTTCCCCCTTTGCCAATAGTATCATTCCATGTACAGTATATATAAGGCTTCTCTGTACTTTAGTTTTCAGTTTGATAGATTGATAATGGTGTAACAACCGAAACTAGTTTCTCGAAGTTTTAATAAATGTGGTTGTGACAATTTCGTCTTATTTTTCATTATGGATACCTTCCACAATATCACCTTCGCCATTACTAAGAAAGTGAAAGAAAAATCAGTGGATAGAGAAGGATGAGGGCATGCAATGATGGAGGCCAGGACCCAATTCTCTTTTCAGCCCTTTTTCATCAGCCATATTCATCATCCATGTCTCAGGTTGCTACTGGATGAAGCAAGGTTTTACAAATCTTGGTACTTTGAAAATTTTGCTTTTGAACAGTCTTGAGAAATTAAAAATTTATCATAATTGGAATTAGCATGAGTGCTGGGAAATCAACATACAAAAAGTAGCGAGAAAAATTTTGTAAATGGAATACTTACCCTGCATTACTTTGAATAGCATATTCATAAATGGTTGAAGGTAGTTTCTCCACATTTGTGGAATCGCATTGGGTGGATTATAATTACAGCAACTTAGCCTGACTGATACCTGGAAAGAATGCTTTGATTGACAAAAGAATAAAGCTGATCGCATATTTGTAGTAAATATTTCTATTTGCATTGGCATTAAAACTTCATTCTATTGATCCATGATAAAAATAATGATAAAATGAATAATAATTATAATAATAATAACAATCAGTTGTTCATTAGATGATAAGATGAACACAAAAAGCATCAACTGTGACCACTGGGAATAGGGGTTAGCAACCCCTATATCAACAATAGGCAAGAGTCATACTTTTTAAACCTTGGTCGTGTTATAAATAACAGGCTAGTGAATATAAACAAATTTTTATTTTCAGAAAGCATGTACACTTATTTTTACTTCCTAACTTAATCACCTTTAATATCAATGCATTTGTCATACCTTCAACAAGCTTTTCAAAACCCTATTCATGAAATGTTGTCACCAATGAATTTGAATGAGTCGACCTTGTCATGAAGTTCCTCAGTAGTTGAAAAGTGCTGACCCTCAAGCCTAAAGTTTATAGAGTTACACTTTAAAAGATCATAATGAATGCATATCTTACATCTTTGGTTACATTGCTTATTGCATTGTTGCAGCAATACTAGAGAAAGAAGCAATATCACATTGTATCATTTATTTCATCATGTAGGTGTGAATGCCGCCTTACAGTGCCATTGTAACCCTACAACTTCTTCAACAATTTCAATGGGAAATTTCTGAACACCCACCATAAAGTCTCAACCTAGCATACTCCCATCTTTTACCTGAAATGAAGAAATGCTGGCTTAGAGGTCAGCACTTTTGCACTGCTGAGGAACTTCAAGACAAGGTCAAGACTCATTCAGTTCACTGGCAGCTACATTTTATGAGGAATGTATTAAAAAAGCTTGTCCACAGGTATGCAGAATGCCTCAACCTCCAAGGTGATTATGTTGAGAAGTAATTATAAGTGTAAATGTTGGTGATAAACTAATTTTTTATATTCATTAGTCTTTTATTTATAGCTATTGGAGATTTAAAAAATTTCATTTGTACTATAGCTGAAAGACAGTAGAATGGCTCCTGACCATCGGCTGCAATCACATACCAATTCTGAATTTGGCAGTAGGAAGAAGATCAACCATAAAATCTGAAGTCACAAGAACTGATTTAGTTCGACCAAGCCTTGTCAGAGAAACTCCTGGAACCTCTCCACATTGATTGGTGTATAGAATTGTCTTGTCTCAGGTCAAGCCAACACCAGAAATGAGTTCAATTATAAAGAAGACAAGGAAGAGAATCGACCAGCTCCAGAAAAATATTTTGTAGACAAGACAGCATGCATCCCTTATTCAGAGTGTGATCAATTTTATTAAGCTGGGGAGACCATTTACCCCCAAGATGAGGCACATATCCCGCCAACTTAGATGTTAACATTACACTTTGGTATGCGTTTCTTGCTCTCTATCAAGCAGCAATGTGAAAAGCAGATAAGGGCTCCAACATTTGCAAAACAGACATTGGTGAAGTGCATGAAGTGGAACAGTGAGAATGAGATGTTTCACTGGAACCCTTCAAAGCTAATTCAAGAGCCTATGCATGCTGTGAATGCAGTATCAACAATTGAGGAGGTTGAAAGATTCTGCAGTTCAATCTAAGAAAGAAGTTCCACCTTTTAGGAGAGATACTCCAGCATTGGATACTTTCACTACCTTTTGTAGGAGACTTGGAGGTGAAGCTGAGGAGTGCTCACCAGTCAGTAAGGAAGAGGTTAGAAAGGTGGTCAAAGGCATGTAAAACTTTGCCTCTACAGGTTCAGATAGCATAAATAGGTGGAAAAAACATCCAGCCACTCATAGTCATCTGGCAAGTTGAGTATCAACTCCTATTTGGCCATCACTCAGTTCAAAGCTGGCTGGTGGAGGGCTGCATAATTCTTATTCCAAAGAATGGAGACTTGTCTGACCCAAAAAACTTCAGGCCTATTACCTGTCTGAATGTCTGCTATAAGGTCTTAACATCAATCATTAGGAATATGATTTTGCAGAACATTCAATCAGTATGGCAGCAGATGTTTGAGCAGAGGGGCTTGAGCAAAAGAGGCATGGCAGGATGCAAAGAGAGTATACAGGTGGGCAAATGTTTTTCACAAGACTCTGTGAGCAATATAAGTAAAACCTGTTCATTTTGTGCACCAAATAATTCAGAGTAATTGGTAGAAATATTCAATAGTTCATATGAATTGGAGGTTGCATGAATATGCCCCTCCTTTCAAATATTTCCACAATTGTGAGATCTTCCAAAAGCAAAGATAATAGTTATTATTACTTTCAGGAATAATTACTTGCGTTTATTCTGTTAGAAGTTGTTAAATTTTACATTCTTGTATAACAGTACTTACAGGAATTCACTATAAATAAAAAAATATTTTGTGCACCTATTTTTGAAATTTCTTATACACAAACAATAATAATAATTGACAGAAAAAAACATTCCATGGGTAGCTGAGAATAGGTTCAACAAAGAAACAAACAATTCAGAAGATTTATTTGATTTTACTTACCATGAGAGCCTTGGAATGAGCTCTAAAGAATTCCAAAGCATTATGCTTCAAATCTGTTGATCCACTTTCTCTGCAAGAAGTTGGAACCTAACATGCAACAAATAAAAATCTTAATTTTAATTAACAAATAAATCTGCATTTATGCATAAAATCATGTACACTTCCAGAATTAATTTTGTTCAAAATGGGGGAAAATTTACTTTTAAAATAATAAATTTAAAGACTGGGAACTCGATCAACTTGTCTAGTGAAACTGGGATTATAACCAGGATGATAATTATAATGATGATTCGATTGATGAGACATTCTTAGAAATTCCTGATTGCATCGATTTGTTACAATCATTAAAATCCATTCAGCTGGATCCAGACTGTGAACAAAACCCCATAACGTAACCCCATGTAGCATCACTCCCTAGCAAGCTCAACTGATTGTAACATCGCCCTGTTATAGCACATCAAAAATACAATGATAAGATGTTATACAAGAATATTACAATCAATTGATTTTGTTACAGAGTGATGCCATGCCATGAGGTTATGTTACAGGGTACAGGGTATTGTTTACAGTCTGGAACCACCTTTGAGAGCTTTTCCAATTACATTAAACAAAGATTAGTCAATTCCATGTTTTTGTTTGAGCATTGGACTGATTTTGTGGCTATTCTTGTCAGATTTACTTTCAACAGTAGTGTTGAAAATGCCACATTTGCTTTCAACAGTACTGTTGAAAATGTGACAAGTACATCCAAGAAACTGGCCCAGTACTCAAATAAAAAGTAAAATTGACAAACTGTCATCTTTGTTTAATGCCTGATATATGACGTGTGTGAGAGAAGTAATGACACTGATTTTATACTAAGATATTACCTTCAATTTGAAATAAATTTGCAATTTGATCTGCACTAGTTTATGAGCTATAACTATTTATAATGAAAAATCATGGTAAACAGCATACAGTATCACAAGGATTAATCTTCCCCCTGATGACTCAATAATTATTTTGTAACTTCGCTGAATCATACAGGTGAGCTTACCAGAGATTTGACTCAAGATCAGTTTGCCAACCAGTTCCAACATACCCTTCCTGAACATTCCTTTTGTCCATGTTTGTTCATCAGCAATTTCAAATAACATACTATACATTAGTAAAAGCTCTATAGGAGTGGACAATATTCCAAAAATTTTCTTCAAGAAACTACTTCCTATTATACTGCCTACTGTTACTCATATATTCGATTTTTCTCCACAGTCTAGTGTATTTCCTGAAACAAGGAAACACTCCATAGTATAGCCTATCCCTAAAAATAAAAATCCAACCATTTCTTCTGAATTTAGAGACATTCACATTCTATGCCCTATTCCCAAAGCTTCTGAGCATATGGTTCATAGACAGGTTGTCAGCTATTTTTCTAGCTTTAACTTGTTTTTTTTTTAATTTCAGTCTGGTTTCCATCCTCACTATAGTATCTGTACTGCCCTTATAAAAATCCTAGATATCAGAGCTGCAATGGACAGAGGCAAGGTACATTGCTATTGCAATCTGACTTCAAGTTTTGTGATTACACTATTCAATGGTTCTTCTTCTATCTCAATTTTCGCTATCAGGCTGTCTTGGGGTTCCCCAAAGATCAGTCAAGGTACCTCTCCTTTTTTCTGTCTATATAAATAATGCTGCAATGATATTTTCCTCCTTATCATATCACCTTTTTGCTGATGATCTTATCATGTACCTTGATTTCCCTATTGATCGTTTTTTATCATCTGTAGATGATGCTAATATGGATATTTCCAAACTTGTAGAATGGTCTGATGCACTTGGACTTATATTGAATACAGCCAAAAGCAAGATTTACTGTGAAAAATTAGTGTATTTTGATTGTGTGTGTGTTTTTGCTATTGGGTTGTTCAACATTTTTTATTCAGAATTAAATTTTCTGTAAGTTAACCTAGACTGATGAATCAACTAAATTTGGTGAGTTCTAAAATCTTTCCTAATGGTATTCCTTATTCCCATTATGTCCAAATTCTAGGTGTTTTAATCAATTGTTCTTTGATTTGGCATGAGCAAACTACTCATACATGCAACTGAGTGTTTGGTGGGATGCATCAACTCAAGAGGATTAGAAAATATTAGCCTAGGTCTGTCAGAGTGGAATTGGTGACTTCTTTGATCTTTCCATTCCTCAATTATTGTTGCACTGTCTATAACAACCTTACAAACAAATTGGATCTTTGGCTGCAGCTGTCTCTGAACTATGCTGTATGCTTTCTATATTATACCAGATGTGATTTAACACCATTTATTTACACTGGTTGATTGATTTCATTGATTTGCACTGACTGAAGTTGAAAGAGCGCAGAAATTTCTTCTTTTTTTGTCTAACATAACCTTTTAATTATGAAGGAGGCCCATACTATCTTTCTGAATCCTTATAAGGTTATAACCTTAATGCTGTTGACAGACATGAATCCTGGTCGTCACACCAGATACCACAGCTACACTCTGCAGATACCATTGCATCACACAGCCAATTTTAATTATTCTTTTGTAGTGACAACATCTAGACTATGGAATGAATGCAGGCGGGCCGCTTAGCGCAGTTGGTTGGGGCGTCGCAACTTCAGCTAGCTGTCATTTAAGTGGTCGTGGGTTCGAATCCCGCTCCACCATCAGGCATTTATGTGTAATCATTCACCTCATTACCCACGCACAAGTCTCAGACTCATGTGGGCATCATCAGCATTAAAAAAAAAATTACCTGAGAATAACATCGTATTGGGATTTCTCAATACCTTTGGAAAAAACCTTTTTGGCTACTTGAACTATTATCAAAGAAATGAACTATAGTTAGACACTTAATTCTGTATTCAAATAGTTTTTCTTCCTTTTGTTTTTTCATCTATTTGGAGACGAATGTGTAGGATATTTCAAACTATGAAAATTCAATGAGATATGAAAATGGTTGCAACGGGAAGTAATAGTAATACTCTTCTTTTTTTCTGTGTCATCTCTCTTTTTCATCCCCTTTTCTTTTCTAATTTGATTGAATTGTAGCCATTGGTTATGTACATATAAATTTACTGTTCTTATTGCATTGTATCTCATGTATTTTTTTATTCATTGCATTACAGTTATATCAACTGTACATGTTGTTAATAATTTTGTTGGAACATTCACTTTGCTTTTTATAAGATTATTATTCATGAACCAGCATAAAAGCAGTTATCTACAACATAGGTATGCAGTTAAAGAATTAATTTGATATATACATGAAGTAAAGAATAAAATTCAATTTAATATAACAGCTTTAGCAGATCAACTGGCAACCGAAAGGTTTTCAAGTGAATCAGAAAAGCTATTGTGAAGTAAACAATTGAAAAATAATTTGTTAAGAGATCAATAAAGTAGAATTTTCAAGTGCTGGAAGTAAAAATATTAAGTCTTATTAGGTGGAAGAGGAAAGAAATAGAATTAGTTTTTAGTTAATGGATGATAATATTTATAGAAGATAAGAAAAAATACAGAGTTTATGTCTGATCACCAGAAGATAATTTCCTTGGTTACAAAAGTCACTTGAGGACAAGCCCGATGAAAAGTGGAGCTTCTCCGATAAGAGAGAGAGAGAGAGAGAGAGAGAGAGAGAGAGAGAGAGAGAGAGAGAGAAGAGAAAGAAAGAGAGCGAGTGTGTGTGTGTGTGTGTGTGTGAAGGGGGAGGGAGAGACAGACAGAAAGGGATTGAGGTTCTCTTCAATTAAGTTGCTAGTAAGCTGCTATTAAGTTTGAGAGCTGATTTTGAGCAAGAAGAATTAAAAAATAATACAACTGGTCTAATCAGAATATTATCACGTAATTAAGGTTGATCAAACATTCTTGGCAGATATGGGTTCATAACTGTAAGATATTTGGTCTTCTGTGAAACTGAAATATGCATAACTGAAACAAGCCCGTTTAACATGAACATTTGGTTTTTTTTGTAGATTACGTCTAGGAGACTCCAGTTAAGGAGTATAAGACAAGTCAGATCAACAATATTATACACTAGATACCATAATTACTTCAATTAGTTGAGATGAGGCTTAATTTTGATGTGAAAGGAACTCTTGTACACTATAAAAAGCTTTATCAACTAAATATTTCTTCAATTGTTTTTTAAATATTTCTATATTTTCAAGACTCTTCAAAAACTGCGGTAGCTTGTTGTAGAATTTCCTACCAATATAACTAGGTTTTTGTTTGAATAAGCTACTATTGTGACTCACCAAGTGATAATCTCCTCGGCTTCTTGTATTATAATCATGTACATCAAGATTTTGATTAATATCATTCGTTTTTACATATAAAGTAGCTTCATACACATATAAGCAGGGTACAGTTAGGAGACCAAGTCTCTTGAACAACGGCCTACATGAATCTAATCTATTTACTCTTTCTATACACCTAACCGCTTTCTTTTGGATCTTAAACACCCTATCAAGATTTTGTTTTGATGAATTACCCCATACTAAGATAGCATAGTTTAATAGAATATGTTTGAAATTTTAAGTAATACTTGCTTTGTATTGATAAATCATTCCTGTAACTAGGGGGCGTGTCTAGTGTCGGCCAACAACAGACCTCCATTGTAGAGTTCAAACTTTGAGAGGTTTCTAGCCTATTAACGTATTAACCAATAGCATTTGTCTAAGAAGGGTTTATATATTCGGCTACTCTGTATTTTAGTTTATTTAAATTGTTAATGAAAAGTTGAAACCATAGTCTTTCGAGTTTTAATAATTAAAGTGGTTTGGACAACTTAGTCATATTCATTAAAATTATGATCTTGTTTTGAAGGAACTGACAAATCAAACTGACAAATTTATAGAACATAATTTATTAATTTCGAATTTCTCAAAGTGCTATTAATTATACTGAGGACTTCCGCAATGGCGGATATTGATAACAGTATTGAATCAGCCATTTCCATCATCTATTCAATGCTGCTGTCAATATCCGCAACTGTGGAAGTCCTCAGTATGATTAATAGCACCTTGAGGAATTCGTTGAGCAACGATTTTGTTGAGTAACTTACATTGGAAGGTCGACGCTCCATGAAACCGTCATCAAACATTTGATAAATGCTTTCAGATAGATGGTCATCACCCACATGAGCGTGACTGGAAATTAAGAAAAAATATAATAATGTAATTTTGAAATTTCAGAAGAGCTATCAAAGAGAATAATAATGTTTATTTTCACTTTATACTGACATGCAGAGCAACTGTAAATTTGAAATTGAAGATTTTCTTACATGAGGCAGAACTTATTTCCAGGCAGGGAACCCTGGTTGATGTTGCAATCTGTTGTCTAGTATTCAAACAGTGACAGACTCAAAAGAGTGAAATATTGTACAAGAAATGGATAGCCCTACTCATTATCAATGTTGTAATTGTATATCACAAGAGGGGTTCCAAGGGTAACATACATATGTTTGAAATCTATGCTTGGAAAATATAAAGTGAATCAGTAATAGGATGAATCAGAAGTATAGTTTTAGATTCAATGGAGAAATTCATACTTACTTTAATGAAATGCCACCACCTTCAATGCTGAAAATGAAATCGAAACCGACTTCTTGTATCAGATTGAAAAGTTTGTTTGCTACAGGTGAGCTGCTCAAATCGTTTGTAGCAAATGCATTAGCAACTGGATTCATTGAGTTTTCAGCAGCATGACAGTTGAGTTCAGCTTCTAAATGGTCGAAATGGGAGCTGAGAACAGGTATGATGTGAATAACAGTGTTGTTTAGTAGTTTACGATATAATAGCTCTTTAGACTGGTAACCAGATGTTAGGTGCATTGCAAGCCTGAATGCTATCTCTCTTCCAGCTGGTTCAGTATCATATAGACCACCAAGTATCAATATGTTCAATTTTCTCTCATTGGGTGCACCTATCTGTGGAAACAACATGCACGATGTTATTCTATGAATAAATAAAAGAGGATTGCAACAAAAACTACAACAACAATACTGCAGTCAACAGGAATCTTAGGCAAGCAATCTGAACTCCACTTACTGATGACAGCTTACAAATGGGAGAGACCGGGGTTCGCACATTGTCAGTTTTGCTCCCGACCCGAGCTGTAGTTGTGGAACTTCTGAAGCACATGCAAATAACAAAAAAGAGGGTTCCCTTACACTCTCGAATTGAAAACTCAATGCCACTCATCCTAACTGGAATCTATATTTGTATTTCTATATCATCAAGAATTAAGTCTTGTATTTCTATCAAGATTATTGTAGGATTTTATTGAAGAGAATCACAATTTATTGAGTATCAAACAATTCAATTACAATAAAGAACTGGTATTTTTTTATAAAAGCAGAGCTTTTGAAATAGTCCATACTACGAAGGCAGTTACTGTTCCTACCAGTCTACCAGACTTTTAAAATTATATAACAAAGCATGATTGTCCCTAGAGCGACCCATCAATATTTTGACCAGGGTCTGACCTGGGAATTGTCTTTGAAAACATTTGCTATTCTCTACTTCCAGACAGTCCAAATAAACAATAAATTTCACCTTTCATAAAGTAGTTGGGATTTGTAACAGTTAGTATGATTATCTATGGAAAAATAAAGTTTTAAAAAAATATTTTTTCCACAAGCATTCTGCTTCTGTTGATTTCTGCATAGATATATAGATGGATCATTGAAAATCGAATTTTAGGAAATTATTGGGCATAGTGGTGACTAGTTTGTTCAAGTTTTATTTCATTCTACAAGACTCAGTAAAACAAGCTGAAAATTATATGGGTTTACCTGACTTGAAATTTTCAAATATGGTGCCCCAAATGAGGTGATTTCAAACAATGAAAGAGAAGGCTCAAAAGAGTCAATGATTCTCAATTTGTTCGCAATTTCTTCCTTTGTTAGGAATTTTTTCATGGCGGCAATGCTTGAAGTTTCTCCAAAATCGTGTTCAATAGCCCATGATCTGAAGTCATTCCTTAACAATGTGAAGTTGACAGATATTCCAACATGGTTGTCTGGGACCACTACAGTTTGTTGTTCTGTATCGTATCTGTGAATATTGCAACAAAATTATCAACAACATGTACATATTGGACAGTTAATATAACTAAATAGGCAATTAAAGTAGAGAGATCGATAATTGGCAAGCATTTTATATTGTATGATTTTCTATAATGGAAAATTAAAATTGAATGAATTTAATTTTGCTTTATAAAGCACAAATTAACAATATATGGTAGTTACAAAGAAACAGCTTAATGCAGAGTATTGGAAAATTCTACCTCAGCTAAAAAAGTAATTTTAAATATATGTTCATTTATTGGCCTAATAGATCAAATTCTCGCTTTTTACAATTTAGAAAATAGTTGAATGCTGAAAATGATCAAGAATGAGTGAGCATTATCTATGATGTGTTAGTAAGGGTAGCTAGATAAGGAATTTTATATTATGCTAACCCTATCAAAAGAGTTTTCTTCTATAGGAAAGAAAACTGTTTATAATTATTTATGAATAGCCAATTTTGATTTTTTAGAGCTGAACAAAAAATTTCAGCCCGACAATTGAGCTATGCAAATGAAAAGTGAGAAGACTGCAGTTGCTTTAGTCTGAAATTCAATACTGAATATGTACAGTCTAAAATTGAATTTTATTCTTACCCAGGTGCTGAAGCTGAAATTTTATACTTTCCAGGTGCCAATAATCTCCAGTAATCCCCATCAGCAGCACTTTTCACTACATGATCAATACCTTCAACCAGGATGGTTGCATCAGCTATTACACTACTACTAGTGCTACGTACAAACCCATATACTCCTCGATGTACCTAGAAAAAAATGGAACATGGAAAGCAAATAATTTAAACAATGATGGAATGTTTGTGTACAAACTTGCAGGTGGTGGAAAGGCATTTCATAAATTTTCATAGATTAGACCTTATATCACAAAATCAGAAACATTTATTGGTTTAAACCATTATATTAATAACAAGTTTACTGGAAGAAAATATGGAATTCGAATGAGAAGAACGTATCCAATTGGATGGGAAAGATTTGCATGGAAAGATGAAAAGTACCTCTACGAAGTCTTCAGATTTCTTCATTGACTTGAAAAAAGTCAAATGTCACTGCGAATTGATTGGAAGAGCATGTTTGAATAAAAAATAGGATTATTAAACTGAATTGAAGTTTATCTGATATAAAAAATTACATGACTACAAGTCAACAAAATGAATATGGAAAGATCAAAGCAGAATATTAATGGTTGATTGATCAACTTTATTCATAACTTTTCTATCTTTATTAAGGGTGGAGTTGGAACTCAAGGTCCTCTTTACCACTCAACTCTAATGCAGAGAAATAAATAAAAAAAATAGTAAGCATGTATAATTTTTGCTCAAAAATCTCAAAAAATATCAATATATTGAACTGTGGTTGAACTCTGAACTGTGATTGGGTTTAAGAGAACTTCCAAATGAATATTCTTGAACTGAAAAAATCAAGTTATATTTTCTCAAGTAACATTTTCTAGTGAGAGTAACTCATCCTTCAAATTTCCTAGTTAAAATCTTGTGATAAAAGCAGTTTTTGCAAAAGCCAGTTTTATCTACACATTAAATTGTTATAATTTAGTCTTGATGAATAAATAAATCATAGAAAGAAAAAGAGCAATTAAATCAACAACCTTCAACAACTTTCAACAACCTTCCAATATTTTCGAATTAGCAGCTTGAGCAGTTCAAGTTGTATTTTTAAGATAATATTTACAGAATCAATTGCTAAAGCTTACCTGTTCAATGTAAGTAAGTAGAGGCTCACGATTCTCCATCCAGAATGTAGGCAAACGAGAAGTAGAAGGAAATTTGTCACATCCCATTTCTATTGTTAATTCAAAACAGTTGGAAGCTAAATAATTGTAGTCTTGCATTCCTCCACTTACAGTGTACCACTGTGCACCATTCACTATTCCGCCAGTGAATTTTTCTTTTGGTACATCTGGACAATTGGCTAGACCCTTGTGCATTCTGGGGTGGGCCTAGACACAACAAGGATACCATAAATCAACATTATTAGAATGGCAATTAGCAAAGAAAACTTTCATAGTAGGTTATGATATTGACTGGAAGTCAAATTAGAAGGGTGTTATTGTCAATTGAAATGAAATAATCTCATAGAAACTAACATTGCATTTCTTGAAAGTAGTTGATTTTATTTAACTTGCACCAGGATTGCATTTTAACGCCTGATTTGTCAGTATTATGAGCAAAAGAGCATTGTGATATACATATGTGAGTAAAATAATACAGTTTTATAATACACTATAATACAGTTTCAGTTTTTATAGAACATTATTCAGTATGTCGCCGTTGAAAACATCACACATAAAGTTTGATATAGAATACACCACTTTTATCCTTGAACAGAAGCAATACACAGAAACATTGATTTAAATAGTACAAATGTCTTGCCACCATCAGCAGCCATCAGGAAGGTCGAAGTTTCTTTGTTCTTCCTACACCTTTTCATATCTAACTACTGTATTTATAATTAATTATCCTTGATTATAAATAATCAATCAGATAAGTTGATTGAAAATTGAATATTCAAACAAGTGAAGATTTGTCATAAAAATTGAACAATTAAAGTGATGACTAAAGAGAAAACATTTAATACATTTCTCAAGATTCTTATCTTTTCAGTTACAAGAAAAAAATACACAATTTTTACTGTGCAATTCAACATTTTTGGACCCAAAAGGTTAGAAAATGTGTTTGATCTAGGAACAGAAAAAGTGTACCACATGCATCTTAATATCAATTTACAAAACAAAAACAGAAATTTATTATTTAAAACGTTAATATGCAGATGAGTAGGAATTTGCAATGTTGAGAAATAATCATAGAGAATTTGATTCCAAAAACTACAGGGAATTAATACACAGATTTAGAATTGAAAAGTCAAATTAATATCACTGCCAGCATACATCTATCAAAGTAATACAGAAGCAATTAAAAATAAAGTGCAATAGTTACATTTGCGTAGGTTTTAGCCAGCAAAATGAATATATCATTATCAGGGCTGGTATTTGTTCCTTTGCGCATCATTTGATTATCATCATAAGGGTAGTTTGCAACCAGCGCTCCTCCATGTAAATTAGCTGACAGAACAAAGGGATATTCCTTCAACCATTTCATAACTGCTAAGGTTTCAGGCTGGTGTTTGAATCCCTATAAAAAAGTACAAACAATAACAGGTAAAATTGGTGTTCAAAAATTATATACAATATGATAAGTTTATATAGAACATTGCGCTAAAATACTATACTTTTTTCAATAAACATATTGTTATTTTTATTATTTAGTCATCAATTACATCGAGTGAGTTTACAAGCAACTCACCAGCGAACTGACAATCTGATTGTAAACTTGTCCAGTGTAATCTTCTTCACTATCCAACTATGAATAATGAAAGCTTACTTGCTGCTTGATGGATTGTTAACTAATAAGATGGCCCAATATAATCGAAGCTTTAATGAACTAAGACTAAGAGCTAATAGTAACTATTACCTATTAACTATTTAAAGTCGAATATGAAAAAGTACTCATTTTTAAACAAGTTGAAAAATAATGTTTTTTAAAATACGAAATTAAAGTTTTGTAGATTAACTAAAGATAATTTTACATCTTATGAGGCCAGACTCCCTAATACACATATATTACCAAAAAGGTGATTACTAATAATGTACAAACTCGAACTGAGTGGGCTCCATTGCAATTCATACACAACTTTGTACAAAACTTTACACAAAATTATGAATGAAGTATTTAACAACTGTCTCCTTTCAATTATTTTCCATTATGCATACGATTTCCAATAATTACCTGTTCAAAAGTATATTGATCAGGAAAATCTCTATTCAGATCCACATTATTGGCATTATGACGACCAATAGAACTTGAAGTATCACCTGAAAAATATGCATACAATACGATATGAATGACTCACTAGTAATAATTAAATTTCGGGAACAACTTAAAAACAACACAATCCCCTACATAAAAATAATATTGTACAGTATTTCTAAGGAGAACCTTCTGATGCGAAAGATTATCAGACAAAATGTGAGTCTATTACCACTTTAAGTCTGTTTTATCTTAGTTTTATAGTCATGATACAACTTATTTAAGCTCTTTTTTCTTTCATGGGTTTGAACACTTTTTTTTAACCTACCCTCATATTTAGAAAAGTCTCTAGCAGTTCAATGTATCTTTGCTCATGGTTTCATGGGTGTAGTGAGAGCTGTGGCAAAGAAATAAGTACCAAGAGGTGTCAGGCAGTGGCGGCTTGTTTTACAAAATTATGGAGAAGGACATCTATGCAAAACAATGCATGACCCGGAGGGGCGATAAAAGCATAAAATCAATATTTTTAAACAGCATTGAAAATAACTATATAGGCCCATGTGTTGTGGCACTTGAATTTATTTTTTAATTCTAGATTTGCCCCTGCCCAAAACTATATACTTTATGCCATGAAATTAGGCAGCTCAAAGAAATTGTGGTGTAGCAGAAAAACCAACTGACTGGTGACAAACCAAACAAGTTCTAGCATCAGACTTGTAGACTAGGCAACATGGTATGAGGAGTGCTGCCAATTTGTGCATTGAGGTTGGTGATTCTCTGCTATCAGCTGCTAACATGGTCCCATATTTGACAATAACACAATTTTTCAGAACTTCCCAATTTGGTGGTGTGAACTACAGTGCAGTCCTAGTTAACAGCAATGAGGTGCATTCTAAAGACCAACCTTGCATTCTTAGTTCCGATAGTTCCTGAGTTAGGGCTATGTCAATATTGAGAAATAGTCATTTTCCAAGTTTAGAGATAGCTATCTATGAATACTATCCCATCAAGTGAAATTCCCAATTATTGTTGGAATTTGACATGCTACATATTATGAATTTGTATTGACTTGAGCTGAGAATTATAATTAGATATCACTCAATGGGGTGTGACTAATAGTATGAAGTCCTAGTAACCTGGGAATGTCCTCAATAGTATTTTTATTGAACTTTGACCCTCACTGTGATTCAGAATTCACCAGGTTCTGGTAAAATCACATTTAAACAAATATTAAACATGCTATAACTTTTGGACCATTTTATCCCATTATTTGATTCAATCAAATTTTTAATTATTCATACATGAATGTTTCAGCAGGAATGGATCATACTACAATAGCTGATTCCTCTCATCAAAATAAAGCATTGAAGCATAAGTCTAACAACACTTTGATACAGAAATAAAGATGGCTAAAGTTGACAACAATCCCCAACAATTTTCTAATTCATAAATCTTTAAGGGCTTCATTCAAGTGTATGAATGTTTTATGTGAAATGGGCTGAAAATCGAATAAAACATGTTACAAATCTGTAACTACCGAAATTATTGAGCTAATTTACAAAAATAGCCTTAAAACAAGTTTTTTCAACTTTCAACTGGAATAAATTGGCCAAGTTATTAGTCAATTATCCAATATTTTTGCCAGCATAAATTGTAGAGAAAATGATACTGAAAATAAAATTTAATAAAGAAAATAAAAACCTTGTTTCATCGTTGACTTATATCTTTATCCTACATCTATATTTGACGAAGTTTCTAGCAGCCCAATAACTTATATATTTGCATTTTTTATCTTTATATAACTTTATATTATAGTTTGGCATGCAAGTAATATCTAAAATGGAGATGAAATGATGAAAAAGATTCTATTATTCAAATTAACTATTAATATTTGCAATGAATTTTTCTACCTTCAGTAGACACTTCATAGCCATCTGGATTGAGTGAAGGCATTAGATGTATACGAGTGTTCTGCACAAGTTTAGTAACCCTTGTATTTGAACCGAAGTTTTGGCACAGATATTCGGCAAGAAGGAGAAGCATCTCCCTGCCAACAGTCTCATCTCCATGCATATTTGCGACATATTTGAATTCTGGTTCACCTGCACGACAGAGACAGAAACATCATTGAATTGTGGTGATATAAATTAATCCATTTGAGGGAGTATCAGAGGGCACAACATACTTTTTATTCTGAAGTAAACATAATACTGACATTTTCATTTAGGATAATTAAAATAATACAATTCTGAATTGTAAATCTACTGAAATATAATTTAGAACAGAATATGGACTAATCGACTTTTCAAAGTGTAAATAAATTCATCAAATGGAATTCGCAACCTCACACCAAGGAATCAGAACTTCAGTCTCACACGTTAGTACGGCACCGTAGTAACTTTAAAGTATTTTAACTGAATTGAACTCGTGGTTATAACTAATGTGCATCAAAAGTTTTCTTGCACTTAAGGTGAATCAGCTGATAGATGAGATGAATTAACAAATTGGATTGAGCCAGACTGAACTAATCTAGATGCGATCAGTCTATTTTTTTATCATAACTATTTTTATTTTTGACTCCCCAAGTTCAAAATCAATAGGGTTATTACTTAAACTATATGGAAGCTACTTTCAATAGTCTACAATTTTAATTTGAAAGATATTGCATGGACTGATTAATACTAACATTTTTAACTCTATTACAATAATTGTAGGCCCAAGTTTTTTTCGGAGGATGAAGCCCACATAGTTCTGAGACCTGTGCGTGGGTAATGAATTGGATGATGGTGATTGATGAGTTGGACCTACAGTTTTAGGTGGGTTCCGAACCACCGGGAAGTGAATTTACAGCAGAGAACAGTCTTTTTTGCTGGCCAATCCAATCGGTCACCGTTACAAAGATGGCCCAGGAGTTTCGTAGCTTATCTCTGAACAGATACCTGCTATGACACTCGGCTATCACTTCCCAAAAACTAAAACTAATAATTAAAACTGTACTTATTGATTGATGATAGAATTCACTGATAGCAGTTGCAGGCCCTACTAAAACGTTTTAAGACCTTATACTTTTTTTATTTTTATTTCTTATTTCTGATGATGCCAACATGAGTCCGAGACTTGTGCGTGGGTAATGAGGTGAATGATTGCTCATACAGATGCCAGACGGAGGAGCGGGAATCGAACCTACGACCGCTTAAACGACAGCAAGCTGAAGTTGCGACGCTTCAACCAACTGTGCTAAGCGGCCCGCCAATACTACAAAGCCATGATTTCCAAATCCTACAAGGATGATATTCAAGTATTTTATAGAATAAAAAGCAGAATAATGCATGAGCTAGATTATAAATTACAACAATTATAGGCTTGCATTTGTAACAGCTCTTTTGTGAGTAGTACAGGGGTTAATTTCAGTGGGAACGCAAGGGAACGGCGTTCCCTTACCTCTCAAGAGTGCCGGAACGCAAGGGAATGCACAGTTTGCGCCAATCTGATTCCGAAGTAGTTTCATCTCGCTATCTATTCAGATATGAATAAATATTGCGAATTTTGTAAAAATTTTTGCAAATCATGCGAAATTTTGAAAAAATAATAATAAAGTACTGTAGCGTAGAGCGAAGCGCCCTATATTTTGTTATTTACAGTTAGTTTTGTATTGTTATTTGTAGTTTCTCCTTTTAAAAATTAACAAAAAACTGATTTTGTAGGCACCGAGGTGTTAACGGGGTGGGGCGTGGGGATGAGGGAATGTTTAATTAGGTCTTATTAGAAAATAGAGATGGTGGTTTATAAGAATAAATAAGCGTTCCCACACCTAAAAGTTTAGAAATTAAGCACTGGAGTAGTATCGGACGCGTTTCAGGACCTGATTCCACCCTCAGCGAACAGATAATGGTGTAATGACGAGCAGAAGATAGTGATGAATACTTGTTTCAATAATTTTATTTGCACAAGCACACTAGTGTTCTATTTGCACAAGGGTGTGATGTTCGCCAAATAAACAAATCAAAGTTAATTGTTTCTCTCTTCATTTCTGAGCTCTGGTTCGCTCTCATGTGTTAAATGTAAATCTAGAGGACTCTATTTCATTCTATCGTCTTCTGGAAAGTACTGTGTCAATAGAAAGATCTGGAATAGAAGTCTCTGGAAACAATGCTCTTTATAATTAGGATGCATTCGCTTGAAGTCAGACAGTCTTCATTCAGCATTCCTGATGAGAAGTTCATATGTGACAGTTATTTCCATGGCAGATTGCTTATTCTTCATTTGTGTCATTACAACGCAGTGCTTTATTCAGAACAAATGAGTTCAGCATTTCAAGTGTGATCTTAAATTGACAGTAATTGTGTTAAGATTGTTAGTGATACCAAACTTCTTCTGGACTAGTGTCAGAGAGGGGTTAGTTCATTATTGAGTTATTGAACAGTTCATTGGGCATTTATCAATAATTGTTATTGACAGTTATTAACTAGTTTTTGAAAGTAATTAATTTTGTTATTGATAGTTGAAAGTTACTGAACGGTTTGTTTCTCTTATTGATTTTCTTGTGTGTTAAACTCAAGTTAATTGTGTAGATAAAGTTTGGTGTGTTGGTTTCAAGTGTTGCCAGCATCATTTTAGTGTTAGAACCCATAACAATACATACTCTGAGAAGAAGCGGCCGGTACTACTCACAAAAGTAAGTGCTGTTGTAAATGCAAGCCCAAAATAGTATTTAATGTCGATAGAACCAAAAGTTCATGTTACGATGAAAACTATTGGAAAAATATAATTTCACAAATCAATTTATTCAGTGCTGTGGTATGGCTCTTTAATATGAACTCAAATCACATAGTTGATTTTGCTCAATATATTAAAAGGTATACATTGAGTTATATGTCAACATTGTTTGGCTAATTATATTGCTGTGGGCTGGTTGAGGAGGGAGGTCATTAATTATGCAGTGATTAAACACATTACTTCGGAAAAAGAATAAAGTTGCCTGAGTAAAAAAGCTTGGAAAAATTGTATAAAACATTTTAGTGAAAATTTATTCCTGGATTTCTTGTTCCATGACGAACTGCGTTGTTAATATTAACTTTTCAAGTGGATTCAACGACTAGCAGTCAAATTTGACTGCAAGTCGTTGAATTCACTTGAAAAGTTAATATGAAAATTTATGTTTAAGATAGGTTGAATAAGGGTAAAATTTGAGTGGAAGTAATTTGATTTTATAAGAAGTAAGTGAGATTGAGAAAGTTGTGTTTTATTTGAAAGTTGAAAGAAATTGTTCATGTTGAAAGCAAAATTTGAATAGTTCTAAGAGATCGTTTCTGTTGTAGTTCACGTGTCTCGGCATCTACAAAAGTTCTCAATTTCTCAAACATTTCGTTTTCTATGAAATGGAAATTGAGAATTTATTTATAATTTTGTTTACGTCCATTTATCTTATGTCTGATTACAATGTATAATATTATATTGTCATTGTCTTATTGCAATGTAATTCAACAATGATCAATATTTGCCTTATTTTAATATTTGAAGAAATAACGTTTTCTGCAGGTTCAAAGTAGACACAAAGAAAAAATTGTAGCTGTATTGAATATTCACAACAACTATATACTGGTATACTGGTTTCAAAAATATCAAGCTTCAAAGTAATTTGTATTATAAAAAAGTTTGTAGCCTATGTCTCCCATTTGCATCCTATCATTCAAGAGTATATATTTTTCAAAATTATATTATTTCAACAATCAACAGATGGTGATCTTAAAAACTAGACATAAGATTTATGCCTACTATCATATCATTCAATTTATGAATTGATCAATAATACACCGTACAATAAAGGCTACTATAGAAAGTAAACAGTTGTGTTTTCTGAGTGTATTTTTTATTGTTTATTTATTAATGTTATCAATTAATCTAAAAATAAATCAATATCAATTTATAAAATAGATGAAAGAGTAGAGGAAGATTACCTGGTTCATGCTTAGTAGGATTGTCAGATATAATCAAGACGTACAGCTCTCTCCCTTGAACGCTCTTACCAATCGTATAGAGATGAGTTATTTCTGGATATTCTTCAACTAAGTTTTTCAATTTGTCCTCAAGTTCACGATAATTATGGTATTTGAACTCCTGAGGTAAAATGAATCCGTATTCATCGAACATTGATTTCTTGCTTTTATCCACCAATTTGGCTGTAAAAATTGATATTATTCAATAAGAGACGAATCAAAATTCAAACAAAAATTCTGAGTGAAGCCTGTAAATTCTTACAAGCAGAAACTTTTTGTTGGGAAATTTCTATTAGAACCTTCATTCAACAAGAAACAAATCAAAATTCAAACAAAAATTGTAAGTGAAGCCAGTTAACTCCCCAAGTAAGAAACTTCCTTTTAAGAAATTTCTCTTCCTTTAGACCAATAAAATATTATTCATCCATTTATTCTATTAGCACCTTTATTCAAGGATTAATGATAAAACCATTGCTTTCATAGCAAAACATAGTTGTAAAGATTTACTTATGAAGTATGTTATCATACGAGTAGCTTTTCTACTTCTGATAGTAATTTATATGCTGCTAGTAATACACTAGGGGTTGACGTTTCTGATCTGGATAAAAGCATTTTTCCTAGCAACGGAACTGCCTATATCGGCTCATATCTCACAAGCTAGTTTGAAGTAATTGACAATTTAACAAACTGACAAATATACAGAAACAGAATTTATTAATTTCTAATTCCTCAAAGTGCTATTAATGGACAAGCCTAAAATGAACGCTGCTATGCAGAAGGGTCACTGTAGTCTAGTGGTTAAGGCGCCCGACCGGCAATTGGGAGGTCCGCGGCTCGATTCCCATCGGTGACTGATATTTTTTTACAGTAGCGTTCATTGATTTCCTTCAGCTATTCAATGCTGTTGTCCATATCCGCCATTGCGGAATTCTTCAGTATGAATTAATAGCACTTTGAGTAATTCGAATTTAATAAATTCTGTTTCTGTATATTTGTCAGTTACTTCAAACTAACTTGTGAAAAAATCATAGTTTGCTGTATTTAATAATGATTTAAATTATGTCATTCTAGTAATTTTTATTTAACTTGAATGATCATTTTTTCTGAATATCTTGTTCGAGCTTGTGAAAATAGTTTTTATATTTATGCTTTTATAACAGTACAGATACAAGTTGTGAGTTTCTCCAAGTTTTCCGATCTTAGAATTTTGTTGGTAAAATATTCTAAATTCTAAAAATGAATTCTATAGAACATTAAACTACGGTACTGTACGCCTTTTGAATAGGTAGTAAAATTATAAAACTGATGATATTTAGTAAGAGAATTTAGGGTGCCTGTGCCCAGTCTTGTAATTCAGAAAATATAACACAGCCTACTTAAATCTAGCTCTAAAAAACACTAATCACATTTACTCACCTCAAAATCCAGTTACCCTACTCGCCAAAAGTATTTGTTTTTCATACTTGAGGTAAATCTTTTACTTGAGCAACTAGAGCACAAAGTGGTGATTATTCTGCATGAGACAATTTTTATCCGCAAGCCGTAGGCGAGTGCAGAATAAGTTTTCAAGAGCAGTAAAGATAGGCCTACTTTGTGCTCCAGTTACCCACTTCAAGAATTATGTTTCATAATTTAATAAAATAAAATATAATAGAGCTCACTAAATAATACAGGGACGGATCACACTTCACAACCTGATTACACAACTGGAAATAATATTGATTTGAAAAAGCTTAATTGCAAAAATAAATATGAGATTTCAGCCACCTCTATGAATACTGAAACTTGCAGTATGGATTTCCTGTTAAATGGACTAGAAAAAAACAAAACATGTAGGAAGTGGTCTGTAACGATAGTATTTTTTCAATTTGTTGACGCAATAAACAAAATTATCTCATACCCCTATATTATATTTTCTAAGTTTAAAGTGGATTAACTTTAATAATATTCGTTGAATAAACCGATTAATTTTTCAAATAGAATTTCGTAGAAAATTTAATTCTGAAATAAAATAGTAGCAAAGAGCTTACACAAACTCAATATTTTGAGGATTTATGCACGGTTGCTTTTGGTTAGTTTTAATTTAATAAACCCCTGATTTTATTTATTTCTGTTGTATTTTTGGCTATGACATAAAGAGTATTGTAAATTTCACCTAACTTGCAAATTTTGTTTGAAAAGTTTACCAGATTATTTATATAATGAGTGTGTAGATACTGTATATAAATATGACATATTGAGTATTGTAAATTTCATCTAACTTGCAAATTTTCTTTGAAAAGTTTACAATGATATATATATATATAATACTCACTGATTCATTCATTAAATTGTGAAAAACCACTCGGCCAAAAAGGTTAAAATAATTTGGTACACATGTTCAGTCGACAACCTAGACGCGTGCTAAGAACGAATTGAATGGTTTTCCAAAAATACGTTCAAAATTGAGTTTTCCAGCGGTTTTTAACTTTTCTTGAACACTATTCTGACAAAAAAGTTTGAAATTTGGAACAAATGTCCAGCAGTCGAGACCCTACCACGCAATAAGAAGTTTTGAAAATTTCCCCCAAAATAATCCTAAATTTGACAATTTCCTAACGTTTTTCAGCGTTCTAACGTTTTAAGTGGCCGAAATATTTCAAATAATAGTTCAAATTTTCCCGCTGTTTCTGTACAAATTTGTTCCCCCGATGGGTCCAAATTTGGACCAGACTTATCCAAAGTCTGGGTAGACGGTTAAGATAAGCGAAGTGAGCTTGCCGGCTAGTAATACACAACCCTAATCCATATAAACATTGACAAAATGAGGATTTAAACCAACTTTGGGTAGCTTGTTAACAATCTTTAAAACTACGGTACTGCAGGTAAATGACTGTAACGTTTCATTTAATTTTTCAACTCATTCTACATTGAAAAGGAAAAATAACTAATTTAAAGCCTAAGGTACAGCTTGAATCTTCTGTTATTTCTATAACAAAGCTATTGCGGATCTATATTGCAATGAAATTTTTCAGCTGTATAATTAATAAGTTCCTAAAGTATAATTTGTTTCTCTGGAGCAAAGAGTATTTGATTGTTTCAATCCATGAAACATTCATGATTTATCTTCATCCTAATCCTAATTTAAGAAAGTCACTGGCCGCTCGTTGAGCGTGGTGTAAAGGCGATCATGATGGTCAGTTGCGGATGCTCGGGATCGCGCTTGGAAGGGTGAACGGCTGCGATGACATGAGGTTATCAGCTTTAGTATTACCTACATCCTTGCATCATCATAACCAACGCACAAGTCTCATACTCATGTGGGCTTCATCAGACATTCTGCCATTACGTTATAATAAACTATCCTACATTTCAACATTGAGAATATCTTGTATGAAAAGTGTCTCTACTGTAAGTTAATGAAACTTGATATACAAGCAAGCAGAAAGACTGTAATTAGTATCTACTAGACCCAATGTCTAGCCAGTGTCCTGAGCCAAAACTGAGGAGCTACAAAGTACACATAAAATACGTGATATAGTTGGTTCGTTGCACATATTCAATTATTATACATTGATAAATAAGTTGATCTATAAGAAGTGATTGCGAGCTCGATTTTTTTTATCGAGGTATAGTTTAGTTTTAGCTCACGACTGAATATGGAATGTTTCTTCAAAGCAATGGATAAAAAAAGAGTTGGAACTTTTCAGCTGTCAAATAATTGCTTCTGAAATGTACTCTTCGATCGATTCCTTGCAATTAAATCACCCACATCCAAGTGTCACAAACATAGAATTTAAAAAAAGTGTTTGAAAGAGTATGGACACTTTGAAAAAAAACGAATGCATTTGGCCATTGGAGATGCAAAAATCGAAATATTCATTCAAATAAGAACACATGATAGTTTCAGAACAGATTCTCCAAGAAAGTTATTGCTACAGTTACCTTGAATTCGTGCTGCATGCTGGTTGTGTGCATAACCATTTCTACGCAGTTGCAATCAATACAAAATTGAATTGAACGACAATATTCATCATACAAATGAAAAAAATTGCAAATCTTCTGAAAGTTTTAAATCAGCCGTAATGACTCTAACGTGGGGAAATTACTTCGGTCATAATGGCAATCCAATGTTTTCTCATCTCATTCAAAAATTTGTTTAGATTGACAGAAGTTTGTTCATAGTTGTCTTATGCCGGCTCCACACATGCGGCATTCGGCGAGAGCTGAATATACGCAAAGTGGCAAGCTGCTCGTGCTGGTATTCGCCGATTAACGAGCAGCTATCTACACACATGCGAGTTTTCCAGAGCACAGTGCTCGTTGCGGGACTAGCCCGAATCGTAGAATAGCGAACAAACATGGATGACGATGATATTATTATCTCTTGTGCTGCCTTCGTTGTTATCGCTGGAGGCTATTTTATTGTTGAAGAGAAAAATAAATCCAAGTATCGTGGGCGATATAGTTAAAAGAATATTTCTCTTACTAATTGTTTAATTAGTAGTCCTTGAATTTGATCTTTGCTTGAACTACATTATAACGATACGCCTATTAAAAAATTATTTTTATCTTATTATGAATTAAAAATCGGTTCATTACCCCTTTAAAACTCAATACAACAAAATTTGAGCAACATGGATAACCGGGCTCTAATTATAAATTTTGTTTAAGACAGCTTCATAAACGTATTTTCTAAAATGCTTAAAAATGTGTAAGGAAATGCGCTAACAGTGTTAAAAAAAGAAGATAAGAAAAAATACGCCAGAGGACCCTAAAAAATAATAATAGATTATAATAACAATAGATAAATAAACAGAATGAATTAATCAACAAATATAATATGGATTATAAATTTAAAAAAAACAAGGTTTAACAAAAGTTTTAAATGAAATCTAATGTGGATTTGAAAGTATTAACAGGTAGCACTTCGCAAGTAGACAGCCGAATGTGTGTAGGCAGACTGGTGCTCGCCTTTTGCCGATTACTCATCCACTTTGAAGTGTGTCAAAGACCGACACTAGACGGGAAACGACGAGCACGAGTGCTCGCTACTTGCCGAATACACGAACTCCCATCCACACTACTCGCGATTCGCCGCGCGGCTGCTCGGGATTCGCCGAATACCGCATGTGTGAAGCCGGCATTAGGATCTAGGATGTTATTTTTATTTATTTGTTCATAAGAAAACAGGTTATGGAATAATTTTACATGAATTGATTGCATAATAGGACTCACTACGGATAGAAGTACTACTTCTGAAGCACCATCCCAATTTTGAAACCAATGCAACTATTATAGGAAGTGAAGTTAGCCTAGTAAGACTAGGTTGAGCTGTATGTGGTTTTCTTGTACAGAATATCACCTATTCACTCACTAATTCGATTATAAAGACAGCATTACGCTATAATTTTTGAAAAAAATTTATCACTCGCGATTAATCTTTTTATATTAAATATATTTTCAGGAAAAAAGGCGCTTTTACGAGGAACTGATTATGAATTTTCTTACCTAGGTAAAAGCAATAAAAAATATTCACTCATTATCCAATGAATGAATGTTTCACGAATTATTTTGTGGATCTCCTGAGTAGGTGATGGAAACAAATCAAGATATTGCCAAATATCCAGTAGATATTTCAGTTACAGTACCATTTTAATAGCGAGATCCCTATTGTATAATTGGTGATAATTATTTGCTTCAAAGTAAAAAAACTTCCGGAATTAGTAATAAGGAGATTTGAGCGACATCAAGGAGCTAAAGCTTTCAAATAAGCAAATTACAAATCAATTTCAATGTTAATTACAGTGATGGAGAAGTCTTTGCAATGGCCAAATTCGGTTACACAAGAAAACACCAAAACGTTATACTCATCCACCATAAACATTTCATTGAAATCCTCTTAGACGATAATATGTACATAAAACTGCAATTCAATGTTCGAAGAACACTATAAATGGAAAGCAAGACTAATTTCAACAAAGAAGCACTCACACCAGACACTCACACAGTTATCAAATTAAAGGCGTTAAATCGTTACACCGTTATTTATTCACCTCATTTTTGCTACAAGAAAATATACAACTAATCTACTACATTGATAGATTCATTATACAGATTTCAAACAGCTTGAAATGTGAAAAATTCAACAGAACGGTTAAGCTCAGAAAAAGTGATTTTGTGATCTGAAAGTTACAGCAGTTACATTGCAAAAAATATTTGTACAATAAGTTTAATATCATGCTTCGATCAAAGTCAGGTTCGTATCAACGTCATAAAATTTATTTAAGCAATCAACAATTTACACACAAAATATATTTCATTAAAATAAACTAGATCCACGATATTGGCATGGACAAAGTCACAATTAAAGCAGAACACTGACTTTTCAATCAACTAACTACGTTATGAATTATATTATAACTACGTTATGAATTATATTGCATAATACTTGTTGCCAACTAATCTTTATTCGATCATGGATTGAATTTGAATAAAAATCTCAGTATCAATAAACACATCAATGCATTAATAAGAAGCATCTATGATTAAAGGTCAAATAATATCATTATTTAATTCGTAGAATAATTCAATTTCATTACATACCTATCCATGTTATACAATAACCCTGTTTATTATTATTTATACATGCAAGACAATTATTCGATAGACTATATGTGAAGAAGAAAGAAAATATGCAAGACTTTTCCTTAAAATACGACTAAAATAGGCGAAAAATAACCAAAAATTGACCACACCATTGCCCTTAATTTAAAATTTATAAATAAAACAATAACATTTTTATAAAATAGAATCAATGGCTCTACTGTCATTCTTGCTGTGGTGGCTTGATTTTTGACACAGTACTTGCAATACAAAAATAATATATATGCATTAAGTTATTATATACAAAAATTTGTTTCAAAAGATATGGTTGTGATGTAAACGATGTTAAAAAATGAGGTTATTCACCTACACCAAAGGTTTACAAATAATATACAGTTGATTACAATTCCGCTATAATAATGCTCTGCAATATTTGTCAAAGGAAAGGTCATTTTACACGTTTACCAAAACATAAAAATATCCATTATTTTGTTCATAAAATTTGTTTTACAATGATTTGGTTGTGATGTAAACAATGGTAAAAAACAATTCTTAAATGAGGTTATTCTACTACATCACAAATTTTTAAACAATATAACGCTCATTACAATTCCACTATAATCTTCTGTTATATTCGTCAAAAGAAATGCCGTTCTACTTACTATCAATAATAATGTATTTGAGAAATGCCAGAAATAGATTAGAACCAAGATCATCTGTAGTTATTAATAGCAAAGTTACGGTTATAAGTTATATCTATAATAATTTATAAAGTTCTTTTTAAAATAAATTTCCAAACATTTTGATGAATAAATTAAATGCAATACCTATAAAACTAAGGTGGAAACTCAAGTGGCTATTGAACTTTCGATGTTAATTCTATAAAGTATAGAATACTGGATTGTAATTGGTTTGTTCACGATAGTAATTAACTGGCACTGGCAGAGATTCCCACCGACCACCCCCGTGGCCGCATAAGGTACTTTATGGTACATAGCTTCAGTTCACCATCAGATCAATGTGTCATAGATTCAGTCTATAGTTCACGAAAACGTTAGAATGCGGTATGGAGTCTCATGGTAATGCTGTTTCATATGCAAATATGAGCGCACCGTTGCAATTTTTCGTTTACATTTTGTCACTCGCATGCTGTTGTTTAAGAAAGTGACCGCTTGAGTTGGCTGGCTCGGCCACAGTATAACTTGGTAGCCCTGCATCCCATAAGCGTAATACAGCAATCTAAGGTTTGCACAGACTTTCGTTTGATCCTGACTTGTGATATAGTCTTGGATGAGACTATTCTATGAAATTACTGTCGTTCTAGCTGATGTGCACGGCCATTCACAGTACTCAAAGTTTTTACGACTTATGCCATAGCCAAACAAGTAAATCTATACAATATACTGTAAGTTCTGTATTAATTTTATGTGAATTCGTTTTTACAATTTTTTCAACCTAATTTGTACGAGGGCCATTTTTTAACCTCCGATTGTCTTGCAAATAGAAGACTAGTGATTATAAACAAATTATTTTATTACCAAAATGGACGTACACTTATGCTCACTTCCCAACATAATAACCTAAAATTAATATTGAGGCATTTACCATACATGTGAACAACCTTTCAATAACCTATTCATAAGATGTTGACGCCAGTAAATTTGAATGTGTCTTGGCCTTGTCTTGAAGTTTCTCAGTAGTTGGGAAAAGCTGACCTCCAAGCCATTTCTTGCATAATTGATTTCTATTACCAAATCTTACAACATTTGCAGCAATGCATTTAGAACAAACGAAAAGGCATGCTGACGTTTGGAATTGCTCTGCTGCATTGCAAACCCCGCTCTCACAGTGTCAGAGTAATCCAACAGCCTAACAATTTCAATGAAAATTTTTTGTATACCCACCATACAGTCCCGACCTAGCACCGAGCCACTTCCATCTTTTTCCTGAATTGAAGAAATACTTGGGAGTCAGCACGCTCCCACTACTGAGGAGCTTCAAGAAAATGTCGAGACTCATTGAAGCTCATTGGCGGTAACATTTTATGAAGAGGGTATTAAAAAGCTTGTCCACAGGTATGACAAACGCCTCAATCTTCAAGATGAAATGTTTTACATTTTGGTAATAGAATATTCTTTTTATATTCACTGGTTTTTCATTTATAGCCCATCAGAAGCTTTTAAAAAAATGGCCCTCGAATATTGGAAACTATAACAAAGGTTCTTTACAAATCTACAACTCTAATCAAAATCATTGCAGATGCTTCATCAATCCTTAGAGCCATTCTTATACAGTATGAAAGAAGAATATGTACACATAGATAATAAATACCAGCAGTAGGAGCAGTTGTAAGGCAAAAATTAAACCAACTCTTCAAACATTTTCAGAATGACGAGGATTGTGATCAGATGATGCAGCTTTATCAAGGACACTGACCATGCACCATTTCCCTCTGTGTTATCAAACAACCAAATACATTACATATACATTACAAATGCATACCGCAAGTCTGTATCTTAAAACTCATGATCACTACTTATAATTTCATAAAAATAATCGTTTTAAAATAAGAAATGAAGAGCGAAAAAGTTCATTTGAATCGATTTACTTTGAAAGTTTACACTAATTGCAACTGTAATGACATGAAACATTTTCTCGATCCAACAAATTCCTGACGTACATAAAATGTCATAAATTATTTGTGAATGCATCCTAAGAACGCGTGAGACCAGCGCATAGGTTAGACAAGAAAGCTGCATGTTGAACATGGAACCATAGGCAAAAGCAATATGAACAATGGTTATTTTTAACAAAATGTTATGGCAGTTTTACCGGCCATAAAACATGTATGCCACTTTTGTCTTTCGAATTGAGCAATGCAATTTTTTTCAAAATATCAGATAAATGAAGATTTACGATTTTTCGTGAATCAATTAAAATTGCATTCTTATATAAAATTATATGAGTAAACATATTTTATATATTACCTATGTGCGGTGACGGATTCAGATTGAAATCGAGCCTCACGGTATCACCAGCTCTTTTTACAACCACTTTATGTTTCTGGCTTTGTTCATACCTTTTTAAAGAAACAAAATAATAGTAATATGATAAGAATACACAGCTTTTCATTCAAACATACGAAACAGTATTTTCAATTATTATTAATCAAACTGGCAGTACCAGCATTTGGAATTTTGTTCAAGCAGTCATTTTGTTAACAAGTTATACATTAAACTTATTAGAAACTATGAGATGGAATCGATTTTATTTGTGTAAATTTACGAAGTATATGAATGATTACAGGCTATTCATTATGGATTTAAGTTGTCCAATTATGATCAGCAAATGGTAACAGGTTATTAATGCTTATGAATTTGCATGGCATAATCATGATTAGAAACTCTCAGATTCAAGTACAGATATGGTACTACACAATGTTTTTTAAAAGTTAAATATTAGAAAGGAATTGATGAGGTAGTAAAAAATAATGAATAATTTGACTACAGAAATTGTTGCCGAACTATGTACTATAAAATAAAAACTTGGATCTGATTGGTAAAGAACTCAAATTGGCGAGGACCTTGGCAGAATGTAAAATATATGTTAACCTGTATATCACAACCTTTGATTTCACGTATTATTCAAGAGGATGAAATGAACTTAGAAACTTTGGGATAGTGATTGAGAATAGAATAGTAAAGACAAAGAACGAGAGTATGTATCACAAGTGAATGATAACCCTGGAAGGATATAAATAATCTATTTATAGATCTTCCAGTCTAATATAAGATATAATATAATATTTTTTAATACCAAAATGAATACATAAAGCTATTCAAATACTGATTACATTTCACAATGAATCAATCCCATGATTCTGCAATGCGAAATACATAAAACTAAACTTTTCTACAGAGTGGACTTTCATTGAAGTATAAAATAGAAATTCATACAGTAATTCTCGCCTATTTACCGATGCATCACATATTTTATAGATAGATATGGTATATGGCATATCATAGGCATGGTGGACCTAAAGTACTAGGTGAAGTAATTTGTGAAGGGGAATAAGAAAATGGGCACAACTAGTATACAAGTAAAATGTATTTACCCAGGAGCACGAGCGGATAATGTATATGTTCCAGGTGTCAAGAGTCTCCAGTATTCTCCTCTTTGAGATGTACGCACTGGATGGTCTATCTCATCGACTATTATTTCTGCTCCTTCAAGAGCAACCATTGTGACGGCATCTTTAACCAAACCTGTAGGCAAGTACAACACAAACGTTGGGCTATTATTTTTTTTACACCTTACCAAAAGAGAAAAAACCAAACTTATCAACACAGCCATGACAACGCTCATTAAATTAGTGTGAAAGCAAGTACAAAACAAACGTTGGCCTATTATTTTTTAATACACTCCTGACAAAAAAGAACTGATAAACTTATTAACACAACCAATTTCATTACATTATTCAAACTTTAAGTAACGGCTGAGCTTATATAATAGCTTATTTAGTTGAGCTGAGCTTATATTATACCAAGCCTAAGAAACTATTAGATAATATTACAAATAACATATACCTATTCAGTCATTTCTCAATGATATAAGTAAAGCTGAGTTTCATTCAAAGAAAGTATTTTCTACAAAACAGTTGTCAACTATAGTCTTGTTTTTAAATCCACGGAAAAATTGAATCGTGATGTTCAAATGATAATAACAGAGACAGAAGATGCTCATTCCCCTCAACAAATATTTTTTATTGTTGACTCAACTGCATGCTAATTTACAAAGCTTTTACATAATCAGTAATGAAAAAAAAGTTATTAAAACCTGTAAACATTTTAGCTTGGGAATAATATGAAAATATTCAGTAAATAATTAGAGAACAGTGTTACATTATTTTCAATTGAGTGTATGCTATCAAGTTCATAACAATTCCATCGCGCATGAATTTCCGTAGACTTGGTAACTTCAAATTTATTAAAACGAATATTACTGTAAATTGAAAAGATTGTTAAAAGCAACAGCTAATAACTACAGTATATTCTACATTCTACAAAAATACAGTACTGTCAAACTACTGCCATTGAGAACTTTTTAGAATAGTTTTCTATGTTCCTTCAAATCATATTTTATTTCTAAATTAATAGCTAATAAGACACTCGGGATACTGCTTGTAATGGGAAATTACTATAATTGTTACCAGCTATAATATTCAATTATTAAAGAACTTGAGATATTATAAGAACTATTTGGACATTGAATAACTTCAATTTGTGCAATCAAAATTAACCCCTTGACCGTGGTTTCTTCAAAATTTTAAGAAATTGAGAATAAGAAGTAGTGTAAATGAAAATTCATGAACAAATGAAAATAGTTACAAACAATTATTTTGAGTCTCTATAAAAGAAGAAAACATAAAGGATGAATTTTATTTAAGAAATTAATATTAACTTGACGACTTTTTTTGAAGGATGAAGCCCACATAGTTCTGAGATCTGTTCGTGGTTATTGAGTTGGATGATGGTGATTGATAAGTTGAACCTACAGTTTTAGGTGGGTTCCGAACCACCGGGAAATGATTTTACAGCAGAGAACTGAGTCTTTTTTGCTGGCCAATCCAATCGGTTACCCTAACAGAGCGTTACCAGGAGAGCGTTGCTATCTAATCTGATTGAACAGATACCTGCTATGGCTCACGGCTATCACTTCCCCGATTATGAGGATGATAATGATAATGAAGAATAGCTATTGATAATAGTGTTTTCAGAAACCGTAAGATGTTAAGACTGGTTGAGTAGAACGGAGTAGTCCCATGAAACAAGAAAAATAATCAGATTGGAAAGGTACTGGGAGAATCGCGAGAGACCATGATATTGTTTGTTTTTTGTGGCCCATAGATGGTCGAAACTAAAATTCATCAAATACTGTAATTAATAAATAGAACAAGATTTGAATATCTTACCTTTAGCTCCCCAATGTGTTGCTTCCATGAAAGAAAGCATACTTTCTTTATTAAGCCGCCATTCTTTTGTCAGGGTCGATGCGTTTGGATATTTACAACAGCTCAGCTCCAGAGTTACTTCGAAACAGTTGGAATGCAAATAGTTGAAATCTTGCATTCCTCCTAGATGGCAAAATGCACAACTCATAATAAAACATGCCATAACAATGATATTAATTATTCTTGCTTGAGATCAGAAATGTTATTCATTGATATATACATATAATGAACGGTGTGCTTCCGGGTAAATCCGATTACAAAGATAACGATTATTTAAATCGTTACTCACGTGACGTTTCATTGCCATCGCAAGCAACATCTGACTTTGCGAGTGGTCGGTACCACACTGCCTTCAGAGGGTTGTTGGAAGTTGAGAATTTCTTCGAGGGCGGAGGGCGTACCTCCCACCCCTCTCCTTTAAAGGTAGACGTACTTGAAGGCCTTGGATTACAATGACGTTGACCTCTTCTGGCACAGTTAGATTCATTTTTCTATTCCTACATAATTATTCTATTTTATATAAATTCTATGGCTCGTGCTTTAGAACAATTTTCCATGCTAGAGAAATATTGAGACTGGCATCTCTTTTGTTGGTTTTTTTTTTTTTTTTTTTTTTAGGATGAAGCCCACATAGGTCTGAGACCTGTGCGTGGGTAATGAGTTGGATGATGGTGATTGATGAGTTGGACCTACAGTTTTAGGTGGGTTCCGAACCACCGGGAAGTGATTTTACAGCAGAGAACAGTGTCTTTTTACGGTTCTCCTCGTTTTACGATTTCTAGCGCCTCCTGAATTATTCTGACCTTGTACTCCTGTATGTTAGCTATTTCTTTAGCACTATTGAAATTAATTTTATTGCCGGCTGTACTTTCATGCTGGAATAAAGCAGAGGTGGGTTGTTTATTGCAGCTGCTTAGTTTGTGCCCTTCTATACGGGTGGAGATTCTTCTGTTGGTTTGCCCTATATATTTCTTCATTTTACAGTTGAAACAGGAAATACTGTACACTCCCTGATTTTCTAAAAGAATTTTTTGTGTTGGTTTAAAAAAAATTGTGTTATCGTTTGACTGGGTTTGAAGACTGGTCTGATCTCATGTTTTTTAATGTGTTAAAAACTACCATGTGTTAATTACTACCATAAATAGCAGGCACCACAGACAGGATAGGAGGGATTTTACCTGCAATGGCAACGAAACATCACGTGAGTAACGATTTACATAATCTTCATCTTTCTAATCGGATGTACCCGGAAACACACCGTTCATATTTTTCCGTCTATGAAATGTAACATATTTATATCACCAATAATATGCATCATCACTGGTTACAACACAAGCTATAAATTATGTTGTACTTCAAAAATGATTCTTTTGCATTGTCAGTGGTTTCAAAAGCTCAGGACAATTAATTTCCCCCTGATATCCAGTAGTGTACTTTATTATTACTTACCCGATGATTTGGAAACTATCCATAACTTTATAAGCATCATTCATAACTTTATTATCACCACTCACCTCATTACCCATGCACAAGTGTCAGACTCATGTTAGCGTCATCAGGGAGAAAACAAATATGCTATTGCTTAATGTACTTTACCGATACAAATAACAACTGATATAATTTCAAAAATCACATCGCTCAATTCACTAACCATAAAGCAACAAAATTGAGGAATCTCACTATTCGTCTCAGGACTCCTCGCCTTAACTTGCTTTTAAATTGAATCAATCACCACAGACACATGCTATTTATTAATGAGTAACGAACCTTTTACATCGTACCAATAAGCGCCGTTAGTGACACCTCCCACAAATCTGTCTTCTTGGCATGTGTTTTTCGTCATCGTCTGATGATTTGATGCATAAACTTCCGCAAGAGCTTTAAATACACTATTATCGGGCGACGAGCTACCGTTTATACATTCAGTCATTCTGTGAATTGAAAATTAAACAACTTCAAGCCTTCATACACGTAGATAGATAAATTTTTTTCTCAAACGAAGAATAGTAATATACAGTGTTTTTCTTTTCTACAGAAAAACTATGTTCGATCCAAAAATATAATTCATTAAAAAAAACAATATAACATTTAAAAAAAAATTCAACTTAAAGAGAAAATACAATCCAGCACACAAGATGCAATCTGAGCTCAAAAGCTCAATACAGAATTTGACTTTTATTTTAAAATCAAGCTAGTAAAATGCTTTATAAAATATATTTTCTTCTAATTCTATACACATTTACAACACCTACAAACTTTGTCATGAAAATTCAATACGGCGACTTATTCCTATACGAATTATAGAAGTAGAATGTTTCTAGAGATACATATTATTTATTACATAAGCAAAAAAGTGACCAGAAAGGATTGAACTCTTAAACTTCAACGATTCAATAAACCAAGATGAAAAAATATTGATGAGTACAACAGCAACTGATACTCTTCTAATTTGATCTTCCACGTTTTTGAAGTTTTATTTGAATTATAGATTGTGCTATAAACTGTATAAAGGCTAGAGAGATCTCGATTCATAACTAGTGTACAAGAGCAGTTTCATACAGACGAAGCTTTGTTAATTTTAATCGAGATGATCAAATAAACGTGAGAAAATAATCAAAGAAATTTGAAATGCAATACATGAATTCGAGAAGAAATCCCGAAAAATAATTGTTTCGTTCAAACATCAAGATAATTACAAGAAATGGCATGTTACTTGAAGCAATGATATGTATATTACCTTCAAAGAAATCCTTCAGCAATCATAGACCAGCTATGTAACAAGATATATGAAATAAAAAATTCTATTCTGTAAAGATGGTTTTACACTCATTTTCCAAATTTCAGATGAACTTTGAGATTAATTTTCAGCCTAAAATAACTAAAGTACCGTAATGCATAAGATACTAATGCAGAAGATACAGAAATACCTATACACAAACTAATTCACTAATTGTAATAATCACGTATTTGGTACAGTTTTTTCAATTAGCATTGACTGGCTGTTGTCAGTTTGTAACAGAATCGTCCAAGAGTAGTCATGGGTTTCAACTCTGCATTTGAACAAGACCATTCCTGGCGAGACTCGAAAATGCAGTCAAAAGAGAAAAGTTACTATATAGTTCAGACAAAATCCTGAGACCACTCTCAAGATTTTATACCAAGAGGACAATGTCAGGTCACGTCTGATTACTCGGATTTTTCCATATCAACGTGAGAAAGGAAGAACCCTTTTTCTTCTTGTGACATGCTTGAATATTTTCTCTGCAATGATCATCAATTTGATTTCAATTATGTGCATTATTATTGTACACAGTAGATTGGAGTATCCGTAAGTTATTAAGGTACGAATTTTTTCCTGTTTGAACTTTCAAGTAATCAAGGAAAAACTATGACTGAACAATAGAATTGAAGTAATCAAGATGAATACATACCCACATCCATCGTATGGATAACTTGCAACAATTGTACCACCATGCAGATTCCCGGAAAGAACAAAAGGATTCTCTCTAATCCATTTCATAACAGCAACTGTTTCAATTTGAATCTTATCTGAATTGCGCGTTTCTGATGCATGATCAAATTGATCAGGAAAATCTCTGTTCAAATCAACTCCTCGAGCATTGCCACGTCCTACAAGTTCCGTTGAATCACATTCGCCCTCCTGAAATTCAATAATTTAAGAACATTACAATAACGAATATTAGTAATGACATAAGAATGATGATTATAATATGATGTAAATTCTGGCATTTCATGTTTAGTAATCATGTTTTATAAGTATTTTTCAAGCATTTATTTTTGAGCAGAATGAGAGAGCAGATCTATTTTATAAAAAAGTCTTCATGATGTCCTCTGTCTCCATTCTGGAGAATAAGGTATTGGAGAAGAAAAAACAAGTAAGAAGAACGGAGTAGAAGCAGAACAGAGGTGAAGAAGAACAAAAAGGAGAGGAAAAGAGAAAATGATGGAGAAGATCTGGAAGAAAAACGAAAAGAAGGATAACATAAAGAAGAAAGAAGAGGATAGGTAGGAAAAAAATGAGATGAAAACATTTAGATTCAATTGCTACCCGCTAATATAGGAAAAGTGTCAATCGAGTAATTTTGTGGATCTGTAAACGTTTTCACTAACCGGTGGTTCGGAGCTCACATGTAGGTCTACCATTTATAATATCACTGAACCATCTTGCTACTAATTGACAACGCCCAAGTCTTACATTCATATGGGGTTCATCAGCATGAATGCGGTGGCGGTTAAGTCAAAGCTGCGGTCTGTTTGCGACAGGCCTACATATAATTCTGCATTAAACGGAAACCACGCTATAAATTATCAGAAAGAATAGAATTATATTGAATGGTATTTACTATTTCAAACTACAAAAATGACATGAAAAATCATAGAAATTTAGTTTAGTACCCCCTTTTTTGGTGGATCCCAATTTACACCGGATTTTTGGAGTGTCTAATTAGGGTGCAGTTGCTTTTTAATGGAGATCAGCCCATTCAAGTGGAAGTTCAGACCCTAACAACTATCTTCGAAAAAATCATTTCCTTTTTGAGTGATGGGTGCTGAATGTAAGGAACAGAATGACGAAATATTGGTATCAAGAACTGGGATTTAGAAAATCTTGGGACTTTTGTGAATGATAAATTGAGAATAATTATTATGTCGTTTCAGATAGATGTTGAGCACAGGCTGATACAGAAAATGCATAATATCCCTTTTTGCGTACAAGGGGTGTTTTCTAGGGTGCGTCAAAATTTATTGACATTTCGAATGTTTTTTCTGCTTATTTCATTATTGACAATAGATCACTTTTATATTGACAATTTACAGCTATTGATAAGTATATATTGGTTACAGGCATATAGGTACCATTCAGACCCCCCCCCCCCCCCATTCAAGCACTTTATTTTTGCCTTTCTGTTAGTATTGGCGCGATTTGCACATTTACACAGATAGAAATTTATTGCAAGGTATTTGACAAAATCAATGTGATGTTGTAAAAGGATTTTTAGTATGCAAGTTAACTCCCCAAACTTTGAAGAAATTACAAACGAAATTTTCAGTATAGGCTAGTTGATGAGTGCCAGCAATAAAATTTAAGTGTTGTACATAAAGTCTAATAATGAGTGTTGTTTGATAAAGTGGAGATACAAACCGATAAATGTAGCCTACTACATCGGGTCTTATAGCTAGTGCAAGAAAATTAGCAGAAAGTAAGAAAAAAACCCACACGGCTGAAAATCCAGAGATATATTGACTCACGTTATGGCGTGACTGCCGTTTCACTCTGTTTTCAAGAGTATCGTCAGACGACCCATAGTTCACAGTGTGTTTTATTATATATTAGTGGGAACAAGATGGATCTTCAACATCATAATCACATTTAAGATTTAGTTGGAACTGTTGGTAATATAATTTCAGTAAAAAAGTCCATCTAAATTAATATCTGTGCATAATTTTTCCCTAAATTGTAATAAATTCATGCCATCTTTAGCAAGATGTTCAACTTCAAAAAGACAAAAAATGCTTGTTTTGAGGGACAAGTTTCTCAAAATTTTCCGGGGGAGGATTCCAGCCTGGGACTAAAGTTTCAGCCCCACCCGAAAGAAAATCCTGGATAAGTGCCTAGGGTGGCTTGCAGTGAATAAGCTGATGCTAAATGTGGCTAAAACCCAGGAGACGATATCCACTCTTGGTAGAATGAGTTTCCATGAAGCACATGTTATCCTTCTTGGTTTTGGAGTTTATTCAATGCCAAGTTGGGAGCACCACATTAGTCAGGTACCGTATATAAGAAGCTATCAAGAGTGGTATATTTTTTCAGAAAACTAAGAGTATTGAACATTTGTTAATAATGTACCGTATCATGTTTTGTTCTGCAGCACATTCATTACGGTATGCCATCCTGTTTCACAAATGCCAGTAACATTCTGCTTTTTGAAAAGAGAACAGTTCTTGTGTTGATGTATATTAACTATAATGCAAATTGGTCTTCCAGTATTTCGGAATTTAATCGAGTTTTGAGCGCTCTATTTTGACATCACTTCTGTTTGTTACAAAAAACAGTGGAGCTTTCATGAGGCGTCAAAAGCATGGCTATATTACAGTACCCGAAGAAGGTTAAATTTAGAGACGACACGGTGTAGGCAGTCCAATCTGAAGGACTCCTTTCCAGTGCTTGTATTGAAAAGGTTCAATAAACAGCCACCTTCTATGAGGGATCGTCCGGTGAATGATTTCACGGCAACTGGCACAGCGCAGCATAACGTTCAGTGGCTGGGCGTTCATTATAAATCTTTGGTTCGATTTTAAAAGCTATCGCCGCACAACTCAAACAGCGTTTAGTGGCCGGGTGCCCTCACGGTAGCGTTAGAATACCTGAAGCTGCTGCAGTAATCGTACTGAGCCTTATTATTGCAGTAAATATAAAAACTTGACCCGTTTTGAAAATCCTGATTAATTTACAATACATATAGATATACGAAAAATCTTTGGGACGTATACCAAAGTTACAATTGAATAGAACAATAATTGAATAAATCAAAAGTACAGCGTGTACATACCTTAGCTGCTTCAAACCCATCTGGATTCATAGAAGGCATTAGAAAAATATCAGTGGATTGAACAAGCTCGCGTACTCTTGGAACTTTATCGAAATTTTTCAGGAGATAATCAGCTAAGAATATTACGAGTTGTCTTCCCACTGTTTCATCACCATGCATATTAGCAACATATTTGAACATGGGCTTCAGCAAAGTTCTATTGTTAACATTTCCGCTCACTTCTAGTGCCCAAAGATCTCGGTTTCCAATAGATTTACCAATGCTATTAACTTTTGCTAAATTAGGATAAGTATTTTCATATTCTTTTAGTTTTGAAGTCAGCTCTACATAATTTAGATAATGTACGTTATTGAGGAATGATTCATCTTCAATTGCATGTACAATAAAAAATAAAGTCCAGCATAATTGGAACAGTTTAATTAGAAGTTTTGATAAAGAGAATTCAAACATTTCTGAGTAGTTATTTTTCAATAATTAACAGAATCTATACCGTCCATAAAAGTGAACAGTTTAAAAACTAATTATAAAAGTAGGAACTATCACAACATTCATCACAACATAACCAACCAAAAGTAAATTTACAAACATCAAAGTAGGGATGAGTCATAGATGTCCGATGTATCGAGAATTTATATCGATAACACCGATGTTCAACTTCATGGAAAAAGGGAGCAATATCACAGGTCAAATGGATACATTCGTATCTGTTATTTCATTTTTAATCAAGTATCTGATAAATATTGTTATTAAATTAATATTAAAATATTCAATAAAAATATAATTTGCATTGGCAATAACAAAAACCTTTTGACTCAAGATTGGTTGAAGTCGATGTTACAGGACAGATGTTTGGTCACCATTGATGTTAAACATCGATGTTTTAGGTTCGATGTCCCATCCTTAAATCAGACATTCAACTGGTAATCAGTGTTTCCACTTTGAGGTAAAATTTCCCTTTCGAGGGAAAATCAGACCCTAAAGGGTTGATTACATTGGGATAGTTACTCGCTAAGCGAGTAGCGAGTAGGACGATACTAACCGACCGTGCTACAGCAGCTCAGCATACCAAGCCAAATTATATTAAAAAAATTATTTCTAGAATCACCCCCATACTATGGAATTTCTAAGACAATAAATAATCTTGCAACACAAAATTAAAATATGAAGTTTACCAACAATTATTCAATAAAATTTCATCAAAACAATATACAATATATCTCATCTGAAGTGTTATGCTGGCAGCCTGCGTGATTGAGTGTAGGCTTGGCCACAATAATATTGTATTTTGGTGTTGGCTACTCTGCCAGCGAGTATAAATGTCACCAAATTCAAAGTAGACAGGCTCTCAACTTTGAATTTGGTCACATTTATACACGCTGGCAGAGTAGCCAACACCAAAATACAATATTATTGTGGTCAAAGCCGAAATTTAATCACGCAGGCTGCCAGCATACCACTTCAGATGAGATATATTGTATATTGTTTTGATGAAATTTCATTGAATAATTTTTGGTAAACTTCATATTTTAATTTTGTGTTGCAAGATTATTTATTGTCTTAGAAATTCCATAGTATGGGGATGATTCTTGAAGATAAATTTTTAATATAATTCGGCTTGGTATGCCGAGTTGCTGTAGCACGGTCGGTCAGTAACGTCCTACTCGCTACTCGCTTAGCGAGTAACTATCCCAATGTAATCAACCCATTAAGGGAAATCAATTTGGATTTCGTGAGGGTAAGAGTACAGAGGATGCGGTATTAGAATTGTCAAAATTTGTCATAGATAAGCTAGAAAATAACAAAAAATGTGCAGCAGTGTTCCTGGATTTGGCAAAGGCTTTCGATACTGTAAATCACTGTTTGCTGCTGAAAAAATTAGAAGCCATGGGAATCAGAGGAGTAACTTTGGAATGGTTCAAATCATACCTCAGTGACCGTCATCAGAAAGTCAAGATAGAACACCACCTCAGCTCAGAAACTACAATGAAATTCGGAATTCCTCAAGGAACGGTACTGGGGCCAATTTTGTATTTGGCATATGCAAATGAGCTATGTTCGTTGCAGATAGAGGGGAGAGTCATTGCCTTTGCTGACGATACAGCATTACTGTTCGAGGGAAACACCTGGGAGGAGGTTTTTCATTTGGCAGAGGAAGAATTGTTGAAAGCTAATAAATGGTTAAGAGAGAATTTGCACACAATAAATGTAACCGAAACAAAATTCTTGGCCTTTTCTCTGACAGAGCGCACGCGACCACCTGACTCTTCAATCAAATTGCATCACTGTGGAAGGATCAACAACACATGTGATTGCCCCTCAATTCAACAGGTCAACGAGATGAAATATTTAGGTAAAATAGTGGACAGCAAACTCAAGTGGGACAAGCACATCAATCAATCAGTAACCAGGATTAGGAAACTTCTATATAAATTTTATCAACTGCGTAAAATCCTAAACTATGATACAATAAAAACCGTTTACTTTTCATTAGTCCAATCAATCCTAAGATACGTCATAATTGTCTGGGGAGCTACACATTTCATCCATATTGAACCACTTTATAAAATTCAAAAACGCATTCTAAAAATAATTGGTTTCAAGGAGAATCAATTCCCCATGAACATTCTCTTCAAGGACAGTAAAGTACTCAGTGTGAGGCAACTCTACATCCAGGCTATCATCACAAGAATGAAGAAAAACACCGAAGAATTAAGACTGGTAAATCACATACACCAAACAAGGCAAAGAAACACAAATTCAATAGTACCAAGGATGCACACAACTTTTGGACAACGAAATTACATTTACCTAGGGCCGAAAATTTACAACATAATACCTGCAAATATTAAAGAAGAAATTAACACATATCATTTTAAAAAGAAGTTTAGTCAATGGCTGATAGACATTGGAGTGGACATTAGTGAGAACTTAGTAAGACTGTAAATAGTTGAGCAACTACTTTTTTCGTTCTTTTTCATGACTTATTTTAAACTTTTCAACTAATTTTCTTTTTCACTTTTATTTAATGCATTGTAATTAATCACTTTTAAAACTTACACACTAATATCTTGAGTAATATAGAAAACATTTGAAGTAGAAAAACCCCAACACATAGTATTATAGTGGGGTATATTAATTTATTAATTACATTTTTATATTTAAAAAAACTTGAGGCATGAAATTGTTATCGTTGTATTATATATAATATTATATTATCCATTCATTGTATTGTAAAAATGTTTTTGATAAATAAATTTGAATTTGAATTTGAAAGGCAAAGGGAAAGCTGGGTTTGAGGGAAAATGGAGCACTGCAGAAAATAGAATTTTTGGTTATTGCACTTAATTCTTTATTACTCTTCCAGTCTTCAAACTGCAAAATACATGTTTTTGTAATAAAAGAAGCCGAAAATCACTAGGAAAGTTAAACTGGAAATAAAAAATTGGGTTTTGAGTAATTACTTCTTCAATCTTTGATCTGTTTGAATGGTTTTATTTTTCTTAATTGTTGTTGGCCTGTTATCTTCCGGTGCATGTTTCAGTGTTGTTTGATATTGGTGCTTTTGAACAGTGGACTCGCTTGCTTTTCCTTCCTTCTGTACTTTATATTAACAATTTTCTTCTTTAATTGACTTTCTCCCTTACTCATACCAATTTCTTTCTCCTTTTTTAAACTCCCCTTCCTTTTTCATCTGCTATTTCACTTATCCTAATACATGGCTTTGCCATAGTTGGATAAGTATCGTTTTCCTGCACACCCCACAATGGAGTCACCTATTTGTAATTGTCTGTATGTTATTTTTATTTTTGCTTTGTTTTTTATATTTTTTTATGTTTTTAGTGTGTTATAAATAGATCGAATTTGAAAAAGCCTCAATACTATTTAAAAAAATCGTTTCTGTGTTAATGTACATCCTTTATCCTGTGAACCAAGTAAAATCAGTTTCGATTCTATGGCTGTAGCATTCGCCTGCACATATGGTACCATACTTGAGATGAGGTATGGTGAAATCATTATGTAGGTAGAATATGGGAGGAGGTTTGCTTTCTTCATTTTAGTCCATACTTAATTGCAAGGATTGCAGTGACTGTTTCACTGTCAAGCTTATTTCTCTTTTCATTTAATTATTTTTTATCAATCATTTTTAAAAGGGCAAACTTAGAAAGTAATTAACTCAAATGGGCAGAGTTAAATTTTGGCCTTCCATTTTCTGTCATTGGAAACAAAGTTTTTCAGTGACCATGAATGTCAGAATTAAGCACTTGCTGTAAGAAGGCTCTGATTCCTCCATTCAGTTTCTAGTTCCTCTAAGTCTAAATTGATGATTACCGTACATGAAATGGCAAGTACTTTTTTGCAAATGTTTGTAGGCCTACTGTTGGTGGATTGAGGTTGTTAGCATTATTGGGAGTTAAGAACAAGGAGTCCTCATACAACTCTCCAAAAGTAAATTGCTTTTTTATTTTTAGAATAGCCTCAATATGAAACTGCTTGGCTGACTTCAGAACTTTGTCCATGTCTACCTTTTGTTTATTCTTCGTTTCATATTTAACAAAGTTGTTGCCTGTACACCCAGATAGATCTTGTTTAAGTCAACAGGTTATGTTTTCAGGCAAGGGTTGATATCCATCGCTGATGTATTCTTGACATAGTTTTTTGGTTCATAAAATTCAAAGCAACAGATTTAATAAGCTTCTCAATCTTATGCTTCAGTTCAGGGAACTGAGTGAAATAGTTTTGGAGTTTTATTAACAACATTAAATTTTTCGATAGTAAATTTAAGTCGATTTTTGATAGTTTTGTGAACATTAATTTTTGAGTTGTCTTAAAAACAGTAAATTTTTTGATAGTCTTGTAATGTAATCATTGATATGAACAAGATGATAACATCAGAATCTGTGCAGTAGAGTTTTGGAGCACGGGAAAAAAGGGAAATTTTGTGAAATCGTGGAGGGAAACATTGAAAATCAAAGTGGAAAACACTGCTGGTAATCCGTCACTCATGGACTTTCACGGATGTAGGGAGAAGTGTCGCTAACGTTCCATTATTCGATTATCGTTCACGACGCCCAAAATTATCGTTTGTTTCAATAGTACTATAGTTATATCTATATCTGCACTCTTAATGGAGGAACTTCCAGAATCATCCAGATTGTGCTACAGGCTTCCTGCATGATCAAAATATCAAGATCATGTTTCTGGAAATTGCTAGCAAGAATGGAAATGGCATAAAAGGGAACTCCTAATCTGTGTTGAGTCAGTTTTACTAGTACCTAGTTCTGTGAACAGTAGACCTCACTTGCTCAACACTCATAAGGGGATGGCATTTTCGAAAAAAGTTGAAGAGCGTTTTTGACTCAATTCTAATTCCTCAATTTTTTATTGATGATAGAAACTGTAAGACAATATTTAAAAATACCAAAGTTTTTGACGCCCCCCTATCATTAAAAAAACAGAAATTATTCATCAAAAAAATGATGTATTTATTTTTTATTTCTCATCCATCTTTCATTCCCGATTTTCACCAACTAAAATAATTGTTTTTTCATATGTGATGATCTACATAATACTTTCTGTTTCTTCTTTTCAGCTGTAGGCTATATTTTTTATCATAATATTGTCTTACCTAAAAAATATTTTGGAACATCTAAATACTAAAAATTGAATAAGACTATTTAAGTCTAATTAAAAGAATAAGTTGAATAACTTATGATTTATAAATTAAAATAGATTAGGAAATTTGTGATTTAGTTATAATGTTTTGTTGAGAAAGGTCTGAGTGAACAAGACCCTCAATGATGCCAGACGCTGATAGAGAGCAGAACAGTATAGAAACTTTTCAAGTGAATTCAACGACTAGCAGTCAAATTTGACTGCAAGTCGTTGTATTCACTTGAAAAGTTAATATTAACAACGCAGTTCGTCAAGAAATCCAGGAGTATAGAAACGTCTATTCATAAGTGTTCACAAGCTCACAACTACTGTTGAATACAGCACAGTTAGGTGACGAGTGCACGAGCGGCGCAGTTTCTGTGTCTCTGTCACAAGTGCGACGCAGACCAATGCGGCTCTGCCCTGCCCTGCGCGTGCTTTCTAGCGTTCCTACAGCGGAGCATAGTAAACACATGGGACACAGAAGCTGTGCTGCTCTGCTCTGCCCCACCTGCGTCTCTACGTGCGTCTGGCTTATTGTTGGTGTACTAAAATCTGTCAATATGGAAGAACAATTGATAAGAGTTTTTCTTCAGTTCCCACAGGCCTTTGGGCGTTACAGCCCTCTGAGACAATTAAAGGTTTAATCATCTGGTGTACTTCTTCAAATTCTTCTCGACTAAGACGACAAAAATTTTTAAACTGTTCTGGTGATAGTTATTTTGTCATTGCAAATGCCCCATGCGTATTCCGCTTTTTCAAGTAGTCATTATTCCCTCGCTTTGTCCCCTCTTGACCTCATGTTTCAATCAAGATGGATGATGGTTTTTTAAAAATATTATTAATCCACAGTAAAGTAAATTTTTTCTTTATTTCAGCACCTACTGTTTAATGCTAAAAATTCAGCAATACTCTATATTAGAAGGAGGCTCATATTGATACAATTTCGCTTTATGCCTCATAAACCGGCCGCCATATTGAATTTGAAAAAAATAAAATACATACATCGCTGGTCCTAGGAATAAGGAACATACCTATGAAAAATCATAACAATTGGTTTAGGCGTTTGTCCGTAAAGGTGAGACAGAGAAAATGCCAATCATCTTAAAGGATAGACCTCACTCCGTTAGATCAATCATTTGCTCCTCAATGTAAATGCCCAGCCCTGGTGGCAGATTGTGTGACAGTGAATACTCTCCAGTACAGTTGATTGACAGCATATATATTATCCAGTGCCAGTTGATTGACAGTGTATTGTGTTCATGCATATCAAGTGCTATTAGGATTATCAAATACCATAACAGACTGTGGTTTATAAGTGTACGTATAACTGTATTTTTTTCATTTATTTTTACTACATTGTACAGTTTATTGGATTGTTGTTTATTCAATTATCGATTGGCCTATTCATAATTAGTAATTAAGTTTTGTACATGGATACCAAGAATTTGTTATTAGCTGAACATTAATGATCTGTTTTTCTTTTCTTATTAGTTTGTCTTGTGATTAGTGCGTGTTTTAAGAGTAATTTGTATAAAGTGCGAGTGTTAATTTCAAGTGTTGCCAGCCTTATTTTAGTTATAGAACCCGTAACAATATGAAGGTTCCGATTACGAAATGAAGCGTGATCATATGATCACAGGCGTCCATGTAGATGACATTTAATTTCTATGAAGGGATATTGATAAAAGAAGAAAAAGGCTATTTAAGGCTATTAAAATGTATGGCAATTATATATTGGCAATATTGATCGATGGGATGAAAATTCATACAGGTCACAAAACATTGGAGAATCTTAAGGGGCCCACACACTAGCGAGTTTGGCTCGCGAGTAAGACTCGGCCAGCCGGGCTCGGGAGAAAATCACTAGTTAGTGGGCTGTTTTCTCCCGAGCCGAGCCGAGCCCAGCCCAGCCAGACTCGCGCAGGGCTACAAGCGCGGCTGGGCTCGGCTGGAACTCGCTAGTTAGTGGACGTTTTCAGAGCCGAGCCAGGCTCGGCACCTCATTATAACATAGCAGATCGTCAGAAAGCAAGTATTTGCACTGTTCACAAGACGTAAAAATAAGTTAATTGAGTTATCTATTTAAGTTTGTATATTTACTATTACTATGACTGAAATAGGTACTGAGTTAAACTAATGTATAAACAGAAAAATAAGAAAGAAACCGTACATTAAAATTTGAATATTCAAGAAAAAATAAAAATGATAATATTGCAGTGCAGAGCTTATTTTTAATACAATACAAATAAATATTCGAATGTTGTTTTTTCAACAAAAAATACCTACAGTAACATGAAAACAAAATTATAGCTGCTAACAGATAAATTGTGTATAAAATAAATAAATAATTATTGAATAATAATGATAATAATAATAATACATCCCTTTGCATGTAAGTCCAATGCCCATTTTATATTTATTATTATAACATTATTATTATAAATATAACAGTATTTAATAAATTGCAATATAACAATTAATTACTTCGATAGAAATGAAAAAAAAATGGAAGTAATTAAAAAATAGAAATTGAGTAAAAAGTAGATGAAATTATATTTCACATGAAAAGTTAATATTAACAACGCAGTTCGTCATGGAACAAGAAATCCAGGAACCTATATTTCATCTGACCTTTTGAATTCTATGGAATAGGCCCCCTATTACACTTTTGCATAAATTAAATTGTAGATGTTCTTCTTCTTCTGAGGATGAAGCCCACATACGTCTGAGACCTGTGCGTGGGTAATGAGTTGGATGATGGTGATTGATGAGTTGAACCTAAAGTTTTAGGTGGGTTCCGAACCACCGGGAAGTGATTTTACAGCAGAGAACAGTCTCTTTTTTGCTGGCCAATCTAATCGGTCACCGTTACAAACAGGACCTACGAGAACGCAGCTTATCTCTATCTGATTGAACAGATACCTGCTACGCCTCGCGGCAATCACTTCCCTAATTATAGATCTATATCTATAATTATGTTATAGATCTATAAGAAAGATACTTAGAGGTGGGAAAATAATTGTTATAAAAAACATAAATCGTGCCTATAAACGCTCTGACATCTTTTTCTCTTGTCAGAAAAAAATTAGAAGAAATAAAACATTTCTTAATAATAATAATAATAATAATAATAATCAAATTTCAAGAATTATAAAATTTTAGCAAAACCAATACTCTCTCTAGAGCATAAAATGACCTTCCAAATGAGATATTGATTGTAATTTGAAGATTTTGAGATTAGATGAGCTATATGGATCAGAATTAACATGGGCGCACTCCAGCCGACCTTGAAAAGTAGCCGAGCCGGACTCGGGAAGTTCACAACACGTTAGTGGTGATTTTCTTCCGAGTCTTACTCGCTAGAGTGTGGGCCCCTTTATAGTGAAAGCAAGGGCCGATGAAGAATTGGGAGATCATGTATATTATCTTTTGCAATATGATTTCAAAAAGGTGAATGGTCCAGGAAAAGAAAATGTTGAAGCAGACACTTTATCAAGGAATCCAGTTTTGGAGCACTTTGAAGGTAATGACATTTTAACAGTTGTGAATTTGATAACAATACAAGAAGAAAACAAAGAAACAATAAGGAATAGTAGAAATGTTAAAGAAGGAGAAATATTCTACAAATCCATGATGTAAGAAGCTAGACACTTCTATTCTTTACTTCTTCTTCAATAGATGAAAGACTTTCAAATTTGTTAATAAAATTTCTCCTTGATAGATGATGGTGATTGATGAGTTGGACCTACAGTTTTAGGTGGGTTCCGAACCACCGGGAAGTGATTATACAGCAGAGAACAGTGTCTTTTTTGCTGGCCAATCTAATCGGTCACCGTTACAAACAGGACCTACGAGAACGCAGCTTATCTCTCTGATTGAACAGATACCTGCTACGGCTCGCGGCAGTTTCAGTTCATATTGAGAATCATTGATGAAGTGTACAGATTGTGTTAAAATGTTCATATTAAGATTTTATCTTTTGTAATTGAAATTAAAATTGATTTTCTTTGGTTATTGAAAATCCTTTTGTTAATTATTATTTAAAGAGGATCTGGAGAAATTATATATATATATGTCTTGTATATTTCGGCAGAGAATTTTTTAATACCTGATTCATGTCAAAACATAATCCTTTTTGCTCAAATATAGGAAGCAGATTGGCCATGTTTATTTTTTGTAACAGAGTAAGTGTGACTTCGAGCTGTTTCAGCATTAGCGGATTTTTAGTGTAGTAGAGAGGTTGTGAAAATTAACATAAAAAATCCTCTGATGCTAAAAATAAGACACTTGTACACATGCTCGGCTGCAAAAAATAAGCATTGCCATTCTGCTTCCCATATTTGAGTGAAATAGAAATGTTTTGACATGCATCTTTTATTATAAGTTTCTCTTTATCATAATAACGTAGCTGGTAGGCCAAAATGTACAAGATATGAGTAAATATCGATATATAATCAGTCATATTTGCATTACAAAGCTACTGCACTCACTCATTCTCTCTCTCAAGCACAAACACACACTCACCAATTGATTCCATCACTCTCTCCCTGTAAATTTAGGTTAGGTAAGGAGACCAATGGACTCCAAGGACCAATTTCAAACTTCGCAAATTCTAGTTGCCCACAGCTGATAATGATGTCAAGAATGTCTGATTCAGCATAGAGGTTGCAATGCTGCAGTAGCGTTCAAAGATGTCGCACAGAAATATAATGTTTTGTGGTTATTTTTTAATATTTAATTCATTTATTGGATTAACAGCATCATTTCTGAACCTTTATATGCTGCATTAATGACCCATTGTACAGATTGTGTTAAAATGTTTTAACATGCATCTGTTATTATAAGTTTCTCTTTGTCATAATAACGTAGCTGGTAGGCCACTAGGCCACGTAGGGTAGTTACATATCCCTCTGAATACAATCAATCTAACCTCTTTGTTGTTATTGTTTATTATTGCACCACATTCTCGCACTTGAGTGAATAAGTGGCTTGAAACTGATTATCATACTTTTTACCAGTAACATATTTTTAGCGTACATATGCGCGACCTCTATTATTTTATCATGATGATCGTACAGAAAATTATACAAAAATAATAATGAAAAACATTGGCTTTTTAAACCGAACTAATGGTATTCAATGAACGCCCGGCCACTGGCACAGCAGGTTTTAAAAGCTGTTCGAACACAGCACAACTAAGCACAATAATTTTCAGTGCCCGGGCGCCCTAATGCTAGCAAAACAATTACATTATTATTACTAATTATTATAAAGGAGATTCAGAGACATTTCAAGATAAAAATAATAGAGGAAGTAAATAGTAATAAAATAACTGATACACTGGAGAAAGTACAAATGTAGATCGGGCGAATAACATGTGAAGATTCTCTCAAAACAACAAGCTCTATTTTACGGAATGTAGTTTATAACAGACATCTATGAAATTTGTAACAGCATCATTGTAGTTATGAGAAACCCCGTAAGTGGTAAGATCTTTTCAAATATCTGGAGGTTTCTCCTGATGAAATTTTTATATTCTTGAAACATCTGGCACGTTGATCAGTCTCATGAAACTTTAAAAAAATGATGAAATAAAGTTGGAGGCAGGTTGTGGTACTACTGATTAAAACATGTTTCAAATAGTTGAAAATGTTTCAGTTTTCAACTGTATGCTTTCCATTTCTTTCATTAAAATTGAAGAGCTTAGTTACACTGACTTATAATACATCGCGTTTTAGGTTAACAGTTTGTTCTTCAAGAACGCATTTTCCCTTGGATAAACCATTATATCTGCATGCATTCAAGAATTGTAAAAATGTTAATAGCAAAAGCATTGAGAATGTCCAAGAAACACATCCAGATGAATTATTACTGAATAAGTACGAGAACATTCAAGATTATACTTTGTGTAATTATCAATTATTTCAATATTTATTATACAGATATAAAATTTTTGGAACTATTTTAGATAATGAATATTTTCTAAGTTTGAAATGTATGTCCATTTACATGTCTGGCAGCATTATTTTAGAATCAAGGATTTTATCACGAAAAATAGAATACACAGCAATCAAAATGTTTGAATAAGTTTTGTTTGTACTCTATTCAGAAATTTATACTTCACCACACAATAGCGTAAACATTTTGATTGATATCCAATACATCAGATTATACAACATTGATAAAAATATTAAACAAGTGTAAAACGAATTTGAGGCTAGGTGGCAATAATAGTTACTCAATATAGGCCAATATTATCACAATCTATATGAGTACTATCATAAATAAAACGTGCTCTGTGTGATTTCAATAACAGTTGTGATGTTTTTAACACAGTCTAGTTCTATTTAGTTTCATTCGATTGGTCACTTCCAATGTTCAGATTTGAGTTACGAGATTCCAAAACAGGTTGAGCATCGACTCCATCTCCGGGGCGCTGCAAGCTGAAAGTCGTCCATTCGTCTGTGCTTTCATCTAAATATTCCACAGTATTCAAGAAGCCTTTTCCTATAACACATTTATTATAGAGCATTAATAATAAATTATATTCTGGCAGATGGGTCCGTATTTATGAGTTAACCTTGAGGCTTCCTTAACTCAAGGCCACTAAGAGGAAGGACTTTTCAAGTCTCCTTAAGGTAAGAAAGGTTCACGGTTGGTTCATAAATACATACATAAAAAATACTTCAATGAAATTGATTTGTTAATACATAAGTATCGTACTTCCTTTGATGAAGTAAATTAAATCAAACCTACACCAAAACTGACGGCTAATGTTATCAATAAATATGTAATCAAAGTGCTTTCATGCTATGTTTAGATGTGCCAACGATGGCAGCACAGCTCTAATTGATTCAGCCTCATCTTGTTTGGTTATAAGTTTACATGCTCAGTTAGAATGAACGAGCATTTATTTATTGACAGTGGACTTCAGTGCAACTTTGCTTATTTTAGAACACAAACATCTATTCATAATGTAAACATTGGAACATCACTTCAAATTTGCGTCATTTACTGTAGCATTCACTCTCTATCAATACTCTCTTTTACTCTTATTAGTTAAATGGGCTTCTCAGTGGTTCTGTGTTGTTCTAGTAAATTCGCGATCATTGTGTAACACCATGAAATAGAAGGTTCTGGAACAATGCAAGCCTATAAAAAGGGCTGTGTTTGTCAGCAGTCAATCAGTTTTGTTTCAGGACTTGAGTGATAAACAAGCTTTGGTGAGACCTACATTGTGTCAATTCCAAGACGACATCCTGCACTCCTTGTACATATATATTGTGAATATAAACATAATATGCATTTCGGCGATTAGTTTGAGGATAACTGTGACAGTAATTGTGATAGGCTTCTTTTAGACAAGTGCCAGTAAGTTCATAGTTTATTATTGAGTTATTGAGCCGTTTATTGGAAATTTATTTTATTGAGTTATTGAGCCGATGATTGGAAATTTTTTATCGAGTTATTGATCGGCCTATTTGAAAGTTAATTTTTTTTTTTTAGTTAGTTTAATTAGTTTTTAGTTTTAGTTTAATTAGTTTTGGATAGTGATTAATGTTATTATTGGAATTTTCTTGTTAGTTGAAACTTATTGAACTGATTTGTTATTGGATTCTGATAAAATTATCGTAAATATTTTTATTATAATTTTTCATTGGTTTCTGAAAATTACTAATTAGTGTCTGCTGTTGAGTTAATTGCGTAAAGTTCGAGAGTAACTTTCAAGTATGCATTATTTGTGTTAGAGCCTGTAACATTACAATAAAGAAAGTGGAGGGTGCAGAAAGTCTGAAAAGAGGAGCTGAAGATTAGCCTCACAAGATGGCGTTGATTTCGCTGACATCCAAAGAGTTTGGAATATGAACATTTTATATTACAAATTACATTAATACGAACACAGATTAGATTATTAACATAGATATATTGTATTACATTACTATAAGCACAGAGTTTATAATATTACAAACTCTTTGCTGACATCAGAGATACCGACGCCATCTTGTGAAGTTAATCTTCACTATAGATTATGATTTCATTCCAGCTTCACTTTTTGAACATACGTGGTACCTCTACTCTCTTGTATTTCTGTACAAGTACAGAATGAAGTAGATTGCAATGTATTGGTAAGGACGTTTGTGATCAGCCAGCCTCATTATTCAAAGTAATCATGTCTTGAAGAATAAAAAATACTGGTCCACATACCTGAAAACCCTCCAACAGCATACAACCTTCCGCCAATAACAGCAACCCCTGCATTTGATCGCGGTGTTGTCATGCTTGGTCCAAGTGACCAGATTTTCTCAACTGGATCATAAACTTCGGTTGAGGATAGAGAATAAGTGCCATCTGATCCACCAACTGCGTACAGTTTGCCTGAAAAATTATTGAACAGCCATCAGCGATATCCAGTATTTCAAAAAATTTGATTGCAGCTCACCAATCTTTCAAAATTATTTAATTCTGATAAACTTTCTAAATTATTTAATTTTGAAATATAAAAGAAAAATACTATTATAAAAGTTGTAGCCGTATTAGTGTAGTCAAGTAGTTATCTATTGAGATAAAAATATAGCCCAACATTTATGTGTAATTTTTATATTAGACCAAACCAAAAAGTCTAATTTAATTGTAAAGTGCTCCTTATTGTGATGATTGAATCCATTTTAGAGAACTATTTTTGGTGTGCGGCAAACAATTTTTTTGTAATACTGGTTATCGCTGATGGCAGTTTGATAGTTTTGCAATAATCTATACAAAATCAATATACATAAATCTATAGTGCAACGTTTTAGGGTTCTTATCTCTGATTGACCTTTACTCCTGCAGTCACAGGATCCAAGTTTCAGACTCTTGTGGGCGCCATCAGCAAAACTAGTTCATCCCTAAAATGGATACAGTACTTGCTATAAGGAGACTATAATGGAACACTTTATAGCACTTTAATTTGACTAGTTGGTTTGCTCTGATAAAAAAATTGCATATAAATGTTACACTCTACAGCACAAGATGCTGTATACAATATACAAAAAAAAAAAACTAAAGTAGGTAATATATAAAACCCCTCTATAACGCAATTTTTTTCATTCAATGATTATTCATATAATTCCTATAAAGATTTTCAACTACCATATTTTTCCATTCAAATCGTAGATTTTAGTTTCTCGTTTGGGTAATTGACTTTTTTGACATCAACACTTGAGATCGATGAGCCTCGGCTGTCAATTACGTATGCACTTGAACTTTCCTTTTGTATATTTTAGACAACACAGTAATTTCACAAACTTTCAAATCTCACATAAATTTATACAGAATACGCGCATGCTTAAGAATCTATCGATTGCACAATTGACAAATATTGACGAGGCTACATTTTCCAAAATTTTGATGATAGTTCACAAGAAAAACTTCTCTTGAAAAATAATAAATGATTCTTTCTAAGAAAAAGCTATCATTTAAAAGCTCATTCAAAACACTAAAAACTGTATGAACAAGAGTTCATAATTATTTAAAAATTCAAAGTATACCATAAAATGAAAATTACTGGTAAGAAGAATAGTGCATTCTCAATAAATAATGGTGAACTTGCATCCATTCAATACTGCAAATAATTACTCAAAAATTTGATAATTTTCGTATAACCTTCAATTATATTTCTACTACTGACAATAGAATTAAAAAGTATAAAAATTATCAATAAGAACAGATATTTAAATTTGTTATTCATTCAATCATTCTTGTAGCTTCAAGTTTTATCACAAAAATAGAACACTGCTACTAGTCCCAAACCATACAATGAAACCTCACAACAAAGAGAAAAATATACACTAATGCTTCTTGAATTTTGTTACAGAATTTTAATAGAAGTTCAAGCTAGCTTAGTTAGTAGCTCGTTCATAGCACGGTTTTATTAGTATTGGCTTAGTGGCATATAAAAATGTGTCTACATTTAGGCATATCATGTGAAAGCTAAACCGATCTGCAAAAAACCGTGCCATAACCATATAGTCTTAACGGAACCTTACCTTTGAATTCAGCGACACCGCATCCACGTCTAGCAGTTATCATTGGAGCAGCGAACATCCATGTATCACTTTCACTATCGTAAACTTCAGCGGAAGTTAAACAATTCCACCCATCACAGCCGCCAACTGCCCACACTTTGTTATTAAATGCACATACTCCTGCTTGGTAACGACCTGAAATCAAATAAATGAGTACAGGTATTCAATTTCATTTTGCTTTTCATTCAATGATTGTTCTCGACGATTCTTTGTCTTTGTATAATTTATTTTTCATGAAAAAGACGCTACACACAATCACAAGGCAAATATGAATTTGTGATGCAATCGTTAACACTAGAACGCCGGAGACGGTCATTTTGACTGCACATGAAGTTAAAATCTTGATTTCAAGTGAACAGATGATTCAAACTTTTTCAAATTTCATGACGTTTCTTATTTTAATGAGATCTATCGACTTATCAACTCAAAAAAAATCCACATAATAAGTCATCAAATAGACATTCTGCCTAGAACGACGGCTAGCGGTCAAAAAGACCGCCATTTGTTTCACTATTGTGACGTGAGGAAAGATACAAATAAAATTGAATTTATTTCTTCTGTGGCTCCTTACTGCATTGCATCGACTCATAACACATACACAGAACTATAAAAGACGATGTTTAGATATGGTTTTCCAAGAAATGACACTTTAGGAGCTCAGTGTGGTGTGGATGTTCTCGACCAAAAGAGCTGTTTATACATGACGCGATCTGCTTCAAGAAGATGGCCTATTTACATTTTCTATAACATTTTGGGCTTAGCAGCTATAAACACATGGATTTTATTTCGTGCATGCAATGAATGAAACATTTCTCGGTGGAACTTCATTCTAAATCTTGTGAACGAATTGAGATCTCCGTATATAACGACAAAAAATATACCACAAAGACATGCCCTCCACATAAGAACAAATGAATAAAACGAAAAGTTGTCAATGTTCATTTTTTTCCTCAACAAAACACCAGATTCATGCTCATTATGCATGGAACCTACCTGTGGAAAATGCCAAGAACGGTGTATAAAACGTTTATTGCAAATTATGTGCTGAAGGAGCAGAATAAATGCAAAAGCATGTTTTTTATTTGGAATTTATTAGTGACTGAATCAGTGTAAGTATTAAGAATATTCAATCTTTAAATACAATACAGAATTCATTTTTTTTTTTTGTTGAGAATGAAGCCCACATAGGTCTGAGACCTGTGCGTGGGTAATGAGTGATTGGTGATTGATGAGTTCGACCTACATTTTACTTTAAATATGTCACAATATCTAAAAAATGTATCATTTGAGTGGAAACAAAGAAGTATTCTCATTGCGGTCAAAATAACCGTCATCTGTCGTTCTAGGTAGTTCAAAATAGTGCTCTAGTTCTAAAATAGATCCCAAATCGATAAAATCCGGTCGAGATCATTAGCATGTAAACAATAGCTTACAAAATATGAAAGACATAAGACCTGCCTATAAAAATGATTGTGTGCAGGATACAACATCCAGTACTGAGCATGAATTGAGCAAAAAAGTCATAATCCGACTAAGGGTGCTTGCACCATCCAATACTCGAGGATGATCACCATCGCAAAATTAAACACATGTGAAATGGTGGTATTCACGCTACTCGAATATGTCATACACCATTCTACAACATGTGTTAGGTTTTATGAAAATAATGGATGGGTTTTTGGAAGCTCATAGAGTACAGTAATGGATGCTTCACTGTGTAAGCATCCTAAATGAGCCAGAAAATAAATGAGTAGATTACTGTATTGTAGTATAACTAGGTCATATATGGTTATAATTATTACAGCCAAAATCAAACTATTGACGAGATTTTTCAATTAATTTTAGGCAATGTTCCAAGAATGATTATGACTCATAAAATTGACAAACAGTAGGCAAAATAAAAGCGAATGAAATTATTTAAAAATACTTTCACTTGGCTACTTGTATAGAATATTACCTGATAACCTTGTACGTCTGAGCAAATCTTAGTTTGCAGAATTATCCTTATGGGGTACAGTGCTCCCAAGTTGCAAAGTAGCTGAGCAGCCCTGATCAAGCGGTCATGTTTTCAAACAACAGCATAAGAGTGACCATAAGACTGTACTGCAATCTCAAGTTTTCACGGACTATAAAACATTACATCATAAACAAGCTGTTACATTCCAAACAATCTAACTGTTCTATACTATTTGATGTTATTTATTTATGGGTTTGTTTACTATTTTTAGAGTTAGGTAACATATGGCTTCTATTTTGGATTTGAATAGGAAATGATTGTATTGAGGACTTTCTCGAAACAATAGCTATCATCCTATCAACTGATTGGAAATAAATTATGATTTTTGTACGATTAAATAACGTTTTCTACCTGTTTGAAGTGGGGCTATGCTGTCCCATTTCTTCGTTTCGGGTACCATACGATCACACTGTTTAATACCCATCTGACCATTCCAACCACCAATACAATATATTTTTCCATCGAGTGCACATACACCTGTCAATAATTAAAAAACATAGTCAATCACAGAAAGACATAACACACAAACTTGACTTATATTTTTCAACTAATAGTTTACTGCTTATAAGCGTACTAAAAATTATAACCACAAAAATTACCACTTTACTACAAAATAGTTGAAATATAAGCAGTTCAAAAATTAGATGAAATTACATTTGCTCAAAGTTTTAAAGGAGAAACTGACTGAAGATTCCTCAAGCACAGACGATTTTTCCTACAACTGCTTAGTATTAGTTTACATGCTGAAAAATAATCATAAAACAGATGTTCTCTGAGGATCAAGCAGTAATGTATTTTACATTTGCTGAAATCATAGCTGATTCAATTCTTTATTTGCCTAAAGTGTACATAACATTGCATGAAAACAATTTTATAACTATTATTTAGTGTGCATAGACTTTTTCGCTCAATGAAACTTTTATTTCTATAATCTTAACCTATATTTCTGACTAATCCTGTGGCACACCAACACATATTTATATAGTGGATGACACAGACTAACAATTTTGAATTATCTGTCTAGTGTTGAGAATTTAATTTGTGTCCTTATTTAATTGTAAAAGTTGTGAATAAAATTCATTGTATTTATTTAATGTAAACATGACCTGCAAATACTTCAAATCTTATTTATCGTGACAAAAATACAATGAGTGTGAAGTCAATAAATAATTTGATTCTTTTTTTATCTTGTTGAAATTTAGTAATAGAGGCAGTATTGGGGTAAAAACTTTTCATTTTATAAACAATCATTTGTTTTTTGCTAATATAAATGAATAAGTACGGATAGAATGCACAGACATCCAATTATGTTATATATTTGTGTCCATAGTTGACCTGAAATGGGGAACAAATGAATAAGAAGTTTCAGAATGCACCTTATTAAATTGCAGTTCCACATTCGTCCACCAAAACAATTGAATGGAAATATTCGATTATTTTAGAATAATTGATATGAATTGGAGTTTGGTACAGATATCAATTATTTTGATATCAACTAAAAGTATCGGCTCATTTGAATGTTTTGGTTCACTGATACGGAACTGAAACCAAATAAGACACTCATAACTAACCTGTATTTGATCTGGCCAAGGGCAATGGCGTTACTGAAGTCCACGTGTGCTTTTCTGGAGAGTAGCATTCTACGGTGGCAAGTTCGGTAGTTCCATTGCAGCCCCCTACAGCATAGGCTAATCCATTGACTACCGCCATATTAAATCGTCCTCGAGCATCTTTCATGGCAGGCAGTTCTCGCCACGTGTTTTCGACTGGGTTATACAGTTCAACATTGCGTAAGCACTCAACCTTATCATAGCCACCTAGAACACAATAACAACATTAAAGGGGGGCTCGAACAGGTAATATATACATGCCACACCAGTGGAACGGAGAAATGTACATTTAAACAAGAAACAGGGTAGCTTGCTTATTACAACAGTATGGTACTAGCAGGTTGCCCGATTCAATAGAATCTAGATTTCTATAATGCAACATAGCCTATTTAAAAATTTGATTATTCTACTTCTCCTCCATCAGCATCATCTTCTTCTTCTTCTTCTTCTTCACCATCATCATCGCCTTCTTTTCTTCTTCTTCTTCATTTTATCCTCATTCCTTTCCCTCTCCTCCTCTTTCAGTCTCTTATTCACCAGGGTTACAGTTTCGTCGACAAAGGGCAGAATGAAGACGTTTATGATGTATCGGATGATACATGTTGCCAGTGCCAACTCAATGTGAACAACATTCTTCAAAGCGAATCCGGAGCACATGAGTTGGAAAATCTGAAATTCTCTGCCAACTGATCTCATGAACGCTTCAATGGTTGCACAATTCAGAATACATTTGAAGAATTGACTACTGGACTGTTGCTTTTATAGTTTGACAAGAGTTTTTGACCACAAATAGAAATGATTGCTGAGTTTTGATGGTTTCATCCACCTTTTAAAATATGTAACTGTATGTCAAGTCCCTGTTTCAAAATTTTTTATGAAAATTTTCACAACTTCCACTCAAAATTTAGTGGTGTTTACACAAAGTACATGAATGGGACGTTCCAAACCCTTGGATTTGAGAAAAAAGATGAGAAAATTATCACAAATAAAAATATAGTAGGTAACAAGAACGGATGGGTGAAACAAATTAGAATTTAGGAGAAAAGAGCAAGATTCAACATCAGGTACAAACTCAAGAGAGAAACACACATTTTAAACTAAAGACAAACGATTTGATAAAATCGATATTAGTAACAATCAATAATTTGGCAACGTGGTTCAAAATTCAAAAGAATAAAAATATTTAGAATGTAAAATTCTCACTCCATATGTTACTGTTATTTTGTTAGTGTTAGAATTTTTTATATTTTATTGTATTTTCTTAAATGTATATTGTCAGTTGTAATGACTTTGGTGAGAAAAAAATAAAGAATTGAATTGAAAAATGCTCTCAAACACATTCAGGCAGTTGCTAAGCATTATAAAATGTTGACTCGTCATAATAATTACTGAGATTTGAGTTAAAATAATGTAAAATGGAACAAGGTGCTACATCAGATATTGATTCACACAAATGAATAGCTGTAGTATTTCATTTTGTTCAACTTACCACAAACAAACAGGCAATCATTCAAGTTAGCACAACCGGCCCCACTTCTGACTGACGCCATGTTAGGCAGCCCGCAGTAAAGATCCAGTGGCTCGCTGCCTTCACAAGTTGGCAAACATGCATCTGGCGTTTGCAACGGACTTTGCTGTGTAGCTGATATCACCTCGTTCAGACGCAGCAGAATGGAAAGCGTTGCAAAACTCCTGTTGATAATCACAAAAGCCAGGAATGTGTGCTCTGCAAACAGAGCATGCTATAAGATAGATGTAATAACATTTTATCATGCGATTGGATAACTATAAATTTACGTACATTTCGAACAATTGATTGTCTGGATTTATGAATAACTGTTGGAAATTAAAAAAATAATAACACACACAGTTTTCCATCGGTTATTTAGCAATTCTGAAATAGATTTTTTCATTCATTATTATACACATTTATATTATTGCTTATAACGCATTATAAAAAAACAGATTTATATGTCAGGTCATCGAGGTAAGGTGAGTAGATATCAAGTGCAAAATTGAAATTTTAATAAGAAAGAACAATGGAACTTGCTGAAGAATCAATTTTGACAATAATATTGTAAAGCATTGATAAGAATAATTGATCCTTTAAGGAACAGTGATGTTTTATTTGAGAAACTCTTCAAATCCAACTTCTGAAAAGAAATCTATCTCTTATATATTAACCGAATGTTTTAATGTCGCACATTTTCTAAAAAGAGTACAGTGATGTTTTATTTGAGAAACTCTTCAAATCCAACTTCTGAAAAGAAATCTATCTCTTATATATTAACAGAATGTTTTAATGTCGCACATTTTCTAAAAAGAGTACAGTGATGTTTTATTTGAGAAACTCTTCAAATCCAACTTCTGAAAAGAAATCTATCTCTTATATATTAACCGAATGGTTTAATGTCGCACATTTTCTAAAAAAAAAGAGTACAGAAGCTTTACTACATTGAAAAGCCATTCTTGATGTTATTTTTATTATACTGCGGCAGAATCGGTTCTTCAAAATCTAATAACAACCTACAATTTCAATACTTTCTACTTTGATTCATTGTATATTTGACCGAGTGATACTATTTTCATTCATTTGCAAAATAATCATGACTTTATAGTCGCCTGATATATTTTCTGCGACTTAGCATCAAGTTTTTCGGTTTCCTGTCAGATGGCGCTGCTAACTACATTCATTACCCGGCAAATTCAAAATATTAATATTGAGAATACATTTGTGCAGTAATACACATCTGTCTGGCTTTTCTAGTTAGTAAGCCTATATGTTAAAAAATAAATTGACAATGAAACTTTTTAGATTCCACTACTTTATTAGTCCATTGCAAAATGTTGTAGATACTGGAGAATAACAATGTTAGAATTTAAAATACTATTAAATGCTACAGAAGCATTGTTGCTCTGGATTTTCTTGAAATTACTATATTAGTCATTTTACAACTCTAAAGATAGTAGTACGCAGTGTAGGCACTTAAGCTGCTTCCAGTCTTATTCAGTAGAGTTTTCGCTCCCAATAATAACAAATATAACAAATGCTAGTGAGAATTCAAACAGACCTGAGACCTTAAGAGAAGCAAGAACAGTCCAATCTGCATTATTATCTTCTAGCCTAATACTGCTTTCTGAGATGTCTCTAGAGTACAGCAGAACACGGGGCTTGGCTGGCTGCACCTGTTTCCTTCTGTGACTCTGGAATAAGAAATAAAACAACACGGGAAAATCAAAATAAGCTTCCAATATAAATGCTTCTTGTTTATTGTCAATGTAATTCCATAGTATTTTAGTATTTAGCTTAAAATGTTCTAATGGAATATATATTTATTTTTTTTGAGGATGAAGCCCACAAAGGTCTGAGACCTGTGCGTGGGTAATGAGTTGGATGATGGTGATTGATGAGTTGGACCTAAAGTTTTAGGTGGGTTCCGAACCACCGGGAAGTGATTTTACAGCAGAGAACAGTGTCTTTTTGCTGGCCAATCTAATCGGTCAACGTTACGAACAGGACCTACGAGAACGCAGCTTATCTCTCTGATTGAACAGATACCTGCTACGGCTCGCGGCTATCACTTCCCTACCCTATATTGCTTTCAATTTTAATGCTCTATTATTTATCTTGCTGTGTCGCAAATCCACTATTAAATTTAAGACCATAAACATACAACTGAAGAGAGGAAGATTCTAAAAGCTCTTTCCATCAGCTCGTCTATTTATATAGGACCTGACAGTTCCTGATTGTTGAAATCATGTCTTGAACATACGTCCGTCTGTACTCTAGCTCTTGAAGCTTAGATTCTAGATTCTTGGTATAAAGTGAGATTGCTATTGATCATAACCCAAGTGACGTCTTTATTTATTTTGGAGTTTGGGGGTCGAATATTAAAGCAATTATGATGAAAAACAGATCGACATTATAAAATATAGGTAACCTATGAGAGCTCAAAATGAAAACTCCGACAGCTGGTTTGAATGTAAACATTAATTTGAAGATTGCTCACCTAAACCTTTTCCCTTTTATTTATACAGCATGACTAGATAATCTAGAATTGTTTTAAAATCTTTTCGTTTTTGGATTGTAATCAAATTGAAAACAAAACAAACAAATTATTGAGGAATTTTAGAAAATCTTCTTCCAGGTGGAATTTTAACTAATTGGTCGAATTTCACATACAATGTATGAATCTTGTCTGCTTGATGAATTAAGTAGAACGAAGCACTGGAGGAGTGTGGGGGGTATTCCACACCCAATAATCAGATGGGGGGTCCATGGTCTCTCCCCTAGAAAATCACACATTTTGAGGCCGTTGCAAGTCTTAAGAAGAGTTTGAAAGACATTAAACTATGTTCCTGGATTTCTTGTTCCATGACGAACTGCGTTGTTAATATTAACTTTTCATGTGAAATTTAACGACTTGCAGTCAAAGTCGACTTTGACTGCAAGTCGTTAAATTTCACATGAAAAGTTAATATTAAACTATGGTTCTAACTGAAGATATAAATACTTTCCTTGAGTATAAAAGAGACAAATATTCATGATAATTATGAATTTAATAAAATATGGACACTCCGCTTGGAGAAGGGGTAACAAGGAGCACGATAGGGTTGGAGAGGGTATTGATCAACCTCTCAATAATGATATAGGGGCTCTTTACAATATTATTTATGTAAGAGCGAATGACTAATATTTTTGCATAACACCTACCTGTGAATAGTGGATGATTGATAGAGGTGGTGGAGAGGGATGGAAGGCCCGAATTACAATGTAAAATATTTTATAGAGTAATATGGCATCTCTTATAAAAGACACACTATCAAAAAAATTCTAACGAATCTTTTATAAATGACGTTCAACTTTTTTTTAATCTTTTCAAGTGTAATACAGGAGGCTTAAGGGGGATTGATTCTCACACCCTGTTTGAATTGACTCTTAGTAAGTGTTTAGTAGCCTATTTCCAAGAATGATTGCTAAAAACAACGAAATTATTGCTTAGAAGTGGTTACAACCGTGGTGGAGCTTTTTGGCTGTAGAAGAATCTGACAAATTATAAACTCTGCAGCTCAGCCATATTTTCAATACTATCAAATTGATGAGTCTCGCAATTCTTCTGCCATAGTTGACTGTAACATTATGGTCAGTGATTCTTCCAAAAACCGATCTTGTTGGTGCCCAATCATTAAAATTCTCAAAACCTTAGGATATTAAATCTAACGTCTTAGGATCTTAAAATCTTCATTAAAAAAATTATTTTAAGATTCCAGGGAAAGTTATAGCTTTTGCCGATGATACAACACTACTTTTTGAAGGTAATACCTGGGATGAGGTTCTCAATACAGCTGAAGCAGAAGTCAATAAATGTCTGATAGATAACCTTTTAACAATAAATGCAAACAAAATGTCTAGTGTTTTATTTAACGGATCTAACAAAGCCGTCAAGAAATTCAATTAAACTGCATCAATGCACAGACATAAGCCAGCCGTGTGATTGTATGCCCTTCACTCCAACGGGTCGGTTGACTAAAATATTTAGGCGCAATAGAAGACGATAATCTGAAGTGGGGTTGACATATCATTTAAAATGTAAAAAGGATCAGTAAACTAATTTTCAAATTCTATCCACTTCGCAAAATCATGAACCATGAAACTTAAAGCAGTTTATTATTCTTTAGTAGAATTCATTTCAAGATATAGCATAATTGTTTGGGGAGCTACAAATTACACTGATATAAAACCTTTATTTGTAACTCAGAAACGTATACTTAAAAACAATTTAGAAGATAACCAGTTTCCAACAATTTAACTATTCAAAGAAAGTAACTTGGCGTTGGAAAACTTTTTATTCAGGCGGCGCTCTCTTACTCGAGGAAAAAAACCAGAGAAATTTAGATTAGTAGATAACATGCATCATACTAGGTTAAGAAATGTAAATATTGCTATTCCTAGAATGAACACGGCATTTTAACAAAGATCATTTATTTCTATAGCTCAAAAATCTATGCAATTATTCCTGTAGTTATGAAAGTGGAAAGAATGATTTATGGGTTCAAAAGAAAATTAATAAACTGGATGATAGATCAAGAAGTAACGCAATTTGAAAACTTATTAAGAGCTTAAATTTATTACATTTTTAGTTTCTATTTTATTAATATTGTATTTTAATAATTATTATAAAGTAGTATTCTATTTTGTATAACTTTGGGTAGTTGAATTTTCAATTTTTTCGCTTTTACTACTTTTGTTTAATTATATATGAACATACAGATCTTCATTCTTACAAAATATTCTATTAAAATATTATATTGCATTTGAAAAAAATATTAAAAATCTAGATTCATATGCCCCAGTAGATTGAGTGGGTTTTATGTGGGAGAATTATTGATAAAACATACTCTGTATTAAGTTACACTATAAGGATTTTGTGATTATATTTTTGAATAATAAATTTTGATTTGATCAAATTTGTTTCAAAACATGCTTTCATTCAATAAAGAAATGTAAAAATGTTTACCTTTGGAGGATGTGCCTGTAGATTCTTTTTAGATTGTCGTTTGTAATCTTGTACAATTTCGGTGTTGGACACATCATTGCTGGGCAATTCCGAACAGTCTTTTAAAGAGTTATCCAGGGCCAGATATAACAGGTGTGTCTGCAAAATAAGAAAAAATGTTATTTTGGTAAACTATTATTGCTATAAAGCTATAAATTCTGCAAAGAATTAACAGTACTCAAGATTGAAATGACAAGCAGAAGATGGTGATGGATAGCTTGTTTCATAACTTTGTTTGGATAAGCATAGCAGCGTTTTATTTGCACAAGGGTCTAATGTTTGTAAAATTTAAAAAACCGAAGTCAATTGTTTCTCTCTTCGCCTCGATGCTCTCTTTTACTCTTATTCGACAAATGTGCTTCTACAAGTCTTGAGGATATTCTAGATGACAGCCTATCTGTTTTGACAATATTGTGTCAATAGAAAGATCAGGAATAAAACCCTCTGAAACAATACAAACTCATTAAAAGGGCTGCGCTTGTCAGTAGTCAGTCAGACTTTATTCAGATCTCCTGATATCAAGTTCGTATGTGACAGTACAACGCAGTGCTATTCACAGTGCAGTTGTGATTCAGCCTTTCAAGTGTGATATTAACTGTGACAATAATTGTGCTTAGTAAGTGCTTAGTTTATTATTGAGTTACTGAACTGTTTATTATATATTTCTTATAGGTCATATTGCATGATGCAGATGCAATGCAAAATTGTTATAGCTTGCAACGATCAGTTGGAGCTAGATGCATAGATGACTATCTATGCTGGTATACACACATAACTGAAACATGTTTATTATCCATAGCCTGGTGGACCATTTGGTAGAGCTAGCAGCTCATGAAAATAGTGTGGAGAAAAATAATAAAATTTTGCCTTACCTTTCATAGTTTGTTGTGTTGAAGCCAGGTTGGGGGGGGGGGGGGGGGAAGGTGAGGAGTTATGGGTGAGCAAACACGTCTCATTCCTACGAGCCTCTTTGGTGGGGTGAATTTTCGATTGTTTGATGAAGTCTAGACTGTTTGTATGAAGTAGGGATATCTCTATTACATCGAACCACCCTCAATCACGTAATATTATGAAGAATGAATAAGAAAATGACCTTGTTACCGACTGGCGCGACCATGCACTGTATTTTTTATAGCCATAATACACTTGTACAAAAATGAAAAGAGCAATGTTGTTAGTTTTTTGAGCGCCGGGTTATCATTAACTATCAGCAAAAAGACCCTGTATTAATACAAAAGCATTTTTACTAGAACATTCAAGTGCCATCTTTTCATGTTTCCTTATGCAGTATATTTGAGAACAAGGTAGAATATAATGAAGTTCTCAAGATTCACATTTAATGCATGAGATTGAGAAGACAAAGAGAGGAACAATAAACATTGATTTGTTTGTTTTATGAACATCAGACCCTTGTGCAAATTATTCAGAACTATCTACTGTTTGTTGTTATAATATAATGAGATCATAATTGATATTTTTATGTACCACACATCATAATTGAATAATGGATAATATAATTAAGTTTAGTAGTCAATGATATGTGATGAAGATGTTGAGTCCAACATACCTTTTCGATCAATGCATCAATTGTCAAATCATCATCTGATCGCTTCATCCAGTTGAGGACAAGGCAAGCCAAAGATTCGGGTGATACAAGAGACATTTCCTCACGAGTCTGGTTAAGAACTTCAACCCTTACACAAGGGAGACTGAGAAGAACTGAACTTTTGCAAACCTCTTCAAACTGTCAAAACAAAAAATTAACACCAATAATATTATAAACTAATGAGTGGCAACACATAAAATATTCTTAAAAGCACATTCATGCAACTGTTGATCTCGTTATTTTTTGGTTATATTAAGTGAAAAATAATACTAATTGCTTGCCCGCACAACATTTCAAGTGCAGATAAAAGTTATGAAATTAATGTGAAGCTATTATCGAATCCATCTTTTTATTCTATATTCTTTATTGTTATTTTTATTATTTTCTTTCTGTTTTATTCACTTTAGATTTGCATAAGATTAATATCATTAGATGCCCCACAGGATTACCTTAGGGATTGCCATACTAGACAATAAACTTGTATTGTACATACGTTCCAGGGTAGTATCTTATTGTTTGTAATATATATCTGGTTTGAAACTGTATGTATGATGCATGCTCTGTTGGCCGAATAAAATTATTATTATTACTATTAGATGTAAAACTCCCAAGGTGAAAGACGCTGAGTAAAGATGGTTTATTTTTTTGGATTTGTTCTTAGTTTGCCCACCAGCTTTTCATTCTTTGTGCGCATTCAGCTTTTCTCTCTTCGCTGCATTTTTGTTCCAACTCTTGGAGATTTTGACCTCTACTGACTACATGGGCCATCCATTTGCAAGCGTAAACTTCTCCAAAAATGTATTTCATTGATGAAAACTACAGTAGTAAAGCAACAGCATCAATTTAACAATGACATTCCTCTATTTATCAGTAACATTTACATAGCATATCTGACTAACAAGGCTGAGTAAATATGTGTTGAAAAGTTGTGATTTTCAAACATTTTCAACTACAAAGAAAATAAAATTCGAAAGAGATTCTCCAGATAGTTGACTGAAGAAATATCGAATAAAGAAATATTATTAATTATTATAGAACTTCAGATGCTTTTATTTTTAAACAGATAAAATAGATGAAAGATGAAAAATCAAACAGAGATAAAATATAACACTTCAACAATCTCATATATAAATATCTTGATGCTGACCACTGACGACGAAACTCTAGCGCTGGAGAATATGGGATTGAAGGAGAGAAAGAGAATAAGGAGAAGCATAAGAATGACAGAAAAGAGAATAAAAAGAAAAAAAAGGAGAAAAAGCAGAAAAAAAGAGGTGATTAAGGAGAAGAAAAAGAAGGAGGCGAAAAAGAAAAAGAAGCATACGAAAGAAGACTATTGAATAAAATATTTATAAATTAAATTTAACTTATGTCATGTTCTAGATAACTCGATTCAACTGAATTGGGCAATATCTAGTCTAATACATGAACGCCTTTATGCTATCGCCTGTCGACGAAATTCTAGCGCTCCGTGTGTCAAAAAATGAACTAGATGAAGAAGAAAAGGAATAAGAGGTATGAGGGATAAGAAAGTGACTATTAAATTAAATTTGCAATTTTGATATGTTGAATTCTAGATATCCTGATTCAGTTGAATCGGGCAGCTTGCCAGTACTTACATGAGCTTTGATGAAAGTATCAACATGGGCAGCCAAATCGATATTCCTTGCTATGCCAGGCAATGATCTTATTTCAATGCAATTATCTACACTGAGTTGCTGTAGCAGATAATTGGCACACTCTTTCATAACCTGTTGCATTTTCAAGCACTGAGCAGTCACATAAACAGACTTCACTTGGTTCGCATTTATCTCCAATCTAGAAATAAATTAATGCAAAAATGAGCGTCAGGGACGTAGCCAAATATGGGTGGGGGCGAGCAGGGCAAGATTTTGGAGGGCACCAAATCGGCCGTGAAATAGAATAATGTTTAAAATAAGCTTTAAAAATACTTTTAAAATGAAAAATGTCATTTAAACATGACATGGAGTGATAATCATGATATGTGTATGATAATGTATACTAGTGAGCCCAACGGGCTGGAGAACTCGCTTGCAAACAACTATATTTTGGAAAGGGAAACTCATTTGGGAAGCTTATCCTAGGGGAAGGTAGTAACGAAAAACGGCTGTTTAGAAGATACTGATTTACATAAAATTCACAAGACATTTATCACTTGAAGTTCAAGTTCATCGTTGCTCTGATACACAGATTAATTTTCCACAAAAAAGACCTACCGTGCTCATAGACCTATATATCAGGGCAATGAAATTAGTGTATCTATAGAGTAGATATATTAACCACATAAAAAACAGCTGTTATTCATCCATATTTTATCAGGGAAATTAAATTAGTATCTCAGCTGATAGAGATTCTGTAAAAAGCCTGATCGCATTTATTCACCTACAGCTGATAACTCAAAATATATTTTGAAATCTATTGCGAATTCCATATGGTGAAAACAACTATTTTTTATATATAGTAATATATAGTATATAGTAATATATAATATATATATATAGTATATAATGAAGGGCTGAGAACCTATCCTTTTGTTTCGCCTCTAATAGGATGAAGGAGTTGGTTAATTTTATTGGCCAAGGAACTTGACCTGTCTAAAGATACCAAGAATCTGCGTTTCAAATTTGAAGTTGATTGATAAAGGCGTTCGAAAGTTATCGTGGAACATACAAACACACAACGCCTCTAGCCTCAAGTCAAAAGGAAGAACTCGCTTCGCTCGTTCAATAATAAAGAAGAGAAAAGCTCATAGTTTTTGAAAATAAAGTACTGTGTAAGATACATGAACCCAAGTGTGAACAAGGCGAATGAAGAAGAAAATATAATCAAGAGATCAGGTATATCTTACATAGGTCATAGCCCACATAGGTCTGAGACCTGTGCGTGGGTAATGAGTTGGATGATGGTGATTGATGAATTGGACCTACAGTTTTAGGTGGGTTCCGAACCACCGGGAAGTGATTTTACAGCAGAGAACAGTGTCTTTTTTGCTGGCCAATCTATTCGGTCACCGTTACGAACAGGACCTACGAGAATGCAGCTTATCTCTCTGATTGAACAGATACCTGCTACGGCTCGCGGCTATCACTTCCAACAGTCTACAACAGTCATTTAATCTGAGAGGCAACCCCATGGTAGACCTAGACAGAGATGGTGGAATCAGGACGACATGGAAAAACTAGGAGCTGCTGAAGATGTTGCAGAGGACTGGTGTACCTGGAGGCGATTTGTTGATGCAGCTAAATATCAACTTTGATATAGATGGCCCTGGGAGTAATTAAATGAAAGGTTTTGAGTAACTTTTCAATCTAACCCCGAATTGGGTTGTAATAATGTTTAATCGGTTAAATGGTTGGATCGCCTTGACAAGCTGAAAAGAATGAGCAATCACTCAATAAGGTGCAATTGACCATTGAAAAATATGCCCAGCCTAACTGATGGCCATTGACTAACCTGTATGATGTATTTGCTATTCATAGTTCTTAGAATAATAGAAATTCATTTTCTCATTGACATTCTTCTATTTTAAAAAAACATGAGCTTCTTATCTCAGGGTTACAGATATTAATTTTGGTCTCTTGATCATATATCTCAAAAATTACATATCTGCTGTACAATGTTGTCATCTCTGTCAAGCACTGATAAAGAGTGTGCGCTCATTTAAAGAAAAACGCATGTTTCTATCTGTTTTGGGTCTGGGAAAGAAAAATCAGAGGCCTTAATACTGGAATGCACCTTGTATATGGATGAAAATATTTGATACAAAAGAAAAATGGACAGTAGAAAGTGAAAGTGCGAAAAAATATAGTATATACCTGGCTGTATAAGCGTAGTTAATAATTATCTCCAAGGCATCCTTGTCAAACTGCCCATTCAGATGATATGTAACAACACTCTCCCTAGTTCCGCCTTTAAGGCCATCGTCAGCATGAAAAAGTTCCAAGAAATGAGGGCAACAAGCTGCAAGTACCGCCCTATGTGCATAGACCTCAGAACCGCCAACCTATAAAGAGTAAAGTACATAATTATTAGCATATAATCGCTATAAATCATTCCATTCACTGCTTATTCATTACTACTGTTATTTTATCACTACTATACATTCTTGCAATGAATATGTCTATTCTCAACTAAAACTCTGGCAATTATTTCATGTTTTGGAAGTCAATACTTTATGATATCTTATAGCCAAAAACAAGAGATTTCTAGTGTTCCCACTAGAAATGCTATCACATTAGCAATAAAGAGGAATTAGCACCTCAATATTTACAATAATGCGCATTGCACATTGAAAGCACAGCTATGTTGCCTTTAACTAAACTAAGCTAAGATTAACTAGAAACACACACCAAAAGCTCAGTCAGCTGGCAGAAAATAAAAATTTGCACGGTCAAGTTTAGAGAGGGAGGGGGGCTTAGTTTAGCTGATGCAGCAGCGCATTGTAGTCATAGTCTGGGGGCAAGTGTTACAAAATAAGGCTTCCGTGGGCGTTTTGAGCATACAAGTGTGGGAGTAGTGTCAATCTCTTCATTATGAATAGCCTAATAATAATGATGATGGAGATATGTTCAAATAGTACTCATTCACCTAAAAAACAATATGGCGGCCAAAACTTGCAGTGTTTCACTATATGCACTGCAATTCGGTAATCGTTCAAGATACCGAATTGATATTTTCACTAAAATGTTCCTCATAACACTCTCCAACCTTTGCTTGAAACTATTTTTTCCAAACGCATATTTCATGAGTTGTAAAATTCCAAAAACGAAAAATTAACTTTTTAGGCATAGAACTTTTGTTTTTTTCTTTATAACTTTTTTATCCGAGAGATACACGAGAACGGTAAATGCAAATGTTTTAGAACTATTCTCGAGATTTAAAATGATGTGATTTGTAAGACTGCAGGTTCATTAATGTTGGCTGGAGCGTCATCGGAAGATGGACTTCGCGGGGCGCGGCACCCCTTTCACCAAAAATACGCCACAGGCATAAAACGGGAAATGGGTTTTCTTTAAATCCGTTATGATAAGACATAAGAGTGGAGTCAATCTCTTCGTTATCTCTAGCAGAATAATAATATGTGTGGTGACAAGCCCAAAACATTTTGTCAACATGAATAAAACAAGATGGCGGCCGCAATTTGCTAAGCTTCATAGTATAGATTGCAATATTGTTGAAGATATTGAATTGTTTTTTTCCTACTAAAATGTGCTCTATGGAGTTATCTACAACTTTTGTTTCAAAATATTTCTCCAAGAATGCATATTTCATAAGTTATAAAATTCCAAATACAGAAAAACTGAATTACTGGGACATGGGAATTTTGTTTTTTCTCTATAAATTTTTATTATGGATCAGTAACGGTAGGCATAGATCTAAATGTTTTAATACTTTTTTTTAGGATTTAACATAATGTGGCTTGTAAGGCTGTGGGTCCTTTAATGTGAGCTATAGAGTCACCAGAAGAAGGACTTGCATGGAGTGCGGAGCCTTTCTTATCACCCATAGGCAAGAATTGGAAAATTATTTTTCTAGTATACCCTTGAAGATGCAGACATGAAAGTGGTGCCAATCTCTTCGTTATCGCTAGCATGAGAATTATATGAATGGTCATAAGTCCAAAAATGTTTGTCACTATGGAAAAAGTCAAAATGGCGACCATAATATTGCTAAGCAATTAAAATCCTTATACTTGAGCGATATAAACATAAGTAGTGTCAAAATACAATGAATCCAGTACTTAGAACAATGAAAATATGATTGGGTATCATTAACAAGCTCAGGAGGGACTATAAATCAAGATGATTGCCAAAATATAATAGAACTATAAATTTTAAGCTTGAGCGGAATAAATGCATGTATTGTCAAAATGCAAGGTTCATTAGATGATGAAAATATATTCGAAAATTATTAAGTGCCATATAGACATAAAAATAATACGGCGACAAAAATTTCGGATTTTTTCATTAGTGGACCTCCAAAGCTCGAAATTTTTCGTTTTTGAAATTTTATAATTCATGAAATATGCGTTTTGGGAAAAATAATTCTAGACAAAGGTTGTAGTGTTATAAGGAACATTTCAGTGAACAAATCAATTCGATATCTTGAACGATTACCGTTGATATAGTGAAACTGCAAATTTTAGCCACAATCTTGCTTTTTAAGCGAATGAGCAGGAGTTGAACTTATCATAGAAATTCTTGTTAGGATATTCATAACGAGGAGATTGACACAACTCCTACACTTGCTTACTCAAAGGGCCCAGGGGATTACACTTGGCCCCGGACTATCAGTTCACATAGCTTAGCTTACATAGTTTGCAGTTTTGAAAACGGCGTCAACTATGCGTGCTAAAATAGACTTTTTTCGGAGGATGAAGTCCACATAGGTCTGAGACCCGTGCTTGGGTAATGAATTGGATGATGGTGACTGATGAGTTGGACAGTTTTTACAGTTTTATGGGTTCCGAACCACCGGGAAGTGATTTTACAGCAGAGAACGGAGTCTTTTTTGCTGGCCAATCCAATCGGTCACCCTTACAAAGAGCGCCCAGGAATTTCGTAGCTTATTTCTGATTGAACAGATGCCTGCTGCGGCACTCGGCTATAATTTCCCATTTCGATATAGCTGTAGTTAAGTAGTTTTCCGTATATTTTACTTTAGTTAGAGTAGTTTTATATTTGTATACTTTAGTTATGTACCCACGCACAGGTCCCAGACATATTCGGGCTTCATCCTCCAAGAAAAAAACTTAGCTTAGCTCTTGGTCTGTTACCTACATAAAGGAATTTATGGGCGGAAAAATTAAACCCATTTTCCAGGAAACAATTATTTGAAAGTTGAAAGTATAATACTTATTATTAACATACAGAGGTACTGCACTACAAGTACCAAGTTCAAAAACTAAGATTCTACAATTATTATTATCATCAAATTACATGGAAATCTGAATAATCCATTGATGAAATTTTTATAGGGGTCAATCATCAGATGTTGCTGCTTCTTATTGTTATTGTAGTTTATGAGTCACATACATTCAATCACATATATTATTATTGTTTATGAATCACATTCTATACGTAGACCTATCATAATAAAATTTCATTAGAATTTCAAACTCAAGTATGTATTAAAATACAATCATACAATTCAAAGAATTCCAGGATATAGAATATTTAGCGAAAAATACAAGTGGATTCAGGGCATAGGATGAAATAAAAAGAATTTAGGACACTTACGGCCAGTTGCACGAAAGAAAATTGAATTTGACTACCGTAAGATGACGTCATTTGACGGAGCCAGTGCAACAACTTCCCTATTGAGCTCCGTAAGATGACGTCATCTTACGGTGGTTGAATTTAATTTTCTTTTATGCAACTGGCCTTTATTCCGTCTTAGAGTGAGTAAGTAGTGTCTAAGGAGTACGGTTTATCCTATAACGTTCACTTCTTGTGTGAATTATACATGTTATCATTGATCACACAAATAATTAACTATACTGAGAGCTACTAGGATAAACTGGGGGACATAATTATTCAAACAAGGAGTCGATAATTTCTAGGATAGAAAAATCTATACTAACGTAATATTAATAGCAAAAAAGTTGATAGAATTTAAGATGTATAGTTACATGTTGAATACTCACTTTTAATATCACATCACAGAAGCTCCGATTTTTCCGCATCAAGTTCATATTAAGTAAGGTTATTGAAGGTAGCATGGCATCCACAAAGACGAGCCCAGCATGCGCTTGCTCCACCATCTCATCCGAGCTGAGATCTGAAAGCAAACCAATTATTTTAATAAAGTACATTATTGCTTAAAACCTAGTAAACCTGTTCGTAACCAGAAGAAAATCATTCATACTTTACATAGGTGGATCTTGAACAATTTAATCATATATTTTTTCGAGTCATATTTTGCCCACATGAGTCTTGAGACTTGTGCGTGGGTAATGAGGTGAATAATGATAGAAAATACCCAAGGATGAACGAGATTCGAACTCGAGACCACATCAGTAGAGACATCAGCCTTAGAGACAAGCGCTCCAACTGATTAATCCATCGTGATTGCCAATCATTAGAACTTACATTGCCTGTAATTCCAAATCCCAACAAAGTTCTACTGATACCCTACTCTAATGATACAATAGTTTAATAGAGAAACAGTATATGAAAAAGGTAAATTGAACAGGGAAGTGATAGCCGTGAGCCGTAGCAGGTATCTGTTCAAGCAGATAGAGATAAGCTGCGTTCTCCTGGGCACTCTTTGTAAGGGTGACCGATTAGATTGGCCAGCAAAAAAATACACTGTTCTCTGCTGTAAAATCACTTCCCGGTGGTTCGGAACCCACCTAAAACTGTAGGTCCAGCTCATCAATCACCGTCATTCAACTCATTACTCACGCACACGTGTCAGACCTATGTGGGCTTCATCCTCCAAAGAACCCCATCGCAACACTGAGTTTCAAGTTCTAGGTTGTGATGTACTCAACTTGATACTTATGTAGAAATGTATTGTTTTTTCACCTGAATTTGAGAAATATTCGAATATTTAGAGAAATACACATAAAGAGAGGATTATGAAATTGAGTCGGAGGAAAAAGACATTAATTTGCGGGATTTTGTTGGAAACAAGTTCTCTTGAAGATTTATTATTAGCAAATGACTAAACCGTAATGGCGGCTACCTACTGGAAATCTAGCATCGATTTTTCTTTTGTAAATTATGAAAAATGAGTCAGACATCGGTTTTATTTTCAAACTTTACGATATAAGTGCTGTGAGCGAAGTTGAGGCAAACGAGCTCCATCTTCCACTCAACACAAACCTACACACAGAAATAAACGAACCTTAATTTTGGATAGTCCATTTCAATATTTTGGCACGAGAGTATACCGTCTTTTATTATACGTAAGTCAACACGATTGTACGTTCTGCAGATCATTAATAGGCTGTATATTATTGAAATTGATAAACTTAGAAAATGTAATACGTCAAACAAAAATTGCAGCGAATTTTTCATTGGAAAATGTAGATCACGAAAGTAATGAAGAGTATTATAAAGAATAAAAAATAATAGGAGGAATTTTAATTCAAAAAAGTATAATTAAGCTTAATTTGATGTTAGATATTATACAAGAAACAAATATTCGCTTTCTATCAATTTCTGGGCAATTAAACAAACATGTAATTATGTCCACTTGTAAATATGACTTTGGAAAAGGGTAAATGTATTTGGGCAAATTGTTTTTAGTTAGAAATAGCTCCTCAAACTTTGTACTTATCTGGATTATCTTTAGTGTAATTATTGTTATCTTGAATAATTGTACATTTCCCATGTCATTCAAACGTCAATTATTCAAACACTGAAATGAGCCTCATAAAATCTGAAAAATGAGTAAATGGCCAGTGATAAGCTAAAGTGAAATTTGTAAACAGACGTGAATAATGGGCATTCATATCCCCATATTTAAAAAAGAATTGTTAAGTTTTATATTGTTCAACTTTCAAGTCTTTTTCAACACTTATGGGATTCCTGTGACATTCCAATACAGATCAATCATGAAGATATCTTAATAATTGACTAAAAATGCTTACTTCTTACGTGTACGCATACAACATAAGTTGAAGAATGGACCATATACATTGAATACCAAATGTATTTCATAACTGACCAAGAAGGTTATATGCTACTCTGAAATCAATATCTCGAATTCAGTTCAATATAGGTAAAGTTTATCTTATTCTTATATTGATTGACTCAATACTCATGAAACATATTTTATCCACAACTGGAAAGTGACACATGCTTTTTCAAACAGCTCATAAAATAACATACTGTACAATCTATTTTATTTATGAGACAGACAAAAAATAAAAAATCATTTGGTACTGATAGAAGTATTAGTCATTGAAATTGAAACTTGAAATTAAAATACTTGAATTAATTAGTGACACATGCTTTTTCAAACAGCTCATAAAATAACATACTGTACAATCTATTTTATTTTTGAGACAGACAAAAAATTAAAAATCATTTGGTACTGATAGAAGTATTATTGTCATTGAAATTAAAATACTGTACTTGAATTAAATAAAATAAATTGAAGTGAATGGAAGTGTCGTAGTTTCTGTTAGTATAATAATATACAACAGTTTTATCAAATACGTCAAACTGTGTGGAATCAAGCTTAGTTTGAAAATTGTTCTGCATTTTAATAATCTTTCGTTGTGAAAATCTCATCAGAAACTTGATTGACTGAGTTGTAAACTATTGGCACCAGTCATACATTTTAATTGCAAATAAGGTTGAAATAATAAATTCCAATTAGTCGTCTCTTCTTCCTAATACTATTTATTTCTCAAAACATTGTATTGTTTGTTTTTATTTTAGTCAGTTTTGGAATTCATCTTTATTGTATGCCATTAAGGCTCTTAATGATTATTCTGTGAGATTTTTTTTACACAAGTATATCAATAAAGTACAGTATTCCTAACAATTCAACGAAAGAAAAATTCGAGTGAAATCTAATTATGGTTGATCGACTGTAAAGGAACTAGACAGTTGTGTAAAAACAATCTATATGAATCTATATTTTCCACAACATAAAATAATTATTTAAAATGGCAAAGAAAAACCATCTCCAAGGTGGTTGTCTTCACTTGTTGATAAAATAGAGGAAAAGTCTGTTGGATTGCGTCATCAACATTCAATCAGCTCACGACAGGTTTCTGCACCGACCAACTCATTGGAAAGGTTTCCGCACATGGAGTACTTTTCAAGCTTGTATGGCATCTTGTAGAATTATTTAGATAATTCATATAAATAGCTTTTAATAGTTTGAGGTTGAACTCAAAGAATGAATTGTTCTTGTGAAGTGTCCATTCACTCAGTTCAGTGTCCTATCTTTAAACTCAATAAAAGGCAAGGCAATCAAGAAGTATTACAATAATTATTCAATCTACAAATGACAATAAATTGAAAAAAGTTTAAAACTTTCAGCAAAGATGAAACGAAATTTTGGAAAAATAAACCATAAATAATTATTTGAAAATGTTACATGTTTTTCGTATTTCTTCTGTTTAAGCCCACATAAATGTGTGACTTATGCGTGGGCAATAAAGTGAATGACGATACGATGATTACTCATTCGGAACTTTGGTGTCAAATAGATTCAAAAACCTGTGCATGATACCAATTTTCATCAGAAAGAAAGGATAGCATTTACAAGAAATAAAAGTGAAAACAGAAAACCCTGCAAAGCATAAAAGTAGTTCTTTCAACAACAAGTCTACAGACAATTTCAATGTGATGCGATTATATCATTATGACAAAAATCAATGAATCTACTATAACAAGTTACATAGAAGAGAAAAATGGAGAAACTTTTCTGAGCGTTGTCCCAAGTTTTCCAGTCGATTGAAATCGACAATAAACTAATATAGAAGAGAACCGTTGATCGAGAAAATGCTTACATTAGATTAATACGATTAACATGGAACATTTGTGAGTGACACTAGTCTTGACCGGGATTATAAAATAAATTTTTCAAGTTTCAGGAGTTAGATGAACGTTAAAATAGAGATCATTATAGATGTGACATACATTCCTATTTTGCAGCAAATCGCAAGGCTGAATAATAAATACAGTACTAAAATGATAAACAAGGTTTATATATTATGAGAACAAATTCCTCCTATAATGAGTGTAGTTTTAGTATTGGATATCTAATACTAACCAACCAGGTGAGAATTAAGAATGAAACAATGAAAAAATGAAGCTACTGTATTTGCATTTGGGAACATCCTATAAAAAGGGAATTCTATTCTAGACTTGATTTTTCAATGTCTTATTAATCAAGATTTAGATGCACTTATATAATAGGCTATACAAATCAGTTTCTATTTGGAGCACGATTTTTTTTCCAATTAAAAAATATTTTATCGGATTATATTCTTTTTAGTCAAATTAATGAAACTGCCATGGAAGTATAAGAGAAAATTGGGGACAGTTAATACAAATTTGGTTGAATGCCTCTCATCACTTGTAGTATAAAACCAAGAAATGGATAACTTGAATCTTCTATTTAATGAGACATTTAGGTCTTACACGTTTTTGAAATATAGTAAGTAGGCTATTTCTTTCTTTCTTCGATTAGGCATTGATAATTCGAAATTTTGGTGGTCCATAAATTTATAATTCAGACAGACTAGCTAGCAAAGTACAAGTAATGATAAAAGTCAAGATTTCAGAGAGTGAGTCAGTGTTAATTAATTAACTTCTATCGATTTGAACAGGGGTCTCCAAACTTTTCAGCCAGAGGTTCAAAATAATGACTCCATTAGGTTCCGAGGGCCAGAACCGTTTTCATTTTTCTACTATAGTGTTTTAGGAGCAATCCTCCCTTCCTCATCCTCCTTCTCGTATCTAAACATGGACTTATAGACTTATTCCTTATTAGAAGAGAATTTTGTACTGTACATTTTTTATAAAAAAAAATATATTCCATTGAAAAAATCTGCCAAACCATCTGAACCAAATCATTCCTCTCATCAAAGATTACAAGAATAAAGATGGCTAAAATTGGCAGCTATCCCTACCAATTTACTCAATCATTGATCTCCACGGTTGTAATTAATTTCGGTGGTAAATTGAATAGAATTTCTGGAAACAGAACTGAAAAATTGGATAAAACATTTTGCAAGTTTGTTACTGCCGCAAGAATTATGATATTTCACAAAAATGGCTATAAAAACAGAGGCTTTCAAGTTTTTAGTGAATTAACTTGATTATTTGTTAATTCTATTTAAAAATAAGATTTTCAATCACCCAATACCCGAAAACACCCAAAATTCATAAAATCAAGTTTTATTGGTCAAAGTACCCTAATTTTGCACGGTTGCTTTCAACTTGTTATTCTTGTGTGTCTAGGTATAATAAACACTGATTTATGAACGTTGGGATGATCTTTTACTATAAGGTAATTAAAATTACATTCTCAAAAATGGATTCTTCACAAGTTTTGCTTGACAAAAAAAAGCTTTGCTTTATTGATAATAAACTCAATAGGATCCACTTTAAACTTACAAACATGTTTTTCAGTAATTTAGTGAAATATCTCGATGATAATAGTGATAAGTATATGGCTTTTATTGTTCAAGAGATCCGTATGGGTAGTTCCACCTAGCTGTTTGAGTCGTGTTATGGGAAACATGGTGGACCTAATATTTTAGGTGGGTTCCAAACCACCGGGTAAGTGATAGTAAAGCTTATAACACCAATATATTGAAACACGGTCACCCGTATCTCAATAATGACAGTAGTTAGGCTACAGACTTACCACGTGTTTTATTCGATTTTTCACCTCTAGTTACATAAAACCTATTCATTATTTATCAATTTATGTATATTTTTCGGGTGCGGCTTTGAATGTGGGAGAAGATGATTAGTTCATGATTCGAGGGGGATTGGCGTCATAGACGTCGGGAGGGGATTGGCACCCCTGGACCAGAATGTCCACACTGCCATTCAAACACGAAAGTGGGGAAATAAACCAAATAAAATCAACCTTGGAGTACCGATTACTGAACAATCAATTAATATTAAAAATTCAACCAAAGTTCCTCAAGGAAAGCAGAAAAAAGATATTGTTCTTCTATAGAGCAAATACTGGAAGTTTTAGAAAGAAAATAGAGAAGCTTTGAAGATTACTCATATTAGACTCAGTTGAAAGGCTATTGATGGAAAGGATATTAAAAAATCATATTGGAAAATTTAGTAACACATTACTCATATCCTAAAAAATCATATTGGAAAATTTAGTAACACATTACTCATATCCAGAAGCATAAATCACATAAAAAGCTGATTACACTGCTATTGACTCCCATAAATATGATTCAAATAAGATTATTTGGCAATATTTTACATTGCTATTTTCAAGTTTTCTATATTATTTACATTTTTTACATTACAATAAATATTATTATTATAATGGAAAGTATACTTTATGTTATCTTTAACAGTCTGAAATTAAATGTTAAAACGCTGTATCAACAAATATCATGTCTGCCAAAAACTGACAATTCAATAATATATCAAATTAAATTTCATTACTACTAGGAACTTAAAAACAGAATTAGTCGATTGTCAAGGACTCAAGTTGTCCTTCAGTACATTATATTTGATAATGGCAATTTAATATTTGATAATAGTAAATAATTATTCAATTTACAACAAATCACAAAGTTTTAGGTTGATGAAGAAAAAAGTCATCAGTAACACAAATTTTCCAAATGTCTTGAATGAACATTCATTAACAGTGTGTGTATATGTGTAATTTCTCATTTTATAAAAAATATCCTACAAACTTTTCAAGGAAAAAAAATTATTTAAAAAAACACATTTTCAAAAAATATATTGTCGAATAGATATCAACAATATTTAAATGTTAATCTAGCATTCAACCAAGTATGCACTCACCTATGAAAAGACCCCAAAAACTGGTTGGAAATAAGTGTAAATGAAATAAGTTCAGCACAAGTGTAAATGAAGCATTATTGAATGCTAAACGCTTGCAAAGATTAACACCTACAAACTGCTTTAAACGGAACTAAGCGGGTAGGTGATGGATGGACGGTCAAGCTATGACGAATAGTTTCCACTTCCACAACTACCAAGTTAAGCACGTGAAACGTCAGTTTTTCTGTCGTATCATGAGAAACGACCATGTATCATGCCTGAACGTTCAGTATCCAAGGCCGGCTTCACATGAGCTACAATCGCGCAACAGTAGCCAGAGCAAATAATGATTTGTGATCGGCAACAGCCGCAAAATGACTCTTCACACTTGCGACAGGCACGCAACAGCCTTCACCGAAGTTATTATGAATTGCAGAGCTGTCGCCGACTTTTTTCCTAATACACATACAAAAATAACATAACATTTCAGATAATCAAATTTTTTCAAGTCCCATGCTACCGTATTTAGTCTCCTGAATCTAAAGCAACTTGCATTTTTCTCCTATCACTAAAATTAACATTATTAGTCTATCAAATACATTTCTTGCAGGTCTACATTACTAGCTTTTCATTGTATGATCTCTCAAATGAATCGAAAACTTCCATTAAAATTGATTTTTATGCAAAATCTTTCTCAAATGATCTCCGAAAATAAGAGCAATAAAATTTCTAACTCTTATTTCCCTTAAAACGACAACCCAAAAAAATGCCAAACACATGGTTTTAGTTTAGTAGCTAAATAGAAATCTGTGATATAGCCCAGTCAAGACAAAATATGGCCATCGAGAGAAACAGCTGATAGAGGAATTGCTTTTTTGCCAATACCTCCTCCTTGCTTCCTCTAACCTTGGATAATAACATAGCAATAGTCCCCAAGGGTGGAGGGTGAGCTCAATGAGGGAGGGGGATGGAGAGATACGAATTTTCAGTTATTTGCTTATAAATAAGTAAAGATAACTCGATTTTTATAGTCTTATCAAAGTTAAGGCTGACAAAATTCTATACAAAAATTATTCCATGCATTTTTTTGTATAAACAAACGCAAGAGCGTTTTGGGCATCCCAAAATAAGGGATTATTATAACAAATTATAACACAGGAAGAATGTTATTTCAGAGATATTCTACCTTGAATGTTATTTATTATAATTAAATTAAAGGTTTAGAAAGTTAAACAATCATATCAAATCGTTTTTTGAAGGTGAAATCTCAACGATGGTTCAATAGAAGGTGAGGTGGGGTTGGGGGGCACCTACTATAAGCTTGTTGTATGACAGACAATAGAAGATTTATTTGAATAACATTTTAACACTTCCTTTTCCATAGAGAGCCCCTCCTTGCCAACCAATTTATTTGTCAATATTGGTAGGAGGGGGTAGAAAGGGCGGTTATTCTGACCCCACAGACCATGATCCAAGAGCTAGATGAAATTTTCTTTGACACATCACGTGGGTTGAAATATTGAAAAGGATGAATTCTTGTGTAGAATCTCTTAAAAAATGTGGATTTCGAGGGATTATTTTTGGAAAAAAATTTGGGGTAGTACACCCAAACCCCTCTTTTTAAAGAAATTAGTCTTGAAAAATTATTATCTTCATATAGATTCTTTGGCACCAAAGTGCCTAGTGTCCAACAAACTACATCACTGGTCATGAACCCCCCCCCCCTGACTGAACTTCTAGTAAGGTCACTAATGTTAACAACAGGTAACGTAAACTAAGTTCTTGGTTTTGTTGGAATTAAAACTTTTTAAAAATAATAATAAACCACCAAGTAGATGTGTTATTTGGAACCCTCAACATGTTTTTTTTATATTTTGAAACGGCTTGGGGATCTGTGATGGGTCCACATTTATTTTCTACCTGAAATGTACATGGCAACAAGTTGTTGGGTTGTGGGAGAGAGTACAGCTATTGTTCCTAGATCTATGAAGGCCCATTGTTGGTGACCAGTATGAGAACTGGACCCAAAGGTGATTTGCCATCTGAAGAGAGCACGATTTGGAGTAATGTGGAGTACTGGGCTACACATGCAGAGTAACAAAATCTCAATAAACTGACAATGCTTGAGAGTTGATTCTCTATTAGTGAAGGTTGTAAGCGATTCATGATTTGCTTTCAAGTCAACAAAGAAGTGCCAAGATGTGGGTATTTAATATGTGTAGATTATTTGGTCTTTATATACCCTCACTTAAGGAATTTACAGAGAGTTTTCTTGTAACTGAATTGTAAAAAATATGGAAGACTTTGTCAAATACAATTTTAATATTAGATGTTAATATTACCTATTAGATTACCCATTTCCTATAGATTTAGTTAGCTCAAGTGCGGTAAAAGTTTGTTTTCAATGCTTTGGCACAATCACTGATGACTGCAATTTTTTCACTATGAACTTTAACATTTTTTCCTTTTTATTCTGGATAAAAATTATTCCAAAATTGAGACCTTACATTCAAGTTGAAACTTTTTTTTAAGTGTGGACCTTCTGGTATTGAATAATCAATAATGGAACTAGTTTCTTTCTTTTGCAATTGTTGACCAATTTCAAGCATTTATTGGTTTCATGGCATGAAAACTTCTTTATCCACTGACAAAAGAGGCAGGAAACCTCTTGTAACAATAAACAATCAAAATAAATAAAGCTTTTGCTGCAGTAGACATTTGACAATTAGGCCTACATCGCCATAATACAAAATTCAAAATTGGAATTTGAGTCCTCCCAGTCGATATTCCGTTGTAATTTTTTACATGAATAATTCATGTGCAGAGAGGAGTCTATTAAAATATTAGAATCTTAAAATATAGAAAAAGACATCAGTATGTACAATGTTAGAGAGAAAAATATTCAAGAAAATAAATTGATTGTTTCAATTGAAACTACATACAAGTCAGCAACTAAAGGCTCATCATTCAAATCATTGCTTACTTTGCTCTCTATGAAGGCTTCTGGTAGCTTGGAGATCTTATTGGCCTTGTAATGAAATTATTACTGTATTAGGAATGAATGTGTGAAGGGAGTTGCAAGAAGGGAGAAAAGCAGAAGATAATTTGTGATTTTTCTATCCATATATGTCCTAACCACGCATTAGTCAATTAAAATATTTTACTGTGATAATTGTTGATGTTTTGTGTGTGTTTATTGATTAATATCGATCGTCTAATTCAATATTGGGGTTGGGGGGCTCCTACTGTAAGCTTGTTGTATGACATACAACAGAAGATTTATTTGAATAAAAGTACTAAATTAACATTTTAACACTTCCTTTTCCATAGAGAAGCCCTCCTTGCCAACCAATTTATTTGTCAATATTGGTAGGAGGGGTAGAAGGGGCGGTTATTCTGACCCACATACAATGATCCAAGAGCTAGATGAAATTTTCTTTGACACATAACGTGGGTTGAAATATTGAAATGGATGAATTATTGTATAGAATCCCTTAAAATAAGGGTTTTGAGGGATTATTTTTAAAAAAACATTTCGGGGGAGTCCCCCGAACCACTCTTTTTAAAGAAATTAGTCTTAAAATTATTATCTTCATAGATTCTTAGAGGTCTCTTACTTCTTTCCCTTTACCACAGAGCCTAGTGTTCAACAAACTACATCACTGGTCATGCCCACCCAGACTGAACTTTTAGTTAAGCCACTAATATTACCAATAGGCACGGTAACGTAAACTAAGTTCTTGGTTTTGTTTGAATCAAAATTTTTAAAAATAATAATAAAAATTTAATAATAAAAATCAGTCTCATGGTAGCAGCGGTAGTGAGCGGTTGTGCTGTGCTGGAGCTCCGAGTTTATCAAAGTGATTACGTAATCAGTTAATACAAGCGATCTCTTGTTCAATACTCTACTTTCTTTCATAGAAATAGACTTTTCTCTCTGCATAAATTTCGATAAATTGTTCAAATTAATTCTTGAATCTCTTTTGAACATAAAAATGCGTTGTGACGTGTGTTTGAAGTCTGTTAGGCTTGGCAATGAGCAAGCAATAGAGTGCAGTGTTTGCAGCAATAACTTTCACCCAGTATGTGTTAAGCTGAAGGAAGAAGATCTTCGTTTCTTTGAAGAAAATAAAGATAAAAAATGGACCTGCAAAAAATGCACCACGGAAAGAAGAAAAAGTGTTTCTGCCGAGTCTAGTGTTGTCGAGGAAGATATAGTGTCGTCCATATCAGAGATCGGTAAATTGATCAAGCAATATAGAGAAGATCACGTTAGAATGGAACGGGACATTGGTAAATCCTTAGATCGGATACATACTGATAATGAAGACATCATCAAGAAATTGGAAGAACAAGAAAAACGTCTGTCAGCCTGTCTCCAAAAAATCGAAGACCAATCTATTGAAATTGCAAATCTAAGGAAAGAAAATGTTGACCTTCGGCGGCGTGTTATTGATATGGAGCAGTACTCTCGTGCCAACAACCTGGAGATACATGGAATTCCAATAGAGAAAACCGAAAACGTCATGGAAATTGTAAAATCAGTTAGCACTGCTCTTGGACATCCCATTGAAAAGAACAGGGTGGACACATGTCATCGATTGAAAACGAGACCAGGAAGCTTTACGCCACCTCCTATTATTGTCAAACTGGTCAGCCGTTTCGATAAGGAAGCTCTACTTCAAAAACGTCGAGTAAAGAGAGACTTTTCTACGCGTCACATGGGAAAGCCTACAGATATTCCAGTGTATGTTAATGAGAACCTGTGTCCAGAAAGAAGGCAAGTCTTCGTTGAAGCGAGGAGAAGGAAGGTGGAGAAAGAATATAAATATCTTTGGGTGAGAGGAGGTAAGATATTTATTCGTAAAACGGATGGTAGTCCGGCTATTGTACTTGAAACAATTGACGATGTTAAGAAGATTACTTAATTATAACATTTTGCTTTGATGATTGTGAATGCTTTCTCACTAGTGTTAAACAGGATTATTCTCTTATTCTGCTTATTCCGTTCATTGACAAATGGCTGTTTCATATTATTATTTTATTATCAACGATACACAAGCTAGACATTGTTTCTCTATTCTTTTCTATACACTGTAATATTAACGACACGCAAGCACTTACATTGTTCTCTGTTCTATTTTCGATCTGACTATTCCGCATTGGAATTAAATGTTTATTACGCTTGTTATTACAACACTATTCAACAAAATTATGATGGAAATTGAGCCAATCCATGAAACAGTTTTGTATACTCAGCAATGATTGAAAGAACATTTTTACTGCATCAAAATATCAGAAGTATGCGGGAGAATTTTGATTTGTTTTCACTCGAATTAGATAAATATGATCAATTACCATACATTATTGTCCTATCAGAAACCTGGATTTATGATGATGAAGTAAATAACTTTAAAATAAAAAATTACAATTCCTTCGCTAACTGTAATAATACATACAGATCGGGTGGCATTATTGTGTATGTGAGGGAAGATATAAGTTATCAGTGTGTAAAAGCAAACTTTTCCTCATCCGATGGCCTCATTCTCACTTTCAAAACTCCTGATACTAACTGTGATTTTCAAATAATATCATTGTATAGAATATTAGCTATATCAACTGACATATTCCTAGATGAACTAGATCAGTGCCTTGAAAACACTACCCATGATAATGTTATACTAGTTGGCGATATTAATTTGGATCTTCTGGCACAGGCAAATACAATAGTAGATAGATACAACTTTTTACTTTCAAGTTATGGTTTTGAACCCTATGTAAAAGCTCCAACAAGAGTTTGTACTCAAACATCAACTTGCCTTGATCATATGTTTATTCGCTTAAGGGCTGAAGTAAATAATAGTATGGACTTCTATGCCTCTATAGATCATATTAATATTACTGACCACTCTTTGGTGAAGTTAAGTTGCACATCATCAGATAGTGAACCGACTGTAACGCGAAAACACATATTAGACAAAAACCTACTTAAAAATAAACTCGATAATGAAGATTTTTCAGAAGTATATAATCACACAAATGTGGATAGTGCCTTCGATACTTTTACGAGAATACTTCAAACTCATATAAGAGCATCCACAAGAGAAATCACTATCTCGAATAAGACTTTTATGAAAAAACGCAAACCATGGATAACAAATATTCTTATTCGTAGAGTAAACGAGAAGAACTTCTTATACAGACAGATGACTAGGCAACCAAATAATGATATACTCAAAAATATGTACAAAACATGCCGTGACACTTTAAAAAATGAAATAAAAAAAGCAAAAGAGAGTTATTACAATAGCCTCCTGAACAGTATATCAGGAAAAGCAAAAGAAAGTTGGAAGGTAATAGATGAGCTCATAGGTAAAAAGAATAAGGATGTAAAAATAATAGAAATAACTTCAGAGAATAATATTGTTTTAACTGATAACAAAGATATTGCAAATAAGTTTAATAATCATTTCATAAATGTTAATACCTCACAAAGGCAGAGTTGCATGAACACCAGGTTAGATGGCAATAGGGAGGACTTGTACAGTAATAAATTCCATATAAATTCACCATGCTATTCCATGTTTTTTATACCAGTTACTCAGTTGGAGGTTGAAAAAACTATTAAAGGGTTGAAAAACAAAAAGTCGTCTGGTGAAGATGAATTAGATACAGAAACCTTGAAAATTAATGTTCAAAATCTATCACCCGTTCTAACATACATATACAATTTAAGTTTAACTTCTGGTATGTACCCAAAAAAACTAAAAAAATCAATAGTTGTCCCCATATATAAATCTGGAGATAAAAAATTAATGACCAACTATAGACCCATTTCACTACTACCTACAATGGCAAAAATACTAGAGAAACTAATAAGAGCAAGACTGCAAAATTTCCTTAGTAGAACAAATTTTTATTGTGAAAACCAATTTGGATTTCGAAAAGGCTTGAAGACAGAAGACGCTATTATGCAGCTCTTATCCCAGATATATAGTGGTATAAATGACAATAAAAAAGTAGCTGCCCTCTTTCTAGACATAAGAAAGGCGTTTGATTCGGTAGACCACTCATTGTTATTGGCAAAGCTTGAAAAAGTCGGTATACGGGGAATATGCAACGATTGGTTCTCCAGCTTCCTGTCACATAGAATTCAGAGGGTTCGAATCGGCTCTATGCTGAGTGAAGAGGCTGTTGTATATTGTGGAGTCCCACAGGGTTCAGCTCTCTCAGCCGAACTATTTGCTATATTTGTTAATGACCTTTGCTCTGGAGTTTTGGAAGGACGTATGACCACTTATGCTGATGACACAGCTTTGTGCTATGTAGCTGATTCCATTGAAAATTTGAAATTATTTATATCTAAAGATTTACAAGCACTCAAATATTGGTTTGATATAAACTTACTAACACTCAATATAAATAAAACAAAAATTCTGCAATTCAACTTAAAACCAAATGAAGTCAGCAATCTCAATATAATAGTCCATTCTCCAACATGTATTTTAAGAAATTGCAACTGTGAAGTTGTGGAGAGTACACATTCAATAAAATATTTGGGAGTAATTCTAGATTCAAGGTTGCGGTGGGAAGAACACATTAAAAACTTGAAAAAACAACTATTCATAGCATGTAGGAAATTCTATTTTCTTAGAAATTTATGCCCAAATAATGTATTAAAAATGCTCTATTATGCCACTGTGGAGAGCAGATTGACATATGGAGTAACAGCTTGGGGTGGCACCTATTTTTCCATTATCAACCCACTAGTAATTGGACAGAAGCACATTGTGAGAGTAATGGATAAAAAACCATTGTTGCATTCGTCCTTGGATATATTCAGAAACTGGAATTTGCTGCCGCTCAGATACCTTTACTTCTTTAAAACTGTTATAAAATTTCAAACAAAAAGAGACACCAATGTAGTAGCAGAGCAGTGTAGGAGACATGATTTAAGATCAAGGAACATGATAATACCACCGCGGCCGCATAAGGAAATATTTCGAAGATTCTACTTATATGTGGCCCCCCGAATATTCAATTACTTACCAGCCGAGTTGAAGCAAATAAATAATCCCCAGAGATTTAAATATGAAGTGAAATCCTGGCTTTTATTACAGGGTGATGTGGAGTGTTTTTTTTCAAGACTGGAATAGATTGGTAACTTAGGATAATTCGCTGAATTCATTACTTTGTAGTTTTTGTCCTGTTGTTTTGTTTATTCTTAAAAATGTTATTGAAACATGATCATTTCTCAATCCATAAGATTAGTTTGTTTCTTGTTTTATGTTAATTGAATGTAAGTAATTATCTGTAATTATAGTTACTACGTAGACATTAGTATACCTTTCATTTATAATATTTAAAAAAAAAAAAAAAATTCATTTAGTTAGAAAACTTATCTTGTATCTGAGGTATATCTTGTTTACGTTTTTTTCTTTTATATCTTAATATCATCTTTGAATGAGGGGAGGTAGAGTCTGAATATTATTACGCCTGCAACTTTTTAATTTAAAACTTCTTACCGATTAATAATTTACAGCTCCAGCTCAGCTAGATGTCTCATTGCTTCTTTCTTATAAGTTTAAAATGATGATGGTGCCCCAAACAGGACTAGCTTTCCTCGGGGTACTTGAAATTATTTGTTCTACAGTTGATGTTGTAAGGATTATACTTTATATAACAGTGAAATTGTATTATTCTTTATTGTTTATAATTATATGCTTCTATTTTTTTTAAATTTTGTATACTTTGACAACATTGATGATTATGAATTGTATCAACTGGAAGAATAAATGAATTTGAATTTGAAAAACAATAAACTACTAAGTAGATGTGTTATTTTGAACCCTCATCTTTACTCAACTTCAATTACATCTTACTATTAAAAAAATTACATGAATATACTACCCCGCTTGCAAGATTAATTCATGTGCAGAAAGGAGTCTATTGACATATTAGAATCTTAAAATATAGAAAAAGACATATCAGTATGTACAAAGTTAGAGAGAAAAATATTCAAGAAAATAAATTGATTGTTTCAATTGAAACTACATACAAGTCAGCAAATAAAGGCTCATCATTCAAATCATTGCTTTACTTTGCTCTCTATGAAGCTTCTGGTGACTTAGAGATCTTATGGGTCTAGCAATGAAATTATTACTGTATTAGGAATGAACGTGTGAAGGGAGTTGCAAAAAGGGAGAAAAGCAGACGACAATTTGTGACTTATCTATCCACATAAATTCATATATGCCCAAACCACGCATTAGTAATCAATTAAAATATTTTACTGTGATAATTGTTGATGTTTTGTGAGTTTATTGATTAATATCGATCGTCTAATTCAATTACAATTCTCTGTTCAATAATTACTCCTTTAAGCGTAGCACTTGAATGGTCAAAAATAAGTTCAGTTCACTCCAATGTACTAGCGAACGACCTAGTTTTCACGTGCTGGTTCGTTTACGAACTAACCATCTCTGGTTCGGTCTGTCATGATGAAAGTACGAGCGCGAGATGCCCTCAAAAGTATAACCGACCGTCATCTTTTGCCAGCATGACAGCAAAATTTCCCAGTGCGTTTCTTATGGGTTGTACATCTCAACAAGATGTCTTAATTGCTCACAACAGCAGAATAATGGAACAAAGAGTCATCAAGTCAAAAGATGATTGATTAACTGAGTTGAAAAATGTACGATTGGCTTGAAAAGTCAAGAATTCAATAGGAATAGAGATGCAATTTAACATTCTGCATCGAACTACTAACATTAGTGTCGGCAAAATCGCAGCGTGCGCGCCTGGCGTATTTAAATATAGTTTTGAGACGATAGCTTTTCAAATAGTTGGATAATACGCCCGGTGCGCACGCTGCGATATATCCTTAGTGTCCTATAGATTTTTATTGACCGAACAAAGAAAGGTCTCTGTTTCAAGTCGACCGTTTTGCATTTGTCGTTCTGTAACGCATTTATGGCGAAACGTGTGGACCAAATTCAATGAACTTTGCATGGATCTTCCTTTAAGATACAGAACTTCCTGGAATGCTTTCAAATACTGTAGCATATAAAGAGCAGTCCTTGTAAACAGTGGCTCAATTGTGTTTCAAAAGTTAATGCGATAAAGTGGCATAGTGGCTAACTTCCTTTTTATTGTCCTTAGATTGCTGCCAGCCCCAAGGCGGAAAAGTATTCGCCTCTGATAAGACGATAGACCCCCACGGGTCCGCGGCCAAAAAGTTGGAAATCACAGCAGTGAGTGAACAATTTACAGTACATTTATCCAATTAAGAAGACATGAAATAGAACGATACTTACCACTTTCAGACTGAGAGCTAGCCATTGCCATTCTGTCTTATCAGTATAAGTAGAAAAAGGGCCAAATCCCGATTAAATGTTGATGGAACTTTGTTGTTTAGTATTTCATGAGCACATGTGTATTTTTCAATTATCAATCGGATCTGAGTTGCAGCATCAATACGTAAACAATAGGTGAATCATAATATATTAAAAATATTGAAATGACAAGAAACCAGTCAATAGAAAATTTACTCTGCTACAATTTAATAATTGCAAAGCCATTTGTGAAAAAGGAAACTGTTCTGAACGAAGTCAACGATGTATGTAACCAATAAAATAGTGGAACATTTAGCAGTGGCAATTATAACAGAGTCGAATATCTAGTGAAAAATTGATAATGATACTAGTAGTACGCTGATACGGTATATGGGTCTACATGGTACAAAATGTATTTACTGCAAACACAAATGCATGAGATGCAGCTTCGGAAGTTCACAGAGTAGCAGAACACACAACACACGCACTTGCACAGATGGAATCACTACCTGAAATGAATTCTGATAACATAGAAGCACAGAGTAAAGTAGTAGAGTACCACCTATCAACGATACAACGGATCGCAATAATTTTGTAGAAACTGTCTCCTATTTTGATACTGTGTCAAGTGATACTGTGGTAGTGCAGTAGTACTGTATCAAGTAGGCTCTATCAAGCAGTGTGCAAATAAGATGATGAAGAGTGAAAAAGACTAGAGTCACTGTAGAAGAGGATAGGGAAACGCGACCTCTGGTCTCTGGATAGCCAGAATTGGAACCATCATTGTTGTAGAATCTGCTTACCAACCTTGACTTCTACGATTAACGCACCTGACTTCCAAAATTATTGTATTTAGGTGGCAAAGTATTAGCATAGAAAAGAAGGCAAACTGAACCAACGACAATGTGGACTGGCGACAACTGTAGCTACATTCCTGAGCAGTGGCGGAAGAAGAAGGAAATAAAAAAGAGGGAAGAATGAAAATGATAGAAAACAGTGGAAAGAAGGAAAAGAGATGCCAAGAAGTAAAAGGAGAGAAATGGGTAGGAGGAGAGAGATAAAAATTGGAAAAATAAGTAAAAAGGGCAAAAGGAGGAAATATAAGGGGGAAAATAGAAAAAAAAGAACAATTATGAAGGAGAATTTTCAAAGTTGCTGACCGGCGAGGAAAATGAGACAACAATGTCTAACCAACAATTGATTTTCTATTGTAAATAATTTGTACTTCAGTACTTTTTCTTGAAATAATCCCAGTTCTGGAAGGGGATTCTGCAGCTTATCAACTCATGGCTGAGGACTACCATGGCAGAAAAAACAGGCTTGTGTTATTAGCACTACCAGTAGGCTACTTAACATTATTCACTCATACATCAATCCTATTCACGCTACAGCCTAGACCCTGGATCCTCAAACGTTTTCTTGAGAGATTTTGGGTGATTACAGAATATTTTTTCAATTGCAAATAATATATTTAATTTTTTGTGTAAATTTCATTTTTCATTAACAGTTTGTGTCAGTGGCATAACTATGGGGAAGGGATCAGGGATATAGATACCCCCCTTACAAGTGATAGCCATGAGTTGTAGTGGGTATCTGTTCAATCAGATTAGATAAGGAACGCTCTCCTGAGCCCTCTCTGAAGGGTGACCGATTGGATTGGCCAGCAAGAAAGACTCTTTTCTCTGCTGTAAAATCACTTCCCGGTGGTTCAGAACCCACCTAAAATTGTGGGTCTACCATTTTCCCTATAACATGCAGTGAGTTGGATCCTCAAGCAGTGAGGTGGAACTACCCATAAGAGTCTCCCCACCAATAAAAGCCATAAGCATTCACTCTTTATCCCCCAGAGACAAAAGATGTTTTGAAATTTTGGCAGGCCTTTGTGAGTCAAAGATGTCTGGAATTTCTGAAAATGTGGTTTAGGAGAAATAATTTTTTTACCATTTCCGGGGTGTACCCCCCAACTTATTTTTGAAAGAAATTTTCAAGTAGCCTATATGGTACTGTATGATACCCCAATCAGGAGCAGAGAGTATTCAAATATAGAAAAGTGAAAGTTTAAAGTAAGATCTGGATCTCCCATTGACAATGACACAAGAACTAGATAAAATTTACTTAGACACATAACCTGGGTTGAAATTTAAATTAGAAAAATTAATCCATAGAATCACTCAAAATGTTGTTTTATAGAGGTCATTAATAAAATAAATGTTGGTGAGTACCCCTGAATCCCCATTTTGAATTAAATAGCCATGTACATTGCCTCATATTCCTGTTAGAGGTCTACTACCCCAAATTACAAATAATGTAATTATTGTATTGAGAGTCTAATCCTCCCAGCAACATCATTGCAACCCCTCTCCCTATACTGATGCTGTATAATTATGTCACTGCTTTGTGTAATGTAAAGATATATTGTAGTTCCCATTCCTGAGCCAAAACTATAAAAAAGTATTTAAAAAATCATGATGACCTCAGGTCCTTAGGATGGGGGAGGCCAAAGCCCACAAAGCACCCCACCCTTGTACACTTCAGGCTTTAAATCAATTGGGAAGATGTTCCAATAACAAACGGAATAAAAAGCAATAAATAACATACATATTTATAATGTTCATCAATGTGAATAAATTTCTTGAAAACTATTTATCATGAATCAAGTGTCAATTAGGGTAAGCGCATGTTGAGGAGGTGAAGGTGTAGGTGTAGCTGGAGGTGTAGGTGTAGGTGGAGGTAGGTATCGTATGTTCAGGAGGTTTACCGGGCTGCTTTTCTCCCACCACTCCAGTCCACAGACAGTGTGTCGTCTGCCTCCAACTGTGTGGGGCAATAGTACGTTCTCATTGTCTCGTGCATAATTTTTCTGTAATAATGATTACAGACAGTAGTGATGATAGTGATAAGATGTCTTCGGCAAGTAAGTGGTGGTTTACTAGCAATTGAGAGTTTAGTGCTCATCCTATTAACCAAGTACGGCAAAAAGTGGGCGAATATCATCACTTGTTTCAACTTAAATCATACCCAGAGAAATTTCAACAGTACTTAAGAATGACTCCTGAAACTTTTTCCTACATACTTCTTTATATTATATTACTTTTTACTATTTATATTATATTACTTCTTTATAAGGCTATTCACAAATTATTAAAAAATATAAAATTTCCCATTACAAGCACAAATACAAAGCAGAAATATTAAACTATAATAATTATGTTTACCATTCCTTTTATGAAAAAACCAATGATTATTATAGGCCTACAAAGGTCATGTCTACTACAATCTCATTATCACTCATATAAGTTATAACTAATAACTTCTTTGTAGTGGCGAAGGTGATATTGTGGAAGATATCCATAATGAATAATAAGACGAAGTTGCCACAACCACATTTATAAAAAATAATGAGATACTAGTTTCGGTTGTTACGCCATTATCAATCTCACACAAATTCGTTTGTTTAAGATTGATTTCGGTGTACCAACCGAAACTAGTATCACTATTTTTTTATAAATGTGGTTGTGACAATTTCGTCTTATTATTCATTATAACTAATAAACCGCGAGTTTTATAAGCCAAATCCATATAGCCTAATAGCCTATATATGAAAGCCAAATACCACTGACTCATTCATAACTAATTTTCAAGAACTACTAGGCCAAAAAAGTTTAAATTTGGTACCCATACACAACGGGTTTTAAAAATTTTCCAAGGCTGACGTTTTTCTGCCTTTTTTGCTAGATCATCCCCTGACAGTGCACGGCAATGATAACTTCTTCCTTCATTTCAAACACGTGAAAACGCACAGTACTTTATCAAACCATATACGTACGGTACAGCTCAGTACGTAGTTCTGGGTAGAAGTGAACTGTTTGGAGGAGGGGGAGGAGTGTGTGGCCTTGAACGGACCAATCACGAAGAAGCAGCGCGCTAAGCGGCGAGGTAAAATCAAAATAGTTTGTTCTTGAAAAGCATCCAGCAAGACCTCCTTGTAAGCGGCGACCTACACCTCCACCTCGACCTGCTCACTATGCGCGCACCCGTAACAGATAATGCATTTGTTTTACCTAGCGGTGATGGCGAGCTACACCTTCACCTACACCTCCTCACTCCTCAACATGCGCGTACCCTTAGTGGGAGACACACATTTTTTTACTGTTAATGAATATTATTATGGATATAGAATTAATATAATATAGCCTTCAAATCAACGTTCTACTCGGCAACTTCTATTGTACAGTACTATTTTAATCCCCCCTCCCCCATCAAATACTCATCACCCCCCATCACAATTATTTATTGCGCCCCCCCCCCCCCCTGATTACCCAAATCGCCCACTTGTGGGCGATCACCCTAGGTTGGGAATCACTGGTCCAACTGCTGTGCTCAGCTGGGCGGAATTTAACGTCATTCACATATGTGTTCACAGCTGGGTGCTGAAATATGAGAGGCTGCACTGCTGTGCCAATCAGCACCTTTCCACTGAAGGTCATTCTTTGTAACGGGACGATGACAAAAGGGCCCACCGACAAGGAGGTCCTTTTCAATTGAACATTGACGACAAGGGATCCCAACGACCAAACTTTCCATGTTCAAACTTGTCCACATTCCATCTAAGTGGTACAGTTTGAGGCTGCACGCAAATGACAAACTGGCCCTGATGATTTTGGTCAAGGAACGACAACTTGTCTTAACGAAAAACCAGCCCATATTCCTTAGTGGTTCAGTTTGTCGTTCGCGTGCAGCGACAAGCTTGATCATCGATATATAAGAAGTATCGATTGTTGAATGGTGCCCTCAAAAATATCGATATTACATCTTCTGAGGTCAGCATTTCTATATATCGAATATATCCCTCTATATCGACATTTTCTTAATAATTTTGTAATGAGTTATCATTTTCAAGCAAAGTGCAAACCATATATTTTTGCCTTCACCAAAAAACTACACTTTCATGCCTGTTTGTGCATCCCCTATTGTTAAATCATTGTAAGAAAGAGACATTTTACAATACACAGGCTGGTTGTTACGGGTCTTATCTTGGACAGTTAAAAATGTTGTCCCTGAATGATATTTAGATCGTCATATATTTTGCTTTATTTCCAGAGCATATTCGAGTATGGCACTGTACTCTATGATAATATCCTTTATCAGGGATAGTAAGATGGTTCGTCTATGATAATAGTAACCTTTTAGCCGCAAGATGAATACGACCCATTTATATCATATCAATATTAATATTATTAATAGTGAATATTATTATAACTTCTTTGGATATCAACAGCTTGAGCAAGGAGGCCTTCTGTATCTCTAGAAGGCGTTGATTGATATCACCCCACTGAGGAGCACTGACTGCGTGACTGCTACAGTACTTCTACTATCAACATCGACGATTATCAGCCAGCCTGTCAAGAGTGTCAAGACACAGCGTGACCTTCAAACTGTAACTCGGTAGCAACTAAATCGTAAGTAAATAAATGCTTTTGTTGAGTGGGTTTTCGTTTTCAGTTCAGTGAATTGGTTACTCGTGCAAGGTTAAAATAAAGTTATATTGTGATATTTAGTTAGTTTTTTTTTAGTTAGTGGCTCAGTGAGAACATAGCAAGGCAAATAAGAATACTAAATTACACTATTAATTTCTGGTTCGTACAATTTTGATTTAGTTATATTATTATAATTTTTTCAAGATTTCATGTCGCATGAATATACAGCATTGTGAATTTTTCCCACTTTTAGTGACTTTTTAGCAATTCCATTGATATCGTGTGGCGAAATCTTTTTCCAGCGAAATATTATTTGAGGTTATAATTTTTGTTTCTCTTTCACATACTTTCAACTTGTAATTTATTTTGTTTAGAAGTATATTAATCAGTTGAATCCTGATTTGATGCGTCCTACTTGCCAAAAGGATATTTCTCTATTATTAAGGCCTTCTTTTTATGGATAAATTCATTAACATACTCAAATTATTTTATAGGTAGGCTTACCTTTTTGTTGTAAATTTAACGACTTGCAGTCAGTTTTATATTGTGAATATATAATAAATGTATAATTATACATTTATTATATATTCACAATATAAAACTGACTATTATATATTCACAATTTAAAACTGACTGCAAGTCGTTAAATTTGCAAAAAAACAAAGCCTACCTGTATAATAATTTGAGTATGTTAATGAATTTATCCTTGAAAAGAAGGACTTAATAATAGAGAAATGCAAATGTTGTTGTAAATTTAACGATTTGCAGGCAGTTTTATATTGTGAATATATAATAAATATATAAATAAGTCGTTGAATTTACAACAAAAAGTTGATATTAACAATGCAGAGCGTATGGAACAAGAAATACAAGAATAGGTAGGCTTCTTTATATTGAGTGCCAAAGATTATTGATGCCTATATTCCTTGAGTTGAGACCTACCTTCTTCTTCAAGACCAGTAAAGCCTGATAGTTTGTGTCAATAAAATGACATCTGAGGGAATAAGTATTCCCTCTAAAATATATTTAACTTGTTGTTATGTAAATGCTGCTGTTTCAAAAAAAAAATCAATTTAATTATTATAACAACACTATTTTTGGTTGGATTGATAAGTTGCTCTTCACCTTTCATTTAGAAAATGAAATTCCCTGAAATATGACACCAATAATATCGCTCCTATGTATATACCCCAAACTTATAGCTATTGCTTGGGAAAATCATAGAATTGGTGTCATATTTTAGGGAGTTCAATTTGCACCAGGACGTGTGCAAAAACGCATTTAAAGTTGCTCTTTTTATCCCTATGGGAGGTTAAACGCTCTATTACGAATTTATTCCGATTTCTGCCTATGAAAGCAAACACACATCTACCTGAAATTAACATATATTATATGCAATACTATTTGAAATACAAAATAAATGGGTCTTATACGGAGGCCACCATTTTACAGTGCACTGTGGCGGAACAAGCTTAAACCATTTCTTACATTTCTTAATCTGTGCCTATCTCGCTAGATCGTGACATCTCGTTAATGGGAATGCACATAAAACTCAATTCATACATTATTAAATTCGGTATCTAGGAATTCACGATCTAGCGAGGTTGAGTCAAGCTTGTTCCATTTGACCTCTGTATAGTAAATTAGTACCAATAAAGGTTGTAAATACCTGGAAATTTGTAAAAAAAACGTATTGAAAGTAGGTATCGTTTTCAAACTGTCAACAATTGCGCTTGCCTATCAAAAGAACTGTTGCATATCAACTGCCATTTCGCGTTGCAATGATTACGTATCAATTAAGAGGTTATGGAATTGTAAAGTCGTTCCGTTCTTGGACACAAGCAAGTAAATTACAGTAACTTCACATTTATATTATACACAAGTATGTCGATTTTTCAATGCTGAAACCGGGTGGGGTAGCTTTAAAGGTTAAAAATGAAGGAAATCCCTCGATTTTGGAACTGATCATCTAGAATTTTACCAAATCTTCTTCAATGCATTCATTTTTTGTAATAGAACGAATTTGAAAGGAATTCCTGCATGGGCATGCACAAAGAAATTACTTATCAAAAACGAAACTTTGAATGCGTTTTCTGCACACTTCCCTGTGTTTGCGATACTATTTTTTCTGTGCTCTACATCGTGTTCTACGTAATATATGTAAATTTCAAGAAATTCGGAGGTGACCCATATTTGCCTTTCAATTGATTCAAGTTATAGTTCTTTCAGTTGCTGCTAGAATTAAGAAGAGATTTGTTTTTGAAGTAGCCTAATGTAAACCCTAGCTAGCGAGTTAGGCGTTTGAAGCTTGTTTGTGAGAGAAGGCAGCATTTTTATACATTCACCTACAATGTGAGACCATCATTGCATTTTTGTCTCCACTAGTTTTTTTTTGGGGCTATTTCAATATTATTGAAAAATTCTCATTTTTCAAGTGTAGTGCTATATATGCATATTACCCTTTGAAGTGAATTGTCAATTAATCTATGAATTTGGATCGCCTTAATGTGCTGTGAAGAATGAGCTATCACTCAATAAGATGGAGAGGGAGGTCCAACGTTGGGTACCAAATGGGCTCCCTGACTTCATTTTAGAGCGAAATGGTAGGGAAACTTACAGCTTGATGTCTCAGGAACCTGAAAATGTCCTAACCAATATTTTGTTGGGTTGTGTCACAGTAATTCCAGAATATGGTTCTGGTAAACAAATAGTTGTGCAACAATTCGATAAATGCTATTATCCAAAAAAAATCATGCCACTACCGGGATCCGAACCCAGAGCGTTCTCTTTTGCAGAGAATGCTCTTACCAACTGAGCTACGGTAGATACTCTGAATCATAACATTCACTCAATAATACAGCTGGCTGGCCAATATATGAATTGTTATAATTGTAACGTCTTGGATTATTTTCCCCTTTAATATGTTTAAATATCTTCATAATCTTAACATAGACTTACCAGTTATCAACACAGCTGTTAGTATCTGAAATTCTCAAACAAAATCAATCTAATTAATTTTATTATCTCAGGCCGTGGTAGCGCAGTCAGTTTGAGCGCTTGTATGTCATTAGATAATATTCTTACTGGCTTCATATTCTTGCGGTCTCGAGTTCGAATCTCATTCAAAATTGAATATTTTATAACATTATTCATCCACGCTCAAGACTTATGTGGGTATCATCAGCATCAGACGAAACAATACCATTTCTGGAAATCATCTCTTTTCTCCTCCTTTTCATCTTTAGTTTTTGAAATCATCTCATTATTAGAATCGACTTGTTACCTTGACAACACATTCAAATGTTTTTTTTTTCATAACAGAGTATTTCAATTATAAACTTATTAAATTCTTGAATAAAAATTTCAATTATGTGCAATAGTTCAACATGCAATCGAACATGATAAGTTTTGTATTCAAGTAGGTCCTATTCAAATCAAATTTATTTATTGCCCATTCAAAAATAATTTCGTACTATTTATAATGATACTTATCAAAAAACACATTCTATATGGTATTGCAGCATTAGAATAATCAATAACATTAGTATAAGCATAATCTAATATTCATGTAGCTTTGTAGTTTTTTATTATTCTTGGCTAAACTGTTGAAGCTATTTAAATTTTTGGCAGCTCAAGTTATGTTGATTTATTGCCTATTCAATATAATACCTCACTGTACCTATATCTCATAATACCTGATAATACCTCACTGTCTATACCTCACATAACCTTACAAATATAATAATACAATATATTGTATAGTGATGTAAAATACCCGGGTATTTAAAACTCGGGGTAAATATCCGAGTTTACTTACCCGGGTAAATACCCAAAATTCATAAATACCTGGGTATTTATGATATCGAGCAAGATTAATAGTTGATGTTTACCCCTGAATATGTTATTATTATAATTGTATGAGATATTGGGATAGTCTATAACATGGCCTAACTGAGATGTAGGGATAATATTAAAAGTAATAAAACTTTCAATGTAGATAAATATGCAGGTATTCAGTGTTGCCTCATAGCTCCAATCTGGATAAACCTATTTTGAAAAATTCCTTCTGTCTTTTGGAGTTTTAAAGCTTTGTGTCATAGAGTTTATAAAAGCACGTTTTATTTTAGTACTAACAAAAGTTCTTGAACAAAAATCCTTTTAAAATTATTACTCAATGTTACCATCCTACAGACTGAGTTTTTATTATTTCCTTGGGTTAGGTTACTCGTACTAGGCCAAATTTTCCTCTCTCAATAATAATTATAACTTTTATAAACTCTTTTTGACGTGATGATGTTGAAGATCCATCTTGTTTCCACTAATATGTAATATAAACTTAATAAAACAACTTTTGAATGGAAATTAACTCACGTTATGGCGTGACGGCCGTTTCGCTCTGTTGTCTAGAGCATCGTCAGACGACCCACAGTACACTCACAGTGAGTGTACTGTGGGTCGTCTGACGATGCTCTAGACAACAGAGCGAAACGGCCGTCACGCCATAACGTCTCTTTCAAAAGTCTCTTTTTGACATTTTCAATAAAATCTCCACAAAAAACGACGAAGATCATAAATACCAAGGACCTCCTGGGTACTTATGTCGATCATGCTCAGAAGTAAAATGCTAGTGGGGACCATATGAAACATTTTTAAACACATTTTATAATCATTTTACCATCCTTCTAGGATAGTAATTGAAAAAAGACAACTCAATCTACTCTAAATTCAATAAAAATTATAAATACCCAGTTTTTGGATATTTACCCGGGCCTGGGGTAAATACCCTATTTATAAATACCTACCCATTGGGTATTCACCCGGCCCATAACACTAATATAATAATAATAAATAGAATATTATTAATACTGATGATAGTTTGATATTATTTGGGGTGCGACTAACATAAGCAAAGCTTGTGTGCTAGCCGCGAGTTTATCCAGCAGGACGAACAAAAACAATATTGTAAGTAATAGCAATGTTGTAATAATTGTAATTAATAGCAATAAAAACAATGTTGAAAATGATTTTAGTCTTCAAGGAATGAAAACTTCTATAATTAAAAGTAAAACAAAACGAAACTAATGTAAAAAGAAATGTCAAAAAACAAGTTGGTTTTGAAGGAACTTCATCAAACTGAAAAACGTATAGAACTTAATTTATTAATTTCGTATTCCTCAAAATTCCATCAATAATAATTATTGTACCGAAGTCTTCCGCAATGGTGGATATTGACGACATCATTGAATTACTGATGGAAATCGATGAGCGCTACTATACAAAAATATCAGTCACCGCCGGAATCGAACCGCGGACCTCCCATTTGCAAGACCAACCTCGCAATTTCATTTCCAGTAGTTCCTGAGTTGGAGCTATTTCAATATTGAAAAATCGTCATTTCTCAAGTATATGTAGATATACTACCTTTATATAGATACTACCCTTCTAGTGAAATGGTTAATTATAGTCAGAAATTGACATGCTACATATGAATTTGGACCGCCTCAATGAGCTGAGAAGAATGAGCTACCAGCCCCTGACCACATTTTTGAGTTCAAAGTTCAGATTCAGACTCAGCATCTAAAAATACATAGGAATCCGTTGAGAAAAAAACTTCTAAATAGTTTTCCTGATATCACTTATAAAACTTGGTTACTGTCCTAATAGCGCTCGCTATACAGTGGTTCAGGTTTTTATTAAAAACCTTATATCTTCTTAGTTTCTTCCAAATACCATCAAACTGTTTGTACTTGCCAATCCATTGATCTAGATGGAAAGTGGACACAGACAGAACCAGTTGAAATCAATATAAGAAATGAATAAAATAACAAAGTCAACTTTCTTAATTGAAATCACTCACCTATCATGAGCCTGGGCGTTGACACTAATCCTCATGTAGAATCCGACCGGAGTCATTGGAGAATTGATAATAATAGAGATATTCCCAATCTAATATCTATTAATCATGTAACCTAGGCCATGATCTTGCCACCAAACTTAATTCATAACTTAGGGACTTTGGATCACTATCTCACTTATGATATGAGACATTTTCAGATGGTACGCACAGGATGTCCATTAAGCCTTCTTACTAAATAACAAACATTTCAATATCTATACCAATTTTTATTTGATTTACCATGTTCCAACTAACAATCTCAGCTCTGCCTTTTGAATGCAATTTCAAATAGCTTTTTTCTCAGTTGTCGTCATATTCATAGGCAGGCTGATAGTTTTCCCATTTCTTTCTCATGCCAAATAGTAGAATATTTCTAAATTTCTTGTTTCTCAAGGTGTTTTTTTAGATCACTATTTGATGATGTTTGTTACCATGACAATCTGATTGTTTGTATTTGTATTTTATTTCAGAAATTGGAAGTTTCAGAGTATACCTGCAATAATGTCGCGAGAACGTGCGAATAAAAGGTTCTACCGAGTTGACAGCGCCCATGATTTTTCAACCTTTATGGACAAAGGCCAGAGGGCAGCCTGTCAGAACAGATGGACCTTTGAAATAGCGTGGGAAGTAGCAAACAAAGGTAAGCTAACATTTGTCTTTTCTAACCAAGTTTCTCTGCTTTGGAACTATTTCATCAAATTTTATTGAGTTATTTGAATGCCAATGAAATGACATTGAAAAACTATTCAATTATTGTTATAGTTAATAAGTAATGATTTCCAAATTTCTCATCATTCAGTAGTGCAACTATTTCATCAATATTTATAGCGAGTTATTTGAATGTCAACGAAATTACTGTGAAAAACTCTTATAACAATTAAATAACTTTTTTTTATAACTTAAAATTTGGTTTTGATGGAACTTGCCCAACTGCCAAATATTTACAACTTAAAATTAATTATAATTGATAGCACCACAAGTAATTTTTAATTAATAAATAATGTTTTGCAAATAAAAGTATAAAGTATAGTAATTATTTCTGCTTTATGCATGATCACATAAGTAACTCTCATTAAAAATAATCAACCACTAAAATTTATATTTTGTACTCGAGATAGAACCTTATAGGCTGCAATATCGAAATACATCCACTAATAACTTCCAAATTGGGTTCTCAGTGCAAAACGTGTTAAGGCTTCGGGCTCTCTCAAACCTATTGCAACCGAGAACCCAATCATCTGCCCAAAACCGAAGGCTTCTGAACCAAAATGCTTTCACTGTGGGGGGAAGCATCCGTCAAATTACAGAGTGTGTAGTGTGACTTGAACTCCAAAAAATGAAAAATAATCTAACAAATGGACAGAAAGTGCAGCAAGACATTAAAGCCGGTAAAAACTCCTGCAAATGTAGTAGAGCTCTACAGTGTAGCCACCATCAGTAAACCTACTTCTCCTCCTCTTGGAAGAAGCTACTCTGAAGCAACAACAGAAAAGACAAAAAAAAAGAGGAAACTTCAACCAACAATATAATGTGCCATCCTCAGTCTTATAATTGGGAAGCTTGAAAACCAGGAATTGATCATGACAGCTCTGGGGCAAAGAATAAGGAAAATAGAGAACATCCATATTACATCCTTCTTCACAAAGAAATGATCCTGACATTGAAAATCATGACATGGAGTGCTAACGGCTTACAGCAAAGACAGGAAGAGCTGTTGGCATTACTCCACGTGCAGAAAATAGAAATGTGATTTCTGAGATACTTCAAAACCGAGTCATATATAAGATTCAGTAAATACAGAATGTACCACACTCCACACCCACAGAATACAGCTAGAGGTAGTAGTACAATAATCATCATGGAAAGTATGAAACATTTTGAAAGATCACCTATACACTATACAGAACTGCAAACTACAACAGTATCTGTGAAGAAAAGCTTCAAATTTGTAGCAGTAGCTTTATACATCCCTCCAAGACACAGATTATCAAAGAAAATTTATACGGATATGTTTAATTAAATTGGAACAGATCCATGTTTGAGGTGACTAACCAATTTTCTGATTTCTTTGACAAAATTGTAGTGTCATCTGCATAGAGTATAACTCTCACAGGCACAGTCTAAGGTCATTCTTTAAGAAGGAGGAACAGGAGGGAACCCGAGCCTTGGGGCTCACCCCTTTCCAAAGAACACCTCTCATTGACATCTGTTTGATAGATATGAATGAAACAGTCAAGGCCTTACTCACAACATGATAATATTCAAGCTTTGCCAACAAAATCTCGTGAGACACCAAGTCAAAGGACGTATTTAGATTTCTGGATTTCTTGTTGAATTCACATGAAAAGTTGAGACTTATTTAGGTCACAGAATTAATCATTACCTATTTTGCTTTAATACTATTCTCTACAACTAAGCTCTAAATAAAGTTTAGAATGTTGTAATCTTTCAGTTAAATGTTATTCATACCTCAGTCATATTCTTGCTTACTTTCTGTTTGAGCTATTCCTTTTTTACAATGCTGAACATGAACGCCTCAAAATTTCTATTGAACGTTCATCCCTATTGTCTTCCTCATTTTCAATAATCAATTTCATAAGTACTTTCAAGAACTTTTTAATTACTTCATCTCTAATAAAATTTATCTTTGTATTAAGTTCTCAAAACCATCGAAGGTGACTTTATGATGTTTTTCGTTTTGAAAACGTTAGATGATGATTCTTATTTATTGAACTCATTTGGAGTTAATTTTATCATTTTTCAGTTGTTTACTGTGTTATCACTTGACGTCAGCTCTATTAAAATCCATAATTGCTTGACATCCAAAAAACTAGAAATTACCTCAGCCTAGTGACCTCTCTAACCCCTTTTTTGTTAATCTTTAATTCAACCTTGCAGAAATAAATCTTTGGATTGTACAATAGATTCAGTCTTAGCTATGGCAGTGTGCCAATATTTTTCCAATCAAGAATAAATTTAGATTGAATTAAATTCTAGCTTCGAAGATAACTTGATTACTCTCAGTTTTTCTAATGATTTGAAAAAGGTCATGGCCAATTATATTCCATCGCTTTTTCATTCTTTTACTGTCATTGTATGTGACAAATTTCTCATATATGTCAATTATAATTGTTCTTTGGCTGTTTAAACTTGGATACCGTACCGTTTTTATGACAGCCTATTAAGATATTTTGTTAATGTAAGCTAATCGACTACATAAAAACTACGTACTTGAAAACTACAAGAGTAACTTATTCCTTCTTTCACTTCTACTTATTTCATGATGTTCTGGATGTTTATGCTTGTACTTTGTTATTAAAGTCTATGCTTTCCTCTAGTTTTGCATTTTCCTTCAATATGGCTGTTACTCAAATCATTATTATAGAATTGTGTTTCTTATAAGTCTCTTTATTAATTATTAAGGTCACCCGCATGGAAAGTTCTTTAATTTAACGAATTTATTCGAATAGTAATTATTAATTGAAGATTATTATCTTCCCGTTTCTTCTAGTTAGGCTGGCTACTGACCAGGAAAACTAAAAGTTATATTTTTCCATTGAGGATGATATAATTTCGCGGTTTGTGGTTGCGTGAAAAGGAGAAATCCTGCAACGAAAATGCAGACCTAGCAGGGAATCAAACCCGGGACCAACGGATAATTTAAAAAAGTATTTTTCCATTTCTTGTTATTTCCTCATCTTGTTATTCACTGGCCCATTTTCTAAAGAATTAGAATTTACTGTGTTCATTAATACTGTAATTTTGTCTCAATAAATAGATATTGGTACTTCAGATTTGGTTACCTATCTGCTTTTCCTGGCTCTTCTCGGCTCTATCTTGTAATCCTCCTTGTAACTCAATTCTTACTTTCTTATAGATGTTGGCAGTGAGTAATTACTAAGAACTTTTTGATTTTTCATCGATCTAGTTTGCCCTTATTATGTATTTTCTGTATATGTTCAAATGTAATCCAAATGATTCTAAGTGAAGTGAATGACTTCATCTCAACTATTCAAATGCATAATGTTTTGAATTATAGCAAACAGTTTGTTTATTGTTTTTATTTCTCCTGTGATTGCTCATCGTATATGATACGGCCATTATGCTTGAATTTCAATCCTATTTAACTATTTTCGCCGTGATTCAGTGTTAGTTAAAACATTTTCAACCTAACAGTCACACTATACTTATGGTTCTTATCTATTATGTAATAATTGAACTAATAAATAGATGACAGCAACGTACACTCCAGCTAAAATACGTGACACAAATTTTCATCCAATATATTTGTTTTAGCCTTTACCCGGTGTCAGTTAAAAGTAAGGTATAGTCACTTTTCAAAAATAATTTATTGAAACGGTTCAGTCTATTCCAAACGGACAAGTTATAAAACTTATGTTGGAATGGACTGCCCGGTTCAAAATAAATAGTGTATTGTGTCTTTGTAAGAAATTTTTAAAAATACATATTGTAAAAATACGCTTTGTTTCAGTTGGTGGTATCTACACAGTTATTCGTTCTAAAGCCTATGTTTCGACGGAAGAAATGGGAGATCAATACATTCTTCTTGGTCCATACAAAGAGCATTGTGCAAGAACGGAAGTTGAAGAAGCTGACTTCCCAGCTAATTCTCCACTTCATTTAGCTGTTTGTCGTATGAGAGATAGGGGCTACCAGGTAAAGGCAGCTGAATCTTTGTGTTCTCTCTAGAATTTGACATCCTACTTGGGAAAAACTATTTGTCTACGACTTCCTTATTAAGTAGAAGCTAGAAGTAATCAATTATTATAATAATTTATTAGAGGCTAGAAAGTAATGCCAGAGCAGCTGACTTGATTTATGCCTGTTCAAAACCGTTGCATAATGAAGGTGTTATGCGACGGGAGTCACTTTTTGATACAGTCGCTAAGCCAATCAGAATTCAGCATTCCTCCCAATCAAATTCGTAATAAGAATTATCAATGTATGCATTAAATAAAATCAGTAAGTAGTTAGAAATCAATTCTGGTATTACTGTAGCTGACTCTGGTGAAAGGTCATGGATAACGGTACTTTATTTTGGCTCAGTATCCAGCATATTAAGGAGAGAATTTATTGAGGAAAAATGGATTTGATATAGCTTTTGAAACTACACAGATTTTAAAGAGTCTAAATTTTAATCAAAGTAAGTATAAAATTGATGTCTGGAACAAGAGTGATGCTTATAAATTGAATTGTGGGGATTGTAATGCTTGTTATGTAGGCCGAAACGGGAGAAACTTCAATTCTAGAATAAATGAACATTCTTAGTAATGGCGAAGGTGATATTGTGTAAGGTATTCATAATGAATAATAAGACGAAATTGTCACAATCACATTTATTAAAACTTCGAGAAACTAGTTGCGGTTGTTACACCATTATCAATCTCAATCAAACCCCAATCTCAATCAAATCTCAAAAATTAGTTTATAATAAACAACATTTATAATAAATGAACATTTTAGAGATTGGAAAAATCATAAAGGGGATTAAAGCTGCTTTGATTAACAAACTCAAATTCAAGGAAAATGTTGAATTCCTGCATTTCAAAGAAAAACGTATACTAATGAAAATTTTAGAAGCTTTGGAAAGAACTTAGGTGATAAACGATTTTGATAGTTTAAATGATCAAATCAAGTTTAACCAATTCAACGTCATTAACCTTGTTCTATCATGAAATAGGTCAAGGTCAATAGTTTATTTTTGATAATAGGACTTTGTACAATAGTTTATTTTTTGTTAGTTAAAAGTTTAATTAGGTACTTATTTATTAATTTTCCGGCTGCTTGACCTTGATTGGGTTATTGGCCTTCAATATATTTCGAGTTTATTCATTGTTGATTTGTGCTTGGTCATTTAGTTACCTGTTTACTAGGTGGCTACCATTGTTGCTTTGTATTGGTAGGCTATTCTTGTTAATAAAAGGTGTGTCTTATCAGCCAATGACAGACCTCCAACTTAGAGTAGAAATGAAGCCTACATAGGTCTGAGACCTGTGTTTGGTTAATGAGTTTGATGATAATGATTGATGAGTTGGACCTACAGTTTGGTGGATTCCGAACCACTGGGTAGTGATTTAAAGCAGAGAACAGATTCGTTTATGATGGCCAAATCAAGGCGGTCACCATTAAACGTACAGCTGAGCACTAGTGACTTAATGACTGACCTAGCATGGCTCGTAGCTAATCACTTTCCTAAAGGCTAAAATTTTAGTTTTAATTTAAGATTGAAAATGACGTGACAGTCGAAACTATAGTCTCTCGTGTGTTGATAATTGAAGTGGTTTGGACAGCATCGGTATTGTATCAGTAGTTCATTACTAATACTAAGAAAATTAGGAAATCAATTTCAGTTTTTCAAAATTGTCCAGTTCTAAATAATTAATAATTATCATTGAACAATTAAGCATTTTGGGCTGTTAGTTTGAGTAAGTTATCCAAAATAAATATGTATTATTATTTTATCTTTATATAGGTAGTCGTAGATAATAGTTATTTATGTATTAAGAGCGTGAAGCGCGACTTTATCGCTCGAGCCAAAACATTTACTGCGCGACGCGTAGCGGAGCGCAGTAATTTTGCGAGAGCAATAAAGAAGCTTCACGCGCGAATTTCATACAATATTTTTCCTAAAACTGCAGTTCTGGATTCCAACACAATAAAAGCTTGTAGTTCGTAACATCACAGACCATGTGCGGATTTGGTTAGCATTCGCCATTGTTGAGGTTATGTGAATTTCATGGATTCCGTGATCCACCAATGAGAAGACATCAAAATCAAAACAGAAGCGTAACCAAAACAGCTGGCGAGCGTAAAGTACTTTACCGCTAGCAGTAAAGAGGTATTTTACAATTAGTTTTCAGTACGTAAAGAACTACTTTACGAGCTGTTGTAGGAAAAATAATGTATGCAATGATTGTGTTCAGCCTTTAAGCCACTTGTAAGATGTAGGACTGTCGCTTTGTGTAAGGGCAACCGTACTACAATTATTATTGCATCAGCAGAATGATATATTGGGAATCAGCAGAATGATTTATCCAGTCTTAATGTGTTTACTGAGAACGGATCATCGTTTTATTTGATAATAGCATGTTGCCCTATTCAATTGAATCGGGATATTTAGAACATGACGTAATCTATTTATACATTCAATTGAATTCCTCCTCCAATCATTTTTTTTTATTGCTGATAAAGCCCACATGAGTCCGAGTCTTGTGCGTGGGTAATGAGGTGAATGATTACTCATAGATGCTAGACGGAGGAGCGGGATTCGAACCCACGACCGCTTAAACTACGGCAAGCTGTAGTTGCGACGCCCCAACCAACCGCTAAGCGGCCCGCCTATAAAATATTATTAATAATTAATAAATAATTATTATTAATGATTAGTAATCAATAATTGAAGTTATTAGTAACTAATTAATAATTGATAAAAAAATTGAAATTTCAAAATAATAAAAACCAATAAAAATACGTAATAAATTTTACCTGTGCTTTGTAACAGGATTTTGAGCTGCTTGACAAGCTGAGGAAAATTACCTAACACACGATATGCTGTAGTAAATAGTTCAAGTTCTCAAATTTACAACTCTCCCTCCAGTTAACCACACGGGGTTTCCAGGTTTTGGGGGTTTCCAGGATTTTACGTCATGGGACCTCAAACACAATTTCACACTTTCACAAACATTTACTCACTTAAAACACTAGAAATTGGGTTAAAATTCCCAAAATATATATTGGCCCCCACTGTAGGCCCCCTTATTTTTTCAAACATTCTCAAATGTTCTATTGCAATTGTATGATTGGTTTGGGAAGGCATGAAGGACATACAGACAAACCTTCATTTTTATTTATGTAGATAGATTTTCAGGAATATGTAGTATAAATAGGTAATGCAAAGGTGTGCAAAAAAAACGTGAAACAGAGAGTTTCAAAGAAAAAATAAAAACAAAACTACTGTTGACAGTGAATCTACTCATAGCAAAATATTGGTTAAAATAAAGATATTCACTTTTAACGAATTTGTACATTGTTTTTTTTTATATTATGCTCTGTATTAATACGCATTTGAAGCATGATATTTCGTTGTTTTTTTTAATAATGCTTCACTTTTGCAGCTACATACTGGAACATGGCTTGTAGATGGAAACCCTCAACTAGTACTATTTGACATCGGTTCAGCTGCATGGAAACTGGATGAGTATAAACAAGAATTGTGGCAAAAGGCAAATGTTGGTATACCACATTTGGACGTTGAAGCAAACGATGCTGTAATTCTTGGTTATCAAGTAGCTGAATTTATTGCAGAGGTTGGTTGAAGTATATGCCTGTTAATAAACTCATACGAATTTTACTATCATTCAGTAATTATTTCTGCATCAAAAACAATTATTAAAGTCAGTCGCACATCAATATATTTATATTAGCCTGTATTTTTAATAGCCTATAGTTCAATGAAAAAGTATTTTTGATGTTTGAAGGCTTAAGTGTGACATTATCAGACATGACTGCAAATCCGAGTAAAGTTCATACTTTGTCATTGAAGTAAATCAAGTTACATTTATTTAATCATTTGTCATCAATCAACACTAATATTTATATTTTCATTCGTGTAGTATGGTTAATATTTCATCTTATTTTCAGTTTAGAAATGCAGCTGAGGAATTAAGCAATAGTACTCCACAAATCGTTGCTCATTTTCACGAGTGGCAAGCTGGTGTAGGCCTCATTGCTCTTCGAACTCGATTGGTGAATGTCGCTACTGTATTCACTACCCATGCTACATTATTAGGACGATATCTATGCGCTGGAAACACAGACTTCTACAATAATCTTTCTAGTGTGAGTTTCTAAACTGATCAACTAAATTTGGTTTTAATTGTAGCTCTCATTAAGTCATATTTAATGGATCGATTTCAGGCAGTTTGCTTTAAAGGTGACATGTCTAGTTTTAAGCCAGTTCACAATGGAGTGCTGCAAGGTCGATTTTAGGGTCTTGACTCTTTATAATTTATATGAGTGACCTACCATGCAATATTGAGGATGAGTGCACTTCTTGTTATGCCGGATCCACACATGCGGCATTCGGCGAGAGCCGAATATTCGTCAAGTGGCGAGCTGCTATTGCTGGTATTCGCCGATTAACGAGCAGCTATCTACATATATGCGTGTTTTTCAGAGCACAGTGCTCGTTGCGGGACTAGCCCGAATCGTAGAATAGCAAACAAACATGGATGACTATGATGCTATTATTTCTTGTGCTGCCTTCGTTGTTATCGCTAGAGGCTATTTTTATTGTTGAAGAGAAGAAGAATTCCAAGGAAAAGGAGGTCGTGGGCGATATCATTAAAAGAATATTTCTCACACTAATTGTTTAATTAGTAGTCCTTGAATTTGATGTTTGTTTTAACTACATTATAACAATACGCCTGTTAAAAAATTTATTCTTATCCTATTATTACCCCCTTAAACTCTACAACAAAAAATGAACAACATGGATAACCGGGCTCTAATTAAATTTTGTTTAAGACTCACTGCCTCATAAATGTATTTTCTAAAACGCTTAAAAATATGCAAGGAAATGCGCTAACAGTGTTGAAAAAAAGAAGATAATAATAAGAAAAAATATGCCAGAGGACCCTAAAAAATAATAGATAAATAAACAGAATTAATTAATCAACAAATATAACATGTAAAAAAACAAGGTTTTACAAAAGTTTTAAATGAAATCAAATGTGTATTTGAAAGTAGGTTCCACTTCGCAAGTAGACAGCCGAATATGTGTAGGCAGACTGGTGCTCGCCTTTTGCCGAATATTCGTCCACTTTGAAGTGTGTAAAAGACCGACACTAGACGGGAAACGGCGAACACGAGTGCTCGCTATTTGCCGAATACACGAACTCCCATCCACACTACTCGCGATTCGACGTGCGGCTGCTCGGGATTCGCCGAATGCCGCATGTGTGGAGCCGGCATTATATGTATGCAGATGATGTATGTTTGATGTATGTATGATGATGTATGATGATGTTTGAAAATTATGACTGACCGCAATATGAGTGAAACGATTTTGAATGAGAAAGTTGATCTGATGTATGACTGGTGTAATGCCAATAAACTCTATCTGAATAAAACCAAAAATGTATGTGTCTCCTATTGTAACTTCAATCCAGAGCATTTTGTAAAATTTCCAAGAATCTATATTCAAAGTAATATGAAATGGAAATGTCATATTGACAACACTATTCCCAAGGTTGCAAGAGGAATTTTCATGTTGAGGAAATTGAAATAAATAGTGCCTCTAAAAATATTAGTTAGTGTATATTATAGTTATGTACACTCACATCTTCTATATGGGACGCTATTATGGGCTTATTTCAGTCATACTCATTCTCTTTTTGTCTTTCAAAAGAGGGCAATTAGAACTAGCAATTAGGGCAATTAGAGTGGGATTCAAGTGGTGTTCCACCTCTTACGCATTGCAAACCTCTTTTTATCAGATTAGGAATCATGAGTTTACCGTTTATTTTTATTTTTCAATGTTTATTGTTTGTGATGTCCAATCTGCATTTATTTTCTAGTCATTCTCATGTTCATTTTCACAATACACGTAATAAGCTGAACATTAGAAATGAATATTGTTGTTACAAATCAAGCCATGTAACTTTTAGGGCTTGTGCAATAAGACTTTTAATCAGTTGCCACTACATATACGAAGTTTATGTGTTAGGGAGTACAAAATTAGAATGTGAAGTTTTTCTGATAAGAAACTGTTTTTATAATGATAATGAATACTTAAGCTGTAGTATGGAGAATTTTTAAATATGAATGTGATAATTTCTTGTGATTTGTTTTATAATTATGTAATATTTATGTAACATTAAGTAATTTGTCGGACGTGGCCTATACAAATTGTAAATTATTTGTCTTCGGCAATAAATGAATTTGATTATATTTAATTTAGCAGGTTGTCCGATTCAATAATTGAGTCTGGATCTCTAGAACGTGACATAACTTATTTTTCAAACTCAATTTAATAGTCTATTTTTTCTAACCCGTCTTTTCTTTATTCTTCTCAGTCTTCTTCTCTTCTACATTTTCTCCCTCTTCTCTTTCTTCTCCTTCTTTGTTTTCTTCAATTAATCTTTTGAATTATCAATTTTTTTACAGTTCAGTTTTGATTTGAATTACCAACATTTTTTAAATTTATTTTTACAGTTCAGTGTTGATGAGGAAGCAGGCAAAAGACAGATTTATCATAGATATTGTATGGAAAGAGCTGCTTCACATTTATGTCACACGTTTACTACAGTATCTGAAATTACGGGCTTTGAAGCAGAACATTTGTTGAAAAGGAAAGCTGATATAATCACTCCAAACGGATTGAATGTTATAAAATTCTCTGCTCTGCATGAGTTTCAAAACCTTCATGCACTAGCTAAAGATAAAATTCACGAGTTCGTCCGTGGACATTTCTATGGGTGAGTAAATCTTTCAACTGGTATTTAGAAAAGGTCATTCCTAGAACTAACTTTGAAAAATCAGTTCTACCATAAATTATTCAAATTCAAATCAAATTTATTTCCCAGTTAACAAGATTTATTTGTTTCTAATAGCTTGTATTTTCTTACATTAGTTTCTATTTGAGTTCCTAATGTCATAACAAGTGAGATTCAATTTTTTATTTTTTATTTTCAATACAATATTTGGTGAAGGTTTTACATGATTTCCTTCCAAACAAAAAATAAATAGCCTACTGTAAGAAATCTATAGTATAATGTAGTGAACTTCCATACTTTCAGCTCAGAAGTTTTAAACAAATCTCAATATTATCAATTCTGAGCTGTTTTCAGTGCAGAATTCAACTTTCAAATTAATAATCTTTGATTAATAAATAATCAAGTTATATTTTTTAGGGGGAAGTTTTCTGGTGAGACTCAGACATAACTTACAATTTGAATCTCTAGTTGAAATTTTGTGAAAAACATATTCTTGCCCAAAGCTTATTGTTTCTTCATATCTTATTATATCAATCTAGTCTTGATGAGTAAATCAATAGAAAGTTATGACCTCATTTTTATCTGTGATAGCTATGCACAGAATTATTGAACTGAGCTTGACCTTTCGCTCTAGAACATTCAAATGTTTTTAAAGTTCTTCATCTTTTGTTTCCCATTTTTTCTCATCATTGCATGCCTTTTCTATTTCAATCTTCTGTATTTTCTACCCATCTGGCCCCTTAAATAATCTCAATTCCATAAATAATATTCGGATGGATTTTTCCTTTTTATATCTGTAACACATTACCTATAAAAGTCCAGTAAAATATAAATATTTAAATATCAAACTAATTTATTTTTTGGTTGCATATTTTGATCCTTAGATTCAACATCCTTCCTTTATGTTGACATTGTGAAAGATATCTGTAATGAATAAGACATAATATTGTAGCAATCACATTTAATTTTAATTGATGAGACATCTTGTGCAGACGCTCAGTGAGATCCCAAAGATCCTCAGTATTGGAGTTTATACATTATTCAGTAATAAAGCTGTATGTCAATATTGGATTTTCATTTCCTATTTTCAGCAGCTAAATTATAATATTTTTTTAGCTTTCTGTGTTTTGTTTGATGGTGACGTTTTCTACCATGTTGTTGCCCAATTAATTTTTCTTTATCAGTTATCCTATTGTGTGCTTGAAGCTTGTGATATTTTGATTTTCAACTGCTGACCATCGAAACTGGAGATCTATATTCAAAACTTTTCTAGGCATTATGATTTCGACCTTGATAAAACTTTGTACTTTTTTACTGCTGGCCGCTATGAATACACCAATAAAGGAGCAGATATATTCATTGAAGCATTGGCACGTCTCAACCATTACCTAAAGGTACTTGCAATCTCTTATATGTTTATATTATAATTAATTATATATATTAAAATTAATAATATAATATTATTTTACTGATTGAAGTTTCAAGTAAATAATGAGATTCTATAAGTAGTTTTAAACAATACATTGCTGATTTAAAGACGAATAGTGTGTTAAGGATTACGAATGTTCATTATAAATTAGTTAACATCACTAATCAAAGTTAGCATCTTGGTAACAGAAATCGTAATAATAAATATTCAAACTCGCGTTTCGCTCTCGGCAGGTGCTACGCCCTTGCACCCCTTTTACTATTTCCATATTGGCGCTTGGCGCCAAGGCTCGGCTTTTTTTTACATCGCGTAAAGCACTTCACTACCTGCACTTCTGTTCTGGGGTTATGGGGTCCCCCCTTGAACCCCCAAGAGGGCTTCGCTCATATACACTCTTGTGGAGTAGTAGTAGTGTTGGAGTATAATTGGAATGGGAACTTGGAGTTGTGAAGTAGAGTTGGAATGGAACAGAATTCTGGTGGAGTAGATCAATGCTTGTTAGTACAAAGAGGCTCCACCCCCGCTGGAACCCTCGCGAGGCCTTTGGCCTCAACAGTCAAGGGTACAATAGAGTATTTACAACAGAAAAGTTATTCAGTACTGTTGGGCTAAAATGCGTCTGAAAGGCTCTAATTGGCTACAACTCATTCAATACACTGTATCCCACTAAAAATATGCAGAAATTGGTTGAATTCCCAAAAAATGGAAGAATTTTTTTACTGAGGATGAAGCCCACATAGGTCTGAGACCTGTGCGTGGGTTGGATGATGGTGATTGATGAGTTGGACCTACAGTTTTAGGTGGGTTCCGAACCACCGGATGTATGATATTATATTAGATCGAACCACTTTGATGAGCCTAATTGAATGAGATATTGCTCGATATGATGCGATGGATATTTTAATTTCTAAGTTCCTTTTCTGGCGTCCCCTTTAATCTATTTTTGTAATTTCTGAGTTTTTCTTGCGGTTTGGGACCTCCTCGATACATAGCATTATGAATAATTGATGTGAATCACTCGCAACCTACTTATATCTAACATGCCCATTCCTGGAATTGGATAAGAATCATAATTTGTCTCCCCCCCCCCTCCTCCCTGGCATCATTCCTGCTCCGGTAGATATTCTATTTCAGAAATCGATTCATTTTGCCGAGCTGAACAAAAAAGGCTCTCTTCACTTTTTTAATATTTTAAGGATTTCAGGTAGTTGAAAATGTTTTGGGGTCCTTGGCCCCCTGTGGGGCAAAACTTCGAGGGTTTTGAGGTTTTTCTGATTGTTTTTGGCACCAAGTGACCCTAATTTCACGGGCAAATCCGGAGTCGGAATTTTGAAAATGTGTTAGAATTTATATCAGTCACTCCTTTGTGGCTGTAATATATCTGGATATGTTCAATATAATGCACATACGGTTCGGACCATTTGAACGATCTAACCATTAATATTAATAAAATTAAAAAAAAAAAAAATACGTCTGTAGACACTGCTCAACATATTCATATTTTATTTAATATATTTTTACTGTAGGCTCTACTGTAACAAGTAACCTATGAAATCAGCTAAACCTTGGATATTTTACAGTGCAATAAAATTTCTATAATACTTGGAATAGCCATTGATGTTTAATATGAGTATCTCTCTCCTACCCACTAATTTATCCTTTTCCCACCGTAAACAACTTGACTTGACTCTTTGACTGACCTTTTTCTTACCTTGAAGTGTGAAATAAGATGGGACAGGGTTTTAATGCTAAATTTTAATGCTGTAAAATCACTTCCCGGTGGTTTGGAACAGTACAGTTAAAACTTTAGGTCCAACTCATCAATCACCATCATCCAATTCAATGGAACAGTCTCATACATATGTCGGCTTCATCCTCCGAAAAAAAAGTATCTATTAAATTAGTTTTGTAATCAGCAATTGAGATTGACAAATTTAGGAGCTTGTAAAAATTAGTATAGAACTTGCTCTCATCATACTGAAAAGGGTTCAAATTAATTTAATTGCTTCATTTATAAGTTATGAATTGATCTATTTAGTAAAATAATAAATTTATGTTTTCTTTTATTTATCGATTTTCTAGACATCACGGCAAGATGTTACAGTTGTAGCATTTCTGATCTTCCCAGCTAGAACAAACAATTTCAATGTGGAAAGTCTCAGAGGTCATGCAGTTACAAAAAGTCTGCGAGATGCTATCAGTGAGATACAAACTAAAATGAGTAAAAGGATTTATGAAATATGTCTCAGGTTGGTGCAATTGCTATTTGAAATCCTCAAATAATATTTCGGTTTATTTGACTTTTCATTTTACATATCCTTTTTTTGTCAAAAGTGTGCATTAACATATAAAAGGAAGTTATTTTTTGCGAAATTTGAATGGTCCTGAAAATTACTTTCTTTATGTTCATTTATTTATTTTTTACTCTGATTACTAATATCACCAATAAGTTTTAAATGTATAAAGAAGATACATTGAAAAGATCTTAGAAGACACTGCAATGCAAATACTTACATGAATTTGATTTCTTGTTATTACTAATTTAAATCCATCTTAGCCATTTAATGCCAATGTTTTTTTTTCAATGCTCATTATGTTCTCGGAATTTGAAGACGGTTTACAAAGAAGAGTGTGGAAAATCACATAATTCCATTCACTGAGTTTCGAGATATGGCCCATGATCATATGGACCTGCTTGGCGCTACAGAAGTCAATGGTTATTGCAAATACATATAGAAAAACGAAATAGCAATAGTTCATTCCAAGAAATATTTTCCAATGAACTGTCCAGTATTGAATGGCACATCGAATAACAAAATCTCTTTGATATAATACTTGCTCATAAGGCTATTAAATAACACAATTACCAATGACAGTTACCAATTACAAGCGCAAATACAGAGAAGAAATATTCAACTATAATTATTTTTACTACTGCATTTATGGAAGAAAACAATGATTATTTATAGGTCATGTCCACCATCACTTATTTAAATTATAACTAATAAGACAACTAATTTTACACTCCAAATCTATAGATATTGTTATGGACTTATCACTAAAATAATGCTGGCAACACTCAAAAGTAACACTCGAACTTTATTTACACAATTAACTCAGAACAGACACTTATCAGTAATTATCACAAGAAAATCAATAAAGAAACAAACAGTTCAATAAAGTTCAACCTAATAATAAATATTTCTTTAACACGATTAATCACTGTACAAATATTAAGTAATAACTGTTCAATACTTCAAGAGATAAACGTCTAAAAATAGCAATTGAAATACTTACGTAGCAAAAGTCTGTCACCGTATTACAATTAAAACACTGAGTATGTGTCCACTTCTTTAAAATGTAAAGGAAGTCTCACTAATACAGTCACAATATACTGCAGTTATCACTTTCACAACAAACGTTTGTATTGCCACTTGTTATGTCAATGAAATTCAAGCAATGAATGAAACTCATGTTTACGAGAACTTCTGCTTTATATACATTTTTAACGTACCAGTAAACAGTAGAACTTTCTCCATTTTACCATAAAATTCTAAAGTAAACAGATAAAAACCGGCCAGAAATTTCTAGATGAATTGCAAGGCGAGGGGTGAACAGGGGAAGAGTAAACAAAACATTCCAATTATTGCTTCCGGAAGTTAGTATTGACACAGGCAGATAATGCAGAACATTACTGTCCTTTCTTCCTTGCATTCCATAACAATATGATCACACATGACACTAAATTGTTGAATTCATAGTTGTCTTATTTTTATAGTGGACGCATGCCTGACAATGAAGATTTGATGACAAAAGAAGATAAAATTAAGATCAAGCGATGCTTATATGCTTTGCAAAGAAACGGTCTCCCTCCAGTCACTACTCACAATGTAATAGACGATTGGAATGATCCTGTTTTAGGCGCATTTCGCAGATGTAATATGTTCAATACTATACATGATCGAGTCAAGGTAAGTGTTGGTTTTTGAAAAGTTTACATTGTAAGCATACTTACAGTTAACAGTAACATACTGGGTTGCACTATCCTAGATTTAATCACGGGATCAACTGATCCTGGATCAATTTAGATCCAGGCTCAATTTATTCATTGAATTGCTCCATCACCAAAACGCCTTCTGGATTGACCAATCCTGGATCATGAGCCAGTGAGATGAATGTGTTTTCTAATATTATTACATTCCTGCTGTAAGCATGATAATTGCAATGTTAAATATGACGATTCAAAATTTTTTGTGCCTGGCAACTACTTAACAAGAATTTGATAACCTACAAGAAGGCAAACACCTGTTGTATGATGTCGATTCAAGGTTGTATACCAGTTTAGAGAGTGAGAAATTTGTGAAACAAATGAGCTATTAAGAATAATATCTGAATGAAAAATGAGACACAGTATGGATGTGGAATTTCTTATATTCTTCAACTTACCAAGGTTGTATTCAAATTACATTTTAAATCGCACCAGTTCGGCAGACTGAATCTGTTATCAGAGTTCAATAAAATAAACAGATGAGTAGATATCTCATGGAACAATCGAGAGCATTGATGCTCAAGCATATTGAAAAATCGATTAATGATATCCCTGTCATGCCTATTAACACACATGTTTTATATTTAGAGTTAATAGAAGGAAGTCTAGATGTAAAAATACTATACTACAAATTAAAAATGAATGCACTCACCTGCATCTTTCACAGCTCATTGAAATATGGAAGGCAGCTATTGTAGATGTTAACCGCATGTTACTTTCGGAAAAAAATTAAATTTTAGGCATAGCCTGAACTGTGCTAAGTTGAATCAACAGAGTTTAAATCATGGAATTTGTTGATACTGGTTCATTTTGATCTTGGATCTATTTATGCATCTTGTATATTTTCCCGGCTTGGCTCAACATCACTGTACAACATGGGCTTGGCCAATCTGTTGTGTAAGAACCTTAAGGCCGGGTTCAGACGATACGGTTTCGGCTCGGGATTTTTCCATTTTGGTTTGGTGCCGCATGTATAAAGTATGCGGTCAACAGCCGTATTATGTGACACATACATGCGTCACTAAAACGTTATGGCAAAAAACAAAACCTTATCGTCTGAAATCGGCCTTGGAGCGCTCTCCTAGTCAAATGTAGACTCCTGATACATTCAGTGAATCATTATTGTTCTGAAGTGAAATGTCCTCCTTTATATATGAACCTAAACCTACCATTAGGTCAAGAAATAACTATCAATGACAGAGTTCATGAACAAACTCTTGTTAAATACTTCTTCAGCTCAGTCAGCTGGACTTGTTGATAATTTCATGTTTTCAGTTATGTTTTGTGTTTGAAAGTGAATGTTAATCTCATAAATTATAGACTATTGTTCTTGGTCTCAAAGCGCTGATCTTCTATAGTTACAATATTAAAAAAAACATCAGGCTGGTATGATTTTTGTTTCCTTTATAAATTAGGTATCGAATATGAATTTGTATGTTTTAAATTATCACAATAAAACGTGTTCAAATGCTTTAATGCTTTATAAGTTTATTTTTCATTTTTATTTCAGGTGGTGTTTCATCCTGAATTCCTCTCGTCCACTAACCCATTGTTTGGACTAGACTATGAAGAATTTGTAAGGGGTTGTCATTTGGGTGTGTTTCCCAGCTATTACGAACCTTGGGGATACACTCCTGCTGAGTGTACGGTCATGGGAATTCCATCCATTACAACAAACCTTTCAGGTACCGTATATTAACACTGTCTATTAGTCTTGGGTTGTTGACGGTTTTCTTGTCAACGAAACGAAACTAGTTTTGAATAAACGTTAACTAGTTGAAAGTGTCAACTAGTTGAATTTTGAATTTAAGGAAGAATATTATGCGTTTTCATCAAAGAATAACGAGATGTGTACGTGCCTACTGTCTCCCGATAATGCTTTTATTATGAGCAATGTGCAGACAAAGCATTACTGCCTTAAAGAAAATAATGAAATCACGTCTACAGAACACATCAAAATAAGAAAGAGCGTGTCTGGTTACAAAAAACGAACGCCATATGCAATCTAAATCACGTAAAAATAGAGATAGAGAAATTCTGATTGCATATTCTGATTGAATTCAGCGCCCTCAAATTAATAAAATTATTTGAGAGTACGCAAAAATAATTAAAATAAAGGAAGTTGATTTTTATTGAATAAAAAGTTGAAATACATCTACTTCATAGAAATAATAAAAAACTTGCTCAGTTTTGATTACTTTTAAGTCTTAGCGTAGCATTTTATTAATTTGAGAGCGCTGGATTCAAATCTGGAATCAGAATTTCTCTATACCTATTTTTACGCGATTTAGATTGCATAAGGCGTTCGTTTTTTGTAACCGGATACAGAAATGGTCTTGAGACAGCAGTGCAGTGTGTTTCGCATTTCTCACTCGCACAGTTACTCCTACTCATATTTCTCTACTGCATATGATTTATTTTTATTTTGAACGTTTATCAACTAGTTTGCTATTTACATTTGGATTTAACAAAGACTTATATTCCAGTTGTGTTGGAAAAGATTGCGTTGAGCCCGTTGACCGTTGATATGGAAATGTAGTTGAAGCATCAACTGGTTTTGTTGATGAGACAAAACAGTTGAATCGTTAATAACCAATAAACAGTTAATTCAACTAGTTCGTTGAATCAACGCTCATCACTACTGTCTATTGAGTTCATTTGCGGTTTTCTCATATATCGATCTGATGAGTTTATTTCTTGATCGACTCGACTGGCAATCACGGTAGCATAATCAGTTGGGGCGCTTGTCGACGTTGAGACTTGTTCAGCCTCAGATATTTTGTGTAATCTTTCGCCTCATTACCCATACACAAGTCTTAAGAGTCATATGGACATCGTCTATAAAAAACTCAAAGCTGATACTCTGCTACTATAAGTTGAGGTTCAGTTTATTAAGGAACATTTTGAAATCAAGTGAAATTTGTCCACTAATGTGGTCAAATAGCTCAGATGTACCATGATAGAATTGTCTTACCTTAATTTTTGTTTTTACCGGAGATTTAGGGGGCTGGTACCTCTGTGAAACCGCACTGAAAGTAAAGCATGTGCCAGTGATGCAAATGTGTGAGTGAGTTGGGACCCAACAAATAATGATTATTTTGCATCTTTTATTAATTATAATATAGAGAGTTGTGCCCTATATACTAAAGGCCAGTTCAGACATTTTTATTGGGAGGGGGGAATTGTGGGCTGTTTATCGTTACCAGATTTTTGGGTTGATATCTCCTAAATAATGTCTACCCCTACAAAAGACACAAATATGGCTTTTTCTTTGTGTAGGTTGAGAATTTCGGAAGGATGCATCCCGTTTATCCCCTCCCTCTTGGATTTGCGCTTGCTGTATATTTTATAACAATCTAATATCAAAACTGACACTGTATTTCAATTAAATATATATTTCACTCACTTTTCTCGGAGATACTGGAGGGATGAATTTCACTTCTAAAGAGAAGCTTCGTCAGCCTCTTTAGAAGTGAAATGCATCCCTCCAGTATCTCCATTAAAATTGAATGAATATATATATATATTTAACTGAAGTACAGTGTCAATTTTGATATTAGATTGTTCATCAAGTATTTCGTCATGGAAAACATAACAGATTATAAAACACTTGAGTATCACAAAATTTTCATCAGAAAAAATATCTTCATATATTTTTTTCAAGTTACAGCAAAACAGTTATTTTTTGAAGTTATAATATATGTGAATTGCATAAGAAACAGGGTGCTGTAAGGGACATACTAGCCAAAAGTGTCTTCAGTTTCCTTGTGGTTTCACAGCGCAACAACCCGTATTTTGCTCAACTAGGGGTGATCAATATAAAAGAATTAAGTTTTATTAATTGTAACTGCTGGTCTGAATTATAAGAATAGAGTAATTATAGAATATGATTGTAACTACTAGTCTGAATAATCAGAAGATAAGATGTAACAATCAGAGATGAAATGTTGAAACAGAATGCAGAACGCACACTGTAGCCTTACTCTCCCAAAACTACTACATGTCGCCATAACTTGTCTGATTTCTCCAGTATGGCAAACACCACGTGTTTAAAAAATCCCTTGGAAAGAAGACAGTTTTGCCAACATATCCATGTGTGTTATATGTTTGTGATCCACGACATGATTGAGAAATAAATTGATGAATGGTTTCAATTTGAAACCACAAGGAAAAAAGAGTTAAATAATTGAACTTGTAGAAGTTATCTGGTTATTTACTTATTTTAGTTGCCAAATGCTTGGTTTTTCTTATCACTTGGTAACCTACAATGTGGCGGGTGCAGTGTAGATTTTCATGTATGTGACCCGACTTTTGCAATGTGGGCGATTTGATAAGCTTGGTTAGCTAACCGAGTTTTAAGTTTTGCAGTTATGGGTTTTTGCAGCTTAGAAATCTATAAACCTGTAGTTATATTTGACACCTTGTCACCTAAACAATATTTCAACAGTGTGTCTCTTCAACCGCCTGACAGGCCGGTAAGACAGTTAACATAAACTAGGGATAGTTGGCGCATCATGAGAGTGGCATCGGCTGACTAGTCTATGGTTTTGAATTTAAGGTATGGAATGTAGTTACCTACGTTCTTGTAGATGTAAAAGCACCTTTAGGTGGTACGAAGTTCCCGAGTCAGCTATTCGTTTATAAAGTCATACCTCTTCTTTTGTCTTTTTCAGGTTTTGGTTGTTTCATGCAGGAGCATATAGCTGATCCCATGTCATATGGTATATATATTGTTGATAGAAGGTACATTGGACTTGAGGACTCTGTTAAACAATTAGCTCAGTACATGTTTGATTTTTGCCGCCTGAACCGCAGACAGAGAATCATTCAGAGGAACAGGACAGAACGTCTAAGTGATCTTCTAGACTGGAGAAATCTGGGCATTGTAAGTGATAAAATTTGGGACTAGAAATTAAATTTATTGTATTGCCAAGTTATTCTCTAAGGAAAGATAAGAGTGCGATAAATTGATTATACTGCATAACTGCTATTCAATATTTTCCATTGCAGTGCAATGTTTGTTCCAAGTTTCTTACGCAGAGTACAGACAACTGACATACTATTAAAACAGTGATTTGTGATATAGTATATAGTAACATCAAAACTGTAAACTGTAATTAATTGTGTTATTGCAGCTTGAGCAAAGTCTTCAAAGAAAGATATTGGGAACTTATAATTACTTTTTTCTTCCAAAATGTGCCATGCTTTACCCTCTTCACCAAATACTTATTGCTTCTTCAGGATTCCATTTGAAAAATTCAATTTAGTCATAATAGGGGCTAATTGACATAATTGATATAAAAAGATGTTTCCGAGTTCCTTATATAATTATTTATTGAAGTACCATGGTTTTGTGGCATACCTTGCCATGTTATTCGAGATGAAGATATGAAAAAATACTGTAACTGAGTTTCGAGCTCGTTCGAAACTATATTAGATAAATAAGTTAATATTGTTAAAAATTGGGCATTGTCTTCTTTGTTCAAATTACGATATCATTCAAACATAACCTAATACTGTTGTTTTGTTGTAACAGCTGACGGGTTACAACTAGAGTCAAATTGATACTGAGTAACTGGTAGTGTCAAGTGACATATGGCCCACTCTGTATTTCAAATAGTCTAAACATACGAATTACAAAATCCTTTGATGACAGAATTCAACAATGTCATTCTTTGAGTAATATTGATTCAGTAATCAATTATTTTATCAGCAACCTTTGGCTTACAAAATAGAATGATACCTTCTGCTTCACTGTTTCCATTTTTCAAATAAAAGTTGTTGAATATACTGATGTCTGTTTTTTCCACTAATTAACAAATATTGACATAAATTGGTAGTTCTATGATTATATTATTGAACATTTGTGTGATTTTTGTACAGTTCTACCGACAGGCAAGACACAAAGCTCTGCAGAAAGTTCATAAAGATATTGAGTCATTCGAGGAAGAATACGAAGTGCGCAGAAGTAGTTTCAGCTTTCCGAGACCCATTTCAGAGCCTCCATCGCCCTCTGCATCTCGTCATACAACACCAGCTAGTTCAGTTCACGGTTCCGACGAAGAAGATGAGGTCGATGATGAAAAAGAGGTATGCTGCCCTCACTGTTTGCATGATTTCAATACTTTTACATTAACAATTTTTGTACCTGTTTGCATATAAAAAATAATTTAAAGAATAATAAACAACATATTATGAACGGAAGGTAATACATTAGATTAATCCTACCATACGCATCAGGTGGACATTAGATATCAAGATTTTTTATAGATTGGGGTTTGAAAACTAAAAATGTCTCCATGCTGTCCTCTGCTGACGAAACTATCGCTGGAGGGTAAGGGATTGAAGGAGGAGAGGGAGAATAATTAGAATAAGGTGAAAAATAAAGGGGTGAGGAGGGAGAAAAATGAGTAGAAGAGAACGGATAAAATGGAAAAGAAAAATGAGAGGAAAAAAGAGCATAAGGTGATGAAGAAGAAGGGGGAAAAGGAGACTATTAAATTCGAAAAAAATCATGTCAGGTTCTAGAAATCCCGATTCAATTAAATCCGGCAGCCTACTAGTAGAGTGCTGTGTAAAACAAGTCAGTTAAAAGAATCGACATTTACTATACTAGATTATTACAATCGATATTCAGTCATCGAATTCATTGTTTTAGTGGACGAATACGGAACTGCAATCAACAAATGTTTTAAACTGGGACGATAAACTTCACTTCATCAGTAGGAGCATTCACTATTTAGAACAAAAATTTCCATCTTTTTATCAAAGATTTTCATCTTTTTATCTGCAAATAAAAAGGCTCTGCTACTAATGAAGTCCTTTGGTTATTTTGTAGATATTGGCTACTGTTGGTTATATTATGTAGATAGGATGACAAATGCAATTCAATAAGTTAATATTATGTGGCACCTGACGGGGTTATTCAACAGGATAATTTCTATAATGAATACTTAATTTTTCAATTTTATTTTATTTTTCTCTTCTTTTCCCACCTTCTTCTTCTACTTCAGTCTCCTTCTTACCCATCTCTTCCTTTTCATTTTTAATCCTCCTCTTCCTCAGCAAATTTTCAAATTCATTCTTCTTCTCCTTTTTTCATCTACTCCTTTGCTCTACTCCTTAAATCCCTTTTCTTCCAGCGTTCGATTTTCGTCGACAGAGGACAACATAATGTCGTTTATGTAATAGATTGCTATTATTATTATTATTATTAATTATTATAATAATTGATTTATTTCGACTTATATGATGTCTAAAACTAGAGTAAATGTTTCAAATTTCACTACTTTGAATAATGAACAATACTGCAACGATGAGTGGAAATTACTTCTGGCATGTCAGTGCCTTATCTGCGGGGAGGTAATTAATTATCTCTTATTGTGTCTTCTTTCTCATGTCTTTTCTCTCTCACTCTCATGTGTCAAGTGCGCTTCTAAGGTTTTTGAGAATTATGCTATAGTGTTCAAGTTAACTTCATCTGTTTTCATCAGAATTTCCTGGAATATTAGAAGACTTGTATAAAGAGCGTTCCTTGTCAACAGTCAGTTAGTTATTGTTCAAACAACCTTTACATTCATATCAAGTGCCAGTTCGTGGTAGCAGTATGCAAATACACATAACAGTGCTATTGCTATATATGGTGATTACATATATAAAGTACTGTGACAGACATAGTGTTTTGTACGTGTTTAGTTATTTATTGAGGGTTCAACTGTTTATTAGGCTTTCCTTTTCAAGTCATTGAACAGTCTTATGTGTATTTGCATTGGACTCATATTATTATTAAATTATTGATCAGCCTATAGACAATTAGTAATTAGTTTTTGTACAGTGATACGTAGTAAATTCATTATTAGTGGAATGCTATTGAACTATTTCTTTATTGATTTTCTTGTTTAATAATAATTAATTAATGTGTGTATTGAGTTAATTGTGAAAATTAAGTTCGAGTGTTAATTTCAGGTGATGCAAGAATTATCTTAGTATTTGTTTTTCTTTATTAAATTGAGATAATTTAAGTTTAATATTTATTTTTTACGCATAACAATACATTTCAATACTATTCACTGTTCCGTGCGAGTGCATTTCGGAGTAAATTCATAAAGGTCTATGACGTTCACAAGTGGTTCAATTATGAAAAGCTAGGTTTTAAAATCGTAATCTCGATTTTAAGAGGTAAAGTGAAATCCTTAAATGACCTTGATCTTCGTTTTACCAATGTTCTACCAATGAATTCTTTGAACTATAGAGGTAAAACAGCATGACAATAGGTGTAGTTATTTTCAATTATTCGTGAGCAATGAGCAACAGTGTATTAATTCAATTTCAATTTTTTTTTTCATTTCCTACAGCTGGCAGAGTTGGCGGTGAAATAATCAACTTCTTTCTACCCGATAGTCAGTTCCTAAATTCATTAGTCACTCAGGAACTAAAATGTTGCATCACATTTCACTAGGCTGTTGTGCAATGAAGGAAAAATCAATTAGACGATGATATCTTCATGTGGTCTATGAAACTGTGTTTGAAGGAAAACAATTACATTTTCTTTTAATAGTGAAATCATAGACTGTTTAAATAAACTAAAATTACGTTTTCTTTTAATATTGAAATCATAGACTTTTTAAATGAACTATTTCCAAGAATTTTTTTGTTTGAACTATAGTTCACATATAAATCATGTATTTGAAGTTATAACTTAGAATGTTTTGATTACTTTTGTGCACCATCCAAGTGTAATATGAGAAACTGTGAAGGGAAACCTAGAACAATATAAATAGTCTATTACAACATTTTACTTAACATTTCTATCTAGATGTTACTTATTTGAATACAGTTTATATGTTAATCTCCATCTTTATGTAATAAGGTTATCGTCGTCTTTAATATGAGACATTGATACACCCCGTCAAGCTCAAAAATAGAAACAAAGGTAGCTAGATGTAGTTAATTTGATATGAAATAATTTTTTAAAGCATATTTTAGGCTTGAATTTCTCTCAGCCAATAGAATGTTCTAGTATATGCAAAAGCATTCTTTTGATTTTATAGCATTATTTGTGCTATATTTGTTTTTGTGTTCAAACTTATATTACTGAATATTTGCTTCTATATATAATTATATATTTTTAAATAAAATGAATTCAATACGCTCTCAAGTGCTCGGTTCCTTATTAGTTGTTAGTATTCATTGATAATCACAAATATTTTCAGGAGTATATAGGATTAAAGACTTTGAAGAATTCAGTTGATTTTTGATATTTCTAGTTTTCTAATGTCTGATATCAATAAAAGGCTCAATGCATGTCAATGTTGAATATTATTTACTTAATTCAAATTTTTATGAAACAAAATGTCAACTTATAAATAAGTATGCCACAAACGCCTTTACTGATCACAATAATTTACTGTAATTCGATGAATATTAGTGCAACGTTTTATTTACTAATCCTTATGAAAGAATTATGTTTACAATCTACGAAATCATGTCTTCAATCTAAATTTAGCAATTAAGATGGGATCTTATTGAGATAGAAAAAATAGTGAATATTTAAAAAAACGATTATCCATTATCTGGTAGCTAACGAACGATATCTTCCTATTTTCTTTTATAAAAATAATACAGTTATGTGTATTGCTCAAATCAAATATAGGAGCTGTTGTTTAGAGAAGCCTACTTATATAATAAGAGCTTGATGTTAAAACTACTAATCGATGAAAATCAATAAATTATTTGTATGCAACCGGAGTACTGTCATTTTAAATGATTAGTGAATATTAATTTTAAATGTATAATACACAGCTTTACCTTTTTGATGAGCTTTACTTGTGTGTCATTGAAAGCCAGAAATTTAAAAGATTATCTGACTGCCATATTGTTTTCAATTATTGTAATAGACTAAAAATGAATACATACTGTTAAGATTTAAAATGTTTATTGAATATGTTTTGATGATGTTATTGTTAGATTTAGAATAAACTATTTCTATTGCTTATTGTAACATGTTATTCATTCTCCATGAAAATGGATTTAGTTCTGTAGAATTTGATTAAAAAAGAAATGGGAACAACTATTTTCTGTTCATATTGAAGTATGAGTAATAATTTCTTCAAGAAACATTTAATGGGGAAAACTAATACGAAAAGTCATCGTTTTGTTCTGGTCTCGAAACTTAATTCTGCTGAAGTTTGTATCAAAACCTTTCATAACTACTCTCAGAAGATTTTGTGTGACAAGTAGGCCCACACTGTCAAATTTATTGTCACTGACAGTTTATGTTATAGCAATATTTTGTCAATGTTTGTAAACAAATCTCGTTCAACCGCCATTAGCATTAATGGTGACAACAAATCCTGAGAAAGAGATATCCTCAACCGGCTTTTAACAATTTTTAATTTTGATCTCACATCTCTCGCATGTTGTCTATTCTGGATAGAAAAAAGTGTTGGGAGCTCATCAGTGTTTGGTGGTTTTCAAGGCTGAGAAGAAGGCCGGTATTACTTAAATAAAGAAGTAAAACAGCTAGAGTCATAATGAAGTAATACTGGGAAGATTATGTAAAGTCGGGAATAAGAACAAGGAATACTTCAATATTTACATAGTGGCGGCTGGTAGCTGAAAAAATGGGGGTTGCAATGAGGAAAAGGTAGTGAGAGAGAAAAAACTGATTTTAAGTACGGTTGGCGCTTCTTGCCTGAGTTTTCAGCCTGGTTCAGGTGACAGTATAGTTTGAGATAGTTCTAAAAATAGTTCTAAGATATTAAAAAATTGTAGAATAATCTTCATGAGCTCCAACACGAATTTTGATATACTTTTCATAAGTTGTGTCTTTGTTTCTCTGAATAAAGCTGGCACATGGGAAGATGTCGATTGAATTACAATAGAACTATACTTGAGGAAACTTATTAATTATTGCCCCCTTTCATTTCGACTCCATTAATTCGTTATTTCTCATCGATTTCTAAACTTGATATGTTAGTTTAAAGACAAAATAAACTGGATAATTTGAGAAATTAGTTGCAAAATTGAAGCAGCAGCTTATTTCTTAGGCTACAAGGGTAGGGCTGATAATATGCTTATTTTTTGAGGGACCGACAATATTTTTACCTCAGTCCTATACATATAATGTTATTTTAGAGTAATCCTTACAAAAGGAGATTGCCTAATTTATGCTCAAATTTCCCAGAAATTTGAATTCATACTCTGTAAAGCTAATATTAAAATAGTCTCTGGGATTAGTTGGAAGTGTGTTAGCTCTATTTGCACTAGTCAAATATTAGCCTAGTAGCCTTTAGATAGGACTATTTCATGTAATCGGCTTATGATGAACGCTGATAGATAGCACTATTCCATGTTATCGGCTTATGATGAACGCTGTACCATTTGATAGTATTCTTAAGGCAAGAAAAGATACTCTTTCTTTAGCTTCAATTTTTCTAATTGACAAAAGTCCTGGTCACATGGTAGAAAAAAATTACCGGGTTTAGGAAATCTATTAATTATTTTTTTAAAATGGCGAATTGCAACAAGAAGTGAAAGAAATTTTGTCATGAAAATACTTTTTTGCCACACTAGGACGTAATGGAGCTGTTTTTCGTGCGTCATATTGAGGCCGAAAGTGTTTGGTTTCCGATGAGGTCTGTAAACGTTTACCGCCCTAGGGCGGAAAAGAAAATGACCTTGAATGACAGCTGATCGTGTCTGGATACAGCAGTCATGATTGTAAATATGAATCCTTCCAACTTTTATGTAAAAAAAAAAGATTTAAACTGTCAATAAATGTTTATTTTTTTTAAATTTAAAATGTCAATAAATCACTTTTTATAACTTAATATGTATTATTTTGTAGTTTTGATATCAAACAATAGAACCTTTTTATCCAACCTACAGAGCTCTGGGTGGGAATTTTGTCAACTACTTCAACTGTATACCAAAAGGTTAGTTGGTTAGGTTTTTTGTTTTTAGGAATTTTGTCAAATACTGCAACTGTTGGTAGAGGTTGCTGTTCATATAGAAAGTTTAGTTGGTTAGGTTTTTGGATGCTTTATGCAGGTTTCGAATCAGGAACAGGAATAACAACAAAAAACCTAACCAACCAACCTTTTGGTGTACAGTTGTAGTAGTTGACAAAATGCCCACCCAGAGCGCTGTAGGTTGGATAAAAAGGTGATAGCCGTTCCTTGTATTCTTGCAAGTACCATAGCCTTAAAATTTCGCTTTCAAAATTTCCAACTTTCAAAATTTTCATTGTTGTTGTTTTTTTTTTTTTTGTGGTGTGGCGAAAAATAGCGTTCGCACCGCGGGCAAAAATGTTTTGCCGGCTCTCAAACGCTTCAAGTTCTTGACTTCGTCTCGAACTTGAAAACCGCGATCTCGAGCCGGCAAACACACATTTTCGGCCCTAGGTGTGAAATATACTATTGTTCCGACCCAAAAAAATATAGAGTGAATCTGCTGAGGCTGGTGCAAAGTTTTTGATGCAGTGATACATGAAAGACATAGTTTCATGTGCACCTCTTGATGGAATTTTTCATCATACATGTACATGCATGACTTTTTACTATTACTCAATCGAAAACACTGATCAAAATCAATACATTTTCCTTTCATGATAAATCTCTGATGGAATAATTGGAAATGGCAAATTCTGCTGATGATCAAAACAAAATAATTCTACATTTTCTTCTTTCTCTGCAAGTGCGGAAATCCCCATGTCTGTAATTTTTTTCAGCTGTAGTAAGATGTTTACTGTGCTCTGTTTGTAACTGTTTTTTTAATATCAGGGTCATTAGTGCAATCTATATTTCTCTTGAAACTATCACATTTTGAACAAGTGTCAGAACTAGGTGTGCCAAACCTCAAATTGAACATATTATTGAACAATTCATATCTTACAACTGGTCATACACTTTATCATCATATGAATTCATTTTGAAATACAAAATTTACTAGTACTACAAAGGGACGGCTACGGGATTCATAGCATATGATTTCACAGTGAAATTATTCTAATTCATCTTTTTTTCTCAACTTCAAAATCATCTGTTGATCAAATTACAATATGTAGCCAGATTGTGCCCATTCGGTTAACAAAAGTGAACCAATGCATCTTTATGCAACAGAAATAAACCTGTTACACTTACAACAGTTAGTTAACTGACATTAAACTCCTTATTTAATTGGCTTTCATGCAATCGGCTGGTAATCTACAAAAAATAATAAATAAAATAAAAACAGTTCCACAGTTCCTACTCATCTTATGCCAATTTTCTGTCTCTCTCTCAAAAATTCGATTGTTTCAAATATTGTTGAATTATATCAATATGAAAACTTTCTTGATAGTATAAATCCCAGGAATTGAAATTCATAATTATTTTTCAAGCTTGAAATATTATCTCCTTATTAAATTTATTGGGGATTCTGCAACCGTACAACCTTTAGCACGAACCGCTACAATGTTTACAATGGTTATACAGATTTGAAACTGAATGGTTGTCTTCATGATAGCCTTCTCACATAAATAGCCGGTAAATGTTAACGTTGGTGTTTGATTGGCATTCTAATATTTTAATGTTTTGAATTTGAACAAACCTATTATGCACCACCGGTACCGTATTACGGTACTGGTATATAAGGGGTGTAAGGTAAATATCAAGTTTTTTCTCTATAAATCTTATTTTTCTCTTTTTATAATTACAATTAATTTTTTTTAATTAATGCTAATTTTTCTCTTGTATTTCATAAAAATTTGTAATGTTTTATAAGCTCACGATCAGATGTAAGTCTTGTGAGCAATATATGATTCTCATGTACTGTTTTTTTTTAAATTATTGTGTATTTATACATAAAACAAATTGTACAAGGAATCAATAAATTTGAATTTGAGAAGGTTCCCATGAACTCAACGAATGAGTACCGTACCGTAAGTAAATTGGTAAGAAGAAAAAAATACTGAAGGAAAAGAAAGACAATGTTTTGTTATCAAGGCGTTTCCAAAACCATGTTTACAATTATGATGATTTTCCTCCATTATTTTTCTAAAATAGTAAGAATTAGAAGCATTTATAACTTTTTGCGAAACACTCGTTTCATAGTATATAATATATTATGAATAAATAAAAAATTTTACCGTGTCGAAGTAGGCTATATTTGAATACTGCCGCTAAAACAATGACAATCCATATGTTTGGTGAATATGTGGGAAATCTACGATTTGTAGGGTTGTAAATAATACATTTATATAAAGTTGTTAAATCTTCTAGAGTAAATTTATTTTTGATTTAATAGATTTGAATAATCAAATAAAAATGGTAGCATACATTTTAAGAGTAACCAGTTTCGATTTAGCCTGTTCAACAGCCTGCTTCAAAAATTTTCTTTCTGCATTGTGCATTCTGCTTCTGGTGCCAGCGAAGGTCGTTAAGTCAAGTGTTGGATTTTGGTTGTTTTCAGCTAAGATATGGCTAACAGGATTTTAACTCGTATATCATCGGGTTCTAAACCTTTTATTCGTACTTTTGATGTGCAAGAAAGTATTATAAGACAAGTAAGTTGGATTATTACTCAACTTCATGAATATAACCTCAAATTTTCCAATGAAAATATTCAGAAACTAGTTGGATCGCCACTTCCCATAAGAATACATGTTATTCTTATGGACCAATGCCATTCTCGTGGCGATACACCTATAGTAGTTTTTGCTATGACTAACCTTGCAGATTGGTAGTAATAGAATATGTATCTAGTCCTCACATCATCACTTTCTTCAAAATTGTTCATACAGCTTAAAAATTACGAAAAAAATACTGAAAAATCCTCCTTCAGGTCTAAATACAATGACAGTCGACCTTAGTAATACTGTAATTCTAAATTCTGCATATCCTTTAAGCTGCTGGTTGCAGTTCGATATCCCATCCAGTGAAATAATCGCACGAGCTTCGATACCGGATGGAAGTATCGATACTATCTTGCTTATCAATACACCTGTTCTGTATCATCCGAATAATACAAAACAGCTGATAACTTGTACATTGCGTTTTAACGACACATTTATACTTCGAAGACTAGTACAACACACGAAAATAATGATGTGTTAATAATAAAAACAGATTTTTTTTTTGTGAACAAGAAATAAAACAGTTTTCTTCATAATAATCAATATTAAATGAGCTGCAAGTCTGGAGCTAAGCTAGAACATAGAAAAACCAATCAGATGTATAGTTTCAGTACATGCAACAGTAAAGACTCCTAGAACATCACTCAGAGAGCAGACTGCCAAAAGGGTTGAGTACAGGGTTGGATGAATATAATACCGATAGGTATATGTTTGTGCATTTTTCATATTCAACCCAAATTTTTTAGATGTTCTCAGTGGCGTAGCAAAGGGGTGATGGAGGGGGCGGACCGCCCCGGGTGACAGCCCAAGGGGGGGGGGTGACAAAAAACAGATCCAATCAGGCTTTAAAAGGACTGGTATTAAATATTTTTTAATAGATCATTTTTTCTAATAAATAATAGAGAAAAAAATTATTCTGGTTAGGGGTGACATGACAGGCGATTGAGTTGAGAGAAATTAAGTCATGCGGTTGATGGTGCAGGAGCAGTGAGTGTCGAAGTTTAAACCTCGCTACGCCACTGGATGTTCTATTATTTTGTTTATAATATTGTGAAGTTAACAATAATAAACTAAATTTTGTTCACGATACGATTCCAGACATCAATTAATGCGATAAAATGCTGTTTCATACAGGCTTTTTGATACGAAAAAGAACGAGCTGCTGAAATGAACTTGAATGAACAGTTCTGTTTCACCATGATAATAGTGGAGCTTTGATACTGGAGCCAAGAGCATAACTGCGAAATCATGCTGTAGATATAGGTTCTGATATAGTGCAGCAGCGAGCGATAAGAAAATCAAGGCTCAAACGCCTTCACTCTAGGCTGGAATGTAGACAGAATTCTAATTTGTAATCTCTGTTGAAGATGTCAATGTCATGAATTTTTTACAATTTAGTGAAAGGTTGTAATTTCATATCCAGTCCAGTGAAAACATCGACTAAGAATCAGGTTGAAGTATCAATAGTGTCTTGCTTATCAACACACCTGTTGTGTATCATGCATCATGCGAATGCAGACTCTCAGGACATATACCTGCTCACTTTGAGAGCAGACTGCAAGAGGTACAGGGTTGAACCAATATTGTATGGCTATGTGTAGGCTTGTGTATTTTGCTTATGCAACCCAACCTAAACCTAACACAACGTAAAGTCTGCAAGAAAATACTTGCAACTCAGTCCAAGACAGCAGAGAGAGAGAGAGAGAGTGAGGTCTGATGCTCTATCCTTTACAATTCACCCCCCACCACAAAGCAGCATTCACTCCATTTCTCACAATGCCAATAGAAAAGTGACAATGCGCATTCCACTGCGCGCAGGTCCAACTCTCCTCACTCCTCTATTTCTCACATCCTCCTGACTACAATACAGAGCATCTGTGTTGGTGGAAGATTGCTTCCCCAATTCCATGTTGGAAGTTTTTTCTTGCAGACTAACCAAACTCAACCTAAATAACCAAAGTCGACCTAACCCAACATTGCTGGATTCAACAAATCTAGCAATGCTAGGTTAGGTTGGCTTTGGTTAGGCATGGTTTAAGTTGAGTTTGGGTTAGATAACCTAACCTCACCCTACCTATCATTACCCACCTAACCTTACTCAACTTCACCCAACTGTTTTGTTTCATGCAATGCAATTGGATTCCATATAACTTCAATTTTGATTTTAGCCCTTTTTTAGGTGTTTTTTCATAAAATAATTGTGATATTTAATAAATGCTTAAACGTGTACCCATTGAGGATCCTTACAGAGTTGGGCTACAGAGCAGAGAGCTGAAAACTAAGACTTCTATGAATCCGTTATTTTTACTCTCCTTATGTCATACTGTCAATGTATCAGAGTTTCCTTTTTTCAGGAGGTCACAGCAACTTCTTTTGAAATACAACATAAAACACCACCTCAGAAGAAAATAGTGAGTATTTATAATTCTTGTAAGTGTATATAGTTTTGCTCATCTCGGCTTCAGAAAAAATGTCGAATGATGGATGCAGAAATTATGCCAGAGAGTACACTAACTCACCTGTGCAGCCAGACCGTGCTTAAAAGTGGGAGTGGACTGTAAAGCATAGAGCTTTAGTATTAGTTATGGTGGGCCTGGCATATAGCCTAGTCAATAGAGGCCAAAAATGGGACGATTTCGGGAATAATAAATTGAAAAGAAGCAGAATTTCTCACAGTTGTTAATATACTAAAAATTAAATTTCCCTCAATAGAAAAGTGGGGGTTTCTCTAATAACTTCCTCTAAGCATGGGTAATAATATACCAAGAGTTCCCAAGGTTGGGGGTAGGGGGTAGAAATGTACATTTTTCAGTTTTTTTGCTTATAAATTGGAACCAGTTAATAGAATCGATTAACTGGTAATTTGTTCGTACCAAAGTTTAAGCTAATTAAATTATCTACAAAACCATTTAAAGGACATATTTGTGGAATGACCTGCAAGTGCATTCATTTCTAGTTACCAAAGTTCTGAGGTTGCTTAGAATTTCATTTTTTGTTGCGGGGAAAAATGTTAGGCTATTATAGAGCCATATCACCATGAATATAATTCATTATAGCTTTAATCCATGTTGGAAAGGTGAAACGATCATATGAATTTCAAAGGTTGAATGCCAATGATAATTGAATGACATGTTGACTATGGTTAGGGAGGGGGATTACCCACTATAAACCTATTGTGCAGACAAAAATTGAAGATTCATTATCAGAATCGGTTCAAATCCTCATTTCAACACCTCATCTCCCATTTATAGCACCCTCTTCAAGCCATCAATTCTCAGTATTATCATAGACGAACCATCAAGAGGGAGGTACTTCCTTATTTACTCCCTTACTTACTTCCTAATCTATGGTATTATCAAGAGGGAGACCAGAATGGGGTAGCTCTGGAGCTCGTCATAATTTGAAATAGGTATTGTATCCCATTAGCACAGTCAATGAAGGTTTTTTCCAGGAGGAAAATAACATGATGATAGATACCATTGATAGGACATTACTAAAGGGCAATTTTCTTGAGAGTCCCCCAAAATCGCACTGGAGCTTCTTCCGCTAGCCACTCTAAGGTCCAAAATGTCAGTAATCACTCGAAATTCAATAACATCTCTGTAACCAATCATTGGATAGAGTTGATTCTTCTTTCATCATGTTAGTCATATGATGGGCTACGAGTAGATGGGCTACTAATAATAATTTTCATAGTAAACCTTGTAGTTTTTCTCAGAAAAATACGATGATGATTATTATTATTATATCACTACGAAAAATGTAATTTTTTCAACTCAGTTTTTTATTATTTTGCAAGGGACTTTTTCGTTAGCCAGTTTACAGAAAAACTGCTCAGTTGAAGGTTGTAAAACTCTTCTTTCGGAATCCAATGATGTGAATAGTTATATAAGCCCACTTAAAATCAAAGATGATGCTATGGAAGAGGAAATAAGTACTTGTTACACTGAATAACACATCATGAATTGCCATCATATAGGCTATTGCACAAGCAATTTAATTTCAATGCAGAAAGTGTTTTTTAATCGGTATCTATGTTGTTACATTTTCAAGGTGGGGGTCCCGGGGATTTATTTGAGTATGAACAACTAATTAACAAAGCAAGACAATTTATTACACTAAATGAACACCAAGACCAATACTTAGCAATGTGTCAAAATAAATGGCACATGTTTTCAATTATTATGAATTTACTAGCTCTACAATCAAAACAGGTTTAGAATAACAATTAATTATCTGATCTACAGGTATGTATAAATTAATCACTTTTACTATAATCACTAAATTTAGACTGTTACTAAATACAAGAAAACCTTTACACAACTACAAATCATTTATCAGCTAGGTCAACCTTACAGTTACAGTGATACAAATCAATCTACTCACATTATTCCTCTGAACAACCCAACACTCAATTGGAACGATTTCCTCCAAAGATGTTTAGAAGCTCAACTACTAACACCGTAGACACAGAACTTACACTTAGTGAATAAATCGATCACAATTATTGCACAACTTGATCTCTGAATTCTAATAACTCAAAAACTTGTCATATAACAAGCTAGTTCCATATATAGTAATTTAGTAATTGACAGATCACCCAATAGAGAAAAATAGGTAGTCAGAATCATGTGTAAAGTTCGAGAATCAGAGAATTGTAGGAAAAGATAATTGATATATTGCTAGGGAAGGAGAAAGGGAGAATGAGTGAGTTCTAGTTGACAGTACAGGTAAACGAAGACGATCTAACACAATGGTAAACAAACGTAGGCCTGTATCTATAGCGAACTACCTCTATACATATATACATCTGTAGTCTATAATGTTTTTTTTGTGTCTGTTACAATAGGCATTTTGAGGAAATGAATCCACATTTCAATGTTTCCAGCTCATAGAACTGTAAGTTTTCAATAAAAGTGGGAGTGCGGTTAACGGGGATTACCTGTTTGTCACTACCCTTGGACTTCTCACTCAAGAATGATCCATCACACCCCATCAGGCTATAAAGCTTTCTTCTTATCTCTATGAGGCGATCCAAATTCATATTATAACAATATAAAATGTCACATTGGCCTATAATTTGCAATAATTCTACTTGGAAGGGTAGTATTCACTATTGATCCAGTTATTTTATAAATTCCTGCTCTGACGGATTCATCAGACAGATTAATATGTTGTATACTAATTAAAACTTGACAAAAATCCCTATAATTTGACACTAGTATGGGCTCAAAATGATCAATGATCTTCCTAATATTACAGCATAAATATGTGTAGAACTAGTTAGTATCTTCAAGTCATACTATAGCAAATTAAATATATTGATATTTTAGTTTTCAAAAAATAGTTTTTTATAGAAAAATTTGTTTATAAGTCTGAAATGATTTTTGGATTATTAATTATTGTAAAATTAATTTAATTTTGTACTAGACTTTTTTGGAAAAAATACGTGTGCTTTCAAATAATATTCGGGTTAATGAAAGTCTTATTATTCAAATTACATTCTTTTTTTCTCTTGAGAATGGAATGTACACGGTGCATAATAATATTTATAATCATGGTTAGCCTAATATAAGACAGCCACGCTTAGTCTACATATGATTTATACTACTAGATCTAATCGAACTTAACTTACAAAATTTATTAATTCTTTCCTCAATTAAATAATCTTTGAAAATCTAGCATTTTATCAATTAATTTATATTGAATATTCATTCCACAATTTTTGAACTTTGAAATTCATATTGCTCTAGGCCAAAATTCCTGTTGCTAAATATGGCGGAAGACACACTGTTACAATGCTGCCCGGAGGTGGTATTGGTCCTGAACTAATGGGCTATGTGAAAGAAGTTTTCAGGTACAACACTCAAGTATTTCATGTATTCTTGTATACTTAATCATAAATCGCCATTTAATAATACGTATATTCATGCATTGTCCATTTAAAAAACGTATGAATTGAAACCAAGGATAGTAGTTAACTTATCAGATTCAAAATCATTTTCAAATTTGTGCTTTTATAGTTTTTTTGTTGTTGACAAATAATATTGAATTATTATAAGCAAACTGTAACAATTTTTTTATTTTGAACTAGAAAACTTGGTAATAATTACTACAATTTATATAGTGTATCTTAGTTTCTCATTCCTTCTTACATAACTTGTATAATTTTGCACCTTTGCGATAAGCTAGAATGTGATTCTTCGAAACTGAAATTGACTAACGTATTCTTCATCTTATTCGAATAATTCAATTACCTACTCAAGGATTTCACATTCATATAAATCATTTTTAATAATAATGTGCAACAATCTCCTTCCTGTTGACCCATTCCCGCTCATAGGTAGTATGCATATAGTGCTATGATTTATTTCGCCATTTAAACTGGTAGGAGTTCATACTTCTATCAATGTGTACATTTTGCTTTGTTTATCACTATCAGTACTGTATTATGTATTTATTAGTTTGAAATATATTGATTTGAATTGAACAGAATATTATTACAATACTCTACAAGTGGATTTACTCTACAGTAAATAAATTTTGCTCAGTCTAGAGATTATTGGCATTCTTTTACTTGTGCAAATTCTTTTTAAAAAATCAATGAGTAATGAGTATTACAAGGTGAATTTCCTTGATATTCCGAATAGAAATTATAAATCGATTTTATTGATTCAATGACGAAATAAAAGAATGTTTAGTTCTCACTTTGGTCTTGGAATCATGTTTATCATTTTCTCATAGCTTGATTGCCTCTCAGTATATGTTTTGAATATTTCCATCTGCCTTTTTCAACTTATGATGACTCTTACAGATTTGGCGGAGTGCCTGTCGATTTTGAGACCGTGCAGATAGATCCAAAAAGTGACAGTAATACCGATTTAGAGTATGCTATCACTTCTATTAGAAGAAATGGAGTTGCATTGAAAGGTATAACTATCCAATATTCATCGTTGAAAAATGAATAAAAAAGATAAACCCATCGATTATCGGCCGGTTTTTTAAACAAGTTTGACTTTATGTTCTAATGTATACAGTATTTTAGATATGGCTTGGGCATTATTTATATTTATCAAAGTGACGTTGAATGCTTTCTCGACTTATTCTCACCATTTGTAATAAAGAAAGCATTCAGAAATTATATAAACACTTATTTTCTGACTTCTGCCCACAACCTTGAACCTTTCTACGTAATTTGGACCACTCAATGTCCTAGTAACGGGCAATCGCTCAAAAAACAGAATCATTAAGGAAACTGCAAAATTTCATATATGCCATAAATCCCTAATATCCCAAAATCCCTTTTTGGAAAGACAAAAAACAATTATTTTGTGTTAATCAGCTGTTGAAAACTTGGAGCAGAAGCTTATTTTCTAGGTTAGAAGTGTAAGTAGCCGATAATTGGTAGGTTCACTTCATAAAGAAATAAATTCATTATTCGCTCAGCTCTGTTATTAGACTACTTCAAATCTACTGCTTTAATGTAGAATATTGACCATGACTGCCCCAAAGAGGATGAAGTTGGAGCGCATCCATCCCACAATTACACTCAATCCTCAATACAATTAATTGGCCTTGACTTTTCACATTTGCCAAGTGCTTCCTCAGCTCTCATCTAATAAATGCTATTGTTCTTAGTGAAGTCAGTTATATTATAGATGTCTACTTCGATTATAAACTAGTCCGTAATTAATTCGTTTAGTCAGCATTATGATAGCTGGACAGCTATATTTGCTCTCACGTGACAGGTCTTTTTTACCCTATGTGTTAGAAGGGTTTTAAAAACCCCAAATTAAAAGATATTTTTAAAAAATTAGTATTTATATTAAATTGACTCATTCGCTTTGATTCTACTATGTTATAGGAAATATCGAAACAGGTAGCTTGGATACAACAGTCATTTCTCGAAATGTGGCATTGCGAAATGAACTTGACCTTTTTGTGAATGTTGTGAACTGCAAATCTTACCCAGGGATCTCAGCGAGACACAAGGATATTGATATTATTATTATAAGACAGAATACTGAGGGAGAATATGCTATGCTTGAACATGAGGTAAACATTTCAATCTCCGAGTATAATTTCATTGATTTTTTTAAAGTACGATACTGTGGTGTTATCTGTTGGCCTACAAATGAATAATTATTCCTATAGATGAATAATTATTATTATACCTAGGCTGAACCACATTTGATAATATTCTCTTTTTATTCAATTTCCGGGTCTTGTTTCAAATAGTCAGATTGACATCAACAAAACACAATGCTTTCAGTTCATTCTGAACTCCGCTTACAGAGAGAGGCTTGCATTTCTATTCCCAAACAACCCAAATAAATAATCCAACCTTTCGTGCAGAATATAGCATGTATCACGGTTAATATGACAGTAGAACGTAAAGAAATAACAGGATTTAAGTACAAAACTGCTTCTATAAGCAGTTTTAAGCCGCAGTATAAGCGGTTTTTCAAAGCGGCAGTTACATAGGTAAAGTTACTTGATCAAGCAAACTTGAATGAACTTTCCCCGTGTAAACACTTGTTCAAGTATTTTATTGCTTTTTCAAGTAGTACTTGACCCCTAGATTAAGTGGAAAGTAAAAATTGAATAAAGTAGGAAGATCACTTGACCAGTGTAAATCAAAATCAGCCTATCTAAATTTATTTCGATAATTTGGTATCAAAATTATATAACTAGGCCAGCCGGAACAATAGTGTCATCCGATGCCTACTAAAAAAAGAAACAGTGCCAGTTCATTGTCTTTTGTCCTACTTTCCGTTTGGAATTTTTACTCAATTTCGGTCTGAGTTTTAATAAGAAATAAAATAGCTTCAACTGTCCTCCATTCCTTACACAAGCTTACAAAAATCTCTCTTTTTACTTGAATGTGGTGTAAACCGTGGAAAACGTCAAGCTACTTGATTCAAGTAAACTTGAGTCAAGTAACTTGACCAATGTAACCGCTACTTGAATCCAGATCTTTATAAGTCAGCTTTAGTTTCACAGAAACTTTTCACTTAGAAAAAATATAACGATACTTTTCCATATGGTTACGTATTGAACTGAACCAACCTAAAGCTGTATTACTAAAATAGGTGTGAAACCTCCCCAATTAGAATATATTTTTAAATAGATGAGTACCTTTTATACATATATTCAAGTTGCCATTGAAATGAAAAAAATAAAATATTTTTCACTAGTATTTCTCTGAATAAAACCGTATTCTGCTTCTGCTGGTTTCTGCATAGCCAGATAATGTGCTTACATTATTAAAGTATTCCAAACTAATTTCTTTACAATATATACATTTACATGAATACAGTATACATGAATAATAGTTGTATAATGAAGTTATTTTAACACTACTGTCACTTTTCAGTTCATGTCTAGACCAATCAGAATTCAGGATTTCTTCAAAACAGTGTCGAAATGAATGTTATGTAATAAGTCATCAGCTGATTTGAACATTTCCAAATCAAACTGTGTTTCAAATCGGAACTGTCGAGAACAATCACGCATTGCAGGTTATGTTATATTTTGGTCGAGTTATCTGATGCATTGGTAAGGTAAATTAAACGTAATCGGAAATCGATTAAATTGGTAATCGAAGATAGAATATTGTATGCAACGATTGTATTTCGCCTTGGAGCAACTCGTGAAATGTTTAGAAAACTCGCTTAGCTCGTGTTCTAACTTATATCTCACTCGTTGCTTAAAGGCAGTCATAATACATTCGTTGCATAGACTACTAATTCATTAGACCTAAATCATGAATAAATTTTAAAGAGGTATTTCCTTTATAGAAAACGTAATTCTTTTAAGGCAAGCAGAGCTTTACATGCTTACATGGAGGAAACGCTTCTGATTATAACTAGTCTATTCCAATAAGAATGCACTTGCGTTTAAGCTTCAACAATCAATGTACCTTATTCAACATAGATATATTTATTAATATGGATATAGATTATTTTACCACCATCCACAGTTGCGATCATTTCGAACGTGCAGACGCATCTTACAGTTACAAGAAATAGCCTAATAGCCTGGAGTCTATCTATTTTGTCATCACAATATTAAGAAATAGATAAGTATTCGAATATTATCTCTGGAAGACTCCTTATTTCAAGTACAGTACAGTAGAGCCCCGATTATCCGTGGAATTGGGTGGCAAGGGCACCGCGGATAGCAAAAATCGCGGACAACCCGAAAAAGACAGAATATAAGGTGAAAACACGAAAATTATTTCGATATAAAACTTGCTTTATTGAACAAAACATGATATGTGCAGTACAGTAAAAACCTTTGCATGGATGTCTGGTAATTACTACAGACAGATGTTGGAGAGTGATTTTACATATAGTACAAGGAGACTCGCTAACAATATGTTGAGGTTACCAAAGTCTTATAATACTTTTTTTCAAAAAACTTTTGTGTTTTTGAGTCCCAAATTTTTTAAACATTTGCCTGTTGCAATTAAAAGAGAAAACAATTTACATTCTTTTAAAAACAAATTTTTAAATGGCTCTAGTTTTACACCTGAATCAATTGAGTCTTTTTGCTATAATAGTTGATAGTCATTCTATAAGTATTTTTGTAACATAATATGTGTATCCTACATAGAATTGCAATAGTGTGAAAGATGTGAGTGTGTGTGTGAATTCAGCATTAGAAAACTTTTTTCAACTGTGCTCCTGCTTGCAAACGAATTATATTCTAATTCAGCAAGCAGTAGTTTTATTTTTCCCCAAATATTTTGTGAGTTTTGTTTTTCAGTAGGCTAAGGATATTTCGGTACATCTATCTTATTGAATTTGATGAATTACAATTAATTTCATGATATTTTTGTTAAGTTAAGAGTGATGAAATATTGAAGAGTTCTATGATTTCTTTTGACTAAATTGTTAATGTATTTTGGATATAATAAATATTATTTGAATTTGAATATATCTCAATCAATAAAATAAAGTGAATACTGTAGGTACTGTTGACAAAAAGTGCTCAGTTACGCTTTTCCAAAAAAAAAAAAAAAACAGTTACTCGTTTTTGCTTCTTGCTTTGGAAAATTAAAATTCAATAAACAAAATTTTTGTGGCACTCGCGGATTATCCGCTTTTGTATAATCGGGGCTCTACTGTATATGGTTTGCCAACATCACCTTTGCTTCTCAATGTTGTCATTGCACCTGAGTACTTAGTCTTTATGAGTTTTTAGATAACTAGAAATTTTATTACCTCTGCTGATTTTGTCCATTTCTGTAACTAGAAATTCTATTACCTCTGTTGATTTTGCCCATTTCTGTAGCGATTGAAATTATCACTCTGTTGTTGCATTTATTATTAGGTTGTTATACATGTGTTTTGCAAGTTTTGTGTTATTTAAACCTGCTGTGTAATTTTCTGTTGAAGAGTGTTTATGGTGTGGTTGAAAGTATGAAAATAGTAACTGCAGAGAATTCAGAACGAGTATCACGCTTTGCATTTGATTATGCAAAAAAGGCTGGTCGTAAAACGGTTACTACGATCCACAAAGCGAATATAATGTAAGTAGTTTTTTTGGATATTCAGTAACTGCAATGAATAATGAGAACTATTCAACAGTAACAATATTTATCACATGAGCATCATTATTGCATTCTTATACAGCGACAAAATAACTGATCATATTAGCCGTGATGTACTCAAGAATCAGGACAATATTATTCTGATTATTTCTGTGGATTGAATGTAAATCAACTATTTTAAGTTTTAAATATATTGAATATTATGTAGAATTTGGCTGACTCTTGTTCATTCATAAGCATATTCATTTTATTTAATCTGAAAATTGTTTACTTCTAAAATTTCATGTTTTATTTTTGGATAGGAAGTAGGCTAGATCAATATTTAATTTCAATGAGTTTCGTCTATTTATACCATTCCCATGATATTTTGTCTGCAAATGTTATAGATTACACTTCATGCTTTTTCTTTCATGTTGCTCATAATTACCCACATTTATTTGATCTCTGTAAGTGATTTTCCCTGACATCTATGCAATGAAAAAAAATAATGATTATAGGCAGCTTTTGCTCCATATATACTTCTTGCATAAGTTGCATTGTGTATGTCAAACAACTATAATAGCGGCCAGAACTCTAAATGCGCGTGAATTCGCTGACTCTTAGGCTACTGAAAGCTCTGTTGGGGACAGCTGTTCAAACCAAATCAATGGTTTTCAATGAATGGCCAGGCACCAAAAACGATGCTGCGCCAGTGACCGAGCGTTTATTGAAAACCGATGGTTTGCTTTCGGTGACAGCACAGCTTTTGTTTACTGGGTGCTCTTGGACTCTGAGTCAACATAACCTTGTCTTTGTGAGTCGTAGCAGGCCAGTGAGTAACCTGCCTGTAAAGCCAACTCAGAGCCCACGAGTCAGCAAATATAGGGGCCCTTCAGCCGTGGCCGCTGGTATAGTTGTAAATTACTCATATATTTCAGTCTTGATGACTTTACACATTATCCCGTTGATTCATTGTGTAATAATATTATTCACGGTATTTAATTCCCTTGATTTTTTGTTGATTTTATTCAGGAAGTTATCCGATGGCTTATTCCTTGAGACAAGCCGAAGAGTGGCAAAAGAATATCCAGAAATTGAGCATAATGACATGATCATTGATAATTGCTGTATGCAGTTGGTGTCCAATCCTCATCAATTCGATGTTATGATAATGACCAATTTGTATGGAACCATTGTGTCAAATGTAGTGTGCGGTTTAGTGGGTGGAGCTGGGCTGTTGTCTGGAAAGAATTATGGAGGCCATGTGAGTAAAAATGATCACATTTTTATGCAACTGTTAAGCCAGTATATTTGTATGAATCTACTAGTAATGCCATTCTGTCATTTCAACAAGATAGAGTTGCAATGTTTTTGTATGAAGAAATTTCGCTTACTAGCGTTTTGTTTCCTTTTGACTTTTACCAAACTGCACCAGTTAGTAATGAGCAACAAGGATTGAATTTTTTTCTAAACTCATGTCAAATTCATAGTAAAGTCTAAAATAGTTTATTTTATATCCTAGACTTGACTTTTGCAATTTTTGTGAATTTGTCATGTTTTGACAAATTTTAATTTTTCTTTGGAGAATGATGCCCACAGGTAAGAGACCTGGCAAACGGTTTGGATAATGATTAGTGGTAAGTTGGACCTACAGCTTTAGGTAACTGCTGAACCACGGGATCTTTGATACTGCTAAGGTTTGATAAGAGTCAAAAGGAAACAAAACATTGTTCAACCATAGCCTGCAGGAACAAAAGGCCTGGGCACTGATCATTGACGTCATCTCATCTAGGTTAATATTCAAAATCATGATAATCTGAGCAATACCTTAATCCAACTTTCCATATCAGTATGCAATACAGAACTGAGAATCAAAGTTCTGGATATAGCGCAAAAATGTGTCAAGAGAAATTAGAACAAAAAAGTAAAAAATGTCCAAGAACAAAAAATACACAAGAAATCCATACACAATCATATTGTTATGGGTTCTATCACTAAAATAATGCTGGCAACTCTTGAAATTCTTTGCAAGAAATATTTCAATAAAAAGAAAACTATTAATACAAACAAAAAAACATTTCACTAGGTATTTTTATGATTTTGTTTACAACATTTTGATTGCACATTTTAAGGACCTGAGTTTAAAATGAACGATAGCTTAGGACTTGATAATTTAATAGGGAATAATATGTTGAATGGGTAATTTCAGTTTTAATGACATCAGATTATCACGAATACATTTGGTTTTGTTAAAAAAATGTATTACAAGAATTCTCGGCAGTTATCAAATACAACGATTTCACCCAATGACTAGCTTTTTTGTAAATTTGTAATGCATTTTGTTTCAAAATTTTCAAACTTCAAGAAATTCTTACAACAAAACCGCATAAAGCTGCATGTAGTCTTGAGGCTGTGTGCAGTTTTCCATATTAGATGCTAACAAGGCACCGAAATGCTATCCATTGCCACCAGAAAAAATCCTTCATCAACCATCCTGAAAAATATGGGGGCTTAAAGCTTAACCCCCTGGGGACATCAATCATCCCCACAGGCTACTTTAAACTCCCGACTACTCTGCCACAACTAGAACACACCTCTGGGAGCAGAATGACACAATACCCATCCCAATCAGAGGTGTCTTCTTCCAGAGGTGTCTTTCAATCACAATAGAACTGCCAAACGTTCAAAACAACCTGCAGATCATTTGCCCCCAAAAACCGGAAAAATACAACCCTTAGCCCTCACATTTTACAAAACAATTGATGAAAAACATCTTTTCGGCGGCAACAGACAACACCACAATCAACCAACCACATCCAAAACAAGAAGTTTTGAAGCAGTAACGTAAACATAAGTTATTGAACAGGAGTTCAAAAAAATCTACTATAAAAAACTAGTATAATGATTTAGCTGTTCTGATTAAATGTAACAATTTGCTTGGTGACTTACATATTGTCAATGTAATAATCCAGGACTGGACTGCTGCTAATTCACTTTGCCTTAATGTGGATAAAATACTGTTGTTGGAATTTGGTTTTAATTCAGGTGTTGATAAATTTCTAAAATTCTTGGAATCATGTTACAGAGCAATCTTAAATGGGATTTTCATGTAAAAATGTTATGTGGAATATTGTCTAGGGGCCTATTTATACAGAGCAGATTAAAATTCTCTGTTAATTCTGAGGTATTAGTTGCGGTTTGCTATGCATGTATACATTGTAATTCACCTTAGGGAATTGTTGCATGGTGGAATGATACCAGTGTCAAGAAGTTGTTGGTTTTTAAGAAGCGTGCTTTAAGGGTATTTGCTGATGTAAATAGCAGGACTCATTGTAACCCCATATTTAAATAAAATACAACAAATTTCCGGCTCTGTATGTCTTTGAGTGTCTTATGTACAAAAAAGAAAAATTTATTTCGCTTAATATAAATACACTAATCCATGCAATTGAATAAATTAATTTCAAATATCTGATTGAACATTTTAGATACTATTATATAAGATTACATTGTTATATGTAAGTATAATCATATTATGACATATTCACATTTTAGATATTATTTTCTGTTCATGTTGTTTGCAACTTGAATATGAATATAATTATACACTTAGCGTGAGACCTACATTATTCTTTTTTGACTATATCATGATCCAGAAGTCGACCTCTTTGGTTTGCTCCTTTAATCTGAAAATAATTGAGTATTTGGTGACATATGAGAAGATTTATCGGCTCTTTTGATCACCCTTTTATGGGAAGGATTGGCTCTGAGATGGCTCTTTCTATTGGCATTTTTTATTTAGAAGAGAATTATCAACACTCTTATACTCTTATCTTATTATCCTTGTTCTATTAAGTTTTTTATGTCGCTGTTAATTTAGTATGTACGTATTATTATTTCTTTTTTATATATATATTTTTTCTTATATTACAGTATGCCATTTTTGAGCCAGGAACCAGAAACACTGGAACAGCTATTGCTGGAAAAAATATTGCAAATCCAATCGCCATGCTAAATGCTGGTGTTGACATGCTAGAACATTTGGGACATTTTGTTCATGCTGATATTTTGCAAAACGCAATCAACAAAACTGTCAATGAAGACTGTATTCACACCCCAGGTTAGTAAAATTCATGATCGATTATTAAGTATGATTTATGTTCAGCATTATGAGGGCCTAGATCTAGTAGCTGGTTGAGACTAGTGATGTTGGCTGGGTAAATACCCAGTGGGTAGGTATTTATAAATTGGGTTTTTACCCCAGGTCCGCGTAAATACCCAAAAACTGGGTATTTATAATTTTTATTGAATTTAGAGAAGATTAAGTTGCCTTTTTGCAATTACTATCCTGTACATATAGTAAATTGATTATAAAATGTGTTTAACAGCAATTTTTCATATGGTTCTCACTAGCATTTTACTTCTGAGCATGATTGACATAAATACCCAGGTCCTGGGTATTTATGATTTTCTTTGTTTTTTGTGGGGATTTTATTGAAAATGAAAAAAAAAGTTTATAAAAGTAATAGTTATTTAGAGAGAGAGAACTCATACCCCCAGCTGCACAAACATCCTATCATAACAATGGTTCAATATTGTTTCCACTTTAATACTGTTGGGAAATGCAAGGAAGAGGAGAATGTCCTTCAACATTGCATTATGTCAACAGTACTTCCAGGTTACATTGATAAAGGGCACTTGCTGTTTTTTTCTGACTTTGTCTCAGTTCTCTCATCGTCTCTTCTATTGTCAAATATGTATCTTTTCATGTGTTCTACTGTCAAATTGGCTTCTGGTATTCTCAAGCTTTCTTGATAACAGAAATATCTGTAATGGAGATTTCTAGAACAAACAAACTTATAAAAGTGGCTGTGCATGTCAGCAGGAAATCAGTTGTTATTCAGACAGTAATGGTCATGTGATAATAGACATTCTTCTTTGTTCGTGGCATTATACACAGTGCTATAATTATGATTGATGATAGCCATGGCAGACCTTGTGCTTCATAAGTGTTTAGTTTATAATTGAGTGTATTAACTGTTTATCATATTTCTTTTCAAGCCATTGAACAGATTATTGGACACTTGTTATTATTAAATTATTGGTCAGCCTATTGGCAGTTGACTAATTAGTTTTGTGCAGTGATAATCTTGTTGTAATATTCATTATTAGTTGAATGTTATTGAATTGTTGGTTTTTTGTGATAATTACTGATTAGTGTCTGTTGTCATTTAATCGTTTAAATAAAGTATGAGTGTTGCCAGCATTATTTTAGTGATAGAACCTGTAACCTGTAACAATACCAAGATGCTATTTGAGCATATAATTATACTTATATACATGCTAGCATTTGTATGATCTATATATCTTGAAGGGTGGAACAGAACCTAGTATAAAATGTATAAAGGTAGTTCCGTTATTCATTATGGCGCATGCGCCATCTTGTTATAACTTAACTATCCTTAACCTAAAACAAGCTCAATATTAAATGCTGATGCTAGTCACGAATACATGTGTTTTATAAATGTACAAGCTTATTTGCTCTTCAAACCTTATAATAAATTGTTTTATTTACATTATTCAATTAATAACGAATTATTAAACTAATTTATATACTATATTTCAAGCTCAGGTGATCTTGGAATGTGAAATTTTCGTTTGGCTCTGTTGGCTACATTGTAAGCAAGCCATCATTGCTCGAATAACAGAGCACTTTTATACTGAACGGTGTGATGGTATAAAAGTAGCATGGTATTCTAGCAGCTTGGTATAAAAGTGGAACGGATAATGAACCATCATTATGATAGGACGTGTAACCAGTGGATAGAGTAGCATTGACCTATTTGTTTTTCATGTATATGTGTGCTCAAAAAATGATCAAACTTGGCTCTTCATTATTTGTTTCAATACATTAAAATTTCAAGACTTGTTAAAAAGGTTTAAAGGAAAATTTTTAGATTGAATGTGATGGTACGAAAACTTACTTATTTACTCATATTAGTAAAACACAACTAGTTGTAAATAAACATCAGGCTGTTAGCACATTAAAAAAAATATATTTTTTAGATCTAGGAGGTACAGCTGCTAGTACAGATGTTATTCAAAATATTATCCGCCATGTCCAAACCGCTACAAAGAATATGAAATGGTAAGTGAATATTATAATAAGACTATCTTTCATATTTGTATGATAATTTTATGGGATATGCTACTATGCTCTGTACAATGTTTCGTAATCTCTGAAACTTGATTTTTATTGAAAGAATCGGATAGATTCAGCGACTTTATTTCTATATGTTTTTCTTGCTGTAATAAGTACCACTTCCCTTACGTATTCGCGCACAGTTTCAACTCAATATATTAGTGTCACGGAAATAATGTGAAGGAAAGAATGAGTCTAATTTTAATTTCTTAGAACAATAGTACCCTATTTTAACTACTTGAAAACTTTTGGCACTATTAGATTTCTCAAAAAAATCAAAATAATTCTTCAAAATATCAGCTGTTCAAATTAAATTAGGTAACTGTTTTACTATATAATAATGCTCATTTTTCCTGGTTGGTAGAAATATTCTTACAAATGGCGTGATGGTTTAAGGCCCCTGACTGCCACTCTAAGTATATCGGGTTTGATTCCCGATCTTGAAATTAGATTTCTATTGAGTCAGCATGCTAATAATTTCTGTTAGTAGTGGTGTTGTTCAAGTGTTATTCTTGCATGCTGCAGTTGTAATTAGATTTTTGTTGTAGTTTCATCATTATCACCATTTTTCATTTCAAGTATGAATTTTATGATTATATACTTTTATTATTAATCATCGATGTTTTAATGCGATTCCAGGAATTTAGTCAAAATCTGGTTGTCTATTACAAATTTTAATTAATCTAAAATAACATTTTCTAATAATTAAACTTTTTTAAATCTAATTGGGAATTTTCTAATCAAGAAATATCTTACAAATACTATCCAACGGACATTAGACGCTTGAAGGCTCTAGCAATCAAACTCCTTCATTAATATCATGTTTTCTGATATTTTTATTTCATTCCAAAATAAAAGATAACTCCATAGTTGTTTTATTAAATACTCAGATTGAATTTCTTCTTCAAGTGATTATTTGTATGAATAACCTTTGAAAATGAAAACATGCTTATTATTAGAAATAATCTGTTCATCTACATGTATGTTACAATCTCTTCAATAAGCAAAACTCTGTGCATTGTATTGTTTTTTTTTTTTGTTAATGGTTTCAAATGTGCAGTGAATTCCTGATTTTCAACCTCTATTATAGAAGCCACACCCATTTTTTATTATTAGTTGAACCATTATTTATATTGAATTGTAATGCTTTCTTGTTGAACTATGTAATTTTACAGTTTCCCAATAGACCAATCGTTTCTTCTTATCCAGAATTATTAAAAATCCCGTAGATTTTTCAACATAAATCTTTTACATACTCAAGTTCAGTAATAAGTTCTATACATAATCATTTTCGACTTTGAATGTCTTTATTGTAAAATCATTGTAGTTAATGCTTTCCTTTTTCTGGGAAGTATTCTTTTGATTTTCGTTGCAATTTTCTAAAGAGTTGATGTCAGTTTGCCAAGCCCACGTGTTAGAGCCTTATTAAACATAGCCACTTGCAATCGCAGTCACATGCCACAATTTAAGGCTAAATTACACCAGCTGACCATGTGACCGAACTCAACAATGTCAATGTACACAAAGGCATGCACTTGTTTAGAACCATCAGTTGATTTTATAATCAAATTTTCCCGGCCAGTGTAATTTAGCCTGACATTTTGATGTTCAACAGCGACTGCAGTGGCTCTGTATAATAAGGCTCTAATGCTGTAATGTTGTAATGCTGAATTTAATTCTGGACAACCTCTGTCTTATCAAGACTCCACTATTCTATGTGCTTTGCATAAAAAAATTATTTATCTTGCTAAGTGTTTGTTTTATGTCTATATTTGGTTTTTCATTGTTTCTTTTCAAGACTATTTGAATGATTTTCTAATGTTTTGTTTTTCAAATGTTCATTTAGATGGATGACCTGATCTCCACTTCACAGTTCTGTCTTAGTTTATGTTTTAGTTTTCTCTTCTTGGAAGAAATCACATCACTCCTCTGCAAAGCTTTATCATTACTGTTATTATTATTATTATTTGTTGATTCAAGAATTCTTTAGTTTTATCTCTTGTAATGTGAATGCCTGTATTTAATGTTAATCATCATTGCTATGTGTATTGTAGTTGGTGGTATTTTGTTGTAAGTATTCATCACGATTTTAAATTGATTTTATTAAACTTTATTGTGTTATTTGTTGCTTTGGTTACTGTATCCTTATGTAGATTGTACATATAGGTACATCGTTTTACTCATAGTTTATAATCAAACAGTATTTTATTATTGAATAAACTTGACTGTGCCATTCCCTGAGCTCACAATTTTTTTCAACTCTTGCAAATCGGGTTTAAGTCTTTTACTTCCTTTCATTAGATTATTTAGGGAGTTTTTCATTAGTTGTTTATTTCTTTCTTTTAGTCTTTCTCCTTCTTGTTTTTTTCCAGTGGTCTTATTTGTTTCCTCCAACCACTGTGTTCATCTATCACTTGCCTAATTAATAACTTGACCTTTACTTTCCGGAGCATCTTATTAAATTCATATAAAACTTCTGAATTGGCCACCTTTTCTTCTCCCTTCAAGGACGTTCTGCATACTTCACATTATTTTAATTGGATTCAAAATATTGTCGATCCTTGATCTTTGGTAGTACTACAGATTATTCCATTGTATGTTATTGGTTGATCTATTGTAATACATTATTATAAAGCAAACTAATCATATCTCATGCTAGTTCAACTAGTCCATGCTAGATCAACAATATTTTGATTTTTATTTGCATTAAAAGTTTTCATCATGACTTCACATTGATTCCTTTTGTCACTGCTAGAAAGACAATCTAGAGATTCTCATGTAGTTGATATAAATAGAATCAATCTATCTAATCAGCAAGTTTTATGATGAATAATTTCGGTTTTGTATATAAAAGGCCCTATTACTTTGACAGAGGATCTTCTAATTGAAAATTAATCAATTTCTTGAAAATAGTATAATCACAATACTTTCTGGATTAAAGAACTTCTTTTTTTTCATTGTTACTCAACTTCTTTTTTCTTCTTCTTCTTCTTCTACTTCCTCCTCTACTTCTCAGTGAAGCGTAGTAAAAAGATGAATATGAAGATATGTATGCACATTGTAACATAAATGTGCATATTATATGAACCTTGATCACACTATTTGACACTCATTGATTTTCAATATGATGACAATCAATGACTGCTGTGGTTGACTCAAGCATCAATTGCATTGAGTGAGTTCACAAGCTACTCACTGTCGAATTTATAATCTGATTGTAAACTCTCCCAGTGTAATCATGTCTACCATCTAACTAGCAGACTATTTAACATCACTTACTCAATGTAATCGACACTTTAGTTATGTCAGTATTACTGACTTTGGTATTCGATTCTTAGCTAGCTCGTAGTTTTCTCTAAGCAATCCCTAGCTTATAAAGCACAACCAAGCTACTAGTTCAGTTAGGATTCATCACTGCAATAGTTCATGCACTGTGTGGCACTTTAGTGGCCAGCAGCAGGAGAAACTTTAATGTTGCAAGTTGGTGGTAAGTTTCTACCATCCTGCCACTCATATCATGACCATGGCTTATAGAATCAGGTGGAATTCTCCAATACGAACATTGAGGTGAGTGCCAATTCTAGATTTAAAGATTGCTTGATTGAATTCATTAACACCTCTCTTAGCAAGTCCCTGAAATCTGAAAATTGTTCCATTCACATATTTGCTGGCAATTCCTTGAAATATGAACTGCTGTATTTCTTTATTGTAGTGGTTAAAAATTTCAAATAGGGAGTTTTAGGATACTCACCTTTCTCTAGTTGAGACCACACCTAATTCGTCAGCGAATTGTGAAATTTGTCATGGGTAGATGACAGTAGTATGAAATTAACAGTTCTGTGGCAAGTCTGGCATTGTCACGCCTCATGCCAGCAGTCTTCAAGCCCAGCATCTTTTATCCCAATAAAAAGGGAGAGGAAACCTTGCATGACCTAATCAATCCCTAAAATCTTGAAAATGTTTCTTCCCATGGGAACTTGTGTCTCCTAAAAAAATTAACTTTTTAACCTTTTATGTATTACTAGTGTTCAGCCTTGAAGCCAAACCTCTTCTTCTTGTTTCCTTGAAATTGTTGCTTTCTCCCTGCCAGATTGGTATTCCTTGCTTCTAATGTTTCTGGGACCTAACATGATTCTGGTCAGGATCTTCCTTTTGGTGCCTCTGGAACTGGCCTCTCCCTGCCATATTAGCAACCAATGTATTCCTCAGCATGCCCTCCTTCAAATTTTCTCCACTGGACTTTCTAGAGAGAACATCCACATTCCTGTGACTGATACCTGCTTAATGGACTATCTCTACTGCTTTAGCTGTACCCTGTCTCCTGGTGTGCCCTTTCTTCTCACAAGTCCAGCATTGAACCTCCTTCTTGTTGACTCCTAACTGTTCCAGGACTAATTCCACAATATTTTGAATGTTGCTTGCTCCAACCATTTCATCTCCCACAGCCATCACCATAGAATGGCCTGGCACTGACTGCAGAACACCTTCAAATTCCAATGCTTGTGTGAGAGCATCTCTCAGTGTCTTTGGTCTAGCTAATTTGATTGACTGCTGGTGTTCTTTATCCAATCAGGTTAGACTTTCTACTGTTAGACTCTCATATATATTGTGATCAGCAAAGGGATATGCTGTTTTATAGGAATAAAAGATGCTGGGTGTGAAGATGACAGGTGTGGTGATGTGTAGATGGCAGATGTCATTTAAAAGATATACTACTGCTATACTGCAAGATATTACTGGGTGTTCCCAAAAAAATATTACTGATAGGATCCAGATGTCTGGGGATATCCTGGATCCTGGAACTAGATCTGGAAATCATGCAAATGGGTACATATATAATATATGAATTTGAACCACTTTGGCAAGCTGAACAAATATCCACTTCAATTTGCATTCCCATGAAATGTTAAAAAGTTTATTTTTTGGGGAATTCTAGTTCTCATGGGAAGGAAACTTTTCTTTATTTTAGGGATTCATTAGGTTATGCAAGGTTCCCTCTTCCTTTTAAATATGCCAATAAAAAAACTGAATAGAGATCTCAATTTTGGAATATTGTGACTAAGACACAATAAGAGCATTATAGACTATTTGTTTATAGTGCATAAAGGTAGTTAGCTATAGATAGAGTTCATGAGTTTTCATATGAAGGCTGGCAAAGTTGAGCAATGTCACATTTCTATGGCAACACTTGAAAATTTGGAGGGGGGGGGGGGAAGCGAACAGCTCAGTCTAAACCGATTAGTCACAGAGGTCCATTTGCTCATTGCAATCATTACATCAATTGTCACAAAAACACTGACTGTTGTGTTTAGGCAAAACAGTGCTAAAGGTAGGCAGAACATAGAATGAATGGGAAGCAATGTTTTCACAAAAACGGTTGTAGCAGAGCCCACTATGAGGCAGAGTAGGAGAAGAGACTAAGGCAATTCCCCTTTGCAATGTGATGTCCCCACCATGCCAACTGGCCGCTGAAGGCCAGGCTTCATATGAAACCTCACATACTCTAGAAGCTTATTATTGTTTACCATTGTCTAAGGTCTTCTTCATTTACCTGCACTGTCAACTATTGTTCACTCTTTCTCACTCCCTATCCTCACTTACTCCTCCCCTATCTGACTTGTATCCACTGTCATTTCCTAGAACCCTCTGACTTCTTGATCTTCCCACATGCTTCTGGGTATCTATTGTTCTCTATTGGGTAATTTAATTTCCTGTTAAAGACAGAATGTTCTAGATCCTTCCAGAATTCTGTAGATCTTTATTGTTTGTAACCCGCAACCCTATATATAGGGTGGCGGAGACCAAATGACCATATTTGAAAGACAACTGGCTCATGAATGGATGTTGGGGGAAGACCGTTCAAGGTCAGATTCTGTAGCCCGTATCGGGAAGTTTAGTTGCCATAGCCCACTGGAGTGTTCAACACAGATCATTCATCATGGAGGCATTGTTTTTTTAATAATGATTCTTTTGCTGCCACATGTCAAGCTTTCTGGACACATTTTAACCTCACTCCTTGTGAACAACCATTCAATTTCCAAGTGGGTTGAACATTCTTGTCAACATGGTAATGTTGTTCCAAAGAACATCTCAACTCATGTCCCAACTGTGGTGACACCTGAAAATGTGAATTGTGCCCATGGAAGGAAGCCCATGGCGTACAATGAGAAAACATGCCCAAGCACATGGAATTTGGAAAGCACTCGCCCGACCTCACCCCATGTGATTTCTTCTTGTGTGGGGGTATTTGAAGTCAAAAGTGTATGTAGACAAACATGCACTATTCCACAATTGAAAGAAGTCATACAATGTGAAATTGGGCCAATGCCGGTTGAAATGTTGGGCTATGTGATTAGAAACTTAGATTGTTTACAGGAATGCTTAACCGCTGAAGGACAATATTTATCAGAAATTATTTTCAACAATTGATATTTCTTATGCATTGCAATAGAACTTCCGTTCTTATCATAAATTCTCATCTATAAATTGTGATTTTTTCATCTGGATACCTCTAAAATTAAAGGGAAGACGTTCATTTCAAATGTGGTCATTTGGTCTCTGCCACTCTATCTATATAAGGGACCAGCTCAGTTGACCGGACATGGTCTATCTTGAGAAGTCAGTAAATTCAGTGCATCTCGAAATTAATTCAGTGTAGTCACCGTCTGAGTCGGGGTATACAGACGAGTTTGTTAGCGATAAGTGTTCAGTGATCAAGGGTGTAATAATTGTGATCAATCTATTCACTGTGTTTTAGTTCTGTGTCTATGGTGTCAGTAGTTGTTAGTAATTCTACACATCTTTGGAGGAAACCGTTCCAAGAAATTGTTGGTTTGATCCAAGGAATATTGTTAGTAAATTGATTTGTATAGCTGTAACTGTAAGGTTAACTTAGCTTATAAGTAATTTTTAGTTGTAAAGATTTTCTTGTTTTTAGTAATAGTCTTGATTCAGTGATTATGGTATAAGTGTTTTGTTTATGAATACCTGTAGATCAGATTATTAGTTGTTGGCTTCTGATTCTGTTTTTATTTTAGAAGTAGAGCTAGTAAGGTCATAATTGTAAACTTGTGCCATTTATTAAGAAATATTGTTAATTATCGATCTATGTTTATGCAATAAATTGTTTTGTTTTCTTAATTAGTTGTTCTTACTCAAATAAATCCCCAGAACCCCCGCTTCGAAATTGCCACAATATTAACTCTATGAAACCTTAGTATCATATAAATTAATCCTTGATGTAGTAGAATTGCATTAGACTTTGAATATTGTTGATTAAAATTTTGTAGCATAGTTCACTTTTTATTACATGTACTAATTTTTGTTAGTAATGCATGACGATTTTGATTGCATGTTACGTGAAGAACTGGGATCATTAAATGTATACATAGCTATGTTGTTTGAATTAGGTTATGGGAATGGTAATTTAGAAAAACTACAGAGATTTCAAAAATATTACATAAATGAAATTTAATACTCCAAAATTATCAAAATCAATTGAAACTTTATGATTAAATTAACAATTGTATATTGACAACTATAAATTATCAGTGTGAGCTAAATATATATATTTATAATTTGTTTGGGTATCAGTGTAATCAGCCCAAAATCGTTTTGAATGAACTTTGATACAGTACAATATTTCCAATTTTATCTTATTTTTGCTTTTTTTAAGAAAAATACTGTACTTTTTGAACAGTTCTGAACATCTGAACCAAATTGAAAATAAATAAAGTAATACTTGTTTTGTTCAATATTTTGGAACGAAATTAAAATTTAACATGGTAATATTATACTATAAATGAAATAATATAAAGTAAAATCAATATTAGTGTAACTGACTACTTTTTTTGAGGATGAAGCCCACATAGGTCTGAGACCTGTGCGTGGGTAATGAGTTGGATGATGGTGATTGATGAGCTACTACTACCCCGCTCATCCTGGGTTTTATTCCTATACTACATGCTTTGCAGTTTTTATTACACATGATTTATTCACACATAAGCCTTAAAGCTTGTGTGAAACATCTGCAATAAAAAATAGATAATATGTTATTCAGATCAAGCACAATAATCATGAGTTTTGTGATAGGAGTGTGAAGTTTAAAATTCAAATAAGATTAAAATTTATAATAAATTAATATAGTTTTCTTCAAATGTTTTGAAATTGAAACATGTTTCTATGAATTCTTTTGTATGTTACTGAATATGTTTATTTTTCTTTAATAGGAATGTTTCGGTTGCTAATTAGTGAAGTTCAGCATGCAGTTAATCTCTGAAATAGGAGATCAGAGCAAGAAAGGCTACTTCAGATAATCTTGCCACTAGTTGGGCAGCACGTTAATATATTTTCATAAATGATTGATACTGGCTCATTTAATTCAACATCTCTTAATGATAATTGCCCTTACTGGAATTTCTGACTGACAGAATTCTCTTCTTTTTTTTTAAATAATGATATTTTGCGTTCCTGCGAAGAACCATTGAAAGGTATCCATATTTCAAGATTAAAATTTCTCTAGTCCTGTGATATTCCAGTTGAAATGGTATCATTCTATAAAACAATTATTTATTATTTACGAGATGTCTGAACTGTCATTCTAGATGTTTTTTCTTAACTCCCCATTCTAATCACTTTTAATAAATTGGCAGTTAATTATTAGCTGCCTGAATTGATGTAAACTCTCACAAGATGCAGACAGTGAATTCATACATTACACCATGTAAATTGTTCACCATTTATTATGGATTCTCTTTCATGCACAATCAACTAGAACGAGCTTTCAGAATTTTTTTTAGCAATGTCAATGAGAAAAATGATAAATAAAGTTGTCAAATTGGAAAAGATTTGTGGAAATATTATTCTGAGTAAACTTGATAAACCCAGATCGGTTGATTCAGATGACTTTAATTGTGTAAATTTACAGTGTACATGAATGATAGTATTATTAATTATGATGTTGAAGATCCATCTTGTTTCCACTAATATGTATTATAAACTTAAAAAACACTTTTAAATGGAAATTGACTCACGTTATGGCGTGACGGCCGTTTCGCTCTGTTGTCTAGAGCATCATCAGACGTGGGTGAGTGTACTGTGGGTCGTCTGATGATGCTCTAGACAACAGAGCGAAACGGCCGTCACGCCATAACGTGAGTCAATTTCCATTTAAAAGTGTTTTTTAAGTTTATAGTATTATTAATATTCATTAGCAACTCTCAGATCCCCTAGTTCAAGTGATGTACAGTGATTTTGGAATTGAATTGAATATAATGGTTGAATAGTTGAAATAGAAAAGATTATAAATACAACAAATATATATTTTAAGGTATTGTACAGCAGAAATTATTGATTCGAAAGCAAATTAAAATTAAGTTGTAGATTCGAATAAAAAATAATTAGAAAAATAAATAGATAAATTAACTTGAAGGAGTATCATTGATCATGCAGTCGCCTCAAGGCCGGACAGACACAACCATTTTCTCCAACAGATATCTCCTCAGAGACAGGGAGAAGTCCACTCGGCTCTCATTATTCCTAATTGAAAGTGGGAGTTCCAAGCACGACAAGTGCTAACGAGAAAAGAATTTGAATAAAGTGTCGCCCGGTGATTTGGCATCCTAAGAGCTCTGTCACCATTTCTGGTGTGTGAAACATTGTTTATCCTACCTTTAGACACAAACTTAAAATCATTTTAAAAATATTTAGGGGTCCCACTGTTGAATGCTTTTTAACCGACTTCCAAAACAGAAGGAGGTGCTCAATTCGACCTGTTTTTTAATGTTTGTACATGAACTACTTTAACACTATTAAACCGATTTCGATTAATTTTTAAAAATGAAAGAACATCATTCAGCGGTGGTCCCATCCAAGTTTCCCAATACTTAGCCCAATATTGAACAAAAAGGAGCATTCATCGATGTCTTCATTTCAATTTTGATCGAATAGGATAGGTTCACAAATTAATTGGATAACTGGTGTTGTTTACCAGGCTGATCATTGTATCATAATGGAGCGCTTCGCATCTAGACGATTTCCGTAATCGTATGATGCAATGCAATTATGCCGGGTAACATCGGTTACCCAAAGCTGGTTCACTGTGAGAATAAGAAGAATATGAAATTCCATTTATAGAGAAAAAAGTCAATTCATAGATATCCCTATCAAGCACTAGATACGGTAGAATGTTCTTTTTGAGTTGGAAAGATTTGATCGGGCTAATCTAAGCGTAGCAACATACCATTCTGTAAAGTTTTCGAACTCCAATGTTGGCCACTCTGTGGATCAATATAAACTTCTGCACTGCTCTGCGCGTGACTGTCGAGACAGAACAGCTGCTCCGTTATCAACTTTTCCTCATTCACCGTCTCAACGCATCAAAGGTCACATGGCTTAAAACTTCTTTAGAAACACCACCCTTCATCATTCGTGTCTGACTACTTGTTGACACCTTTGTGAAACTTTTGAAAAAGGTAAAAAGAAAGGATTAATAGCACTTAAAGGAATTAGAAATTAATAAATTCTCTAATATCAAAATTGTCACTGTATTTCTGATAAAGTATTATTTTCACTCTCTTATACTGGAGATGCTGGAGGGATGCATTTCACTTCAGAAGAGAAGCTTCTTCAGAGGCTGACGATGCTTCTCTTCTGAAAAGTAATATGGTAGCTTAAGGAATTTCAAAATTGGGGCTCATCGTCCCAACTGGTGAAAAAATAGGCTTAGCCAGTAAGTTCGTTGCTCGATATCATAATCTTGTGATAGGTAGAATGGGATAGAATGGAATATGATACATAGAATAATATTTGTAATGATAAATAGTGGAATTGTAATAGACACAACAAGTCGAGTTCTTTGCGAACGTTAATGAATTTTATTGCGAAGAAATATTTTGAGGTCATTCAATTTGAACTTTCTATTTTTTTTTTTTTTTTTTTTTAAAGATGAAACCCACATATAGGTCTGGGATCTGAGCGTGGGTAATGAGTTGGATGATGGTGATTGATGAATTGCACCTACAGTTTTAGGTGGGCTCCGAACCGCCGGGAAGTGATTTTACAGCAAAAAAGACTCAGTTCTCTGCTGTAAAATCACTTCCCGGAGGTTCGGACCCACCTAAAACTGTAGGTCCAACACCCAATTAAAACCGGTTGTTGATAACACAAACTTATTCCAAGTTACTTTGTCGAAAAAGGTAGACCGTGAGGGTTTACACAAAACTATAATCAATCCTTTTCCTATAACTACTTTGGATGTATAGCAAAAGGAATTTCGGTTATTTTAGTGTTTAGAGGCATAAAGCAAGATGACCTCAAACATCATTCAAGTGGAGGGTCCAGTGTTTATCCCCAAGCTTTTCTTAAAAAAAAATTTCAAGTATGTTTCAATAATATGAAATGTAACTCAAATATTTAAATGTGATGCCTTATTCGTCAAGTGCAGGTATTCTGTTCTTGCTACCAGCAAAGAACTTCACCATTGCACTCCCAAAAGCAAAAATTTGCTTTTTGGCTACACAATTATAATGGGGAATAATTATATTCCACAATACCTATTCTAGTACTTATTTTGAGAGTGCTGAAATTCTGCTTGCTTTACTCACGGCGTAATCTTGAGGACTTTCAGCGAATATACCCGGTTCGTTATGCCCTGCTTTCAATGGATAGTTGGGAATATTAATTTGTGGCATTTCTTTTAAAGCCATGCTCTGCGAAAATAGCTATGTCAGGAGCTTCTGGTTTCAAGAATTCTTCTATCTATTTTATTACAAATGTATTGAATATTCTGATGAAACACAGTGAATACTTTCCTATTATTCCTTACTACTTTATTGTTAATATTGTATGTTAAACTAGATATACTTATCTACTTGTTCTTTTAATATCTTGGGAGCCCAATAAGAGTTAATTAATTCCTTCTACTAATATGCTACTATCGTGATTTTTCGAGCGATTAGCGTCTTCTACTACAGATGTAGACCATGATTACCGTAGTGAAATTCTGCCTTTCCAGCCAATTATTTAGAAAACCAATCCCCAATTGCTTTGGATACTTATTTTTTGCCTTTTGATCGATTTTTGTCAACTTAATAGTTTCGTTCAGCTCTGGCCTATCAAACCTAGGCCTATACGGAATTGTACTTTTCATTAAATTAGTTTTTTGCCTGAATTTTCTCATTTATTTCAGGAAGATGTTTCAGGCAAGGTTCATTTACATTGTTTGAGCGATCCAGTATCACTCTACTGTTAGAAACCAGTGATAAAAATGTGATATGTTATTTTCTTCGACTTGCCTCACTATTGTATGGTATCTATTATGTTATTTTTTTAAGAGGAAAAGTCCAGTGATAATAGAATTGAATAAAATGACTTTTTTTATTTGTTGACGTGGCGAAGTTTGGACAGTAATGTCCACTCTACCACTTAACCACGTCGAGAATAAAATACTGTAATACAAAAAGAACAAAATATTTAGATATGTTAACAAACAAAAATAAATCTAATCAACCATATATGAAATGAAAATCCAATATAGAAAAAAATGTCTTTTAGTAATTGAATTTAAATAGACCTGCTACACTAAACCTGTAAGAGAAAGACAATTGAAATATGAAGAAATGGACGAATCTGTTCAGTAGAAAGATATTAGGGTTGTGAAGATAAACTGGTTGAAATTATCTGAACAGGGACCTTTGACAGACATTTTTAATATAATTGAAAGAAAAGAGGAAAGAGATGAATAGATGAAAATGAAAGAGAAAAAAAGGATATCATCAGAGAGTGAATATTAATTGGAATTTATTAATGGGAAAACAAATAATAATTATAGAGGGAGTGACAAGACTGAATCTTGTATGTGTTCTTGTTCCTGTCGTGGCTGTCATTGCTGTGAACTATGTACATTGTATGGTATTTACAGTTTTAAAAGAATTTAAATTGAAGTTTTTTTAATGTAATATGAATCACCCAACCTGTATGTACTGTAAAAATAAGATTGCATTCTATTCAAAATGATGAAATATCTTGGCCTCACCAGCTTACTGCCTTCTCTTATGGGTTGAGGGTTGGGGAAGGGTACATTGTACAGTACATATACCTGGATGTTGGGCTGTACCAACGTTTCTACGCTAGAGCTGCTGCTGTAAAAATACAGCATAGGTACAGTATAAAATTAAAAATTCGTCCTGAGCATTGCAACATTCAGGGATGTAGGCCTATAGACTACAACGAATGAACTGTGTAACTATAGTTATTATAAGTCAACATTTTAAATTTGAGTTTTTTTAGTTCTTAATCGTCATTGAAATAGAATTGTGTGGTCTTTTTTAAGTCAAGATTTGAAGCTTTTGTTATAGTTTTCTCGATTTCATTACATGTTTGCTTCAATAATTTTTTTTTTAATGCATTTAAAATGCTTATTATTGTTAACTGCACAACTCCTATCCGCGCACAGATTGTTCTTTGGGGGCCATTTTCTCCAAATTTTAATGAATGATTTTATTAGTGTTGAGATTTTGATTTGAGTTAGGCCCACCGTAGATTAATAAAGTCAATTTGACAGTTTGAATCCTACATATATAAAACAATTTGCCAATTAAAACCTTAAAGTCTTCAAAAGTCAAAGAAATCAAGTCAAATCTTCTAGTCAAGCAGAAACCTTAGCTGATGGTGGAAAAATTATTATTTGACTACTATTGTAGATTACTTTGTTGTGGGTGGTCCCAGCCAGTTGGTTACATATTGATCAAGTAAAAATACTTCCCTGAAAGAAAAGTAATAGTGCTTCTCAATTTCTCAAGTTGGTAATTAGCTTCGATCAACTGCTAATGAAGCTCATTATCTTCTTAAAATGCCTAATCTTCTTTGACCAAAATTTTGGAGCGCTAGCTAGCGAGCAGTTATTAAGTATGAAATAGGACCGATTAATAATGTACATAAACACTGGGAAACTCATTCCATGAACACATACATAATTGTTTTACTTGAGTTATTCTGATTTATTCATGGCAGATGAGCCTGGTTGGATCGATAGTACCGCTGAAAATTTAATGGGATGTTGAAGCTATGAGTTATATTCTAAAATAGCCTACTCTTATTTCTGTCGGAAAATGTTTGACCTTGAACTCGGTCGTATTTTGCTCTAATCTGTAATCTTGTACTAATACCTATCAAAAATTTATTTAAGTACGGTACCTAACGTACCGTAGGCTATTAAAAATCTCGGCTACAGCTTTTAGCTTCTCTGATTTTCGTCCCATTTTCTTCAAGTGTAATCTCATGTTTGCGTTGTGTTTGCCCCTAAAATTATCAATTATATTCCAACCTGCTTTAGATATGTTTAAAGAATTTCGAATGATATCATCATAGTATATAGTTTCTGCTATTTCAGTCTCTGGTATATCGGCCAGTCACCCTTACAAGCGCAGTTCTGAGCGCTTGTGACTGAACAACTGTCGCCCCTATACCGCGCTCGGTGAGCGGTTAAACACTCCCTTTAACACACAATTTAGCAGTAGTTTACTTTAATTGTGAGTAGAGGGAAGTGAATTTCTACCTGACATGGATATTCCCGTTCATAGCTGTGTAATAATAATTATAATATGGGAAAGGTCTCAACACCTGTGTATTAGGTCTATTTTATGGTGTAGAGCGTGATGTAATAATTAGTAATACATTCTTAATACAAAGAATGAGTAGGTATGAAGGTATGAAGTAGAATGAAGGTATGAGTCATCAATATGCTTGAGGTCTTGACGCTCTGACACTATGATAAAGAGGATGCTGCTATCTGGTCTTTTATGTGTAATATTTTTCTTGTGGTAAAAGAAAACAGGAGTTTGCCTTAAAAATTATTGAAGAAAATAGTAAATTAGATTGAGAGGTTTAGAATTCTATTAAGAACTCTAGAAGTTTTGCGATAACAGTTCCACAATAGCGATGTAGATGTTTTATTTTATTTTTGGTTCTGATAATAATCCCAGACTACTATAAGTCTGGTACCTTCCTGCCTTTTTAGGAGGTTCCTGAATTCATCATGTTCAAAGAAATAACGCAAAATACTATTCATTTAAGAGTTATTTGTTAATTAACAAATAAGAAGAGATATTAAGAAACTCCCTTGAATTAAAAACTCTATTATTTAAGAGAAATATTTTTTCAGTGATGGAAGATCAGTACTTAGTCACCATAATGCGTTACTGCAAACATCTGAAGGCTATGCTATTGAAGAACTTGCGCCTGAAAAGCCGACAGAAGAAGGCCACGGCAGCTGTAAGTATAAAATGTCTGATTTTTGGCAATAAATAAATTCAAATTAAAAAATGCCTCCATTCTCTATTAAGAAATTGAAGAAAGTCTTTCCAATTTTATATTGCTATTTGATGATAATATTTAGAAGCTTTCTGAGAAACGAAATTATTATAAATATATTATATATTGCAACAAAGACACAATAACATTAAAGACTATAGATGTATAGGGTGACCGGGCCTTTGCAACCACAGACTTTTGTGACTAAAAGAGTTCCAACAGAAGGGTCAGGGTCCTTGGCAGGTAGAATCAGTGGGCGGACTTTTGCGACCACGGACTCTTGCGACCATGGACATGGACTTTGTCACTTTATAAAAAATTCAGTAGAAGCTATTCCCAGACTCAACATTCATTAGGCAGGTTAGGTTAGGTCAGTGATTTTATCACGGATTGTTCCATTTTACACTGTAAAATATGATTGTTACATAGGGTTAAAAAAGTTATGGAAAGACACTCATTTACAATTGAATTTACTAATACTTCATCAGTTGAGAATGGTCTTTTTTATATATTTATACTATTTATTATAGTTTATTATTCAGATAAGTCCCTTCTGTCGGAACTCTTTTTAGTCGCAAAAGTCCATGGTCGCAAGAGTCCACCCTCACGAGTTTCTAACTACCTGACTGAGGAACCTTGTGAAAAGGGCGAGCTATTGTTTGTTAATGACCTACCAGGTAGAACCCCAAGAGTTAGTCGCAAAAGTCCGCCTTTTTGAGTTGGTCGCAGGAGCCCTACAACCATGTATAGTGCATAAAGGTAGTTGGCTATAGATAGAAGCCTATTATTGTCTCAATTGTGTTAGGTCTTCCTTGCTTACCTGCAATGTCAACTATCACTCACTCTTTCTCCTCTCTTTCTTCTCTCTTTCACTCTCTTTCCTTCACTTTCCTTTCCCGTCAGCACTAGCTGGCTAGCGATCTGTCAAACATTTGGAACCCTTTCTCACCACGTGTCTTGTGCCCTAACCCGAACATGTGTACCGAATTTCAACTTTTTTGGTGATGTTGTTCAAGTGGTAAGCTAAAAGTTGCAAAATTATGAAATAAAGTATATTTGTGCGTAAAAAGGTGGAGTGGAAAGGGCTAATCTCACAAAAAAATCAGAAACATTGGGGAAGCCCCCCAAACCAAAAGCCTATGTGCGCCCCTGTACATACGCATTTGAGAGTTATTAGTGTTCAGTGCTCAAGTTGTACAGTATAATAAATTATGAACGATTTATTAACTGAGTGTAAGTTCTGTGTCTATGGTTATAGTTTTTGAGCTTCTGCACATCTTTGGAGGAGATCATTCCAATTAAGTAACGTATTGGTTTGATCGAAGGAATACTGTGAGTGAATTGATATATGTATAGCCGAACGGTTGACTTAGCTGATAAGTGATTTGTAGGTGTGGAAAAGGTTTTATTGTAACTTAATAGTCATTGTGTTGATTTAGTGATTATAGTAAAAGTATAGATTCTGAATCTGTTTTGATAGTGAAGCTAGTAAATTCAAAATCGTAATGTTGTGCCAATTATTTTGACATATTGCTAAGTATTGATCATTTTGCATTTGATAGTTTTCCAACAATAATTTTGCACTTCGGTAAAAATATGGCGCATAATATTAGAAGGAAAACTGAATAAAACTTTGGAAAAAATAGTTTGTAATTATCAACCAGTTAGACAAACTCCATCATCCATGTTCCCCATGGATGAGCAGGAAGTACTTATTACAATGGGTACATTTAGAACTGATAGCTCGCCATAGTCAGGTCATAAACATGTTTATAGTCATAAGTTCATAGTCAAGACAAAAAATTGTCTTGCTTATTTAGTCGTTCTTACTCAAATAAATCCCCAGAACCATTGCTTTGAAAACGGCACAATATTATTATATATTTTGAGTTGTTTAATAATTTTTTTATTGTGGTGGAATATATCTGAAAGAATATATTATAAATATTCAAATTAGGTTTGAATTCATTTAGAGACTGCAGTGAAAAATATTAAAAATTTCTCTTTAGCTCAATCCTTGTGAACGGTTGACTATGCTTGGTTGTCACGTTGACTATGCTATGATGATTATCAAATATATGTTTTGGAACCCGCACTTGTCAAATGACCCCAACAGTTTTCAATGTTTGCAGCACATTTAAGCCTGAGTCCCATCATCGGCATACAGATAAAACTACTCAGAGTCTCTGGTTACACTGAAACACATCTGAAAACTCTCAACACTGTAGACAACTCAATACAAATTTAACATTATCTTGAACACATTTGAAAATGAACAGTTTATTACACCTTATGTTGAACATAAGGTGTGTAGTCTATTTCTCAAATGTAAAAATACTTTTATAAGGTGTATCATACATTTTGTTTTTATGTAAGAGGAAACATATTTTCTCAATTTGAACAATTGCCATGTATGAATAAATAAATAAATATATATATATATACATCCCACTACACTTACAGCCTCCTTAGATGTAAATGATTCCTATACTTATGGACTCCTCCCAACTTGTAGCCTCCTTATAAGAAGGCCGTCATTCTTAATGAATCTTTCAGCTGTTTTAAAATAAACATTTTTAAGGCTTGTAACTTTCAGTAAATGATCAGTAGCATGTTTCCAATTAAACAAGTTTTGTTTGATTTCTCAAATTGCAACGCGATTTGAACAATCCATTTTTTAAAAAGTGTCAGACGTCACAAGTCATCAACATGACTGAAAATATACATTGCTAGTTCACGGTTTTGCCACCAGTGAAATTGGTTAATGGCGCCACTGGTATATACGTGTACATCTAAATTTTCAGTCTAATGTATTTAGAGCCTCCATCAAACTGGCAACATTGCATTAACACACTCCTACACTCTTCCACGCAAGCTCACTCAATCACTTCATTCTACAATCTACATTGAACATTGTTCACATGCTCCCTGTTCAAAACCCAACTTTCGAACGGCTGAACCCATTACAATGAGACAAATTCTATTCAATTTTAAAAACAAAAATTAAGTTGTTCTGACTAGAGTGTAACTAATTTTAGCAAAGAGGGGTAGTTTTTGACACAAAAACATTGTCCGATTATGATAAGACAGGTGTCATAGGATACAGAATATTGAGATCAGAAAATGTGAACTAGAGAATGATGAATTTTTAATAGTGTCGGGAAAACAACTGATTAAAAAAAGAGAATTGATTAATAAATTATGGTGCCGAAAAATCATGCAATTATTCTTGCATAATAGAGCAATTGAATTATATATATGTATATATATATTAAATTCGAAATTAATAAATTCTATTTCTGTAAATTTGTCAGTTTGTTAAATTGTAAGTCATTTCAAACTAACTTGTGAGATTCGAGCCGATATGGCCAAGTTTAAAATGAATGCTGCTGTGCAGAAAGTTCATCATATAGTCTAGTGGTTAAGAAACCCAAACGGCAATTGGGAGGTCCGTGGCTCGATTCTTGATGGTGACTGATATTTTTGTACAGTACCGGTAACATTCATCGATTTCCATCAGCTATTCAATACTGTTGTCAATATCCACCACTGCGGAAGTCTTCATTTAATATCATTAAATAAATACACTGTAGGATGAATGCTCTTTAAAAAAATGATTGACTGGTACCGGTACTTATAAAACTAACAATTAATCACTGATAATATCTTGAACCTTTCTTCTCAATTGCTAGAATGAAATTATAACATTTATGAAAAACCTAGAATTGATTTTTGATCAAACTTAGAATGGTAGGTTACAATTTTGTCATCTATTTACTTATGTTGTATCACGCAAGTTTAACGATCATGAAATGTACAAAATTAGTTGGATTTCAATCTTTCTAACAGCTTGAAAAAGTGAATAATTGCTGTTTCAGGAACTCCTTCTACCTATTTATGCTCTTGGAATCCTCATATTCATGAGACCAGCTATTCCAAATCCAAACTTCCCTAGAGAAGACCAACCAAAAGAAGGCAAACATGTTTTTGAATATATTGAAGAAATTGGTAGAGAAACTGTTGCAGTGGTTCCAAATACAACAGAAATACAAGTAATCAACTTATTTTATTTCTATTGTGTTTATTGCTTCAAAGATTGACAACTATGTACAATTTATAGAACTTTATCATGAAAATTGTCAAGACGCTTAAACTCACAACCAATATAATTTTTTTTAGTTATTGAATAACTGTCAACTTATTCTAAATAATTATTGATTGTATTCCTGCAATGTTATGTCTTATTCATAAAGAATAGTTTGACTGTAAATCAATGGATTAATTATTTGCAAATGATAGCAATGATTTTGTAGGTCTGTTTTCTGGTATTATTTCAATAATAATAATAACTATAATTATGATGATGTTAGTATTTACTATAAATTCAAATTTAGGCCTACCTTTCAGTTGTGTAGAGTACAATATACAGAGATCTGTTATTGAAAAAAATCGTGAGAAAGTTAAAATACAAATAACACAGTGGCGAATATGAATCAATTTTTTGGGGGCTGAGACCAATAATAACAAGTTTGGCATGCCTTGTTTCAGTTTAGTAATAAGATAATTTGAAAAAAATCAAAGATTAAATGATACCAGATTCTTATTTTTAAAGGTTTCAAACAAATGAAATATTTGATGACTCAAATTTGTGTTTGTAAAAGTTTGTTTCACCAAATTTAGCTTAATTTCAGGGGGAGGGTGGCCAGGCTGGGTCTCTTTTTTTATAATATATGCCCTTTGAATACATTCCCCCTATTCAAACACAATACTACATCATTAGAATACCGTGAAGAAATACAACAAAAATGAAATAATAAACACTATTAACAAATTAGAAATAATCTAACATTCCCTGGAAACGACTTTGCCAGGTGAAGTTAGCCTGCATGGAATGGCATGTGGTATGAAATATAGTGTAAATTGTTAGTTTAGCATTATATAGTTTAGGTTAGTTTTGACTAAGTTGATGTTTATATTTTTTTAGATATTTAGAGATATTTCAATTTTCATCAGAATGTGCAGGCCAACTTCACACCAGCCTGAACACATTAAAAAGCCAGTTGTAAGGTGTGTTGCACTTCAAGTATTACTTCCCATCTACATTCTTCAAAACCTCAAAAAAATATTTAAAAAACGAGTACAATATTCTTAAAGTCTCAATTTCTTACCCCCCCCCCCCCCACTCGCTCCTAGGGAATTTTTGACTGAATCTTTTTTTTTTTAATTTCCATAATAGAACCCACAAGAATCAATATTCAAGAAAGTTGGAAATATTTCACACACCCTTGAAACCACTCTTTATAGTGATTACCATTCATTTTCACCATCTGCATGATTTCAATACTCACTTCTAATCACTAAATGTCTCAATTATCATTTATGATAAAGTTGAAAAATCTAAAACAATTCATCGACATACTTCCAGCACTACTCACCCAAAATAAGGGGATACATTTTTTTAAGTTCAGGAGAACTTTCGAGTCAATTTGTATTGCTTAATCGATTCCACATATAAAAAAATGCAAAAACGTTATATCCCAAAAGTTTAATTTTCTGACATTTCCTCTAAACACACTCCTCTAATTTATAATATTGATGCCGTGGGAAATTGACTTCCAAATGAAAAGTACTTCGGTAATTTTTTCAATAAAATTAATCATGAAATAGAAACAGGAAGTTTAAGCAGTGCCTGGAACATTGGGTCATGTACAGTAAATTGCTTTCATCAAGTGACGACCATTTCCATTAATGCGAAGCTGGAGGCGTTCACAGTGTCCAGGTGAATCAAAACCTCGGAGACGATGATCCTTTTGCTTATAATTATATAACTGAAATAACTTGGTATCTAAGTTGTTTAGTGATCTACCAGTATAAGCGTTCCTAGTTTTAAAATATTTTATAAGAAAATTAAAATATATGAGGCTCCTTTTGCTTGTAAAAATATAGCTAAAACTAACTTGGAATATTTGGTATCCAATTTGTTTAGTGACCTACCTGTGAACGTTCCTAGTTTAACAATATAATAAAAAATAAGTAAAAGATATATTGCATGTATGCATTCATAGAACAGTATATGCAAATAAATATATAGGTACTACATACCAGGCCCTGATCCGAAAACATCTGCTATCGTGGAACCTCATTATGTTAATTGGACCCCCAATTTTATTTTTTCACTGACATGGACTCTTATAGCTGGTCGGTCCCAGTGGACCCCGGGAGGTCCACATGGACCACTTTGGGATCACTGCTTTAGAGTCATAATAGTTTTTATATTTTTATACGATACATTATTATGTCAGTATTAGTAAATAGTTTGATGCGAATTCAAGAAATTACGCAAAAATAGACAAGAATTTATAGTATTTATAGGTTCTCTCTGGTGCCACTAATTACCCTTTTCCCTAACTCACAATTTTTCATTGAATGGTTTTTAGTTGACCTACTCTCGAATTTTATCTTAAAATTGAAAAGGCATTTAAACTAATTACACAGATGCTTTTGTATACAGTAGGCATAGCTGGATGACTTAATGCTATGTTGAAAAGTTGTGTCACTGGTTGAATATAGGAATTTAGGGGAGGTTGATGAGAGGGCGTCCAGCTAAAAAACTCTGGGTCACAAAAGGTTTCTGGGTGGCCCTGATTGTAATAATGATTTGAAACGACTATTATGAGTCTAGAATTTTTTAGATTACGATTTTAGAGGGATTATTATTTATAAAAATTTTCCCGGGGGAGCAGCCTCAGACCGCCCAAAAGGGCCCCAAAGTCTCCGATAATTCCCCCCTCCACAATTTCAAAATCCTAGCCACGCTACTGTTGAAACACAGATGATAAATCAACAGATCAACAGCTAATGTTGAATGTTATACTCACATTATATTTATAAAATTAGGATGTGAATAATAATGGAGAAATACTGTGAGTTTGTGTAATATTGATAATAAAAAATACTGCTATTGTAGGCTGCTCAGTCAGTAATTGTTAGATAAGAATGCATTAATAATATTATCATCCTCTCCGCTCATAGATGTTCCTGGAATCATTGAATCAGGTGAAACTAGAGATGTTCAACAACTCCAAGCTGGGAAGTCTACCAATCAATTTTATTTATTTTGAAACCAAAGAAGATTTGATGGCAGCTTATCGGAGAAATCCACAGTCTATGCTTTTAGCCATTATTTTTGAAACTGATCCTTATAACAAAGACTTGAGGTAAGAAATTTTCCTATTTGTTTTACAGGTTTTTTTTAGAATATAAGTTATATAAGTTATGTATGCATATATTTGATATGTTGAGCCCTCATCTCATTGAAATCAAGTTTATGTAGGCCTATACTCATCTGCTCAGCGAACAAAGTTAATGTAGCTTTTATCATTTTCCATATTTGATGTGCTGTATTTACTGGTTCCAATACCCATTATCTGACTCACTCTATTTTTTTTTCTCATGCTTCTTCTGCCTGGGTTATTGATGAGTTATTTAATTTATCATTGAAACTAGTCTGTGCAATCTTAGTTTGCAGTTTTATGCTTATGGGATACAGTGCACAGTGCTGCCAAGTTGCACAGTAGCCGAGGACCCCAAGCTATCAAGCGGTTACAACAGCATTCAAGTGGCAAAAAGTGAACAAAAATATGGAAAGAGCACGCTTTTATTCCCATATGACCTCATTTGGACGAGCTTTCTTCCATACTCTACACTTAAATAAAATAATTCGATTTTTATTTCTGGTGTAGGTATGAGATCAGAACTAATCCAAGTTTTGGGGCCACACCAGCTACCTCAGAACTGTACGCGTCACCCTCAGCTTGCAGAAGTGTTTCTACACCGGTGAATATTATGATGAACTCATTCTCGCATTCTCACACTCTCGCAGCTTCTGACGATTGCCCTGCTGATGATTATTTACGCTCTGGTTTCATAGCGATCCAACTACTTATCGATTTCACCAAAATTAAGGTATGTAATGTTGAAGATCCATCTTGTTAAAACTAATATACAATAAAAACTTAAAAAACACTTTTAAGGGAAATGAAATCACGTTATGGCGTGACGGCCGTTTCACTCTGTTGTCAAGAGCATCGTCAGAAGACCCATAGTATACTGAGTGTATTGTGGATCGTCTGACGATACTCTTGACAACAGAGTGAAACGGACATCACGCCATAACGTGAGTTAATTTCCACTTAAAAGTGTTTTTTATGTTTTTAATAAGGTATTTCCTCAATTTTCTGGCATTTCAAATACTTTTTTGATGGGGGTACTGAATTGGCTCTTCCATTGAAAATCATAGCTTGTTCAGGACGTTTGTATGATATGAGAAGAGCGCTCATATCTGCTATCTTGTTCAGCGTCATATTTTGCATATTCACCTTATTACCCACGGACTATTGTCAGACTCATGTAGGCATCATCAGCAAATAGTTAGTATATTATATGTTACTACGAGTGAGTTATGTGCGAGTTGTTTATGATAACTTCGTTTTTTGTCATACCAAACAGAAAAAGTAACATTCTTTTAATCATTTATCTTTATTCTAAAAAGTAACCTAAATCCTAAAAGTGGGTGAAGTAGTTTTGTGATGTAATGATTTTTAATGTCTCTATTAGTTCTTCACCTATTAGTATACTAATTATTAGTCACTGTATTAGTACTTCACCCACAATAACAAGTATTACACCAAACCAAAAGGACTACCAATGAGATCTCTAATCTCCAGCATCCTAGCAGAAATATTTTTACAGCACATAGAGAATACTAAAATACTACACACAAAATACTCAAACAAAATCATTTACTGGCACCGCTATGTCAAAGACATTATTGTACTCTACAATGGAAACCAAAGGCAGTGTGAATAACTCCTAACACAATTGAACAAAACTCATGAAAACTCACAATTCACAGCAGAATATGAAACAGACACCTTAAACTTCTGAGACCTCACTATCAAGAAACTAAATAACATGCACAAATTCAAAATCTACAGGAAACCAACTCTCACAGACACACTTATTTACAACTCATCAAACCATCCACATCAACACAAACTTGCTGCTTTTAACTCCATGATCCATAGACTCTTAAATGTTCCACTATCACAAGCTGACCACAAAGAAGAAATCAATACAATAAAATATTTAGCACAACAAAACGGATACAACACCAATCTAGTTGACAAAAGCCTGAATAAAATGAAAAACAAAAATCCAAAACCTGCAAACCAAAACAGATTTGTCGCACTCACATATTTCAACATAAAATGACACAAAATAGCACACATCTTCAAAAAATCCGGACTTAACACAGCATTCAGAACAAAAAACAACCTGAAACACCAGCTCCAACAAAAAACATCGCACCTAACCAACAGCACAATATTCAAAAATTCATCAAACCAGGAATATACAAGCTGAAATGCAACACATGCCCTAAGTACTTTATAGGACAAACAGGCAGATCATTCAAGATACAAAGAACACATCAAAACACTACATTCCAACACTGACTCGAACATTTGCAGATCACTTAATCAACACTGGACATCCAAACTGACTTTTGCACAAATTCTGCTCACATTTTAAAAAAGTCACAAACAAAATTCACTGGAACAATATAAAATATTCAAACACTATAAGCAAGACAGAACCAACTTACTCAATGACCAAATGACCAAACACGATTCAAATCTGTCACAATTTTCAATTACATAATGGCTGCTAATTCCAACCTCAACAAAACATGACCCCTGGCGGCAGGCTGATGAAGCTTCTCTTTAAAAGGGAAATGTATCCCTCCAGTACCTCCAGTATAAGAGAGTAAAAATCTTAATTCTAATAGAAATACAGCAGTGTCATTTTGATATTAGCTTGTTCATCAAGTATTTTGTCATGGAAAACATCACAGAACTTTTCTCATTATTTCCGAGTGAGCTCTCAAAGTTTTTTCATATGTTCCTGAATCACTCTGTGTCTAACTGTAATTCAACTGTACCCTACCCAACTTCAACATTAATTTCAATTAATTATTTTATATTTATTCTCTTATTTGATTTCTAGCTAATTGCAGTACCATAGATCTCCTCTTTTCCTTTAACAACATACATACACAAATACAAATACATATACTTTAGAAGCCTCACTACCAAATGATTCCACAATGTTATCATTCTTGTTTTGTTTGTTTTACTACAGATTGAATCAAGTATGACACATTTTGACTATCCCAAGATGTCAGTTAGGATGTTTCCAAAAGAAGCATACACAGGAGGTGAGTTAGTCGACCAATTTTCATTTGATTATTATGATTTTGTGATCTGTTGACAAGTGAATACTAGGTGGGATAAGTATGCAATATTTGCAAAAGAAGTGCACATTACCTAGTGAAAGTGGGCAGGGGCGAGAATGGAGAATGACAAATAAGTGAAGATTTTCTGAGAATTGGAATAGAAGAAAAGGAAGAGGGAACGACCACCTTTTAGATTGAGAGATGAGCTTAGAGTTTTCTTCAATTTGTACATGATTTGTATCTCAGTATGAGTTGCTTCTAGTTGTCAGGACGCTGGAGCATTTCCACAAGTACCTGAGTTGAAGGGAATTCACACTCCACACTGACCACATCGCCTATCTATTAAGTAATGTAATTTTTATTTTTCCATTAAATTTTTACAAATAATAAGATATAAGAATATTATGAAACTTTTAGCCATCTGAACCAGTAGTGATGGCTAGCACAATTTTATAATCAAAATAAAAACATAAAACAGTTAAAATAAACTCATGAATTTGGCAATTTACCACAGAGCCTGCTGTACATATCTATGACAAAATAAAGTAAGAGTGAAAAATACAACTATATTAATAATAATAATAATAATAATAATAATAATAATAATTAATAATTAATAATTAATAATTAATAATTAATAATTAATAATTAATAATTAATAATTAATAATTAATAATTAATAATTAATAATTAATAATTAATAATTAATAATTAATAATTAATAATTAATAATTAATAATTAATAATTAATAATTAATAATTAATAATTAATAATTAATAATTAATAATTAATAATTAATAATTAATAATTAATAATTAATAATTAATAATTAATAATTAATAATTAATAATTAATAATTAATAATTAATAATTAATAATTAATAATTAATAATTAATAATTAATAATTAATAATTAATAATTAATAATTAATAATTAATAATTAATAATTAATAATTAATAATTAATAATTAATAATTAATAATTAATAATTAATAATTAATAATTAATAATTAATAATTAATAATTAATAATTAATAATTAATAATTAATAATTAATAATTAATAATTAATAATTAATAATTAATAATTAATAATTAATAATTAATAATTAATAATTAATAATTAATAATTAATAATTAATAATTAATAATTAATAATTAATAATTAATAATTAATAATTAATAATTAATAATTAATAATTAATAATTAATAATTAATAATTAATAATTAATAATTAATAATTAATAATTAATAATTAATAATTAATAATTAATAATTAATAATTAATAATTAATAATTAATAATTAATAATTAATAATTAATAATTAATAATTAATAATTATTAATTATTAATTATCAATTATTAATTATTAATTATTAATTATCAATTATTAATTATTAATTATTATACAACTATATTAATAATAATAATAATAATAATAATAATAATAATAATAATAATAATAATAATAATATTAATAATTAATAATTAATAATTAATAATTAATAATTAATAATTAATAATTAATAATTAATAATTAATAATTAATAATTAATAATTAATAATTAATAATTAATAATTAATAATTAATAATTAATAATTAATAATTAATAATTAATAATTAATAATTAATAATTAATAATTAATAATTAATAATTAATAATTAATAATTAATAATTAATAATTAATAATTAATAATTAATAATTAATAATTAATAATTAATAATTAACAATTAACAATTAACAATTAACAATTGACAATTGACAATTGACAATTGACAATTGACAATTGACAATTGACAATTGACAATTGACAATTGACAATTGACAATTGACAATTGACAATTGACAATTGACAATTGACAATTGACAATTGACAATTGACAATTGACAATTGACAATTGACAATTGACAATTGACAATTGACAATTGACAATTGACAATTGACAATTGACAATTGACAATTGACAATTGACAATTGACAATTGACAATTGACAATTGACAATTGATAATTGATCATTAATAATTGATAATTAATTAATAATTAATAATAAATTTAGAGAATGCAAAAGATATCAACAGAAAAGAGATAAAAAATGAAAAATGCTAAATTAGGCTACACAGAAAAATAAGATGGAATATTGTGTGACAACTGTTACCTTGGTAAATAACTGTTATCCAATAAGTTAGTATTGATAGAAATATCACATAATGAATAAATAAAATCGGTCAGTAAAGTATTATTGTAACACACAATTAAATCCATCTGGTAGTTATTGCTACAAATCTTTTCTCTTATATTATTTCAATAAAGTGATACATCAATCAGTTGGAGCATTTGTCTCTGGTGGTTTTTTTTTTGTCATCATTCATCCCATAACCCATGCACGAATTTCAGACTCATGTGGGCATCATCAAAAAAAAAAAAAAAAAAACATAATAGAACTCAATTTTTTGCACTGTTGAATTTTTTCTGCTTTCAGTTTGGGTGATAGCATTCCGAGTTGTTATTCCATTCTACATCTCAATGTCTCTATCTCAATTTATCACCTATCTACTTATTCTTATAGTGGGTGAAAAGGAGAAGAAAATTAAAGAAGGAATGAAAATAATGGGAGTCAAGGATTCTGTTTATTGGTGAGTTTTTTGAAACATGATTTATAAGTTAGTATCAAGTATTAAGCTTCAAGTTTTTAGAAAATTTGAAGATTTCAAGATATATTCTCTTAGAACTGAAATTGCATCCTTAATTTGTGAGTAGAAATGAATAGGATAATCGTAGAATAATTGTAGTTTTGTGAAGCATTTTGCTCTTTGAAATTCTTATATTGCAGTTTTCGCTGTTTGTCACACTTACTACTATTATATACACTACTCATAACTAAGTACTTATAATATATTTCGATCCACAAACGTACTCATGAGTAGTAAGCGATCTTTATTAGTAGTAGTAGTAAGCGATCTTATAGTAGTAAGCGAAATAATATTATTTGAATATTATTGAGCATGATTCATATCATTTGTTGGGATAAATCAATATTATAAGTAATTCTGTCTGTTATTGTAAAGCATCATCCTGGCCTGGGAGATAGGCCTACAAGTCCCTGTACTTTCTTACTATCTGGCGTTGCAGTCCATTGTGAACCTTGGCTTCAAATACCAATCTCTTTCTGCCACCCTTGATCTCCATCTTCTCTTTCCCATGATACATAGGTCATCTTGAACATCATCTAGCCATCTCTTCTTTGGTCTTCCTTTCCTCCTTCTCACAAACAATTTCTCCTTACAAACAAATTTTCGGCAATCATGTGCTTTCCGTCCTTTTATGCTTCTCTTTCCCGACTTGTGCATTATAATCTCCCAACACGATTAACATGTCATATCTGCATATTTTACAACATGCATCATCCAATGTATCATGAAAATCTTCTTTCTCAGCTATATATTTTTCTTCATTTGGAGCCTTAACTGATATTAAGGAGATATTTTGAAACTTTTCCTTAATGCACACTCTACAAATCTCCATTTGTTAACTCGCTCAAATTCTAACAGACTGTCCCTTATCCTTTTACTGATCATAAAACGACTGCCACATTGGATGGTTCTGTTGGAATTGCCACTATACAACTTGGTGTAGTCTTTCTTATCTATTCTTCCAGTTCCCTGCCATCTAATTTCTTGCAGTGCCACCAAGTCAAATCTGTATTTCAGTCTCTTTTGCTATCTTCTGGATTTTCCAGGTTCCAAAATTCAAGTCTTTTATCTTTTTATTTTTTTTATTTCCATAATTCCGATCAGAGCTCCAAGGCGCAACAATCCATGATTTCTGAGGTATGGCAGTTAACCCCATGCTCAACCCCCAACCAGGTGGACCAGGGAATTTGTTTAGAGTCTCCTTCTCCTAGGCCCTTCACCACAGCTTTTAGGGCATAGCCTAACCTGGATTTAATTCAGGTTACTCCCTAGGCTCTTCTGCCCTCACTGCCATTGGGATTTCTCCTCTTCTGCATTTGAGGCCATTGACCAGTTGACATCTAGTAACCCTAGGCAGGGGCCCTCACAGGGTGCTACCATCCGGAGCTAGATGGACCTTGGTTTTTCATTCCAAGGAGTATCTTCTCCTGCTCCTCCTTCCCCATCACTTGCATGATAGGGTCCCGGGATTGCAACCGGTAGTGGCAGAGTTTAAAAGTCCCTATGAGTGCCAGGAAATGTTATGATTCTTCAGTTGCATACAGTACCGTATTTTTGTGTTTTTTTGTGAGATAATGTTCATGATCTACAAAAAAAGCTGCTTTAATATCTACAGACCCGCAACATAATGTTTATCAGAAGACAAGGGCATAATTTTCTGTGAATTTGCATGAGTGTATTCACACCTAAAGACATACAACATGACCTGCCAGACATGTATCATATCAGATCAGACAATGCGATTAACAGAGACGACTACTATTCTCTGTGAGAATCTGAGAGTTATTGTCAGTGTTAGAGCACTGTGAATGTCTTTCAAGTGCATTAGTATGGTTTGATATGGTACATGCCTGTAGATGCAGATAGAAAGTGCCATTATGGATCTGATACGTTGAGTTTTTGTAGAAGTGAAATCAGCTCAAATCAAACAGTTTATTGTATTGCATCAAGATATCAGTCAATAACAATTGATGTGTGAGGATTCTGATTGGAAGAGATCCACTGTCCACTCCAGCTTCATCTGCTGCATAAAGATTTGTCATTCAATTCAGAAACGTGATACATTTTGTAGAAGAGGACATATCATATATTATATTAAGAATAATGTAATTGACAGAGAAAATATTTAATAATAATTATAGATTTTCCATTAATGAAAATTTTTATTTTAATGGTTGATTTTCCAAAATTCATTGGAGAGATAGATCTCACAGGTCGGCTTTTTCAGCTCTAACTGGCTAGGCGAATCCTTGTTGGTTGCTCTCAAATGATAGAGGCAGTTCTGCTCTATATATAGCTATAATAATAAGGCTCTTCACTGTACCTACTGTACCAAGGGGAAGCCTTGAGCCGTAGCAGGTATCTGTTCAATCAGATAGAAATAAGCGACGAACTTCTAGGCACTCCTTACGGATTGGCCAGCAAAAAAGACTCTGTTCTCAGCTGTAGATCACTTCCCGGTTGTTCGGAGCCCACTTAAACCTGAAGGTTCAACTCATCAATCACCATCATAATTATAATTTATTACTAACGCACAGATCTCAGATCTATGTGGGCTTCATCCTAAAAAAATCACCATCGACAAACTGTAGTCTATTCTTTATACCTTGTAGTTTTTATTTGTTCTGTGAAGATAATCTCCATAGGAACTTGATACTTCAAGTAAACCAGCTTAGTAATTCAAGAATATTGAGCCATGTATTCTCCTTAGTAGTCTCATAGCTAGTTTTAGAAAAGTAAGATTAATATGTGATGAAACAGATGAGTGGATAAGCAGTAAGCATTAACAACGAATGCGCATGTCCCACCAGCCAACTCATCGTACATAGCTCTGCATGCTTTCCACTTGGACTACATCTTCCTGTTCCAAGTATTTAATCAAATAATAATTTCACTGTTGTAGGGTAATACTGGTGTCAATATTTTTCAGTCACATCTGGTGTCAATTAAAGTGTTATAAGTACAATATAGAACTTTTTATTGGAACAATTAAACTTTTCCAGATTTAATTGGTGGTTTTGTTCAACTGTTTTGTATCTAATATTAAAACTGACACTGTATTTCACTTTTATATATTGTTTCACTCACTTATATTGGAGATGCTAGAGGGATGCATTTCACTTCTGAAAAGAAGCTTCGTCAGCCTCTGTTTTGTTAAATGCACCAGCTCAGCAGTCTTCAAGTTGGTGCCTTTCGCAGATTATTCAACAACTCATCAATACCTACTATGCTTATGCGAAACATCACATCAATGCAAAATGGCCATAGCGCTAGCATATATTCTCTTCAAAAGTATCTCAGTATTTATGTTTAAATTATACCTTTGAAAAATAAATATGGAACTACAACATTAAATTATCAATACCGTTTATCATAACTTTTACCAACAATCTTCAAACTTGAAATTAATGCATCAGTTCTCATTTTTCAGGATAGCATGGTTTCTGATATATGCTGTTTTAGTTCTGATTCTATCACTGATCGTAACAATTATGCTCTTCACTATTAAAGTATTTGAGCATTCAAATTGTTTCCTCATCTTCTTATTGATGCTGCTTTATGGCCTTACAATCGTATTGTTTGCTTTTATACTAACTGCATATTTCGACAAATCTCGAGTAAGTTTCAACCAATAAAATAATTGTTGTTGTTGATGTTGTTGTTATCCATTAGCAGTAAAACTATTGCACTTTTTTTCAAAGTTATTTCTGCTATGCAAGAAACAATCCAAGTCTCTTGAAGAATCTTAATAAGTGTAACTGAACACACTTGAACTCTCCAATCTGAATGTTCCACTGCATGACCCACTTTTCCAGAATCCAGTATTTCACAGAACTGTATCACAGTACTTTTTGATAACTGACAACCTAATAATATGACAAATATAATAACTTAGAAATAATATTATAACTTCGAACTCTATGTGAATGTTAAATATGAAAACAGGATATTTTACACACATTTTAATCAACATTTTAATCCCAAGAGATGCTTATCTTTGAAATTTGGGAGTCATATACGCATGAAATGAACGTTATCCTTTCCTACTGAAAATAGTCTATATATATCTTCCATATCCCCGTTACTAAACATTCACAAACATTTCCTTTAATCCGGGATCCCTCGCGCTGTGGTACGGTACCTACTGAAAGTTTTGTGAGAACTAGCGCGTCATTAAATTAAATCTAACATTTGAAATTGACCTTAGAATTTTAGTTATCTTTGTTAAAATTGCGATTGGATGTATCAAAATGAGCTCTCAACTTGATATGAATCAAGAAGCAAGTGTCTAGAAGTCTAGATTTCTCTAGTGGAGCAATGTATATCTCTGAGTATAAACAGTTACGCAATAACTCTCATCGATAGATCGAATCTAACACAATAGAAATCTACAGGAATGACTAGTTATGCGATCGCTCGTGCTGTTGGATTCGATATTACAGTTGCGGACATACATTACTTATCTCGATATCGATGTCCTTCTCCACCACACTGAATCACAGTGATTAGTGTAAAAGGGTGGTGAAAATACCCCAGAAAGCATATATCACATGCAACGAGAATTAAAAAAATATATCCTCAAAAAGAACTATAAATTTTAGATTCTAATGGCGCAAGTGATGGCGGGTTGAAGGGAATTCTCTTGAAAAACACTACTAACTCAAACTACAACTACTAAATAGAAATAGAAAATTCGATGCTAGCTCTCTAATAAACTAAAGGTTTTCTAATGTCATATTATTTTGAGCACTGACACTTCAAAGTAGACAGCATCAATATCTCCAAGGAGATTACTAAGCATATGTTAAGCAAATCCTCCTCGGCGCAGTAAACAAAACCCCTGTCAACAATTACCTCCGTCCTGCAGTCTTTCCCGGCGGATAGCCTCTATAAAAGACCATTCAGAGCCCTAAGACGTACTTTTTCCCGGTTGGGACACCCAAATAGTGCCAGGAAAGCATCCTTACGTCATTGGGAGTAGGTCCTCTAGGGTCCCTTGGGGTATAGTGACACAGTTTCTAATTCAGGTGAATAATTGGGATGATACTCCTCCCCTCCCAGACATTGAAAAGACTCCTGTTCGACAGCTTCGGCATCAAAAAAGTTGAAAAAGGAGCGCAGTGAAAAATAGGGAAGAACAAAGAAAGAAAAAAGAAGAGAAAATTCATGCCCACTTGCCCCAACCACCTGACTAGGACTAGTCGATCGGGAGAAACACCTGATGTCCATCACGCTCACATATGCGGACGCCAAAGTGCACGTGATAGACTGGCACTCAGCCAGGGAGGCTCTGGGTTATAGTGACAGGCAATAAACAGTCAAATTTGACAATGAGACAACATGGTGACAATGAATGAGAGGTTAACCCAGCGACCTCTGAGAATGGTATAAGAAACGTAATATGACACATTTCACAAGTAAATAATGTTGTCTGAGTGAAAAGCTTTAATGAAGAAAATTAGTTGAACATGCAAGTACATGCAAGTATACAATTACTTATTTATTAGTTCTGTTATTCATTATTTTATATTTTTGAAGTGTATGATGTTATACGATAGGTATAATGTGTATGTAACGTGAATAAAAAAATTGAAATTGAATTGAAAGCCGCCTGTCTGGACATATAGCGCTATAAATTAGTTCGGTTTTTTTGTATATCTGCAAAAAATTTTAAAAATTTTGAAATTATGGTCTTTTCTGAAAAAAAAATGATGTTCTAGAACCTTTTCCATTTTCAAGTGAGCGTTTTCAAGATGAATGACTACAAACTCGAACATGGCCTATTTTCCAGAGAGGAGGGCAAAAATCGATGATTTGTGATGATCAATGGTGAATGAACTACTGAACCGATTGGACATTTTCATACATCAATCGACGTAGAATTTAATTTTCTTCAATTGATCAATGTTCCAAACGCGTTAAATAGTTTTTGAGTTATAGGCCAAAATCTGAAAAGTCCTAATTTTGGGTTTTTTTTTTGCCCACAAAAGTTATGCACAAGCCAGATCTTTTCGCAAGCTTGGGAGAATCTTTTCTGGGATGCTTAGAGTGGATTAAAAAAATCCAGTTCTGTACCAATTTTCGTCCACCAAAATTCTAATTTGCCTGAACTACATAATAAAGTGCAATTATCAAGTATAATAAAAAAACTAGCATGAATAAACATGAGCTGAGGAAGAGTTAATCATTTTTGAATTTTGTGATCCATACCGATCTGCGTTGTTAATATTATGTATTCATGACAAATTTAACGACTTGCAGTCAATTTTAATAGAGAATAAATAAATATTGACTCACGTGCGTAAATATTTATTATTTATTCTCTATTAAAATTGACTGCAAGTCGTTAAATTTATCATAGAAAGTTAAAGATAATCAATGTTTTGTGGAAAATTGACATAGCAAATTGGTAGCAGTGACAATAATGTGAATAGTAATAAAAGAATAAAACACTGTTAGATGTTGTCAATTCCACTTCTTTATTATTACAGCACTGGACCGCGGTTTCGTGGCTTCACAGGTCACATTTTCAACAATACTAAATAATGTGACTGGTGAAGCCACGAAACCGCGGTCCAGTGCTGTAATAATAAAGAAGTGGAATTGACAACATCTAACAGTGTTTTATTCTTTTATTATGGAGTTCCACAACATCAACAGAAATTCTACAAATAAGTTGAACAGTGATAATGCTCTATGGATGAATATTATTCACAGTGCTCTGTAAATAATAATAAACATGAATTGTAAAGAGAACACTCAATTTCTACTTGCGAATAATTGTTCATCTGGCCATGTATTGAAATAATATGAGGCGTTCAACTATCAACTGGAACATTGAAAAAGAACAAATAGAAAATTGTAGAATGCACTGCAACAGACTCAAGTTTTTTATGGGTAATATTTAAGCGCTGCTGGGGTCCATAATGTTCAGTCTTGGGTTGAGATTCCTAATTGTGCTATTTTAAAATAAGTAAAGAATATTATTTTTTCAGACAGCTGGGTTTTTTGGCAGTTTTGCTGCTAATATACCATGCTTATTCTACTTTATACCAACTTATATAGTAAGCGGGTCTGGAGATTTGCTTTATTGGATAGTATCAACCATCAACTCATCAGGTTTTGCACTCGCTATGGATAAGGTGAGCCTATAGAAATAGGATTTAATTTCTCAAAATAGTCCTCAAAATACCTTCAATTAGAACAATAGCATAGCTCAGCTATAGGGTCATGTTTATTCAGCATGACTTGATTATTACTCATGAGTGAATGTTTTGGTTGATACGGAATGATGTGGTTGTAATCTGGAAGAGGTATAATTAGGTATTGCAATCTTGTGTGGAAAATGGGCATTTTAGTATACAATATGAAAGCTCATATAACATATTATTAGTAATTTTTATCCTTGTTTATATATGCTGTTGATTGTAATACAATGATTTTGAATAATAAGCTGCTTTGGCAATGGAGAGAGTACTCAGCAAAAGCCTTGATTTGGGGAACATTGTCGATGATTTTGCAGTGAACCACAAGAATAGAAGAATTAATCTATTTTAAACAAGGCAAATTTTTGACTTTTATTGATTTCCTATAATTTTTATCAATCTATGATGTTTTCCATTATGAAATACTTATTGATTGGTTCTATTGTATAAAAACAGACTCATATTTTTACAGGAAGTTATTAAAAATTACTCTCTCATGAATGGGAATGCATTTCATTTATAAAAAGTAGCTTTATTAGTCTTTTGTTGATTTGTCCTTTTTTAGGAAAGAAATAGCATTCCCAAAAGATTTCAAAAGTGAGTAACTTTCAATAATTTACTGTAAAATACAAGACATTTTGTGTATGAAAGTATTTATTGATGTTTTCAACACTAATGATGACTTGCAGAACTTATTTTATGTGAAAAATATATAATAATGTTATAAATTAAGATACAGTATATATTTTCCTATTAATAAACTTAGCCTGAACTTAAACTGAACACGATTTGTTCAATTTTTGAATCACATTATCAACTAGAATAGAATATATTCAATTAGATCTTCTTCTTCTTCTTCTTCTTCTTTGGTTATCAACCCGAACGTTTTTTTTTTTTTTTTTTTTTTTTATTGCTGATGATGCCCACATGAGTCCGTGACTTGTGCGTGGGTAATGAGGTGAATGATTACATATAAATGCCTGACGGTGGAGCGGGATTCGAACCCACGACCACTTGGACGACAGCAAGCTGAAGTTGCGACGCCCCAACCAACTGCGCCAAGCGGCTTAGGAAAATAGGCATAGGAAATTTTGACCATTAATTTCTGGCCCTCCCAATGATATCTTGGGCCCACTCTTGCCCCCCCCCCAAATTCATTGGTTGCTACTGCCGCCACTGGATCTCAGATCCTTGGCATGTGTGCATGTGTATGTTGATGTCATGAAGTTGAGGGCTGCATGTTTATGTTGTGTTCGGTGATTATCGTGATTGTGAATTATCATGTCTTTGAGCTAAGTTTTCTGTAGATTTTAAATGTCTGGTGATGATTTGTTTTGGTGATTGTGAAGTCAAGAAATTTGAGAGAATTGCGATTTTCTGTTTCCAAGGTGAATGTGACGCACGTTTCTAGATATGAATAGTTTAGTAATTTTTTTATATAGTGTTTGACTAATTTTTGTCTGATTGCAGGCTCTGATGTTGGACCTGAAAGGTGAAGGAGTGCAGTTTCATAATCTTTGGGAAGGTCCACACTTACCATTTGGAGGTAGCTTGCTAATGATGGCATTTGACATTCTGTTGTATGGATGTCTGGCATATTATCTAGACAATGTAGTACCAAGTGAGTTGTATGGCATTTATTTTATTCGCTGTTTTTGTCTTATTCTGAATACCTTCTGTTCTGAAGAGCGTATTGCATTTTTGAAGTACTAGAATAAAGAAATGGCTAGTTCGAACATAAAATCATAGTCAATACAAATAGAATACTTATGGCTCATACTACATTTTACTCAATCTTTTTCAGTCAAAAATATGAATTGAATATTGAAAAAACTATAAATAAATTCAACTATTCCATTCAAATAAATTTATTAAAAAAACAAAACATTTTCATACATATACAGTATAGGTTACAGTGCTCTTAGTAACGTCATTGTACAAGATAATGATGGCAATATAATACTAATTTCAACTACTAAAAAATATACGAAATAATAATTCCTGCATAATCATCCATTGCTGCATGTGCGCGAGGATGCACTTATTAAGAGGGTTTTATGAAGAAAAACACGAAATGGGAGCTTGTCATACAAGTTCAGTTGAAGCTAAAAAAAAATTCAATCACCCTAATACCGCCACACCCCTCCCTTTGACATTTTGAAGCTTTATTGTTTGAAAAATATTGATAGATTTTTTAAAGATTTCTGCAAGCCTTGCAAATTCCTCTTATGGGGGAACAGTGTTGTCAGATTGCAAAGTAGCTGACTTGGTCAGTTACTTTTGAAACATCATCTCATCGGATTGTGTGTCTCTTCTCTTATTGAACTTCATTTTCCTGCTCAGATGCGAGGGAGCAGCAAATCAATGTAATAACTAGTAGTTCTGTGAACCGTAGATCTCACTCACCCAACACTACTCAAACGAAATGGGATGATATTTTGAAAAAAGATTCAAGAGCACTTTTGACAACTTTCGACAGGGGGTTGCACCCCCTGGAAAATGAGGCCCTCATCAGTAAAGGAAACAATGGAGTACTTACGAAAAAATTCTCTTGTATTTTTGAGTTCCACTGCCTCTGAAAGGCTCTAATTGGTTATAACTTGTTCAGTACAGCATATTCCATGCATAACATAAATGAGGAAAATTGGATTTTGAAATGTTTATTGCCAAAATTTTAAAAGTTTTTTAGAAATTGATGTATGATGTATGGATTTGAACCGCCTTTATGAACTGAGTGAAGTGAGCTATCATATGATATGGTTGCACGGATCGTAAAAAATTTAATAATATCCCCCCATCAATTGAAGTTTTGAACTTCGTGAGCATTTGGGTTTTCTAGTGTTTTCAGTGTTGCTACCCTAGTGTTATATGAGGGAAAACGATGTTAGAGACGCTATATCGAGTCACACCATTAACTCAAATTTTTCACATGTATGAAGAAAATTATGACATTCCACCCCCGAATTGAACATGTGATATATGAATTAGGACTGCCTTGGCAAGCTAAGTAGAATGGGGTATATAAGCGGTGGATTATTCAAACTCTCAAATTTTTGTTACTACCCTGGTGTTCTCCCGGATAGTTTCCCAGGTTTTCAGAGTTTTTCTTGCGCTTTTGGGTCTTTCTCAATACGTTGCATTATAAATGATCGATGTTATACACCAAGAACATACTCATATTCAACATGACCATTCCCAGAAAGTGGCAAAAAATGGCCAAAATCGAAAATTTGTTCCTCATGAGCCGCCTCCTTTTATGGTAGAAATTTTATTTCACAAATCAACATATTTTGTTGAGCTGAACAAAAAGGTTTTCTTGACTTTGCAGTGTGATGAGCCGTTAGATTTACAGAAAAATTTTATCCCCTGGGACAAACATTTCTGGCGTTCGGAATTTTCTGATTAATCCGTGGACTTTATAGGTACAAATGGTCAAATAGAGTCTGGAATTACAAGAAAATAGTACCGTAAACATTTAGTCAATAAGTCACTGATTTTGATCTTATAGTTCTAGTGATTATAGTTATAGCGAAGTGATTCCAACATCAATGAGGTGATGAAGGTGAATTCCAATGTTTGCAAAACAGATTTAAAAAAAATTAATGATGCCATTACATACATTTCATTAATAAGAGGCATATAATGATTTATTGAGCATCATTTTCAAATCCAGTACCTTTCGCTGAAATCTTAAACTTTTCAAACTTTTTTTTATAATTTTCACCAAGACCTAATTTTCAACTCAATCCCACCTCATCTCTGAAATTTATAACATATTCACAAATATTTGATCCATCGTGATCCACTATAAATCATTACTATCTACTACCTTCTATTAATTTCATCAATTTCTATTCATTTTAGTCTCAATAACTACACAACCATCTGCTTACTTCTAATTTACCATCAGCAATAATTATAATCTTGGATTCAAAATGTACAAAGATTATGAATTACTTACCGTCCAAGAAAATAAAATTAAAATTTATTCTTCAATAATTTAAAGAACTCTATTAACATGCACATAACTTCCAGGTAGTCATGGTACGCAGCGCTCTCCGTTTTTCTGTTTTAAACTGCAGTTCTGGTGCCCTAAGTCATTCTTGAAGGTCAGTGTATTTCAACATTGTTGCTGAAACTTATTACCCATGGATATTGTTTTAATATAATATTAGGATATAAAATATTCGATGATGCAAGTTCATTTATTTTAATATGGAACAAGCTTTAAACTGACTACTTACTCTATTTCAGTCCATGATACCAAATTAATTGAATGTAAAACTTTGCATGAATAGTCGTAAATTTAATGTAAAACTTTGCATGAATGGTCGTTAATTTAATGTAAAACTTTGCATGAATAGTCGTAAATGCAATGTTCATGACAGCGAGAAATTTATTTGAAAAAATTAAGTCAACTTCCCGAACTGTCTTAAAGGAAATGCTTACCAGAAAGTGGAAAAACGAGAGAAAAATAGGAACCCTTAAACTGTTTCGGGGATCCTGAGACTTTTATACACTAATGGACATTGTCAGTATCCAGTAGCTAGAGAAATATTATTTTTTTAAAATACTTCCAACAGTTAGTGTTATCTTCATATTTCAATTGAATATTAATTATAATAGTGATAGTTTATTTCAAAAATATGAAGTAGTGCTGTTGTATGTTTGATTTATTAAATAATTCTTATTAAATGTATACTTGATTATTATACTGAAATATGAAGTTATAATAAATACAATAAATTTTAGATGATTAAGTTGGCAATAAAGCACTCCTTCTACTGGCAACTCAGAGTCTACTTCAGCGACTGACTACCTCCACCTTTATGAGTTGAAATATAAAGTATTAAATAAAACAGTGCTAGCTTAGGTATTAACTCTATATCTGAGATCTATTCAACTTTGATTGCGGGAGATTGATTGGGAGGGGGGGGGGGGTTAAATAATTTTCATCCACTCATTACCTACACACAAGTCTTAGACTCATGGGGACATCATATGAACGAGAAAATATCACCTGAAAATCTCTTTACCACAGTAAACCACTTGCGATAATATTTTCTTCGCGCTTATGATGCCCACATGAGTCAGAGACTTGTGCATTGGTAATAAGTGGATGATAATGATATTATGGATGGGGACCTGTATATCCAGGTCGGCTGCAAACCACTATGAAAGTGATGATATAGAGCGAATAATGTCAAGACGATACTTTCTCCAAACACCCTCCCAAGCGCAGTCCCGAGCACTAGTGATTAAACATCACGATCGCCTTGATATCACACTCGGAGAGCGACCATCACTTCCATGAATCATCCTCATATCATGAGAATTGGGCTAGAACTTACAAATGTCCTCAATAGTTGATAATAAAATGACTTGTCGTCATAATACACAGAAACAGCTGTTTTCCATTACCTTTTTTTAAGTAAGAAAGTGACTGCCGTAACTGCACAGAAAATTATCTGTGCTGTGAACTTACTCATTAAAACTCATTGAAATAAACAGCTGATTATAAATACGAGTAAGAACAGCAGCACTGCCAACGGCCAAAGGTGACACTTTTTGAAATAACATATATATTATGATTGAAAAATATATATATTACTTTTTCTGTATAGTACGGTATGACAAAAAGTATCGCATGTAACTCGCCCGGAAGTATTGCGCGGTTACGCCTCGCGTGTGTACTATCATGCTCGCCCAGCAAAAGGGCACATTACAGACTAGAAACGTAAATATTCTATTGATAATTAATTAACCATTTCCAGGAGAATTTTGAGTCTGGTGAAGTTGGGAATGGAATGACTTCTGAAGAGCTAGATAGTGAAGATATTGAACCAGTTCCTGATAACATGAGGAGTCAATGTGCCATCAGAATAACAAATCTTCATAAGACCTTTAAGTCATGCAAAAAGCAAGTGAAAGCTATTAATGGTGAGTATGTGTAAATGAACTTTTTTTGTATGTTGAGTCACTTTTTTCTTTTTGTGTTACATTCATTACTTTGTTTTTTTAATCTACATTAAATACTTTGGTAGAAATCTAATGAAAAGATAATAATTGGTATTGAAGTAAATCTGATGGAACTGAGATATGGCACTCAAATAAAATGAATACGGTTTAAAGTTTACAATAAATTTTATATTTGAGCTATGATTGGTTGGTCACAGAATTATGGAACTAACAATTAATTTTTCGATGTACAATATAGCATTCTGTTTTTTCAAAATCCAATTTTTATACATCAATGATAAACTATCGATATAGTCGTTAAATTATTTAAAAAAATTGTGTGTTTATTATCAGGCATAAACCTCACAATCTATGAAGGTCAGATAACTGCCATTTTGGGCCACAATGGAGCTGGAAAGACTACTCTGTTCAATATTCTGACTGGCTTGACATCACCCACCGAAGGCACCGCTCATATTTTTGGAATGGATATCAGGTGAAATTTGATTTTTGTTTCTGAAAACAGAAAATGTACTGTATTGTTATTCTCAAAAACAGAAATCAATAGCGATATAGTAATTCATAAAATCCAAGCAAAATTCAGTCAAGCAATTTCCGGTGATTCGGTTATTATACACCTACGACCTAATTTGAAGTTCCGTGTTTTGGTACAGTAAACATAACCTATAAAATGTAACTTAATGGGAGTTTGTAAAATTTAATTCTCAGTGAAAGGGCGGTTAAGTATCTCTTACGACGGTTAGCCTAATCGGCGTAATCGCTTGTAATAATTGTGCTTTGTGCAACTAAATTTTCTCCATTAAGTTTAATCGCCGTAGAATGACGTCATTCTATGGGGATTAAATTTAATTGGCTTTTGCGCAACCGGCCGTAGGCCTAAATCAAATAAATAATTCATTATTAGTTTGAATTTCAACTTCTAAATTACAAATCTGACTCAATGATCGACTCAACGAATATATAAAATTATCAATTAATATCAAATTAAGTTATATTGATAAATTAATAATTTTTTAGATTAGCCTATATCAGATTGATGAACAATATTTATCAACTATAAAAACAACCTCATGTTCATTGCAAACCACAAATTCAAAATCATAAAGTCACTTCCAGCAGCACAACGCTATTAGCTTTATTATCACTTATCTGGTGGTTCGGAATCCATCTAAAACTGTAGTTCTACCATTATTAACGTCATTCACTCCATTACACACGCGCGCACATCCTAATCATAGAGCAATCATAATTCAATAATCACACTTCAGAAATACTTAATCCTGCGAACCTTAATCAAATTACCAATGTTTAAGTTGAAAGAAAATAGCTTCTATCCTACAAAGATTAGGTCAAAATCCATGCTACTAATATTCTTACAACATATATTACTCATAATCATTAAATCAAATCACTTTGTGAATTTAGTAATATTCACAGAAATGTTAACTAAGTACACAAATACATTTTCATAAGTTAGTTTGAAATGACTGACAATTTAACAAACTGACAAATACACAGAAACAGAATCTATTAATTTCAAACTTTCTAAGTGCCCTCTCTCTCGTTCTCTTTCCCCAAGCATGTATCTTTCTATTGATACATTTTTTAAAACAAAAACTCACCAAGCACAACAATTATTGTGAATATAACTCGCATTCTGCACTGCTCTAGAATCTTTTCCAAACATGGCTCATTATTCAACGAAAAAACAATGAAACAGTTGCAGTAGAGAATTTAATTCAATAGGCCTAGGTGGTTGACCGCAAAGGAAAATCAGGCCATGAGGAGCATTTGACAAGAGCGTTGAGAAAGAGTTACGGCGAGGGGGAGAGAGAGCTCCTCAAAGCTAGAACTGGCTTCAAAACAGTGAGTCAGCATAGTCCACTTCAATCGATTTCCACTTACTTAAGAGGGATGAAGTTACACTTAGATCGTAGGAATACAGAAATTGTTTTAAATTTTATTCTACCAGGAAAGTAAAAAACTTTCAAAGAATAATCAGCAAAAAAACTGTTCTATTGTCTTGAACATAGTAACTTTCTGGATCTATCACTGTGATATAAATTTCTGCAAAAACAAAGTAGTACAATAATAACGTTTTATTCATGGCTATGTAGCCGAATAGATCTCTGATAACAATAAAACGATTATAATTTTTCAGAAATCCGGAGAACATGGAAAAAATCAGAAGTATGACCGGTGTATGTCCTCAACATGATATACTGTTTGATCTATTAACTCCTAAGGAGCATCTGCATTTTTTCGCAACTATCAGGGTGAGTATTCTAGAGAATACTTCATGCTTATTTTAAAAGTTGAGTGCCATATAGCATTAGAAAATATTTTAGATGCAATGAAATAGTTCGTTTCCTTCTACCCTTCAGAATGAATATAAATTATGATTGCAAGTTATATATATAATCATTTAATGTATTTTAAAACCCACGAATGGAAGACTCATGTTATTGCCATGAGTAATGTTGAAAACATCAAAACATTTTAATGAATTTACATGTTAGAAAGGGGTGGCCTCTCGCTGAGTGCAGTGTCAGGCTTTTCGTGATGTTCAGTCACGACTGTCATGAGCGCTCTGTGTTTGGAGGGGTGACCGGCAGAATTGAAACAACTTTTTAAAACAGCTTTATTAAAACTTATCTATTGGTTCGGAATCCATCTAAATCTGTAGGTCTACCATTCATAACATTGTATCATCATTCGCCTCATTACACACCCATAAGTCACAGACTCGTGAGCTTCATAACAAAAAAACTCAAAAACATAAATATTTGTTTTCCAGAACGTTCCAAGCTCATTGATTGACACCGAAGTTGAAAAAACTTTGGCTGAAATTGATTTGGCTGACAAAGCTGAGTCAGCAGCAAAATATTTGAGTGGTGGACAGCGTAGAAAATTATCCGTTGGAATTGCAGTTATTGGTAATCCAAAGGTAATGAATTGAACATGTGATATCGCCACAGTTTTTAAATCTATTTTCTGTTTGAACTGCAATCTGTTGGAATTCAGTTTAAATTGCAATTATAATAGTCAAGTCGACTGCAAGTCGTTTTACCATACAAAGTTACTATTACCATAAAAAGTCAATATTAAGTAATGATTTTGCAGTTGTTGAGATTATAGTGTGAAAATCTGTCTTTTCTGAGAAAATTCATAAGCTACTGTATTTATGTTTATTATGTGTTTTATGGAAGAGATTGATAAATTCATAAGTGTAATTTACAATCACACTCGATCAGTTGATAATAAAAAATTAACTTGGTTCAACATAGTTTCCGGTAAAAATATTACTCTAAATTTCGTGGTGGTGGGGGGGGGGGGGGGGGGGCTGAAGCCCCGCTCTGGGTACGTGCCTGACCATAGTACTAGATAGCAGAATCATCACAACTGAAAAAAGAGGGGAAAAACACTTGTGAACTTTTTATAGATTGCTCTACTAGAGCGCTAGTAATAATAATAATAATATGGTAATAAGTGTGTAGAACGGCCTTCATACAAGTCCTTTGTTCGTTTTTAAATTGTTCCAATGCCTATTCAGCTGCTTAAAGATCTCCAAATTCAGAGTTGTTTCATTAATTGATTTTAATATCATTGCAGATTGTGATTCTCGATGAACCTACTGCTGGTGTTGACCCATACTCAAGACGACATTTGTGGTCACTGCTACAGAGTAAGAAACGAGGAAAGGTATAATAAAATTCATGATTTTTTCATTTATATATAAGAGGACAGGAATATATTTATCCAAAATTATGGATATTAACATGCTAAAATAAAAATGTCTAAAAGGCCCATTAGCTTACACCTCTTTACATGGAAAGCTGAACTCATTTCAACTCCAAAGTCTCTCAATAAATAATTATTTTCAAAGTTAATATTTGATTATTATTTCTGGGTTCGTTTTTGTTTTGTATTATTTGACGTTTTATGAATAAATTTTTGACATTTTTCTGTGTAACTGATCGTCATGTATAATATTTTCTTACTGTGATGTGCTAGATAATCATACTGAAAAATAATTCTGATATGGCATCTTATAAACCCTCCTCTGTGTTACTTCAAATTTCGTTCGACATCTTAGTATTTACAGTATAATTTCCAGCGTATTTTATTTTTTTTTAAATGTGCAGGTTATCCTACTGACAACTCATTTTATGGATGAAGCAGATATTCTGGCTGATAGAAAAGCTGTTGTTTCAAAAGGGAAATTGAGGTGCTGTGGCTCTTCCCTGTTTCTGAAAAACAAATTTGGAATTGGATATCATTTAACGTGAGTATAAATTCTCAACTTATTATTGTAAATTTAACGACTTGCAGTCAATTTTAATTGTGAATAAACAATATACCTACTCACTCTTGGCCAACCATTTTCGAGTCTTGGAAACTCATCTTCAAGGCCTTCAAATTGACTGCAAGTCGTTAAATTTACATTAAGAACGTTAATAAAGTTAATATTAAGAACGCAAATCGTTATGAAACAAGAAATCCAAGAATAAAAATTCTTATGAAACTTGATCTAGAGATTCAATTTTGATAAGCCCATAATCATGTATTGATTAGAGTGAGAAAGCTTACTTTTTCAACCATTTCTCAATAATTGTTCCCCCTTGCACTTGAAAGGTATTTTTGGAATAGTTCTATTCCAACCTATAAATAATATGTATTCGTAGTTTATTAACGTGATTTCAGTTAAGGTGAACTCTTTTGTAAATTTTCACTTTACGTCTTAAAGTATAAGCTTGTGTTTTTCATATTGTCACTAAACATTTTTAAATAAAATGAATGTATAAAATTATAGATACTGAATACAGGCATTTCAAAATAAAATTATGTATTACACACGGTACTATGGATAGTAAAAGGAACAAACAACTTCTCTGATGAACGTCTCACTATTCCCATGATTGATTTTTAAAATATTGTAAGGGATATATGAGAGTATTTAGGCCTGTAATTAAATAGATACCGTATTCAAAACAATATTTATAATAGAATACATTAAAAACTTTATATGGTAATAGAATACATGCATCTAAATGTGATTGAATTCATTGTATATTTCATATTTTGTACTGTTAAAGTACTGTATAATGCATACATCTGTATTTACATTCAATTCTTTGTTGCATAACAACAGAAACGATGCAAATGACAAATTCACCTGTGTCTTCAATTTTCATTAAGTTTACAAAATATTGTGTGAAAAAATTATTTGAAATAAGTTACAATGGGATGATAATATAGATTTTTCAAATATTTAGCCTCCATTGTCTAGGGGTATTATATTATCTGATTTTTCACCATTATGTGTATGTGATTTTGCACATCATGGATTGGACATGATATCAATATGATCAATATTTCACAAATAAATATTAAGAAGATGAATGAAGTGTAGGGTTTAGGCTTATTATTTTGGAATTGTAGTCAATTTCATCAATATTTCGCAAATAAATATTAAGAAGGTGAATGAAGTGTAGACTTTTTATTTTGCGATTGAAGTCAATGTGATCAATATTTCGCAAATAAATATTGTCGGTGAATGGAGTGTAGGCTTATTACTTTGCGATTGAAGTGGTATTAAGCTGCTTCCACATCTATAGCCACTCAAATTATCAAGCATGTAACATATTAGACACATAATGACACTTTCTATTCAAATCTTCAGACATATAACGTATCAGACCACACTAATGTACTTCAAATACGTTTGCAGAGCCTTACCCCTTACAATTGCTCTCAGATTCTCTCAGAGAATAATGGTCGTGTCTCTTAATCACATTGTCTGATCTGATATTTCTGTTGCATGTGATATGATACATTTTGTGTGATATGATGTTGCATGTATTTTGCGTGAATATACTGTTACGGGTTCTATCACTAAAATAATGCTGGTAACACAAAAGTAACAATATAACTTTATCTACAAAAATTAGTTACGACACTCACTAATCCTATATATCACACAAGAAAAACCAGTAAGAAACGAACTTTTCAATATCGTTCAATTAATAATGCGTTAACTATATCACTGTACAAAAAACTAATTAATTTCGAACTGCCAATAAGCCGATCAATAATTCAATAAATAACTGTCGAATAAACTGTTCAATGACGTTAAAAGAAATGTCTAAAAGAAACGGTTAAACACTCAATAAATAAACTGAACACTTCTGAAGCACACAGTGTCTATCAGCGTATTTGATAATTCCAATAATAGCAGCGAGTATTCTGCCATACAGAAGAATGTCTATTGTCCAAGAATTTACCACATGAACTTATTACGAGCACTTGGTATGCGTAATCACAGTGTCTATACTGTCACAAATAATTGTCACTGGGTACGAATGTTTTTGAAGAGCAGATAACGACTGAACTTCCTGCTGAGCTTCCGTTTTTATAAGTTTTTTGTGTACGGTATACTAGTAATTTCCAGAGGCTTCTCAATGTTAGAAACAGAAGAGATGATCTAGAAGATTCTCTATTACGCTCAAATGTCCTAGAAACGCATTTGACAAATAGAAGTGAGGAAGGTGAAGAGATGGGACAAAATGAAGACAGAAAAACAAGTAGCCTACATGTTATTAGTGAAACCGGAAGCGCTGTCGACACAATGAGTTGCATAGAATAAGGTTTTCTTTTTTTTGCGTTCTTAACAATACTCATGAAAATCCATAGCAAATTATGCCCTTGTCTGATACGTTACGTTCAGAGATAGATGTTAGATGTGAAAATAGCTTTAAGCGTAACTTGGATATGAAGCAATGCGAAATAATATGTTACAATCAGTTAACTTCATAGTCGTGTAACGATAAGCTGGTATTTAAATTTCTTAGATAGGCTGTAATTTTGTGTATCAAGGTTGGTTCTCGGAGACAACACTCAAGAAGAAAGGATAACAGAGCTTATACTTCAACATCTGCCAAGAGCCGAGATGGCCAGACACCATGGTAAAGAGTTATCCTTCATTCTTCCTCATGATGCAGTTGATAGCTTTGCTCCTCTATTTCTTGATATAGAACAAAACATTAATAATGAAGACTCTAATCTTCACATAACAAGCTATGGCGTCTCAATGACAACGCTTGAAGAGGTGTGTAAATTTTAATAACAATATTCGTTGTGTTATTCACTCACATATTTGTTCGTACCCACATTAATTACTCATCAAGTGAATGCATATAGATTTATTTCACATATATGCCTAACTATTTACTTACCTCGGTTAATCAGACTCGTACTGTACCTTTGCTTCTTCAGAAAGAATTGTTTTGTATTTTGAAATTTAAATGCTCTTTGTTACACTCATGTCCATGTCAAATCGTTCAGAAATGCTATTTTGAAGCACCTATTTTTCTGAGAAAATTGAACTTCTCAAGAAATAAACCGTACAATATGAAATTTAAAGGAATACACTGATTGAATGTATGTTCATTAGCCTTCTGTCTTAATTACGGTAGCCTATATCTACTCCATATAAGTTAAATAAACATTCATTCAATTTTGGAAATGCCTGTTTGCAACTACCTATCTTTTCAAATATTCGACTATTCTAATAAGAAAGATCATAATTATTGCAATAAAAATAATATGCCATTCTCAGTCATCTATGAAAAAATTTAAACTTACTCGAATGAAACGATTTTTATTCGAGTTCTCTGCTCTCTAGGGATGTGACCAGATTGAGCGAGTCGTTCAAAGTAACTGACTCTTTAAAATGAACTACAAATTAGTAGTTCAAATTCAGAAAGTAATTCGTTCATTTATGAGCTGCGTTTGTGTTTTTCACGAAATACAGTCAACACACCATCTAGTGAGAGCTCTTTGAATTAGCAGAGCAGCGCAGCGGCCAGCTATACAGTTGGAGACTGGCAACTTGACCCCTGAAAGGAATTCGCAGTGAATATTGATAAATACAGCACATTTGAGAGCGACTCAACTGGCTCACTAACAGCAGTGATATTTATATACCCCAAATACCACTGGCTCAGATTCGTGCTCTATTTAGTGCAAGGCATAGTGGAGCTATTACGCTATTATACCTTCCTTCACCTCTCCCCTTCAGGCGTCAGGGGTCATGTTGTCAGTCCCCAGTAGGAACTGCTGAGAGCACTCACCTCCCCACTCCACGAGCATTTTGAACTGTGAAGTGAACGAACTACTATAGTGAACGAACTACAATAACAGCTGGTCCACTTACTCACCTCTCTCTGCTCCATGAGCTTTTTGAACTGTTAACTAAACCAACTACTGCTGGCTCAGAAAGCTCATTGACTCTGTGCTCTGTGCTCTGGAATATTAAACTGATGACTCAGATTCTGAGAATTGTTTATATTGAGGCGCCAGACAAGGCTATTTATTGTTGTGTGTGTTTGAGTGCTCGCTCAGTGAGAGAGTGATCGCTGAGCAAGCTATGGTAGTGAATGAGCACATGCATTGCTGATGACTCATTTTTCAACTAGTTCGAATGAATGACTCACTTATAAGAGTGAGCGCGATTGAACGACTCATTGAGAAGAGTCATTATTGCCAAGACTACTCTACTTCATCAATGAAATAAATTTTTTATTGATTTTGAAATGTAATACTGAATTATTTTCAAGAAAGTATAAGAGCGCTCTTGGATCGAATTAAGTGCGAAAAAATACTGTATTAAAGCCTGCACAATATATAAAAATTGAGATACGGTACCGATGTGGTTATAAGTTATGTGAATTCTCCAAATTTAACATGTTTTATGTGTATAATGCAAGAATCAACTCTTGAAATAAAAATCTATTTGCACAATTTATCATTAAATAGGCTATAAGTGTTCAAGCAAAAATATAATGGATTATTTTACTTTAGGTATTTCTACTTTTGGAGAAAGATGAAGATGAAATTTCTGAAGAGAATAATCTAACCAAAAATATTATCAATAGTTCACAATTGCAGCCACTTTCTATAAACTGTTCTGATGATGCTCAGAAGATCAATAATCTTGCTTCTTCAGATTCTCTAGAAAATGAATCTGGAATATCTCTAGGTATGTTAAAAACCTTATACAATTCTTACAATTTTCAGCACGTTTAGAACGTAATCTTTCCAGGCCCATGACCATTTATTTTTATAACACATTTTTTTTCCATATCCATTGAACATTTTTCCCTACTTTACTTTGTGAAATAGAATAGAATGACTTTTTTGATTGATGTGGTGAAGTTTGGTCCAAAAAGTCCACTCGTCACACAGCCATGCCGAGAAAAATTAATTTCAATAAAGGGATAAAATTACAAACGAAATAATCCAGATTTGTAAAGTCCTATAGAGAAAAATAAGTGGAAAAGTCACTGTAGATAATATCTTAATAGATTATAATCTCTTAATTACGTATGATATATATATTTACAGAGGATGTGAACAATAAATTTAATGAATTGTATGGTAATGGAAATTTGATGAAATTTTAGGAATCATTGAATGAGATAAACAGGCTACAGCATGCGCAGAATTACTGTGTATTTTTAATCTTTAGTTTACAGCGAGATGCACATATAGCACTGTATTTTGCTCAACTAAAACTCTTGAGGCCGCATGAGTAGGTGTCTCCATGCATTAGTGTTCCTATCTAAATGATTAAAATCTCGATCACACAACTACCAAGGGGTTCCGTTACATGGGCGATATTGACAGAGGTGGTACTCGTCATGGTTCTCATTTATTGACTGTACCTGATCATAGAAAGAGATGTTCAATAAATCTTTCCAAGCTACAGCCATTAGACTATGGAACTCACTCCCATTCAGCGTCGGCTCAGTGCGGCTGTTGTAGCGTGGACTAGGGGTGGTTGACTTGGCTAGGCACATTCTTTCTTTTTATTATCTCTTTCTCATTTTTCTTCTCGCATTTCCTCTTATTTCTTTCTCTGTATTTAAGTGTGCGTGTGTGGGTAGGTAACACTATTTTTTCAGATTTATTTATTTCGCTATGTTAATGTAAACCTTTACTCTTTTCTTATCATAAATAAAGTTATTTTCTTTATTAACTTTTCAAGTGAATTCAACGACTTGCAGTCAAATTTTTATTAAAAATAAGTAGTATTTCACTTACTTTGTAGGCCAAACGTTTTCGAGTTGTTGAAACCCATCTTCAATTTCAAACCCATTCTTTTCTTTAATACTGTGGATTAAGTGGAAGAAGTGATCTCTTGTGCCTCAATTTCGCCCACAGCACTTTGTATAATAAAAAATATTTTATAATATTATTGATAAAAAATATAGACAATTATCAATTAATCATTTGATATATACTATTGATTACAGAAATTTACATTACAGAAGATTAGATAAATGACTTGTATTCTGACTTTATTCTACGTTATATTATAGTAGTTTATGCAACGATTTTATTTTGACCCTTATTAAGGCACGAGTTAGATGTAAGTTATAACACGAGCGAATGTGAGTGTTATAAATATCTCACGAGTGCTTTAATGGCCAAATAAAATCGTTGCATACACTATTTTATCTACGACCACTAGTATACATTTAATTAAAACAATTTCATTTTACCTGTGACTGTCAGAGATACCTAACCTCTCATCTCAAATACGAGAAGTTATAGTAGATTGTTAGGTTAAAGCAGCTGGTGTAGCAGTTTGATCAAATCAGCTGATAGTTTCACAATATTGAATTACGATATTGATTCCATCAAAAATGCTTCTGATTGGTCCAGAACCCGTGTTATAATGTAGAACCTGTACTATAATGAGCTCATTATGCAACTGGTTTTAAAAAGCATTTCGAAAAGACAGCTGTTTTGGCACCAATTGTGAAACTGTAATGTATACATTATGACATGGTTGTAGATAAAAAAATATTTGTTGCTATTCCTATTATTCAAATTAAATAATGTTCTTTAATGTAACTTATGTCTCGGGAATAGAAATTGTACTTTTGAAAATCAAAGATTCTATTTCCAGTATTCTTTGATATGTAACAAAAATTCATCCAATTACAGATTTTCTTGTGAATCGAAAATCAGTAAATAGAAGAAAACGAAGTTATTTTGATAGTGATGGTAAATCGGATGTGATTGGGCTGCATTTTGAGGCATCAGCAATTGAGCCGAACTCTAGAAGAATATTTATGGCACTTGTTAAACTCCGAGCAATAAGGCTAATGAGAGACTCATATGGATTAACCTTGATGCTTGTTGCTCCTATTTTGATCTCAAATATGGGATTTTCGGCTTTTAGCATGCAGAATATCGATCCACCAATGGAAACATTAAATCTCAATTCAGGTGAGTGAAAGATTTTCTTGTTTTTAAGTGAGTATGTTTACATTGAAATATTAAATATTACCTTCCCGTTACAGTATGTTTAAGTATACAAAAACACATAATAAAATTAAAAAAAATATACTTGGTCTCAAAAATAAATTAAGTGGGCTTTGACAAATTTCATGTGCTACTGATAAATGTGCTTGCTCGTGGATGCGCTGGAGGGAACTGCGGAGGGGAATGGGGAAGAGAGGTAGGTTAGGTAAGGTGATTTAAATGAACCACTCTTGGCTTTCTACTTGGAGGTTATATGGTGAACAATGACCTGCTCTTGGCATAACCTACTTTTCATCCATCACGGGAAAAAATGTATTTTCCGTCCTTCCATCATCCAGAACGGTTACATTCTCTACTTTTTGCACAAGAAAAAATCAATGTATACTTCTTGTTGAATTGAGACAATTTGCTCACTAGCAGGAGTATTTGTCTACATTTGAGAAGCTCCATTGTATTGAAATAAAAATAGCAAAAGCTTAAATAGATTCAATTTGATTCCAGATACCTACATTGGAAACAAAATAGCTGTGCATGATGCTTCAGGTTCAGCAAGCTCTCTGCTTTCCGATTTTGATGTCAAAACCGATCAGTATGATGGACATTTTCATACACTTTTGGATGTAGCGCCTCATATTGCAGCTCTGAACATTTTTTCCTGTTGCGATACAAAAGAATCACAGTATACTGTATTACATAACGACACTGCTCAACATTCATTACCAATAATCATGAACATTATAAATAATGTTCTATACAGGTGAGCGATCAATTTTAATAATTGTAAGTAGTGCTTTATTTTTAACTTTTCATGTGAAATTTATTTTCTATTCCCAAGACTTATTATTGTGAATTAAGTGATACGAATGATATGCATATTTCTAAGTTGATCGATTAATCAAAATATATCTATTACACAATAAAATATTTTTTTACCATCACAAACTTCTTTATTAATGAATAATACTTGTCACAGCCGTATTTATTATAAAAATATGAACGATGATCAATTTGGCTGTATCATTTTTGCTAAATTAAAACAAATAGCTTGCTAGCAGGTGTAATCGTTGTTCAAGAGACTTGGTCTCCTAACTGTATGAAGCTACTATGCTTATATGTGTGTATGAAGCTACTTTATATGTAAAAAAGAGCAATATTAATCAAAATCTTGACGTAGGCTACACGATTATAATACAAGAAGTCGAGGTGATTATCACTTTGTGAGTCACAATAGTAGCTTATTCAAACAAAAAGCCAGTTATAATGGTAGGAAACTCTACAACAAGCTACCGCAGTTTTTAAAGAGTCTTGAAAATATAGAAATATTTAAAAAACAAAAGAATAAAACACTGTCAAATGTTGTCAATTCCACTTCTTGAATTGAATTGAAAAGAAGTGGAATTGACAACATTTGACAGTGTTTTATTCTTTTATTATGGAGTTCCACAACATCAACCAAAATTCTACAAATAAATTTAAAAAACAATTGAAAAAATATTTAGTTGATGAAGCTTTTTTATAGTGTACAAGTGTTCCTTTCATATCAAAATTTAGCCTCACCTAAACTAATTAATATAGTAATTATGGTAACTAGTGTATAAGATAGTATAATTGTTATTCTGCCTTGTCTTATACTCCTCAACTGGAGTCTCCAAGGCGTAATCTACAAACAAAATATTGTCCAAATATAATACCAAATTCAACCTATATTTAACCTGATATCAAATCAATAATTTTTAATCTCAATCAAGCTAAAACTGAAATATAAAGAGCAGCTTCGTTTATAACCAACCTTAATGGACGAATACTTTTGGCTTAGGCCGGCTTCACATGAGCTGCAATCTCGCTACAGTAGTCAAAGGAATTACTGATTTGTGTCGGACAACAGCTGTAAAATGGCTTTTTACATGAGCAACAGGCAAGCAACAGCCTTTGCCAAGCTAATTATGAATCGTAGAGGTGTAGCCGACATTTTTCCTAATACTCCCACACAGAAAAAACTTTTAGATACTCAAACTTTTGGAAGTTCCATTCTACTGTACTCAGTCTCCTGAATATAAAGCAACTTGAATTTTTCTTCTACTACTAACATTAACATTCTTAGGCTATCAGATACATTTCTTGCAGGCTTACAATGTTTAGTTTTTATTGCTTGATTTTTCAAATGATTCAAGAACTTCCATTGTAATTGATTTTTGTGCAAACCTTTTCTCCAATGATCAGCGAAAATAAGAGCAGTCTATCTCCTATTTTCCTTAAAAATGCAGCCCATAAAAATTACAAAAGTAATTTTAGTCTAGTAACTAAACAGAAACGTGTGATATCTGAATTGAAATTAGCTTAAAGTAGGCATATTTTGATAACTCTGATTTATCGATATTTTTTGAAAACAAAGGTCGGTAGGGTAGGGTAGAATTTGATGTAGAACCTTGGGTTAATGGGGTTCACGCTTTATGCAGGGCACTGTAACCTATACATTGCTTATAATATTGCAATTGAGAATTATTAGTAAAATTATATATTGTATTAATGTATACTTGTTCCTTGTTTATAATTATAATTTCAAATTATAAATGAAATTATATTACCATATAAAATTATTCATCAAATATTTCTTCATGGAATGGTGAATAAGAATACTATAAAGTAATTATAATCAAGGAATGAGCCATAAAGTTGAAATCTTATTACAAAAAAGAATGACAGAATTTTCAGAGTAGCTATATGCTTTCCACCGAATTAGAATAAGTTACTGAACTTATGAATTAACTCTGTAACATAAGCTTGATTAATTATATATTTTTTTATTTTATCTGAATTGTACAAGACAACCTTTATCATTTAGTTATCACACATACACACTTTACACCTCCGTTTGTTTTTTCCTTTTCAGACACATTCTTGGAGACAGTTCGAATGGAACAATAAGTATCAAAACAAACCCTTTCCAGATGACTTCTCAGTCTAGTAATATCAACCTTGTTGCTAATCTAGCATCTTTATTTGTGGGTGCAATACTTCTATTGATGCCAGTGGCATTATCGATTGATATCATTCATGATCGAGAGGTAAAAATTATTTGTTTTTAATGATAATTATTAAAACGAAATAATTAATTATTAATAAGTACGGTATATCGACTGTTTCGGAGCGCTCAAGTGAAGATCTTTATTTTATCTTCTCAAAACGTCATCTAATAACAATTTCAGTTTAATATTACACAGTAGGAAAGTGAAATATGGAAATACGGGTGGTATCCTTTAGGACGACCTAACAGTTTGATCGTCGTACTGCTAGCTAACCAAACCTAACCTGGCTAGATGTGACTGAACCACCTCATACGAAGACGACCTTTGTTTACTTGGTCGGTCAAAACTACAGTCGTACAAATAGTGTCCTCCCACGGCAACAAATTCATCTTGTACTTGCACTGAACCACTTAATTATTATGTAAGAATTAGGGGTTTTTTGTGGAAATTTATCGTTCATTACTCATGTTACCTTTGTAAGAATTTCGAGCTTCATGCCCGATTCTTATGTCTCTTTCAATCAATCAACTTTGGAAAACGAAGATTTGCTGATTAGGTCGAACATCTTCTCTCCCACTCTGTACAATTTAACTAAAGATTGGAACCGAATTACTTTTATGAATGAAACATTTGTGTAATGTCTCTTTCAGTGGTTCACGAAAGATTTGCCACTTGACTAAATGTGGCCGTATTGGCGCAGTCAGTTGGAGCGCTTATGTCTGGTAAGACTCTGGCTGGCTGCCAATCCTGCGATAATGAGTTAGAATTTCGTTCAGCCTTGAACATATTCTGACTTCATTCACCCCATTACTCACACTTTAGTCTCAAGACTAATGTGAGCATCATCCAATGAAAAAATGTTTCAAGGCTTTTTCCAATCGGATAAAAAATGATTCAATCTTTTTTATACCGGTACGGTTTATGAAAATTCTAATGTAAATAGAGATGTTGCACAAATCTATGCAAAAACTATGATAATCTGTTTCAAACCACTTGTACACTTATACATGCGAGAATGTACAACAAAGAAGTTGTAATAATTAAACTCTTATAAAATTTAGAGGGATATGTAATACAGTATGAATAAAGGTTCAGAAATTATGCATTTAATTCAGTAAATTAATGAAATTCAATAAATAAATGAAATATTAGAAAATAACAATACTATGAAAAATTATATTTTTGTGCAACATCTTTGGAAGGCAGCTTCTTCTTGCAATCTCTTTGTTCGCCAGATCGGCCATTATCATGAGCTGCCAATAAATAGTTATATTTAAATCATATTCTATCCTACATTCCACTAGGTAGCTTTGTGATCGATTTGATTCAATTATAGAGCATTAAATGGTAGAAATGGAGTCATCCAAAGACTTATTCCATTACAAATATATTTTCTTGCCTATAGCATTTAAATGTTGTCAAAGTTGTGTGTGCATATCTCTACTCAATCCACTCAAATCTGAAATTTTCACATTATTGGTGAATAGAGTGAAGGAAAAGGAAGTGGGAGGATAGTAAAGAAGGATAGATAGGTCTAAGGCTTATCTTAGAAACTTGCCTGTTTGGAATCATAAAAAATACAGTTTTTGAACATTGTAAAAATATTGTTTCTTAGTAATGGCGAAGGTGATATTGTGGAAGGTATCCATAATGAATAATAAAACGAAATTGTCACAACAACATTTATTAAAACTTCGAGAAACTAGTTTCGGTTGTTACACCATTATCAATCTCAATCAAACTGAAAACTGAAGTACAGAGAATCCTTATATATACTGTGCATGGAATGATACTATTGGCTAAGAGGGAAAGAGGCTTTAGAGGGAAAGAGGTTGGTAAAAAACGATTCCATAACTAATTTAAATGACCAAATTTATTTTAACCAATTCAATACAACTAACTTGGTTTCATTATAATTCCAGCCTATTTTTAAAAAGCAGTTCTTATGTGTATTTCTCAGTTGACCTTGATTGCACTTCAGTGAGCTTCTAATTTTAAGAAATTTTTAATTTTAGTTTGATTAAATTCTAGCCTTATTACAATTTTTGTTACTTTCTTGATTTTCACAGTGTTTAGTTATTGATTTGACTCGTATTTTTGCTTGTTACTCCTCCCACCAGGGGGCGTGACTTGACAACCAATCACAACGTCCGATTAAGGTCAGCCTCTTTCCCTCTTAGCCAATAGTATCATTCCATGCACAGTATATATAAGGCTTCTCTGTACTTCAGTTTTCAGTTTGATTGAGATTGATAATGGTGTAACAACCGAAACTAGTTTCTCGAAGTTTTAATAAATGTGGTTGTGACAATTTCGTTTTATTATTCATTAAAAATATTGTATTTTCAGTGATTACTGAGTGTCTTCTATTCCATTGCAGATAAAAGCAAGGAACCAGTTGAGAGTTAATGGATTGTCATCTTTCCTCTACTTTTCAACGTATTTCTTTGTTTTCACTTGTTTTATCTTTGCTGTGTTTGGAGGAGTACTTGCAACAATGTTACTTTATGATTTGCCATCTCTCAACGAGCTTCCATCATTCTGCACACTGACTGTACTCATCATGCTGTACATACCAGCTGCAATACTATTTTCAGCATGTACTACATTCATGTTCGAAAAAGCGGACACTGCGCATTCATTCTTGTTTAATACAATTTTTATTATTGGCGGAATACAATTCTCCATTGTAGCATTCCTGGATGCCTACAATTTCGGTAAGTTGTTATTCTTTAATTTGACCATTTTCAATTTTATTTTTTAAATTGACCAAAAATTGTTAATCTCACCTTATCATTCCACCCAATCACTAAAAATAGCCAACATTTTCCATAATTAAATTAAAAAATTTCAAACAAAACCGAACACCATTTCCATAAACAAATAATTCAACACAAATGCAACAACAACATTTATTGTAAGCCAGGTATTCCCAAAGTAAGCTGCAGTGACTGTCCCTGTTTTTCTATAGGGCACATCGGTCATCCTACAATATCAGATTTAAAGAACACCCCACGCACAAACAAATTATGCAAAAACACCTTATAAACACCACACCTACACAGACATTAAAGGAAATTTGGAATTACTCCATGTAATAAAAAAGTACACAGATCAAACACCCTGGAAGAATATGAAATTTATAGCCACAATAAAACACAACTTCAAAATATCCTAAACAACCAACTCCAATACCACCCTCACACTCTATTTCATACCATACAACAAACCAATTGACCCCTCAGCCACAAAAAACAATCCTTTCTCTCACACAACATCCTTTCTCTTTAACCTCTTCCCCATTTCACACCCTTCCCATTACTACACCACTCCCACACCTTTTAATTAAGTGTGTATTCTGTGTTTGCTGAGGATGGGACTCAGGTCCTGAAACGCATCATTTATCATTCAGAATTTATTGTTAGTAGCATTTACATCAATATTAATTTTCAATTGCAGCTTACGATACACAGAATGTTCCGATTAGTGTTACCAATACTTCGTGAGCTTATTTTTCACAACATATTATGCATATTATAGAAAAAGTTCATAAAAACATAAGTCCAGGAATGCTTCGTTACGGAATGTAAAATGGCGGCATGTAAAAATACCTGCATGTACACTTCATAATTTGATGAAATAGTGGATACATAAAGATAATCGTTCTTTTTATGCAATGGTCTTATAATATTCAAATTATGAATATTAATACTGTAATACGTTTTTTATTGAAAAAATATTTTCAATTATTCACAGGTGGAAAGGTGTTTTTTCAGCTTCACATCTTATTTTCATTCATCAGTACAACTTACCTTCCGTTCGCCATAGTATATTTTGTAAACAGAGTGCATACGATTAGTCATGCGAGTATATCTTTCACGCACTTGACAGTATGGAATTATTTGACTACTGAAATTTTGATTATGTTTGCCGGTATTATAGCGCAAATACTGGTCTGGTCGTATGTATTGAAAATACTAGATGCTAGACAGTGTGGAAGTAAAAAACAGTCATTATGCGCTCAACTCCCTCAGGTATGTTGCTGCTCAAGCTATCCTATATTAATATTTAATTCCTTTTTGTATTCCTCTGTATTTTATATCTTCACCATTGTTCAAACAATTCTAACCCTTAATTAATCGGTCACTCGGAGTCAAATCGACTGCGGACTTTATACCTTATGTATTATGACTTCAATGACTTCATAAATAGATACAGTTACAGCTCATTGGTGATTGGCAATGTCTTTCTCATTATTTGACTAGTAGCTTACTCTGTCTATGTCGTAAATTGTTTGAAAAATTTATTAAAATATTTTTGTTGAATTTTCGGTTGGTTTTATCCCTATATGCACCAACAGCTTGTTTCCCTTTATATGTGTATGAAGCTACTTTATATTTAAAAAAAGAGTGATATTAACCAAAATCTTGACATCCATGATTATAATACAAAAAGCAAAGGAGATTATAATACAAGAAGTCGAGGAGATTATCACTTGGTGAGTCACAATAGTAGCTTATTCAAACAAAAACCTAGTTATATTGTTAGGAAACTCTACAACAAGCTAGGGCGGTCTTTAGAGAGTTTTGAAAATATAGAAATATTTTTAAAAATCCAATCACTTGTATGGTTGATTAAATTAATGAAATTCTTGAAAAAGATACAGTTTTCCAAACATATCAATGTGAAGTGTATTATCATGAATCTTTGATGAGAGGTAAAAATTCCAAGCTACTCAAAAGCTAGTGAGCGGAATAATTTCCACTATTATTTGTTTTAGTAACTTTCTGATTTTCTAATTAAACGTTCTCAGCCAATTTCATATTCCAATTTCATATCGAACTTTTACTGATTTTCCTGAGATTTTTCTTGTTTACCTTGTGATTGCTCATTTTCTTTAATTCTTATTCTCCAGATAGAGAAGCAAAATTCGTGCTTCGGAGATGATTCATCAGTTCAATATGAGATGGATGGTGATGATGACGTAAGACTAGAAGAAGATAAAGTAGCGAGATGTCTAATGAATCCTGGTGATGACTCCCCTGTCATCCTTCTTCAGGTGATAATAGTGGCAGAAATTCTTAATTTTCTCCATTTATTCCTCATTATTCAAGGAAACGCTACAACAAAACACAATCACCATGCATCACACCATTTTGAACTCCATTTATCGGTATTTTTTACAGATTTTAAAATACTAATGGTGAGCTTTAATTTTCAACAGAAAGTTGAAACGGTTTCATGTGGTATGGCTCTCATATTATAAGCGTTGCATTTATATACCCAAGACCCTGACTGATGACTCCAAGACTATAAAATCTATACGGTAGTTTATCACTTATTTTTAGTTTACATCCTCATTCGCCTAATCCAAATTGGAAGGCTTGTTCCTATAATCTTACTGCTCTCTTTCTCGTATTTTCTGTTCATTTTTATTCTCATGTCAGTTTGTAATTTTGTTGATCGAAAATTTATCTGTTTTTTACTGTTATGTTCAATCTGTATATAATATTTTTTAATAGGGTTATTAGCAAAAATCTTCAGTAGAGATGTGACAATAAAACTTTCCAACTCCAAACTTCCTTACATGTTTTTAAAACTACATTATGCTATCAAATGAACAAGAGCGAAGAGAATTTGTATTATTAATCAAGCTTTAAATAATAGTGTTTAAGATTTGGAACTGAATTCTTTGTTAGATTAAGAATGAACTCAAGATATTTTATATTTTATCTTTATATTTAAAGAATTTGCGGAAAGAGTACAAGGAAACTGGGAATAGATGTTATAAATCCAGTAAAGAGCCAGTTACCAATGTTGCTATTCAAAACCTATCATTGGCTGTGGAAGCTGGGGAAGTATTAGGCCTGCTTGGTCACAACGGAGCTGGCAAAACAACTACATTGAAAATTGTTACAGCTGAGGAAGCTCCAACTAGGGGAAAGGTGAGTACTGGCAGATGCTTTGTTGAGCTCTGAAAAAAAGCTACTCTTATTTCAAATGAGAAATTATAATTTCAACTAATTTGACTCATTAATCACTAGCTTGATTCAATTGATTCTGGATATCTAGAACCTGACGTGTTTACATATTCAATTTAATAGACTATTTCTTCTTCATTTTCTACTTCTTATTTTTCTCATTCTTCCTTCATTTTCTAGCACAAGAAATTCGTTGACAGAGTACATCATGGAGATGTTTATATGCTTAATTATAAGCTTTATAATCTTGAAATAAAGTAGCAATTAAAATTTTATTTTTATTGGGATTCAAGGGGCTAAGTATTCGAAAAATGTGCTATTATAATTTGAAGTAGAACTAGTACTTACTACTCAATATTTCTTCCATTTCCTTTAAATAAAATCTATCTTCAAGTACTGAAGTATTACTGACTTCAAGGACATCACAACTCTAAAGTATGCACTTAATCATTCATTTTGAGATTCACTCACATCCTTCTACTATTATTTTTTTTGTGGATAAAGTTGACACAATCATAACGTGTGCGTAAGTTTGCGCTGGTGAAACCAGACCTAGAAAAGAGATAAAATCCAGGCAAATGGATCAAGAAGAACGTTTCCTACCAAACAATGGCATAATCATTGATGATGCTTCATTTTATCGTGTGATGTTTTAAACTTTTATTCTATTTGTGAATGATAGATGAAAATAATAATTTGTTACTGTTGTACATTTCAGCTGTGTTCCAAGTAAAGATGAATTGCAGCTGAGTTATTCTCCTCAGATTTATTCTATTTCATGTTAAAACTGATTTCTGATGAATTTTAAGATTAACTATTGATTCTTTCTATTTTTCAAGGTTGTTGTGAGAGGAGTTAATACAATTTCGAATAACATAGACGTTTTCAAACACATTGGGTACTGCCCTCAAAGTGACACTCAGTGGAAAAACCTTACCATAAGAGAGCATCTAGAATTATATGCTACTATTCGAGGTGTCCCTGAAGAAGAAATAAAAATGTGAGTAAAATTGGGATATGTGACTTCCACTACCTATTTTTCATTCTCTTGTTGACAAAATCCTGGAGAGACCTAATTCATGCAAATTGTCTAAAATATTGTTATGGTTTCTATCACTGAAATAATGCTGGCAATACTTGAAATTAACACTTGCACTTTATTTACAGCAATTACTCTCACAACATGCACGAATCACAAGAAAAAACAGATCATTAACATTAAGCTAATAATGGATTTGGAATCTCTGTACAAAAATTAACTACTGACTATGAATTAAATAAATACTGATCAATAATTAAACAAACAACTAACCAATAAACTGTCCAATGAAGTGGAAATAAATGGCTAAAAACAGTTGAACACTCAATAAATAGAACACTAACGAAGTACAGTCTGATCATGAGCACTTGATATGTGCAAACACAATGTCTATATACTCTGTCACTCAACTGGCACCAGATAACATACACTTGCAGTCAACTGGCACTGGATATATACACTGTATAAACTGTCATTGGATACATGATTGCGCGGTCTGTATAAACTGTCACTGGATTGGGAACAGTAAAAAACAAAACTGTCTCAACACAGATGAGGATATCCCTTTTATACTGTTTTCATTCAGGCCAGAAATTTCTTGATTTCTTGTAGAATGTTCTAGTAGATTCTTGATTGTGCCTGAGTTACATATAGATAGGAGTGAGAGAGACATTCAAGGAGAGTGAGTTAAGAAGAGTCAATTTACAATCTCTCTAAAGCACATTCATCAATCAATGAAAGTGGTGTTTACAAAAAGCAAGTAGTATCATCAACTATTGTTTTTCTTGCATCATAACAATACTAATAGCTGCTGGTACAAATGTTGATGAAAAATATGATCACTGATTAGTCATAAGAATTCTTATGAGTGGTCAGTAATCAAGCTCTAATCAACATTTGTTCAACCGGCTATACAATTGCCCAAAGCTATATGCTTAATCTGGTTTATAATTTGCATATTATAGTATAATGTAATTTACAGTAGTACAGTGTGGTAAATTATTTGAACCAAATTTCAATAAAAAATAGGGATATCATCTTCAGACTTCAGTTAGAATGAACAACTCATTTGAATGAAAACTTACACAATTTACTATCTTTTATTTTCAAAATAACTTTTGGGTGGTTCAGAATTGATTATGGAAGTGTCAAACATAAACAACTCATTGCTTGTTTACTTTTTTTTCAAGGATATATATATATATAGGTATTTTTAGACTTTGAATTCATTTTCTAAGTATAGTTCTCATAGACGGTATCACATTTTTTGAGATTTCAGGGGGAACATTAGGTTACATAAAGTTCATGCACCTTTTTTATTGAGGTGAATAAGAGACTGTGAGGATGAAGATGGTAGGAATGGCGCATGGAGGTGGTAGATGTTGTGAAAACAAGAGATTTTGTGGAAATGATAGACTTGCTGCTGAACTCTTATTTTCATTAGAGGAATGAGATTTGGGTTTCAATTTTTTTTCATTAACCATCATCAGAAATAAGTGTTTGATACATGAATTTGAACCACCTTGGCAAGTTGAACAAGATGAGACCATTTAATTTACATTCCTATGAATGGTTAAAAAGTTGATTTCTTTTGGGAATTCTGGTTCCCATGAGAACAGGAATTTTTGGATTGAAATGGTTGTCAGGTTGAGAGTGAAAAACTGAGTCCCAACTCTTAATTTACCACTGCTAACCTATATGGGCATTGAACAAGACTATAATTTTTCTTTAAAGAATATAATTTATTTTAGAATTATTTTTCAAGTGGTTCAAATTTACTTCATCTTCTTATCATATTAAGTACCTGTTGGACATGAAAAAATTATTGCTTGTGTATAGAATTTGAGGTAAAATGTCAGATCTTTTTGGGCACTGAACAAGAGAACGAGTGTTATATAAGTAAAAACAAATGCCAATATACAAATAAGGATGATATTTTGATGTTTATGTATAAGTAAAAACAAATGTAAATATACAAATAAGGATGACAGTTTGATGTTTCACCAGATGATGATTTGTATTTCAAATGAATATATTTATTTTGAAAATTTTTAACTTTTCTTGTGATTTGTTTAACAGACTCATTGATTCATACTTGGATGGACTTCAAATTATGTCACATTCTGAGAAACAAAGTCAACACTGTTCTGGTGGAACAAGAAGGAAACTTAGCTTTGCTATTGCCATGATTGGCAACCTCAGTATCATTCTTCTTGATGAACCCAGCACAGGAATGGACCCACAGTCGAAGAGGTTCCTTTGGGACACAATCCTAGCTAGTTTCAAAGTATGAAAATGCACACACAATATTACTTCATGAAGTTCACTGTTATGCTGGCTCCACACATGCGGCATTCGGCGAATCCCGAGCAGCCACGTGTCGAATCGCGAGTAGTGTGGATGAGAGGTTCGTGTATTCGGTAAGAAGCGGGCACTCATGCTCGTCGTTTCCCGTCTATTGTTGGTCTTTGGCACACTTCAAAGTGGACGAATATTCGGAAAAAGGCGAGCACCAGTCTGCCTACACATTTTCGGCTGTCTACTTGCGAAGTGCTACCTTTTAATACATTCAAATCCACAATAGATTTCATTTAAAAGTTTTGTAAAACCTTGTTTTTTTTAATTTATAATCCTACATGTAATATTTATTGATTAATTAATTCTATTTATTTATTTATTGTTATTATAATCAATTATAATTTTTTAGGGTCCTCTGGCGTATTTTTTCTTATTATTATCTTCTTTTTTAACACTGATAGCGCATTTCCTTGCATATTTTCAAGCATTTTATAAAATACGTTTATGAGGCTGTATTAAACAAAATTTATAATTAGAGCCCGTATATCCATGTTGTTCAAAATTTGTTGTATTGAGTTTAAGGGGGTAATGAACCGATTTTGATGCATAGAAGGACTACTAATTAAACAATTAGTGTGAGAAATATTCATTTAATGATATCGCCCACGACCTCCTTTTCCTTTTATCTTCAACAATAAAAATAACTTCCAGCGATAACAACAAAGGCAGCACAAGAAATAATAATATCATCGTCATCCATGTTTGTTCGCTATTCTACGATTCGGGCTAGTCCCACAACGAGCACTGTGCTCTGGAAAACTCGCATGTGTGTAGGTAGCTACTCGTTAATCGGCGAATACCAGCACGAGCAGCTCGCCACTTCGGCGAATATTTGGTTCTCGTTGAATGCCGCATGTGTGGAGCCGGCATTAGACTATTGTTTAACAATTTCTAAAAGTAAATTTGGTAATATTTGGAGATTTTGAATACTCATATGCAGTTTCCTGACAAATATAAATTGCCTACAAAGAACTGATAGCCAAAAAAATAGTTCTTTGAAATTGGTTTCTCAATTCTGACTTGGTTGGATGGTAGATTCCTCCTTATTATGGATCTATTAACTTCTGTTCACACATCTTTGCTATATTCGTCTTCCATCTTCCTTAATTCAATAAGTGCTGAGCCTCACTCATCATGCTGTGATGTATTTGTGGTTGTTTTTCTTCCATGTTTTTTCTATGGACAATCTATTATATTATGACAGTTGCAACAAACAACGGCTTTGAGCCGTATTTTTGCACATAAAAAGCCTAGTTCTGTATTAATTTCTGTATTACAATGCAATATTGCATTGCATTATTTAATTGTACAAATAAAGACGTTCAATTATTATTATAATTTTATGAGCTTAGGCCTAGTTTTAGTGTTATATTTTGCAATTAAAACCAACCACATAAATTAAAACTTACTATTAGCCTAGTAGCTACTTGTATGAATTACTTGTGTGAATTTTGTAAAAATGTATCTCACATGCCTGAAGAAAAAAATCCCTAAAATATGCTTGAATGTCGAAAAAAAAACCACTGGAAAATTTCCATTAGTTTTTGTACACTATTACGTATCAAGTAATCTTCCAATTATCAACTGCATTGATAATAGAATAGCATTTCTAATTCTTGGTGTATTATTGATAATTTAAAAAAAAATGTTATTCTGTTTCAAGGGTGAAAAGGGGGCCATATTGACCACACACTCCATGGAAGAAGCCGATGCTTTATGCTCTAGAGTTGGTATAATGGTTAATGGGAGACTAAAGTGAGTATTAGGGAGTTTGATAACTGTTCTTATGAAAAGAAGAGTACCTAACTAACTTTAAGCGTTTCAAAATGGTCTTTGGGGCTACAAAAATTCAGTGTAAATAAACTATTTACTTACAAGAATGGAACAATTAAGTTACTGTGTTACATACTGTAAGTTACTTACTATATGAAAGAGCAATTCAAACAGGTTTTCCACATATATTGAGCAGTTATAAATATAACTCGATGTAAAAAGTAAAGAAAATGTTGACAATTTTGTTTCATATCTTGTGATGCAGTCTATGTACGGAAAGTACTGTGACTGAAACGGGTTTCCTGCAGTAAATTACAATGATAAATTAAAATTATGGTGATTGCCACAGCTACTCAACAACTCAATTTTTCAGCAAAATGGTTTTCCTGCCCATTTTCATAATGTAGTTTAACAGTACCTTTACAAAAATTGCTTTGGCGCTGTTTCTACTGTCCATGTTAAGTGAGTAAATGGTTAATTAACTGTCCAATATATGTAAAAATTCTCTAAATTTCTCTTCCATACTGTTAGGAAACGCAAGGAAGAGCAAAATATCTTTCTACACTGATGCATTATGTCAACAGTACTTCTGGTTACATTGATTACAAGCACTTGTTATTTTTCTATCTTCATCTCAGTTCTGTCTTTTATCTTTTACTCTCATCTATCAAATGAATGGGTTTCTGGTATGTTCAAACATTTCCGAGATAGTGCGCTTATCTTTTTTGATGAAAGTATCTGGAATGGGAACTCTCTGGAATAGAGATTTCTAGAACAAACAAACTCATAAAAGCAGCTGTGCTTGTCAGCAGGAAGTCAGTTGTTATTCATACAGTAATGGTCATGTGATAATAGACATTCTTTCTTTGTTCGTGGCCTTATACACAGTGCTATAACTGTGTAGCCATGACAGACCTTGCTTTGAAAGTGTTAAGTTTATTATTGAGTGTCTGAAACATTTATTAGATTTTTTTCAAGTCATTTTATTGGACAGTTATTATTAAATTATTGATTGGCCTATTAACAGTTAAATAATTAGTTTTGTACAGTGATAATCTTGTTATAGTAATATTCATTATTTAGTTGTTATGGTTCTTTATTGATTTTTTTCTTTGACAAATATACTGGTTAGTGTCTTTTGTGGGTTAATTGTGTGAATAAAGTTCGAATGGTACTTTCAAGTGTTGCCAGCACTATTTTAGTGACAGAACCTGTAACAATACAGTACTTGTTTCATTCTTGTAAGGAGAATCTTTTTTTGCACTGAATTTATGCCCCAAAGACCACTTTGAAACGCCCTGTGTAATAGATACATAGGCTTACTACATATTTATTTTAACTATCTGTTGTAAAGTATTTTTTATCCACCTTAATCAGAACAGTAATTTTTCTGAAGAGCAAAGGCTTTAAATAAATCTTACATATTTATACATTACTAGTATGTAGCAGCCCGATTGAATTGGATCGCAATACCTTAGTTGCTTCTTGGATTTATTGTTCCATAACGATCCAATCAATCCAAATTCAATATGCGTTGTTAATATTGACTTTTTATTGTAAAGTTAACGACTCGCAGCCAATTTTTAATTGTGAATAAATAGTATTTCTACTCACTCATGCCAAAAGTTTTCGAGCCATGGAGATTTATCTTCATTTGAAGACATGAGTCCCCATGACTCGAAAACTTTTGGCCTGAGTGAGTAGAAATACTATTTATTCATAATTAAAAATTGACTGCAAGTCGTTAAATTTACAATAAAAAGTCAATCTTTTTGGCAATCTCCTTCTTCTCTTCTTTTCCTATCTCCTTCTTTCCTCTTTATCCTCTTTTCTCTTCTCCTTCTTATTTTTCTTTTTTACCTTTTCATTCTCCATCTTTTCCCTTATCTTTTTCTTTTCTCCTTCTCTTTTTTCTGTTCTTAATTTTTCTTCAATATTTTTATTTACTAAATAATCAAATAAGAATTTGAATCAATAATTTTGTATACTATGATTTAATATAACTGATGAAGAGAATTTTTAATTTGAGACGAATCAATTAAGAGCTCGGTGATTCTCAACTGTAATGTAGAAATATGAGGTTGGCAGTGGCATGGATGAAGTCCCAAATCGTCCTATACATTTCATGCAAATGACGTCACAGCACTGTTCCAACTGTATATGGCTTTTACACTGGCTTCATTAGCAGATAATGCAGACTCACCGTTCAATGCCCAACGTTAGTTTCACGCTTCAAACATTATGTTTTAAACATTTTCATCATAAAATAACTTTTTTAACGTGCTTAATTCACCAAATATGACAAATATGAATCTGGTAGCTTAGAGTTATAATTATGATTTAATAAAATAACTTTGATTCTCATAACAATAATTTTTTTTAATAAAAAAATACTTTCAATTTATTTGACAAAGGGAGGGCTTCATCTGAGAGTTCAATAAAGGACCAGCACTGGTCTCAGACCTATTTGGGTTTCATCCTCCAAAAATACATTGTTTCAAAGTGACCTTTAAATAATGCACCATACAGTGGATTACTACATTCAAAATATTCCAATTACACACTTTGTTGAACAACTGAGATGATGTTGAGATAAAAAGCTGTAATACATTTTACTGAAACTTTCTATTATGAATAGCTAAAGTTTATTGAAAGATTCCTATATCTATGGTTTGCTCCTTGTGTACTCTACCAATACATGGAAGGCCTACTTGAAGATCACCTTTTTATGGTGTTCATCTCTATCATTATTTTTCTACACTATGAAGCAATAATTCTGAAAAACTAGTTTGCATATCATTGATGATGTTGTTGCTACTTAGCGCCATTTGTAACAAATTTGTCAATATACTCATTTCTTAATTTTTAAATTTGGCAATATAAACATGGCAATAATTTCAATTGCAGGTGTATTGGCTCAACTCAACATTTGAAGAATTTATATGGTGCCGGCTACTCACTTGAAATAAAACTGAAGACTGGTGATCAAATAATTTCTTCTTCACTTGCTGAAAGACATGAATCGCTAAAAAGCTTTTTGTTCAATTTATTCTCGCAAGCAGTTCTTGAGGAATGTTTTGAAGAGAGATTAATTTTCAGTATACCTCAACAAGGTGTCTCATCTGTGGCTGAAAGCTTCTCAAAGTTGGAGCAAGGTGTGTATGTGTATCAACAAATCAAATTCAAAAGATGTGTGCAGGGATTATTTTTTCTCAATTTTAATAATATTTTAGCGATTTAGACTTTCCTAGTGGCCAAAACTTCAACTTCATATTGAAATACAGAACAAGAACGCACTTTCTTAATTCTCAATATTACTATCACTTCTCATCCTCACCATGAGCTTGAACTCAGCTTCTATTTTATCGACTACTCATAAAAGTCATACTGCACTGTTTACTTGATAACTTGCTTTTTTTCCTGTTCATGTGTTTTCTATAACGCTCGACCTACATCTCTACCCTTCCCCTAGGGATGTTGGTCTCTAACATCCTTTTCCAAACCTTGATAAGGGGCCAAATGATTCAATGAATTATCTTAGGCTTAGATCTTTCACCCACTTTTTAAATTCTGTGAACTACATTTTCCAGTTTCTTCTAAACCTTGTATGGGCCCTCTCATGCTTTTTAAAGTTTTGAACATATACCTTTTGTCAGCTTTGGACTAGAATAAACAATTAATTAAATTTACAACAAAAAGTTAAGATTAATAATGATTGAGTTGGCAATTAAAATGTATAATGAGTAATGATTTGTTATTGAGTATTGATCATTCATCAATGAAATTTGAAAATATTTAAAACAAATAATCGATCAGCAAAAAAAAGTACCTCATACCTCGAAAACGTACCAAATACCTCGAAAACGTTCGGCCTACAGAGTAAGTAAATTCTACTTATTCTTAATGAAAATTTGACTGCAAGTCGTTGAATTCATTTAAAAAGTCGACAAAAAAGTGTCTCGAATGAGATTTGAACCCGCAACGTGGATGAGAATTGGGGAATAAAAATTATTCCAGACCACATGACTACGATGGCAACTAAATGTATGGAAGGTCTAGACTCGCTTATCAATATTGCACTCAGTTTTTATTCTATCATCGACAGTAAACTACAGCTATCTGGTTATTATATAGGATGGATCTTGTATAACTGAAGCAACTAGTTCTTGCCCCTGCCGTTTGTTTGCAAATAGAAAATTGAATTTGTTTTCAATTAATGGAATGCACTAGAAATTATATCAGAAAAAAATCTATCTAACTGTTCTATGAATCTTTATAGAGTTCAGCCAATAGCCAATACAAAGTTTGAATACCGTTCTTTTACTTTCAAAAATATTCTGAATTCATTCATTCAAAAACAAATTAATTTTGAGAATTTGACTGTATTGAAAATGCAATAAATGGGTATGAATAATATTCAATGATATCGAAGAATAGTTCTAGCCAAACTATATTCGAATCGTTTTCATGATTCATTGTTATGTTATGAAAAATCAATACGGTAAGGGAAGGTGACTGAAGCCAGCTGATGCTTTCCCAAAAAATTCAAGAAAATGTTTTTGTTTCAGCAAAACGTGACATGGATATCGAAGAATACAGTTTCAGTCAAACTACACTGGAACAAGTGTTCCTGCGATTTTCTCATTGTGATATGAAAAATCAGTGAATCAAATTTTAGTGTATAACGTTTTTTAATTTGACTCTTATCTTTATCGAATCTGGTTCTCCAATTACCTACAATGTATTTTATTCAATAGACTAATCATTGCCTATTTAGATAGTCAGGCAATGATTTTTTTATGTCATAGCAATTCACATGTTATATTAAAATGTCGTAAAGAAAAATGATATTTGGTTGTGGAATAAACAAACCTTGTCCTATGTTTTTGTCTAATAATTTAATTATTAATAGGCTAATAATTTATTTATATTAATCAATTAAATTTATTAGAGGATTTAGTTATATGGAAATACAATAATATTGGTTGCATAAAGATGGGATGTATGAATATGAAGATGAATGTATTAGGTACACTGGTACAGATAAGGTACATAATAATAAGAGCAGCCGGTTGGCTCGCTCTACTTTAGAATGGAAAAAAACTCGACAAAATTATGAATTTCCATGCAACAGAAGATAAACGCAGTAGACATTTTACTATTGGGGAAATAGATGAATATTCACACTAAAATTAACGGTTGATCGACAAAGATCGTTGCTGTTAGGGACTCATTCAGCTCAGTTCCAGTAAGCTACCTAGTTTCATAGCTTTTAAATTCAATAGTAAGCCTTTTTTTTGAGAATGAAGCTCACATAGGTCTGAGACCTGTGCGTGGGTAATGAGTTGGATGATGGTGATTGATGAGTTGGACCTACAGTTTTAGGTGGGTTCCGAACCACCGGAAAGTGATTTTCAGCAGAGAACAGTGTCTTTTTTGCTGGCCAATCTAATCGGTCACCGTTACAAACAGGACCTACGAGAACGAAGCTTATCTCTATCTGATTGAACAGATACCTGCTACGGCTCGCGGCTATCAATGTCTATTGCAATGTCTTAGATTTTATAATGTCTGAGTATTACCATATCTTTATGAAACCATTGCTGGCTAAATGACGTTACTAGGTTCTGCTTTCGTTCATTTTCACATTTTTTTCATTTTTTATTTCAGAAATGTAACAGCTTTATAATAGGAATAGTAATTGTTTCAACTTTTACAAAAGTGTCTGAAAGATTGGGTAATATACCACTACCAGGTTCTCAGGAAATTTTATTTATCCCTTCAACACTGTCATTTCTACCTTGGCTTTGATACCCAACACCAGGGCCGTCGCGTGGGTGTGGTGAACAAGGCGGGCGCCGCAGCCAGGGGGACACCACGACAACGGGGAAAAAAGACTAAAATTAAAAAAATGAGTTCAACTCCAAAAGAAATGCTCGTTCTCAATGCAGCAGCTTGATCAATGCCTATTTAATTTTAAAACAAATTTTAAGATTGAGTTAGATACCCTAGTATGAAAATTGGCTCAAAATTCAGCAGTTTGAATTATGGATGTTGCACTGATGATAAAAATAGGCTAGCTGACTAATGAATACCAATATTTTCAATATTTATTGCATTGTATATATTATAGTTGCGGCGGTAAGCATTCTGGGGTCTCCCAAAAAAAACATTCAGGTACGTTTCATATTGGACCCAGCTTAGGGCCTCCAGGGGCCCTTCGTACCTTAAAAATCACTGAAAAACACCTTTACTTCAGTCACAGTTTTTGAATTACTCGAGAATTAAATTAAATCAAAATATGTTCATTGTGTTCAACGTATAAAAAATAACAGGGAGCTCAGCTAAATACAAATCCAGCAAGGAAAGTCAACTAGTGCAGGAAGTTTTACTATCAAAACAAAAACTTACTGTTTTTTCAATACTTTATTCCCAATTCCAGAAGTGGAACGTCACAATGTAGCCTACTGTCTGCGTCTGAGACCTCTTCAGAGGTTTGAATGATTTTGACCCACTTATGATTTTTTAAATAAATTGCATACTTATTTTAAAATACAAACACAAGCTTTGAGCGATCAAAAACATAGACTTCATTTCAAAATAGCAGCAAAATCATGAAAAATTGAATAAAATCCTCCTAAATTTCCCCAAAGTGTAAGAAAATATTCAAATAAACAAAGTAGGCCTCCAGCCGTGTCGCACTTTCTGATTTGTTTACTATTGATTGATTATCCACTATATATATATTCAAATTTCATTTCAGTGATACTTGTTGAATTCGAACTCAAATCATTTTACCAAACTGGTATTACCCTTGAAAATGCTATTATAACTCAATATACCTAGCATTACAATGCAAAATGGCCAATGCACAAAGTAAGTGTACATTCACTTCAAAAGTATCTCAGTATTTATTCATGTTTTATTACAAAACATGGCATCAACAGGCATTCTGTATCGTATTATTTATTTAGAGAAACTGCTAATAAAATCACGAACGTTTATTTCAAAATAATTATATTCGGTTTGTTCCTATATGGGCTATAAAAGTTAAATGCTTTGTACTTCAAAACCACTAATTCAACAAAATATAATTGGTAGAACATGGCTGATTGTAGGATTGTTGTGAACATCTTAGGAAGTGTCACAGTGGTTAGAGGGGGGTCCTTATGAAGTGTCCCGAGGGGGGGTGTCCTTCATAAAATCTTGGCTAGGGCGCCAAAAAGCCACGCGGCTTGTCTGTTCGCTCATATTATGGTGTTCCAGAACTGCCATTAAATTGAATCAGGCCCGCAAATTACACTCATGAAGTACGCAAGAGAAAAACTCTCTTCTTTAATGCTTATTAGCATTTGAATAAGTGGAACACTAGATTCGAGATATTTGAATACAATTTCCGATTTCTTAATGAGAGCACGTTGTGTCAGATGGTCTGACCGAATGCCTGTTTTCACATGACTCAAAAACATTATTAGTTCGTGCTACTAACGATGATTGATATGTTTTACGAGATTTTCAAAACGATGGACAACTCAATATTTCCATCAAGACCTTGATAATCTACTTAGTTTCTAATAAATAATTTCTTTGTTTCAAAAATAAATATTCGTTGGTATGGTTCCATCTCCTTCCAACAAATAAATTTGATTAAAATATGAAAAACTCTGATGTTGAGAACACTCACATTCCATGTGTGCTACAATTGTTTCGCTATGTTGTAGAGTATCATCAGACACTGCTGGTACCTGACAGTGAACGGCAGTTTACTTGAACATTGTGCAATGACAGTGCACAATTATCATATATATACCATCAGTGTCTCATGGTGCTCCACAACAGAGCGAAGCTGTCGCACATGAAATGTGAGTGTTTTCCACATCAACGTGTTTTTCTTATAGTTCAATTTGAAAAAGAGATTGTCTGAACGTAGATGAATAGCCTATACATGATTGAATATTTTCCGATCTGAATTGGCAGTATGAAATAGGAAGATGGTAATTTAACATTTGTTTTCCTTGTAAGGTCTTTAAAGGTCTACAATGAGATACGGTTCAAATTATGAAAATACAGTAATATAAACATAATTAATATGATAAAAATCAGCAATGATATAGGCTAAAGCTATCATAAATGAAAAATGTTAAGGTACCATATTCCATAATAAAAATAAATCAACTGTTACATGTTGAACAGAATTCTCCAGAAATTGTAACATTGTGATAAAAGAGGAGTAATAAACAGTATTTCATTTTAATACTTAAACCCTTCAACTATTGGCATGGGTTGTTCAAATTATCCTACCACACAACTTTTTATTAGTGTAGGAATATTTTTATAACCGCTGAACCCACTTACTGGGACGTGTACCTATATCAAAGCAGACAAAGGCAACACTACAGTTATCATAAACAATGAAGAGCTCAACAAAAAAACACTTGACTACATAAACAAAAACAACATTAAACAACTACACACCGATCCCACAAATGTTTACCAAACAAAAATCAAACAAATAATCAACAAGACAAATCATAACGGTGTAATCATTCTACAAGCACGTTTACGATACTGTCGCAGTGAATACTTTGTGTGTTACATACAGATTTCGTAACACACACTAGGCCTACTACTTGTGATAGTCATCATGAGCAAACAATTTGATTTGCTTTCATGAGACAGTACAGAATTTAGAGGAAGTTCTTATTGCTTTAAAATGGAAGTGATCAATTTGCATATCTCATAAAACAACAACAAAAAAAAAAAAAAAAAAAAAACATTCCTCTTAGGACTATCAACAATAGTTGACTAATTAAATCAATTACCCAGGTGGAAAAAAAATCTTGAGGAAAACTTTCCAAAAACTTGCCATGACAGCTTGGAACACTTGCCTCAAGTTTTCCATTGCAAACAAGCAAGCTTGTGGAAAGCATGAGGCAAGCTTTCTATTTCCCAGTTGAAACAAGCTTTCCTCAACAGTTAAAGGAAAACTTGAACAAAATGCCTTCACCAAGCTTACAGAACACTTAAAATAAACACTTGCAACAAACTTAGCCACAAATGGTTTGAGAAAACTAGCCAGGAAAGTCTAATATTTTGTTAAAATCAGTAAATGAAAAAAGCTGCCCATAACAAAAATATACATGTATTTTACTACAAATAAATGCAATCACAATACTGGCTATAGCCAGTGTCTCTTATACAAACCCGCACGTACTTGCTTGCTCAACTACTGTTTTTTGTAGATTTCAAAATAATTAATCTCAAAAAATCGTGTAAGTTATCACTTTTCAAAGAGAGATTTTACTTTAAATAAAAAATTCGAACTTGAACTTGTAAATTTGAAATCTATAATTAATCTTAGAAATGTTGTATGAAATGATTCCTCTTCAACGATGGATAGCTTAAAAAATTGTGAACTCACCATTTGGCTTATTGTGGACAATGGTTACTATCATAACTTTCCTCAGGTGAATGAAGATAGATGATAGATCACAGAACGTTTGATCAAATCAATTATTCAATTTAAAAAAAAATATCAATTATACTTTTGCTTTTCTGTTGATTTTTGTTACTTTAAAGGCTTCTTTTCCGGCTTATATTGTTTCGAATATGTAAGAGGGACAATATTTCTTGTCGATTTGACTATATAGATTGAACAATAACTGGGAAAACTCTCTCAATGACTTCATTCAACTTTATTACCGGCACATTAATTCAAAAATTAATCTTAGATATACAGAGTGGATACTGTACTAAGTACATTTGAATTGACACATTAGACTCCCTGCATAATTTATAGAAACTACACAACTCACCTGTTACTTATGCACAGCCATGAATGTTCCAGTTCACCATCAGTTATTGTAAGTTTCCTTCAATCTTATTGTAGGAAGCATTTTATGAATCATTCATAGCATCAAAATCCTGCTACTCATTAAAGTCTTGAATGACAAGCCAACTATTTACAAACGCAAGACATGTTTTAATAGTGGCGTATATATATGGGCCACTGGCGTTTGAATGAGCCTTATTGTACAGAGAACAGCTAACAGTGGGAACTTGATTTAAGTTTTGGTGAATTTTTACTCTCAGGGTGATTAGTTCGAACTAGACAGGGTAGTTAGTTCAGGTGGCTAGTTCAAAACTGCAAGTTTGTACTGTCAAGAACTGGAGGAATACAGATCAGAGGTAGGTTTCTATATAAAAACACTGTTTTATTTTAATTAAAATATAATATATATTTTCTTTTAAACATTTTTCCAAACTGCAAATTACAGTAAATTTAATCTCACATTAGCTCAGTATGTTGTGGTATCATTCGTGGCCTTGTTACCACTAACTTAATGGTCCTTTGATAAAACTGAAAATTAAACTCCTCCCTCCCCTATCATCATCCCTCTCCTAACAACAACTACACTACAACTGCAGAGCACAACCAGAAAGATGGTTTAACAGCCGAAAGATCTTATGGTAAATGTAAGTGAATAATAATTATTATTTTTTTATAAAAATGACTGCAATGTCATAACTCTAAAAAGTTCAATTGATAAGTGTAGTTTAGTAATGGAAGAAAACATTCAACAAATAATTTACCATGAGAAAACCATGTAGGCTGCAATAAGAAATAGCGTATTAGTATTCTGGGTACTCCTCGATGTCTGGAGCAATATTATCAATTCGACTATATGAACAGCTCTTTAAAAGAAAACCATGGATGAATTAAGAGGGAGTCCTCAAGTCAACAACATGCCGCCCCTTGGCAATGACATAATGATAAAATTCACTTTGGAAAGTTGCGAATTTCGATCCATAATATAGGTTTAAACCTGCTTGAAATGCTGATTTTAAAAGGCTTTCATTTGGAAAATTTTCCGGAACAAAAATGCATCACAATGATATACATTAATCCACAATCAAACACAGACAAGCCAACATCTTTAAAAATCCGGTCACACCGTCGCATTCAGAACAGAAAACAAAATAAAAAATGCACTTGCACCAAAACCACACTGAACACAAACAAATACAATCTCCCAGGGATCTACAAACTAAACTGCTCTAATTGTAACAAATTTTACATAGGACAAACAGGCCGCGCATTCAAACAACGTTACAAAGAACATTTACAAGCCTTACTTACAAAAACCGAATCGACTTTTGCAGACCATATCATTCAAACTGGACACACTTTTACTGACATCGCTACCAACCTATACATTCTACATATAAAATCTGAAGGACACGAACTCAACACCTTCGAACAATTTAAAATTTACACCACACACAAAAAACAGAATATTCTCAATGAACAATTAAATTTAAAATCACACAAACATTTTGACCACATTTTACAAAAACCCCAATTCTTCTTACCAACAAAACCAACATCGCCGATCTAGGATGCCTTGAAGATGAGATTCAATACCTCGAAAACGTTCGGCTGAATGTGAGTACATTTATTATATATTCACAATATAAAACTGACTGCAGGTCGTTAAATTTACAACAAAAAATTACTTTTATTCTTAATCACGATATTGGATTAACGGTATAGGCATTGGCTGAGAATACCCAAAATCAATATTTCCCCCGCCCCTGAGCTCACCTTTAAAGTTTTTGTGACAATAAATTAGGTTTTTAAAAACAATGTCGACTGATGTTGTAATTTGTCTGGCGTATTTGGTAGGACGCAGTTGGGAGTTGACGAAAATAACTTATTAGTTTTAACTGTTAACGATCGTGCCGAATAAAAAATATCTTGCATGGACGACTATCAAAACTGTTCTGTGTGGTTCTGTGGAGAAAAATCCACTCTTCAAACTTTGAAGTGCAGTGCAGTTAATATTTTGGATATCCAACTTCAATCTCCGAATCAATCACCAACCAACGAAATCAATAATTATTGATGAGATAATTGCAGGCATCCCACCTCTGAGCGAACATCAGACAAACAATGAGCATATAGTACGGTATTCTTTCTAGTGTAAGTTTATTTTATTTTTATCAATTTGAATTTTTATTTTTATCAGATTATTTTATTTAATACACAGAATAGCTACTTCACAAGCCCAAGTGCAAACGCCTACCCCAAAAAAGTCTTAGATATGATACCAGAATCTCCAGAGAACTCTTGTTGCTTAATAGATTTATATCCATTTTTGACAAATTAGTAGCTATAAGATCTATGTTCAATCTAACGTAGATGATTTTCAATACAACGAGTGTTTGTTCTCAACAATAGTATTGAGGTAAAAAGGCAATGCACTAGAATTGGTTACCAGCGGTAACACCTGTGCTTGGCCAGAAGTAAGAAATACTCCTTGATGGGTACCGTACCGTACCTTGATAAGAGAGATTATTTCTATGATGTTGAAGATCCATCTTGTTTCCACTAATATGTAATATAAACTTGAAAAAACACTTTTAAATGGAAATTAACTCACGTTATGGCGTGACGGCCGTTTCGCTCTGTTGTCTAGAGCATCGTCAGACGACCCACAGTACACTGACTTAAGGTATGAGTTTGAGGGTTATGTATGTTGGAATGGTGATGGGGTGGGGGGATGAGTAGGCGGGAGGTTTGAAATTGGGATTATTTTGTCAAATAGAGATTATTTCATTTTAAATATTGAAATGGCAGAAATGAAGAAATAAAAGTGGCGAGAGTCGAAGCCCCACTACATATACGGTATGTAATGGGGCTTTGTGAGAGTCTCTTCCATTTTCATGATCGTATTCAGAAAGTACTGTATTAAGTATTACTAATTAACATCAATTAATTAGATATTACAATTAATTAGATCCAAAAGAAAGCGGTTAGGTGTATAGAAAGAGTAAATAGATTTAGATTCATGTAGGCCGTTGTTCAAGAGACTTGGTCTCCTAACTGTACCCTGCTTATATGTGTATGAAGCTACTCTATATGTAAAAACGAATGATATTAACCAAAATCTTGATGTACATGATTATAATACAAGACGCCGAGGAGATTATCACTTGGTGAGTCACAATAGTAGCTTATTCAAACAAAAACCTAGTTATATTGGTAGGAAATTCTACAACAAGCTACCGCAGTTTTTGAAGAGTCTTGAAAATATAGAAATATTTAAAAAACAATTGAAGAAATATTTAGTTGATAAAGCTTTTTATAGTGTACAAGAGTTCCTTTCACATCAAAATTAAACCTCACCTCAACTAATTGAAGTAATTATGGTATCTAGTGTATAATATTGTTGATCTGGCTTGTCTTATACTCCTTAACTGGAGTCTCCAAGACGTAATCTACAAAAAAAAAACATTCATTCTTTCTTAAGCGTTGAATAATGTTGTTGAATGAAATGAAGAACAAAAATAGAATTAATAGTTTGCATTATTGACAGAAGTTCCTCAACCAATCCAAAACTATCATCAAAACAAAAAAGTTCTGCAATTCAATGAATTCCAAAAAACAATTTTCCAAAAGCCCATGGCACCGCCGTGGCCGTCAAATAACCATCAAACTGAATCAAATCATTTCCTGAAGAAAACATTTCAATAATGAATTTACAAATAGACCAAAACGATCTTCCATACTTCCTTGACCCTCAAACAAGGTTTAGAGTTCTCATTTATACCGGTAGCACAAGGTCATTAATTTATAGAAAAGAATGTTTCAAATAATTTTTAAAACCTCACCCGTTTGAAGTAACTACAGCCCATGGCAAATGTGAAAAAATTTAATACTAAAACACCATTATTGTGAAATAGAAAATTCGATTTTTTGTATTTGACTTTCAAATTGATTTTGATCTTTTTTAGGGCTTGACACAATGAAGCAATATTAGACATAAGATTGAATTTCATTAACAATAGACTGTACTATAGAAATAATCATGTCCTATATTGTTTTTCAATACATCAGATATCAGAATAAATCAGCTGGCAGTGAACAGATGCAACCTGTTAGGTCAATCAACCTACTCGCACTTGGACGTACCGGTAGAAGCGCGTAGTCGGAAGATGATTGCTATTCCAGTAGAAAATGTGTAACACGGCGAATGCTTACTCAACTATCAAAAGCTTTCCGGCTTGGAAATCTCACAGTCTATATTGAAAGTAGAGAATAACGAAGCAATATGTATCATGTTTTTCATGACAAAATACTTGATGAACAATCTAATATCAAACAAAACTGACACTGTATTTCTATTTAATATATGATTTTCACTCGATTGTACTGGTGATACTGGAGGAATGCATTTCACTTCTAAAGAGAAGCTTCATCAGCCAGAGGCTGATATCCATTATTAGTGAGTGAAAATCATATATTAAATAGAAATACAGTGTCTTAGAAAGCATTATGTCTTATTACAAACTCATCTACCAAGAATAAAAAACTAACATCAATTATCCTTACAAACTTGAAGACTTGAAAATGTAGATTATGATTTAGTTCCATTGGAACCTACAGTTATGTAAAATGTAAACCCAAAAAATAATCTAAACAATTTTTAATTTAAAAATGTCACATTAAACCTTTCAACAATAACAACCAAACACATGAATTCTGATATTCTGATAACACAGAATATGCTGATATTTTTCACATACAGTACAAGGAAACAGGTGACAAGTTGGTTTTGAAGGAACTGACAAATGTATAGAACATAATTTATTAATTATTTCGAATTCCTCAAAGTGCTATTAATTAAACTGAAGACTTCCGCAATGGCGGATATTGACAATAGCATTGAACAGCTGATGGAAATCGATGAACGCTACTACACAAAAATATCAGTCACTGCCGGGAATCGAACCGTGGAACTCCCAATTGCCGGTCGGGCGCCTTAACCACTAGACTTCAGTAAGACTACAGACTACCACTAAACTAGACTACAGTGAGGTTTTTTCAATTGTAGAAGAAGTAGTATTTGATTTATAGAAATTGTTTTCGATTCCAAGTAAACTAAAATGAGGGTTTGCAACTATTTTGTCAAGAAATAAATAGTTTACTTTTTAGGTGAATTCAACGACTTGCAGTCAACTTTTATTAAGAATAAATCATATTACTTACTTACTCTCTAGGCCAAACGTTTACGAATCGTGGAGATTCATTTTCAAAGAGATTAATTTTTGAAAATGAATCTCCACGATTCGAAAACGTTTGGCGTAGAAAGTAAGTAAAATATTACCTATTCTTAATCAAAATTGATTAAGTCGTTGAATTCACCTGAAAGTTAATATTAACAATGCAGTTCGTCATGGAACAAGAAATCCAGGAAATAAATAGTTATTGGTCTTACAATAAATTAGAAAATATTAGGATTGAAGGGTTAGAAAAACATTTTGTAAACTGTTAGTAGACTCAGGATATATATGCTCATCGTGCTCATCTGAAGACATCTCACATCAGCAATTGCACTGCGAAGCAGCGATTATATCTTCAGGTACCACAGCTGCAAATAAGCTGCACTCAAATTAGTGGAAAATCTCCTGAAATGGGTTCCAGAAATTGAACAATATCTTGCGATTTTGCCGAAAAAGAGCCATTTAACATCGAAAGCAATAAAAACACTGCCATCAAAATATTGCAATGAATCTTCTTCATTGATGCAAGTTTAGGAAGAATATTCTCCAAGGGAAAACAACCACGGTACGGTACTTCACTCTTCTGAGCTTAGGGGAGCAGTCCTTTTTCTCAGGAACCGTTCTATCTACAGACATGCGGTTTGGAACACTGATTCTTTGTAATCTGATGAATACAAATTGTGAAAAACTTAATATATCCTCCTAGAAGTTTTATTTTTTTTTCTCACTGAATTATACTCAGAAATATGATGTTATATTGTATCGTTACAAAGATAAAAAGCTGATGACAACCTGAAATTGAAAAATTGATATTTTTTCGATTTTTGGTGGACTGCTCCCCTCAGAGCGCAGCCAAAATTCTAAGATTTCAAATTAGAACTGCAAGACCATCAGTTAACATATTTTAAAACTATAATTAAAAGTTTGGACATTGTTAAACTGAGCACCAATGTGATATCTCCAGTGATTTGAAGTACATACTTCACCATGGACATGAACATCTACACCATTGTGCTGTACTCTGTAGTAATTTTTGGTATTATCATTGCATTTGCAGTTTACAAAAAAGGCTTCAAGTGTAGGCCACCTGATCGAACTTCCAAACCAGCCCCTGGTTGTCTTTAGAGATGGAGGAGTTATATCTTAATTACATCCGTACTCAGCAGCTAGATAAGCTACTTCTGTGGAAACTGTCTATACTTTTCCAGTACGGCTTTTCAGTGCCAGTTCCCACCGCTTTCCCATTCGGAAGTCAGTCCAGCATATTCCATCGTGGAGACAAGACCCACTTCATCCAAATGTATATCAAATCATTTTCTTGTAAAAGTTTTTGGGACAATTATTTTTTTTTTAAGTTTAAAACATATGTATAATATTATATGTAGTCAATATAATGTCTTCTTTTTCTTCTTCCATTTATGAGGACTGGACCCCATGTGAAATAGACATTTGGTTTTAAGGTCAGGTTAGGTTAGGCAGATGTGATAAGTATGCTGATAATAATAGAAGTACGTACCATCCAGGAATGAAAATATTTTTTTCGTTTTTTTCTATTCCAGATGAAAATTATGCACTATGCCTTCATACTACTATCTTTGGTAGTTGTGCTCGATTCCTACCCCACATCACCTTTCAAAAATGGCGATTTCCTTCCAATTGGGCCTGGTACTGATGAAGGACTTTACAATATCAATCTTATGGAAGGGGATATTCATACCAGAGATAAAAGTGTGAGTAGGATCATTGATTGTACAATATTTCAATGTGGAAAATAAATTTGAATTGAGATGAGAATCAATGTTCAACTACTGAATAATTTCTTGAAGATATTATTTTTATGTATGTATGATACCAAAGCCAATTTCGACTATAGAGGTAAACACTATGTTTTGGTCCAAAGAACGTACTACGCAAATGATGAGTGAGGTAGGTTCTGATTACTTTCCTTTCTGAGCTAACAGAATTGTATCTATGCCAAGTCCACCAGAACGAATTCTGAAGCTCTATGCTTAACAGTCCACTCTCTCCTTTACACAGGGTCTCACTGCACAGGTGAGCTCGTATACTTTCCAGCACACCTCTGAACTGCTCCCTGCATCCAAGCCATCATTCAACAGTTACGTTTGGAAAGCAACACTGTTGATAGAGCGTTTTTGCACCTGTGATAAAGAAAACTTAATTCATCTCTGGCTACAATAAGACAATATTTTTATAACCCATTTTATTTCTACAATATCTTGTGAAAGAATGAAAAAAATATTCGTAGAAGGCTTCAAGAGATATATATTTCTCATCGCATTCATCTTCTACAATATTTGTGAATATTCTACTATTTTTGTTTCTATAAACTACTATTAAACTCAAAATCTCTTTTGTTTGTTATGTGACTGTATGCAAAATTATAAAAGCTTCATGTGCGGTTTTGTAATAAATTATTATCACTGAAAATAGGAATAAACCCTTAATGTATTGTACATAAATATAATAATATTGAGTATTATACATTATAATATATTGATTATTTTAAGTTATTATTGTGAAATGTATTGATTATTGTGAAGTTATATTCTCGAGTTAATCTTCAACATGATTCAATAATAAAAAGAGGCTTTATTGAGTCTATGAGAACTTTGTAGTATTATTTACATATTGTTATGGGCTCCAACACTAAAATAATGCTGGCAACCCTTGAAAGTTACACTCGAAGTTCATTTACACAAATAACTCACAGCAGAGACTAATAAGCATTTATCACACAAGAAAATCGAATAAAGAAGCAAACATAGTTAAATAATGTTCAGCTAACAATGAGTATTTCCATAAAAATTTCTATTTTGAGCTTCAACCTAATATAGAAATTGTTTCAATATGAGAAAGATCTTGTGCAAATAATTCTTAATTTTTCCTGTCTTCACGCGTTTTCCTTTTATTGTGATGAATATCTCAAATCCAGATCCAAACTGGAAAGGATGCTCAAACCCTTTACTATATCTGGACGAAATCCAGACGGATATGCGTAGCCCTACCAATACGAGTTTTGTGAGTAATCAGCGAATGTGTGATAATGTTCGCTTCGTCCACAAAGCTAATACTCGCATAAAAATAAAAAATCAATCTAATTTATATAAATTCATACTTTGTATATTGTTATGGGTTCAAAATAATACTGGCAGCACTTGAAATTAACACTCGGACTTCATTTAAAAAGTTAATGAACAAATGACACTGATCAGTGATTATCACAAAAGAAAATCAATAAAGAAACAAACAGACCAATTACTTTCAACTTATAATGAATATTTCTGTAACAAGTTTATCACTGTAAAATACTTATTCTTCTTCTTCTTCTTCTTTAAGTGCCAATCCGCATCCGAATGTCGGCGATCATCATTGCTATGTTTGCTCTATCTGTCGCAGCTCTAAACAGCTCCACCGAAGTATTGTCAAACCACGCCCTTAGGTTTGCCAACCATGATATTCTCCTCCTTCCGGGTCTTCTCTTTCCCTCTATCTTTCCTTGGAGTATTTCTTGGAGCAGATTGCACCTTTCTCCATTTCTCATAATATGACCCAAGTAGGAGAGTTTACGGCATTTAATAATGTTGAGGAGCTTCATGCTTCGAAGCACTTTTCTTCGAAGCACTTCCACATTTGTAACTCCATGATATTCTTAAAATCCTTCGATAGAACCAAAGCTCAAAGGCTTCTAACTTCTTCATAGCTGTTTTACTGAGAGTCCACGTTTCTACCCCGTACAGCAGCACTGAGTACACATAACATTCTAGGAGGCGTAATTTGGTTTTAAGTGTCAAATCATGTGATGTGAAGACTGGTCTCATTCCGCAAAATACAGTTTTTGCTTTTCCAATTCTGCATTTTATTTCTTGGGAATTATCCCAGTCCTCATTAATCATTGTGCCCAAATAGGAATATTGCTTTACTCTCTCTATTTGCATTTGATTGACCAAAATTCTCACCCCCATGATTTTTTCTTTGCTGACAACTATGAGCTTGGTCTTCTTGACGTTAATATCCAAACCATATACTTTACTAGTTGCAGCTATACTATCTATCAGCCTTTGAAGACCATGAATATTGTTTGCAAATACAATGGTGTCATCAGCATACCGGATATTATTCAACTGAATCCCATTGACCACAATACCCTCTTCCAAATGATCCAAAGCTTCTCTGAATATATGCTCAGAATACAGATTGAAAAGAATTGGGGATAGTATACAACCTTGTCTTACTCGTAGAATTTTTATTTCATCTGTGTAATTGTTATCAACTCTCAGTATGGCCGTTTGGTTCCAATATAGGTTTGTAATAACTCTCAAATCCTTGTCCTCAATGCCAATTCCTTTCATGATGTCTATTAATTTTTCATGCTTTACTCGATCGAAAGCTTTTTCATAATCTTAAGCTTTTTCATAAGCTTTTTTTTTCAAAATACTTATTAGTCACTGTCAATAATATAATAATAAATGATTAAAACATTTGATAATAAACAAGCACTTACAAAGCACAATGTCTGTCACAGGCTTTTATTAATCACACTTGATATGCAGAATCACAATAGCACTGTGTATACTGCCATGAAGAAAGAATGTGTGTTATCACATATGAATGTGTTGGTGACCAACAACAAATAACAACATGCTCAGCTGCTTATATAAGTTTGTTTGCTCTAGAAATCTCCATTACCGAGAGTTCCCATTCCAGATATTTCTATCAAAACAGATAAGCATTAGGCTATCCCAGAAATGATCGAACATACTAGAAATGCATTCGACATATTCGAGTAAGATAGATAAAGAGAGAACCAAGACGAAGACAAAAAACAAGTGCATGCTATCCCGGAAGTACTGTTGAAATAATGTAGTAGCATAGAAGGATGTTCTCCTCTTATTCCTTGCGTTTCTTAACAATATTGAAATACACGCAACCATTCAAACGTCCACCGCCAAGTCCAGGAGTTTAAGATTAAAGAGAATTGATGAATTTCTCATGAAATAGGCTGCTATACTAAGTTCTCTTATTGACAATCTCAACACTGAAATAATTCGGCATCAAAATAGGACACTTTAGTTTTCCTGCATTTCTCAATTGAAGAGATAAGGTCTCTAGGAATTCAAGGTGAAAATTATTTAAAAAACTGATTCTATGTCTCCCAAATATTGAGTTTATACTGTTGAAGCGTTGTGAATGGTTCATTATAATTTATATTAATTACTAATGTTATAGTAAGTTAATTTTCACTAGTTGGTTGTGAGAATAAAAAATATACCTAACTTATGGATCTTTCTATATTTTTTAATAGGTCGATCGTTCTGCAGAAATGAATTACTTTTCTGTAGGAGACATCAATGAAAACCATATTGTAAGTACAACTCATTAGTACCTTAATCGGTGTACCACTAGGTACATGTACGACAAAGTTTTATCAACAACAGGCCAACAATGTGTCAATGAGAAAAACTCCTACAATAGTTCACCAACAGAAAACATTGTTGGCCAGCATCTACGAACAACACTAGATCGTCCTTGTAACACCAGATCCTATTTATTCGTTTTCATTTTCTTCATAAATTCTAATAAGATGAAAGTGCCAACTGGGACTTGTTACATAATTAATAATTATTTGAAGCAATGCGGTAGCTTATAATAATTAGGAAAAGGGAATATTTTACGTGGAAATCCATTCTGATACTATTTAGTATGATACCAACTATTCTTGAAATAGTTTTAATACAAAAATTATGTATAATGTTTTCAATGACAAAACTTACAGAACAATATTTTGTATATATACCTACTGAGTTTGTATTTTTGTGAGTAGTGAGCTCTCACTTCTCTCAGAAATGAATATTTCTTGATATACAACTAACGATCAGCTGATGAAGTTTCTCCTTAGAAATGCAAGAATGCATTCCCGATTAAAGTGAATAGAATTACGTTTTTATAAGGAATATAGAGCAACTTTTGAAGAAGATTGTAAAAGTATAAATACAAATAGGAAATCAATTCAGTGAGGCAATTGATTTGAATTTTCTTTGTAGTGGCGAAGGTGATATTGTGGAAGGTAGCCTATCCATAATGAATAATATAAGACGAAATTGTCACAACCACATTTATTAAAAATATTGAGAAAAATAACTAGTTTCGGTTGTTATACCATTACCAATCTCAAACAAACTCTGTGGTTGTGACAATTTCGTCTTATTATTCATTGATTTGAATTTCCCATTGTTTTTCAGGAAGGTTTGAAAAATGCTGTAAGTGACCCCAACTTACTCTGGACTGATGGCATTATTATTTATAAAATTGATGACGATATAGGTGAGTTTCAATGCTCTCTCCCTCTCTGTCATTAAATTATAAGTTCAATACTATCACCGAACCTCCTCATAAATATTCTGAGAAATTTTCAAATCTTGTTCTCATAGCGCAACAATGCTAACCTTTTTCATTGCAGGTTGTCCAGATTCACCACAGTGCGAAATTCTTATGAAAGCAATGGAACATTACCATTTGAAATCTTGTATACGATTCAAAGAATGGTCAGGTGAATCGAATTACGTACAGATTTTTTTCAACACAAACAACAGGTAAATAAAAAGATGGCGTTGTCGATTAACCTGTTTGTGCTGCATTTAAATGTGCATTTGTATCAAATGTAGCCTATCCTTTTATTATTTTTCTGGTGAAATATGTCTGCGATTTCATTGCTGAAAAAATTATTACTATTAATTAAAGTAAATTTTGTGATGTTCATCATCAAGAACACATTCATATGTATAAACTTGCTGTGCAGAACTGACCTTTTTTGAGTCGCGGTGGACGCGTTTCTAACTATGTCGGTCTTCTTCGGTGCTTGGTTGCAGACGGTCTGCAATAGGTTAAAGACCAAGCGCTGAAGAAGAACGACATAGTTCGAAACGCGTCCGCCGCGACTCAAAAAAGGTCAGTTCTGCACAGCAAGTTTATACATATGAATAGTTCTACTGTAGTTCACGAAAAATGGATATCCACAATAACATTGATAAAATTATTGACTGGTTGCATTTATCACTTAACACATTACTATGACAGACTATAAATTAATATAAAATTGATTAAAGCTTAGAAAATGGCTCAATAAACATCCTAATGCCCTCAAAATTTCTAATGATTGTAACAGGGACCCATCACACAGAGTATTCATCTTTTCTTTTCTCATTAAGAAGTGGTTTTCACAGAAATGCATTGAAAATCATTCAACATATTAGGAAACATACATATCAGAAGAATTGAAATGATTCTGCATGTCAGTAAAAAGTGGAAATACCAACTAGAATTTTCATTCGCCAAAACTGCGAAAGAAAAAATCAGAGAAAATTTCGGAATAAGGTTATTCAAGAATTTTTCCCGTCAAATTGTAAGAAAAATTACACTTTATCTGAAAGAGAATATTAAATATATACGGTAATTATTCAATATAATAATAAATTATAATCTTTAAAAAAATAATAGACTATGTGTGACTTTGAATAAAGTTGAGTAGGCTGAGTATTGTGCTTCTGAGTTGGTGCTCAAGATTCTCATTATTCGATGTGAATAAGAATTGAGTTACTCACAGCTGTCACCCCACATTCATCAGAAATCCGGTGCTCGCCAGATAAATATAAAGAACAAAATAAATAAAAGATAAATATATAGAAAAAATAATCAGCCAAGCAGTCTCTTTTCATTGCCTGGAAGGGGAGTCGGACGAAAGAAGCTAAAGATATGTGAAACTACTGCAGAGAATTGAAGATCTGGAAGCAAGATTACACAAACTTGAGAAGAATAATCACAGTGCAGTTGCTGAAAAGAGTATCGGTATAAAACAGATGAGGAAGAACTTAGAGAAGAAACCGAATTGATCATCAAGGAAAGGAAAGCTAGTGATTCACCTACAGTTTCGCCAGCATCACCATCAAATAAATAGGTAGGATAAAATGAATCTAAAGTTCACTCAATAAACCATCCCCAATTATCCTGAGCAATGTTAATCATTATAATGAGATTCAGAGACAATACAGTTAGCCAATAAAAAATATAAAGCTGGTTATATGAATAACAAACAACTCAAAATAAATTTAGATAATGATGATGAATATAGGGAATTAACAAAAGTAATGAATGCAAAGAAGCTTGATTGGCAAATGTATGAAAACAAGCAAGCCATACGGGTAATGGCAAGAGATCTTCATTCCTCATGTTACCCAGAATAAATTAAATCTGACCTTTTGAATAAGGGGTATAAGATAATTATAATAGATGTTAATAAAAATTAAAAAAAAATACATGGTAGAGAGCACATATTTCGGCTTCCTCTTTTTAAGCTCACATTTGAGAATATGAAATACATCATGCATACAGTTCATATGCTACATGAAAGTTAAAATAGAGGATCTCCACAGCAACAATTTTTTCCCACAGTGTGGAAAGATGTCAGCAATATGGGAAAACACTAAAGTATTGCCAACATGAAGCCATCTGTGTTAAATGCGCTGGTAAGCATTTGACCATCTCATGCTATAAGCCGAAAAGTTCTCCACCAAAGTGTTTCAATTGTGGTGAGGCTCACCCTGCAAAATATAGGGGTTGTTTAGTTGCTAATTAACTCCAAAACAGAAGAAATGATCTTAATAAGAATAAAATTCTCAATACTCAGACTAAAATAAACACAAGTCGAAAAACTGTGAGTAATTTATCATATTCACAAGCTATCAAGAATAATAACTGTGAAGATCATATGGTACTCAAGGAACCAAAACAGAGAGTAGTATGAATCAACCCATCATCATGTCATGTCAAGAGTTTGTCAGTCTTCAGATCTTCTGTTATTCTTACAAGGTAAGGAATAATTTCTAAATAATTGTTATTTTGGGATTTCTTGTAAACTCAAACATAAGATTTGTGAACCATAAAGCCTTAAAACAAACTCCAGATGAATATAATTATTGTCATTTCTTTTGATCATGTACTTCAGGGTGAAAACACTCTAGGCTAAAATGACATGGTATGCTTTATTTTCTATATTCTATCAATGATTATTATTTTAATTTTTTTAAACTTACTGCAAATGATTAAAACTATTCATATTGTCTCAATGCATATTAGGTTTAACAAGGTTGATTTTTTCAAAAGGTTAAATGTGAAATAAAAACAGACATGCAGTCTTGGAGTGAGGAGTACATGGTCAATGCGATTAAAGTGGTTGAATCAAAATCTATGGGGTGGTTTAGAGCTGCAAAAACATTTGGAGTCCCCCAGGCAACTCTAAGGAAGAGGGTGGAATGAGGTAAGAATAAATTATTCAAAAGATGTAAAAAAGGACATGGCAGTTTTCAACCAACATTTGATGCAGACACTGAAAAGGATCTACTTGATCACATTAAGCTTCTAGAGTCAAGGGGCTTTTGGACTCATCCCTTTTGATGTTCAAATGCTTGCCTTTCAACTTGCTCAGAAGAGAGGAGTTGACCACAGATTCAACTGTGAAAATGAAGCTGCAGGATGGGACTGGCTTGCAGGGTACTGTAGGTGAAATCTTAGACTTTCTTCAAGGAAATCTGAAGGCGCTAGTTTTTCTTGCTTCAAGTTCAACCAGAAAAGAGTTAGCTCTTTCAAAAACTATGAAGGTATTCTCTCTTCAATTAACATTCCACCCAATAGAATATATAATCTTGATGAATCAGCACTATCTACAGTACAACAGTCTCCAAAGCTCTTTGCTGCTTCTGAAAAAGAAACAAGTAGGAACAATCACCAGCACAGAACAAGGATCACATATTTCTGTTGCATGTGCTATGAGTGGCCATTACATTCCACTTGTCTTGGATTTTTCCAGAAAAAAATTCAAACATGATTTGCTTCAACTGTATGGTGTTCCTACTAGCTCTATTAAGCTTGTGCAAAAAACGGGATGGATGACAAGAGAACTTTTTCTTAAGGTTCTTGAACATGTTGTGAAAAATATACTAAACCCTCAAATGAAGATGAAATCTTGTTATTAGTTAGTAGAAGGTCATGGCAGTCACAATGACATGGCTATACTAGAATTTTCCAAACAGAATGGAATTATTGTTATGGTGTGCTTGCCTCCACATTGCACACACTGCATGCAACCCTTGGATATAACCTTTTTTGAACCATTAAAAATTGTTCATAACCAGTAGGTCCATAAGAAGATGTGCAATCACCCCAGTAGAGTTGTTACAGTATACCAGGTTTGCTCAATTTTTTCTAGAGGTTATGGGAAAGCTGCCACCATAGTAAATGCTGAGAAAGGCTTCTTTCATTCAGGACTTGTAAACTGTGGGCTCATTTGGAGTGCACAGGATTGGCAAAAAATATACATTTGTGAACTTTGCTTATAATTCTTTGATTGATCTTTTAAATTTCACAAAACGATTTATTCATTTGTATTTTGATTTTTATTAATTATTTCTTAGATCTCAAATCGTTTTTTACAGCAAAAGTGTATGTAATAAAGCAAATATATGAAGTTTTCATTAAAAAAGTGGTATCATTTTATTTGTACACATGTCTAGAATGACATAACTTAGTTGCAAGCATTGATAAAAAATTACTAAAACAAAAAAATAATGAAAATTTTAAAATGAAAGTCTAATATGTTGTATAAGAGTTGGCATGATCTATTACTGAAAAAGTTGAATTGAACAACCTTTAACAAGTTAATTTTACAATGAAAAATGAAAATGGTATGTAATTTTAGACTGACCTCCCCTAGTTGTTGAATAAATTTAGCAGTTTCAAAAAAAATAATGAAAATTTTAAAATGAAAGTCTAATATGTTGTATAAGAGTTGGCATGATCTATTACTGAAAAGGTTGAATTGAACAACCTTTAACAAGTTAATTTTACAATGAAAAATCAAAATGGTATGTAATTTTAGACTGACCTCCCCTAGTTGTTGAATAAATTTAGCAGTTTCAATAATAGTCCAAGGGCGAGTGTTTTATCATCCACCTCATTACCCACGCACAAGTCTCTGACTCATGTGGGCATCATCAGCAAAAAATATCCCATGGGCTTTTAGAGTATGCAAGTGTGAGAGTAGTGGCAATCTCTTTGTTATTAAAAGCAATGTTGATGATGATAAGTTCAACTCATGCTCATTTGCCTAAAAAAACAAGATGACGGCCAAAATTTTCAGAGTTTTTCTATATCAACTGCAATTCAGTAATCATTCAAGATATCGAATTGATTTTTCTACTAAAATGTTCCTTATAGCATTTTCTACAACCATTGTCAAAAAATATTTTTTACAAACCGCATTATTTCATGTATAAAATTTCAAAAACGAAGAGTTAATTTTTTTTGTATAAAAGTTTTGTTTTTCCTAATAACGTTTTTTAGCTGGGAGATACACTGGAATGATAAATGAGAATGTTTTAGAACAATTCTTGAGCTTTAAAATGATGTCTGAAGGTCCATTAATGTTGGCTGGAGCATCATCAAAGAGGGGCTTGTCCGTTTCGCGTCACCCCTTTTACCGCACATACGCCACAGACACGGAAAATGGGACGTCTTGTGGCTCCTTCATGATACAGACCTGACAGTGGTGTCAATCTCTTCGTTATCACTAGCAGAATGAGAATCTGTATGATGAAAAGCCCAAAAAATCATAGATGCTGAGGATTACCTACCTCAATGTTCTAGTTCTCTTCTAGTGTATTTCTCAGCTGAAAAAAGGTTATGAAGAAAAAACAAAAATTCTATCCCAAATTTTATAACTTATGAAATATGCATATTGGAGAATATAGTCTAAGATAGAGGTTGTAGAGAATGTTATGAGGAGCAAATAGTGGAAAATTCAATTCGATATCTTGAACAATTACCGATTTGCAGTTGATATAGTGAAACTGCAAATTTTAGCCACCATCTTGTTTTTTAGGTAAATGAGCATGAGTTGGACTTATCACTATCGACATTGTTATTTTGCTATTCATAACGAAGTGATTGCCACCACTCTCACACTTGAATACTCAAAGGGCCCACGGAATCCCTATTTTGTAACACTTGCCCCGGACGATAAGATTTTCAATTGACTATTTCATGAACAAGGTCATTTTTAAAGTCCCTGTTTATGAGATTGTTTATATAAAATCATGAAAGTATTTTCCACGTTGTCGCAGTTTCATATTGTTCATGTATGAGTAACATCAGCCAATAAATTTGAAACTAGAAGCAATTAATTGTAGATATTCTCGTATTAAACTGGTCTGAATAAAATAAGTTGATGGTTGAACTCAAGAAAGTGTAGTTACCAAATGGGGTGAAATTTTGATATCAATAAATATGTAATTTGATCAGTATATGTAAAATTGCATCCTCGACATTTTTGTTCAGACAAAAATAATGATAGGGTTGAAGTTTTCAGAGAAAATTAATTTTTTTTAATAAAATTGAAAATTTGTGAAAATGATATTTTTTTCAAATATTACTTAACTTTGGTTTATAGTATGTAACAAAATGGACGAGATTCATATCAAAGTAAAGGGAAGAATTCTTTCCTTATATTTTCAAATAATTTCCATCCAACTAATATTTTTCCAAAATAAAGTAAAATGTTCATCAATGTCGAGACAATAGGGCCAGCAAACGTCGAATTGTCAGCATGCTAAAAACTTTTTTATTTCAAGAGATAAGTGAGGATATGATAGCAAGAAAGTTGTTCAGAAATTATTGATTTTTTTTAAATATTAAAAGTGATAATTTTATGAATCCTACGACGTTTTAGAGATTCAAACAAAGAAGCGTGTTCAGAGCCTAACCCCACTTGCATGAATTTTCAAATAATTGCCATGCAAAAATGAAATTATCATCTATAAAATGTATTTTTGTAGGTCATAGAAATCATTATTTTCTGAAGTTGTAAAATGCATTTCTGATGAGTCAGATGAGTAGTTCTCTAAAGGCAGTGCGAGCGTTAGGTGATCTATGAGCGAGGAGGCTTGAGCTAGTGCTTCGTCGGTGAGCAATCGGGTTCAAGTCAGGGAGTTCAAAGCCGACTTTTGTTGCACACCAAATCTTGAGAAAACATGAGTTACTCAACAGACTCTACTCACTTAACTCATGAGTGCTGCATACTCAACTTTATTCACCATCCAATAGCACTGAAGGCTACCCACATTAAGCTCAATAGTACATAGGGTTTACAACACTTCCAACACAACGCAGAACGTTTCAAGCTCTTATCATAGAGTAGAGTCGAACTTTGATAAAAGTTATAGGAAATTGCACGATTCAATGGTTTTTAACAGTTCAATAATAGAAAATTATTTTATTGATGTATTTTTAATGACAGTGGTGCCTGCTGGTCTTCTGTTGGGCGTCTTGGTGAGGGAGAACAGCTTCTGTCCCTGGGACAACGATGCTGGTATTTTGGCATTGTTGTCCATGAACTTGGTCATACAATAGGCTTCTGGCATGAAATGAATAGACCAGACAGAGATGACTGGATCGTTATTTACTGGAAAAATATTATCAAGGCAAGTCATAATATTATACAGTGTCAGAACTTTTATTTGCAATACCGGTACCGGTATTTTAATTTATTGTTCTTACTCACAATTCAATCAAAACATTTTTTTGTACTTTTCCTCACAGTCTTCACATTCATTTGCACTCGCATTGATCAATCTGGTTACATAAAAGGCTTACTATAGTTAATGCTCCCTAAAGTACTGTTTGAATTTATTTTCTATTAATGAATAAGTTTCATGTTTATGAAATCAGGAACGTTTGCTAGTTAGCACACTGAAAACCCCTAATCTCTTAATCTATTTCATATTAACATTTCAGGTGAATTCATCGACTTGGAATCAATTTTAATTAAGAATAAATAATATTTTTAGTTACTCACTCTTTAGGCCAAACTTTTTCAAGTTATATGGAAACTCATTTTTGAAGACGTCCTAGATTTGGTTAGAAACCGCCCTTGACGGTTTTTTGGTTAGAAGAATTACTGTGGTTTTTGTAGAATGTGATCAAAAGTTTGTGTGATTAAAATTTAATTTTTCATTGAGAATGTTTTGTTTATTGTGTGTGGTGTGCTTGTATATTTCACATTGTTCCAAGGTGTTGAGTACCGGTACGCGTCATTTAGATTTTATATGTCAATGTGTAGGTTGGTAGTGATGTCAGTAAAAGTGTGTCCAGTTTAAATTATATGGTCAGCGAAGGCTGATTCAGTGTTGGTATTTAGGGCTTGTGAGTGTTCTTTGTAAAGTTGTATGAATGCGCGGCCTGTTTTTCCTATGTAAAATTTGTAACAAAATCAGAGCAGTTCAGTTTGTAGATCCCTGAGAGATCGTATTTGTTTGTGTTCAGTGTGGTTTTGAGGGCAAATGCGTTTTTTTTTTTTTTTGTTCTGAATGCGATGTTGTGGCCAGCTTTTTTAAAGATTTTTGCTAGTCTGTTTGATTGTGGATTAATGTATGTCATTTTGATTTTTGGTTCTTATTTTATGATAGTTTGTAAATTAGGTCGTATTTGTAGCCGTTTTCTTGTAATATAAACTTGAAAAAAAAAAACACTTTTAGATGATTAACTCACGTTATGGCGTGACGGCCGTTTCGCTCTGTTGTCTAGAGCATCGTCAGACGACCCACAGTACACTGACTTAAGGTATCATACCTTAAGTCAGTGTACTGTGGGTCGTCTGACGATGCTCTAGACAACAGAGCGAAACGGCCGTCACGCCATAACGTGAGTTAATTTCCATCTAAAAGTGTTTTTTTTTTTCAAGTTTATATTACATATTAGTGGAAACAAGATGGATCTTCAACATCACACGTTTTCTTGTGCTAGGTATTTTATTGTATTTAGTTCAGTGTTGTAATTTTCAATGGATAGTGGTGTGTTGTTACATGAATGGAACCATGATTTTCAAAGTAAATCTGCACAATTTGCAAGCGTTGTTCAGGTGTCACTCTATTCATGATAAAATGGCAAACAATATGGAACACAAATAAGCTGTTAGTTGACAAAAGTTTGCCACTGGAAGCAGTGCTGCCAACTTAAAGTACTATACATCTAAAAAAAACACCCTATACATATAAAATCTGTACACTTGCATTTTTTACGATCATGCACAAATTACTTATGGTACAGAATCAATTACTCATGATAGTCTTACGTTTTAATTTTTTAAATTTTACTTGTTTTGACACATACTTGTGGCCATAACCTATTGAAATATTATTACTTTTACTTGGAGATAAAATTGGAGATATCAATTATATGCCATTTTATGGTTGGGACTCTTGTATATTCTCGTAGCAGCAGTGTTGTCATTTTACAATGCAAAAACATTTTTATATAACAAATATTTGAAAGAATACATATATAATTAGAATAATATTCGCTTTTAATGTAATGAAATATAATTTTACTCAGCAATGACAACATTTTTCTTTTTTGTTATGTTAGTTATTAAAAGTTTGACAAGCATTAAACCTATTTTTTTTAATTGAATGGTATTTTCCGCAGGGATTTGGCTCAGCATTTGTCAAGCATGACATGAATAGTGTTGCAATGATGAATGAGCAGTTTGACTACAACTCCATCATGATGTATGATGAATATGCATTTTCAAAAGTAAGCAACTAGGACTACAAAACTTAATATCATACAGATTATGCATGTTAATAAATGCCTCTAATTTAACATAGATCTGAATATTCCTTGCTCTATTACATGATAATTCAATTTTATTGTCAAATCTGTCCATTTAATGTTTTCAATTAAAGTTCATTGAATTCTGCGTGATCTCTGTTCAGTACCAGGGCGCAATGCCAATCGCTTCTGCATTGGCTGACACCTAAGTGCCGTTTTACACACATCAATTTCATCCGTTTGGTAAAATCTTAAATGGTCCACATTTTAATAGTGGCGTAAAGAAATAAATTATAATCTTCACACACATCGATATTATGCCAAACGGTAATGACAGCCATCCACCTGCCGTGAAGCAGCCGTCCCTTGTCTCGACCAGGACGACCGCAGTTCGGTAAGCCATGGGTCGAGGTATATGTTGGGCTATTTCATACCCATCGAATTTGACCATACGGAAAATGACATTGCGCAACTAGAAGTCATAGACCTTATTACCCCCTCACAGCTAGACTTGGTCACCACACATACCTGTATGTGGTCTTCTAGCCTGTCATTCCGGCTGCAAGTCAAGTGCTCAAGATCCCTGAATCTGGCCTTCTTTCTTGTACTATAAAATTGAAATTTCTGTACTATAAAATTCATTGCTCAATTAAATAAGTGGAATCGACAAAAATATTAACCTTTTTTATTTCCATTATGTATTTCCACAATATGAATCTAAAATTTACTGATGAGATAAATTGAGATTCCTCCATCACCAAAGAATTTTTTTTACGCCTTGGAGACTCCAGTTAAGGAGTATAAGACAAGTCAGATCATCAATTATGCAATCTTATACTCTAGTTACCACTAGCTACTGTATAAATTATTTCAGGTGAGACTAATTTTGATGTGAAAGGAATTTTTGTACACTATAAAAAGCTTTATCAACTAAATATGTTGTCAATTAATTGTTTTTTAAAAATATTTTTAGATTTTCAAGACTTTAAAAACTGCGGTAGCTTGTTGTTGAGTTTCTACCAATATAACTAGGTTTTTGTTTGAATAAGCTACTATTGTGACTCACCAAGGGATAATCACATCGGCTTCTTGTATAAACTTATAATCATGTAAATCAAGATTTTGTTTAATATCATTCTTTTCCACATATAAAGTAGCTTTATACACTTATAAGCAGGGTACAGTTAGGAGTCCAACAGCCAGTTGCACGAAATAAAATTAAATTTGACCATCATAAGATGATGTCATTTGACAGAGCCAGTGCAACGACTTTCCTATTGAGCTCCGTAAGATGACGTCATCTTACAGTGGTTAAATTTAATTTTCTTTCATGCAACTGGCCGCAAGTCTCTTGAAGAACAGCCTACATAAATTTAATCTATTTACTCTTTCCATATTCCTAACAGCTTTCTTTTGGATCTTAAGCACCCATTTTGTTTTGATCAATTACCCTATACTAAGATAGTATACCTAATGTGTGACAGTAAGAGTCCATGGTATGCTGTAAAAATTAGCTTTTTGTCATTTAATCTAGCAAGCTGTTACAGGAAAAATACTCCAGATCATGCAAAGGCAACTTGCAACTTCGCAAAAAGCGAAGTGGAGCCTTTAAACATGCCTGTCTCTCTGTCCTTCTCTGTCTCTATCTATCCCCATAAAACCGTTCAGAGTTTTATCTTTCAAAATTTGTTCACTTTTGTTCATACCATTGGAGATCGACCAAACGGCTGAAATCGATGTGTATGAAACGGGCCTAACAATGTCAGCCAATGCAGACATGGTAACAGCTGGTGAAATACCAATTGAACTTCTTGCTTGAGAAAGGAAAGAGGTTTTTGAGCTGAGTGCAGAGCTAGGAAGGGAGGAGGCCATGGGTGCACACACTCATTCTGCAAAGATGACAACAGTGCTGGATGATTGCAATAGAGTGTCATTAGACTGCTAGACTAATAAAGCATGTGAGAGGGCTTGGCATCATGGTGAAATTACTTTTCATCTATGTCAATTCATGTTGAGACATGGATACTTTAGGTCCTATCTGCACAGAATGGGAAAAGTTTGTAAGCTCGAATATTGTCCAGGGGAGATTGATGCTGTTTGCTTCACATTCCTCCAATGTGGCTGCTTTCTGAGTGAGAAAAAGATTCTGTCTTCTGTGTTTGGTGTCTTTGATCCAGATATTGCTGTAGAAGGCATGTTAAGCTCTTGGACACTGTGGCAACGTATGTTGGAAAAGTCCTGAGACAAAAAAAGGTAGAGGGGTGCCTGGCCGACCCCTGAGAAGCAGATACGGATATAATGCATTTGCTCTTGTAGCCAAAGAAAGCACAGCCTGACATAAGATAATGCTATAAGCAGTCCCAGTCAGGATTTCTTTGGGTAAAGGTGGGTGTTTTAGTAAGTAAGAATCTCACACAATCAGTGTAACTGGTGCCTATGAAGGTTTTTGGCCTCCTGTAGAAAAAAAAGACATTGAATTGGCAATTCCATTTTACAATCATTGGTTTTCTACAAATGCAACAATAAAATAAATTTGAAGTTTTTCATTATTCATACAGGCACTTATGTTTATAGATTGATATAAAATATTCTAATACCATCTTTGATATCATTTCAGAGGTGTCTTGTACTTCAGATAAATGTAAATGAATTGAGTATGGTCTAGCAGAAAATTATTTTTTGGTGCTGGTGATGCCTACATGAGTCCAAGACAAACTTGTGTGTGGGTAGAGTGGATGATAATGATGTTAGAAATGGACCTACAACTTCAAGTGGGTTCCTGACCAGCAGGAAAATGATAATAAGACAGATAGTGTAATATGCTACTTTTTGCCTGTTGCCCTTCCAAGAGCAGTACCAAGCACTCGTGACTGAGCAACATCGCCCTTGGAGAGCAGCCATCAATCCTTGAATTGAATTCCTATTGTAATAGCTTATGATATTGATAATATAAACACACAATTCAATACCTAAATTGATATTTACATTCTTTTATGTAAGGATGGTAGAACACCTACGCTTCAAGCAAGAACTGGTCAAGAAATTGGCCCAATCTGGAAAAAAAAAGGCCTTAGCTCGAGTGATGTGAGAAGATTGCATAAGCTCTACCAGTGCAAAGGTGACTATAATAAACATATTAATTTTTGCAAGCAATAACCTATCCATGAATGCAAGTTCTTATTTTTTCACTTTGATTTTCTATAATTATATTTTTAATTTTACTTTCATAAGTATTTTGTAAGTGCTTGAAAAATCATTCACTGATTGTAAATTTCATTTGACATACATTACAGTCCTCATTACGCAATAATGAAGTAAAATTTTGCTTTTGGTAGTTACAAAAAATTCAGACAATATTTTGAAATACTGTAGAGGCTACATTAAACTTTCATTACAAGCTTTGAAGGCAATGAATCTGTATGCTATTTGAATAATTTATTTAGCTCTACAGTGAATTTCAAACCATTTTATTATAATATTTTTTTATAATATCTGCATTGGTTATTTCGGTTCAATACTTATCCTACTATTGTGATAGTGTGTATTAGGTACTCTTTAATCGTTTTTCTCTATTCTCCAGATCTAGATAGTACAAATTCACTCCACTTCCATATACCATTCATTTTAAATTTGTTGTTGACCTCACGCAAAGTGGGAAGTGTAGAGCCACCAGCCCACGTGGCTATTCAAAAAAATATTTTTTTGCATGAAAAATGCACTTGGATAAAATTAAACCTACTGTAAATATTTTCAGGTAATGCACAACATCCGGAATTTCCCTACGATATAGCATGTCCTTTTAATAATAACAGCTGTGGATTTAAAAATGGAGGATCGGCTGTATGGAATTGGAGAACTGTCAATGAAACAGGTGAGTTCAAACCTTACCACTGATCGGTTTCAACCCTCTTGAATTTATTTGAAAACAACTTAAATAACAATAACTGATAAAATCATACCAATAACCCATAGTAAATTTTAAACATTTCCTAGGCATAAATTTCAGAAATTAAGGTGAATAACTGTTTTGTTGAAGTAATAAAAATGCTATAACAAAAAACATTGCTACACAACGATGAATATTGTTAAAAATGTAGGCCTTCTGTGAATCTAGTAGCACTGGCTCGATAAAATTTCTAGACTATCCAGGCAAACTTTATTTTGGAAAATAATTGACAGCTAAAATAATAATATAGTAAGTTATTCATGATACATTTTCTAAGTGATGTGATATAGGTATAATCTTTTTGACACAGCATAAAATTCCCACCATACGTTACATGATAATTATCATATTTGAAAATTAGCTGACCATAATAACAAACATGCTATCTGAGTTTATACAGTAGAGAATTATCATGGATTTATTTTTCTCTGATAGGTACCATAGTTTTTACATGTTTATTCTTCAAGTTCTCAAAATATTGGGTATAGTTAAGCATACACGTCATCGCAATTACATGCTTTTTTTGAAATGCAATTTGGAATTTCATGCATTCAGTTTCTCGAAAAAATAAAAAATAATCTGATGTGTTTGGGTAAATAAGAATTAAACTATGAATAAGGTGCCATTTGTTAACTATGACTACTTTGGTGCGGGAGGGGGGGTGACAAGTTTAAATGCCGCCTCGGGTGCCACAAGATCTTGCTTCGCCAATAATCGTTTGTTTCTTTCTACAGATGGATATATGTATTCCTCTTGGGAAATAGCTGGCAGTACTCCAGGGTATCTAACTTCAATCAACTTCCACCCACTGAGCACTTTGGACAAAGCTCGAGGCCCACTTGGTTGCGCTAGATTCTGGTATTTATTACATGGTGATGGAATGTCATTCATCAAGGTAAGTAGATGATAAAAGTTCCTATTTTTGTGTTATGTTTGAAACAATTCTAATTTTATAAAAAAAATCAATTAATCAGGTTTTTGAAATGAAAGCTTTAAGGAAATCAATTTCTCCAAACAAAATTTAGTGAGGCAAAGAATATTCATACATAAATTTATTTTCAAAATAAAAAACCTAGATTTAAGAGAAAAGACAAAACAAGAGTGATGTGAAAGAAAAAGTATGTACTCTATTTCAAATAGGTGATAGGGGAATGACCTACTTATGGGCTCTATTTCACCTGATCAACTAAAGTAAAATCTAAAGGGCTCCATTCAATCCATTTATAGTTGACAAATATTGAACTTTCGTTACTCCCACGAAATTTCCAACATTTTGCACAAAACGTGATTGGATGTACAAAAATATAAAGATTTATGGGATCTTACAGAATAAAAAATAATTAATTGTACGAAAAATTGAAATCAAACGTTGAAAATTTTTTTAACAAAAATAAAAGATAAATTTAAATGAAATTTGAATGTATAAGATCAAGAAGGAAAGTGGAAGAAAAAATATTGATAGAACTGTGTCAACAATATTTATGTTTGGCAAAATAAAAAATAAAGTGCTGTGAATCTAAAAACCAATTGTGTGGGGTAGGAATAGCAAGAATTATATGAGTAATGATGATGAATTTAGACAGAAATAGTTCACTATATTTAGTGTTGTCAGTCAAATTCTTGTATGATTTTAAATCTGGCCTCTACACTCAGGGGCGGATCCAGCAGCAGATTTTTTTTGGGGGGGGGGGGGGGTGGTGGTTAATTTGAAGCAATTTAAAGTTATTTTCAATTGAAATGAAACCAACTCTCCAAATTTAATTGTTCACTTATTTGCCTGTGATGATGTAATATTATACTATTAATACGAAATGATTCATGATGAAATGCCAAGCATTCACGTCCTATACTGCCAAGCAAACCCGAAACTTGAACTAATGGATGTAAATAGGTGTAAATAGAATATAATTTCTGCGTGTAAATAATAATTAATGTAGCAAAAAATTCAAGTTCAACCCATAATTATTTAATGTTTGTATCTCACATAAACATTAAGTGGGAATATCACATTGAAATATTCATAATATTAACTTGACTACAAAAAAACATGTTATTGGTTAAGACACCAGCTATAGAGCTTAGAGACAAACAATAGAGATTTATTAGAAAAATAATTACATTTATGAGGTACTTGTTTCTAGAAAGTATGAAAATAATGAAACAAAAATGTTAATAACCGTTTAATGTGTATCGTTACATCACACAAATCAGTGTCATAACTACAGGGTCAGTCTAGAAGGGGGGGGGGGGTGACAAATGATGCTGCTGGGAGGGTGAGACGCTCGATATAATAATTACAACAAATTGAAGCAATATACATGGCTTTTTATTCCAAAACGGGGATTCAGGGTACTCCCTGAGAAAATAAAAAAATAATCACCTCTCTAAAACCACACATTTCAAGTGATTCTAGGCATTAATTCTTCTAACAAAACACTTCAACCCACGTAATGTGTCAAAGTAAATTTTATCTAGTTCTTGTGTTATTGTCAGTGGGAGATCCGGACCTTTACTCTGAATGAGTCAAAAATCATTGTGTCAGATAGGGGCTATCTATAAGCCATAGGAGATCAGTCTTGATGACAGAAGAGAGAAGCCTTCCTCAAGCCTTCAGAACCAGAAAACTGTTTTAGGCACACAAAGTCATTCGAAACGGTTAAGGGGCATTGGGGTATATGGGACCTATTAGGAGACTGTATGCAGACAGTAGCAAAAAAATAGACCCTTCACCCACTGACCTCCAATTCTCTTCTTTATCCACTTTATCTGTTTTTAAATGCCAATGTTTCTTATATTTTCTTATTCTCTTCCTTCTCTCTTTCAAGAGAAGACTGAGAAGACCAAGCTCTGCACTTGTCTAAGCCATCATTGACACTGACACTAAGAAACAATGAAAATGGCTGGGTTGTAGGACAAAGTCCCCTCTTGGACATCAACGACTGGAAAGAAGAGAGTCGGCCGACCAAGTCTCTCTTAGAACAGACTACAACTGAACAATAGGCCTTTCATGTGACAGTTTTGGGATTCCCATCTCTCATGAAGAGTTGGCTACCCCGTGGTGCCACGACTTGCTGGCACCATAATTCTGTGTAACTCCTTTTGAGCTGGTTTCCTATAAGATCCTTCTGAAGAAATGACAATTATTATTCATCCAACAAATAACTGGCCGGGAGGCAGATCCAGCTACTGTTGAAAAGAATTTGAATAAATATAATAATACTGGGTTTTCCCAGCTGGCAGGCATATTTTACTCAATGTTTAGATATATAATCCATGTTATCCATTAGCACTTACTGCTCCACCCCAACCCCAACTTTCTCATGATTCAATAGGCTTTTAGCGAAAAGAATAACAACAAAAAGGTGCTGTTAGTAAATAACTTAATGAAAACTGGCATAGATATTTGAAAATAAAGTGATACCTGCTATCTATCTAGTGAGCTTCCAGTGATGAGAGATATTTCTTTGATAATTTAGCATAATAAGATAGTCAACATTATCACTAATACATTATGAATTAGTAAAATTTAAAATATCAGAGCTTGATTTGTTGCTTGTATCTACTTTTTAGCTATCGCAAATTTTCCTCAACCATGTAACTCAGACAAGTTTTGATGTTGAAGATTTGAGAGACATTTGGTTCAATGACACAGTTGATAGCGATTGGGTTCACATTGATGTACCTCTCTATGTTACAAGACCATTCAAGGTGAGTAGATATGAGTTTTCATGATATTCAAAACAATTTAGGTGTTTTCTACATGGAATGTGTGCCAACATATACTTGATAAAAACTGCTTGAAATCCTCTACTCCAACATCGCTTAATAGCAGGGGAAAAGCCCACTTGCTATTATTTTTGACATTCCAGACATTAGGAAAGTTGATCCTGGCAATTTAAACCGACTTGGAATATTAATGCTCTATACTGAAGAACTGAATATTTGAATGAAACTTGAATACATGGTAGTTATTTCGATTATTCTTTTCTTACATTTGCTGTTTATTTTTTTTTTGCTGATAATTGCCAAGGGTAGTAAATAGAAGGTTGAACGGTCACAGGTGATAGTTCAAAATGATGTGACGTCACCGCGGGGAATTCTCAACACACGCTTTTACAGAATCTCTTTTACTTATTAGAAGAATGTAAGTTATATAACAACATTTTCTACTGAAAGCAGCCAAGGAATATAAAATTTCTATCAATAGAGCACTATTGATACAATATCTATCAATTAGAACACTGCTTGTTCACATAAAACAGGTGGTGTCCTTCCTTACATAGAGTATCTCTGTTTTTCAATGGAATTTCCGTTTGGGTTGAAAACTAGAGAGCTTAAAAAAGGGAATATTTTAATTTTATTTCATTTTTAGTTAGACCTGCTCGATTTTAGAAAAATAAATAGCCTTTCCTCGCAATAAGACTTTCTTACAGATCTGTGGGATAGTAACGTTTTCTCTGAATTATTTGCGCTACGAGAACCGGCTCGTTTTTAGGTGCCTTTTCGCCCGGCAGTCAGACTTCCATGTAGTATAGTTCTATGGCCATGACTTGAGTTGCCTGCGTTGCTCAGTCAAGTGACCGTTGAATCACCGTCGCATCACAGTCGCTTTGGTATACGCAGGCCCATTAAACTGCTTGTGTTATTCACAGGCAACTCATGCTGCCGTTGCGTTGCTATCACCGGTTGCTTTTGGTATGTACTCAGCCTAATTGTTATTCATATTATTAAACTATACATCCATCATTGTACATATGCGCAATGTATCATTGCATATTCCTACAAATTGAAAATGATTAAAGCATACACAATATAAGAAGTGAAGCACTCTTACTCTCATGCGAAAACCATGTTAATATATCACTGATTACTCGAGAAATATAAATATTAAAATTTGGAATAACGAGTAGGAAACTCACTTCAATTGGCAAATCTCAACAACGTAATATCGCCATGAGCAAAGTCCTTCTTTATGAAATTAAACTTAGATATTGAACTCTTGAATCTGAAGCGTTTCATGTGATTACGTCCACTATAATTATTATAATATAGAGATGTGGACACTACATATTGTTATGGGTTTTATCACTAAAATTATGCTGGCAATATTTGAAAGCAACACTCGAACTGTATTATTTCTCTGAAATATTGCAACCGAAATATGCACGGTTTTCAGTTATATTATTAGGCCAAATGACAACGTCACTATTCCACGAATATGTATAAGATGACCCATTGTGGAAAACTAATTTTTTCCTTTAAAACTGTGTAGGTCTAATTGAAAATGAAATATAATATATGCTTTGTAAAGTTATCTTCTTTTGAACGAGTGGAAATTTCAATGTAAGACGAAATTTTTATTTTATTATGTGGCGTTTTACATCATGCTGCCTTCTGTAAGTTAAGACACCAGCAGGCCCTGATTGAGGTCTTCTTCGCCCATGAGCATGAGACGTCTACACGGGGGAAGGGGGGCCCCTTCCAACACAGCAGTGACTTGGTCACCTAACTGTACCCTGCTTATATGTGTATGAAGCTACTTTATATGTAAAAACGAATGATATTAACCAAAATCTTGACGTACACGATTATAATACAAGAAGCCGAGGAGATTATCACTTGGTGAGTCACAATAGTAGCTTATTCAAACAAAAACCTAGTTATATTGGTAGGAAACTCTACAACAAGCTACCGCAGTTTTGAAAGAGTCTTGAAAATATAGAAATATTTAAAAAAAACAATTGAAAAAATATTTAGTTGATAAAGATTTTTATAGTGTACAAGAGTTCTTTCCACATCAAAATTAAGCCTCACCTCAACTAATGGATACAGTAATTATGGTGTCTAGTGTATAATTGTTGATCTGACTTGTCTTATACTCCTTAACTGGAGTCTCGTCTGATAAGCCAAAAGTCCTGGGTTCGATCCCAGTTGAGTACATGATATTTTTCTCTAGCCACTCCCGTGTTTCGGAGGACACGTTAAGCCGTCGGTCCCGGTTGCATATAAAAAAAGCAGTCGTTAAAAAAACGGTGAGGTGGAACTACCCGTAAGGGTCTCCCCACCACGAAAAGCCATACGAATTTACTTACTTACTGGAGTCTCCAAGACGTAATCTACAAAAAAAAAAGAATACTAGGAAAACCCAACCAATAAAATTTAGAATTGTGTGAAGTTGATTCAATGTATTTTCACCCCACTCACTTATTTACTCAGTTAAACATGACCTACAATAACAATTTTCTTGTGGTAATCCAAGTAAAACAGGATTCCAATTCACTGAAATATTAAATATTAAAATATTTTAATATTAAATATCAAAATATTAATATTAAAATATCAAAATATTAATATTAAAATATTACTACCTAAACAAACATTTGTTAATTAGACTATACATCTGAATTTGTTGACTAATGAAACTCTACATGTCTAGCTTTTTTGTTGACAGATTCAGAAATAACATCTTCAAAGTCTAAATTCTTGATTAGATAAATTGTAATCCTGTTTCATTTCAAATACCACAAGAAAATCATTACTGTAGATGACTCTCGATTAAGTGAATGCAGGTAAGTGAAGTGAAAATACATTTAACAAACTTGGCACAATAATTATAAACTGTATTGTTAGTTGGGCCAAGTTGGGTTCTTCGCCTAAATTTAGCTTTTCAATGACTAGAACTGCGAGAAAGTTTGGTCACTTCTTTGTGGTCAAAGAACGTATATTGAGTATAGTTTTTGATCCTTGATCCTAACATTACAAAACGATAATCTCCAGAGTTTGAAGCAGGAGTTTTTGTTTAAAATACCAAAACGCTAATGCCATGAAACAAAAAACTATTGGATAATAAAAGAATCGGGTGAAACAAATAATCGAAAATTCTTTTGTGTTAAATAGAAAAATAACTCTCTCCTAAAATTTGACACCTTAAATTTTCCGCCCTGGACACGTGCCCATGTTGCCTTTGCAGTAAATCTGGCCCTGGACACAAACCCAGTTTTATGTGAATAAGTGGTGTTATAATTGATAAATATTGTATGAATTGTGGTCTATGCACAGAGAACAGATATTATGAGGCTGATTTTAGTAGAAAATGTAGTTGTGTTAATGATCGACTGCAGCAAGAGAATTTTCCTATTCCAATCGTAGTGAATCTATCATGTTCTGAACAAACTAGCTCCAAACTTAAACCAGTATTCCGAAACAGGCATGTGTGTGAGTGAATTGTGTCTATGTGTGAGTGTGAGAAGTGAGAGCGCCAAGTCAATGACAGAGCAAAATGAAAATGAAAAGAAATGGAGGGGCTGAGGGTTCGTGCAAATCATGTGCATTTCTGAATGGTGTTGTTGTTGAACAATATCAACTCACGCATGTTGAGCAAGACACAGTTTTTTTATATTACCTATCGGTACCTATATGTGGGCTGTAGGATATTATTTGAGCCTGGATCCAATTCTCTCTCACGAAGAATGCTCTTACCAATTGAACTACAGTGGATCCTCTCAATCATACATTTGAAATTAGAGCTAACTGGCTAATATATATTAATATAGTTAAAACAATCCAAGGAGATTAAGAAATTGTTGAATCAATGTAGATGATAATAAATTGAGGGTTGAAATTGATTACCATCTGTAATAAAGAACTTTTTTCTATGATGCCTACATGAGTCCGCGACTTGTGCGTGGGTAATGAGGTGAATTATTTAATAAGATAATTCTAGTTGAACGAAAATCGAATTCATGACTGCAGGAGTAGTGGGCAGTCAGAAGTATTAGTTCCAACTGATTACACCATTGCTACATTATGTATGGTATTTCAAGAAAAACTACAAACCTGAACATGCTACTCTCCTTGTACAATCCTAGTTTGACATTTGCGTAGCACTCAATATACATATTATTTGACTGATTCAGAAAAAATGTCAACTTAAATTAATCTAGTAAAAATATTTTATTCCAACAGTTAGTCATCCAGTCTCAATTTGATGAAGAAGCAACATACGGTACTATTGCTTTGGATGACTTTGAATTACTGTACATGGAGTGCAGCCAAATAGCAGTAGTTGGGACAGATCTTATGAAACCAAGTGTGAAACCGAATCAAACCGATACGGATACTGGTTTTGACCCTGATATGGACGTCGATCTTGAAGAAATTGCCAAGCCCTCTCTACATTCGAGTGAAGATGGTGTGTCAAAGCCTACTTCTAGTAAGCCAACCGAACATTTGAGTGAGGATGTGACAAAACCTATTATTAGTAAGCCTGTGCCTTCGAGAGAAGATAACATGACAAAGCCTGTTCATAGCCATACAGAGAACCCCTTTAATAATCACACTGAATTGGAAAGTGAAACAAATGATTCGTCAAATGCAACATCATCGTCAGAGAATAATACAAGTCAATATCAAGAAGTTCAAGCCACAGAAGAATCTTCCATTGCCAATGTTATAAATAAAGATCATTCTTCCACTAATGTTGAAGCCACAGATGGAAATAATCAAAATGAAGATTCAAAAATTCCAATCAAGGATTTGGATATGAAAATAGTAGAAGTTAGGAAACCATTGACTCAAAGCAATCCAAAAGAATCTGATCAAAGTAGTTAGCTGTCACAAACACAAATAACTATTCACGATCATGAATTTTCCAGTAACGAGTGGTGTGAGTCACATTCATCGATCTCATCTCCTTCGTAGAGCACTTTTTTGTTCAAATTGTGCAGAAAGCTGAAAGCACTCATTGATAAGCTAATTATTTTCAAGTATGGTGCTTCTCCATCAGGGCACTTGAGATTGGCAAAAATTCAATTTTGAACTTTGGATTGAATCAAAATAAATGGAAATTTTTGGAGTAGGTACTCATAGTGAATCTTTCATCAAAGAGCATTCAAGAATCATGAGCTGCTATTTAATGAAATACTTACCATATTTTATTAAACATTCATTGAAAGTGGAAGATTTTCTTTAAAAAAGCTCCAAGAAATGAAAAAAATTGTGGTGGACATGCATCCTTGAGCAACAAATATGGCACATTTTTATTTCGAATATAAAGACTTCTTATATGACACTCTTATTGAATATTATACAGAATTATTCAATCAATTATCAGTGCTTTCACATAGTGTGATTTTATCACTCATGCTCATTAAGTTTGGTGATTGGCACATCTTATGTTTTCTAATTAGATATTATAAGTCTTAAATTATTATAGTTTGTAATAAATTATTGAATAATAGTTGACTTTTGGTCTTAAGGTTAACACATAATGGTACGAGCTGTACTGCAAACAAGTCTATGATAATAAAACGTTTTTCATCCAGAATCCTAGTTTTAGTTTTTTACTAATGAAAGTAGCAAACTTTCATTTTTCATTTCTATGGAGGGAATAAATTTTGGGGCTAATTATAATGGACAGATTATTGTTATTTGCACCTTTATTTCAAAATTAGTTCTATAATGAATGAAATACAGTTAATCTTCAAGTTGGAATAATAAATCCTCAAGCCTGAGTCGCAGTTATGCCGTTCTAAGCAATATCAGCCACCAAGTTCATTATGTGAATCATTAGATCTGCAAATAGAAGTGAGAGGGTGTGTTGTAACACATTGGGCGTGTTTAAACCAATTAATTACTGTTGATTATTCCAACGAACTGAACATTACTTTTGCTTGTATTTGTGTAGCCTATTTTTATTCACCTACTGTGCTTCACAAAATTGAACTCGGAGGCTGCTATGCACATTTTATCCTATTGTGACGTACTTATCCTATTGTATTGTAATCTTATCTTAAATAACCAGAAAAATATTGTTTATTAAGATCATCAGTGATTCTAGGAAAGTGTACCAGCATGATCAAGTTTCATGAACAGATTTCCATTCAATTTCCAACTTTTAGGATTCAAGTCTTACAGTCAAATAAATGTTTTTAAATTGGACAAGCGCATTATTCAATACTAGTTTGATACAGAATTGATTAATGCCTTCAATCAATATCTACATCAGTGTGAGATTCTATTCTCAATGACCGAATCTACTATATTATTATTATTATTATTTATTATTATTATTATTATTATTATTATTATTATTGTTATTGTTATTGTTATTATTATTTATTTATTTATTGATTGATTGAACATAGTGAGGTCTTAGTTTTAACCTGACCATCAGCACTTCATCTGCTCATCTGTCTGTCTGTTGTTTATCACCATTCAAAAACGAAGGGAAGATTGAAGGAAATCCTCGAGACATCTAGATATATCACCCTCTGTTATTGGTTGTAAAGTTAATTTTGGTAGAAGCGATTATAGAGGATAAGAAGTTGGCCAGGAAATTGACTTATATAACCTCTGGGTGGCCAGAATTGGCACTATGATTGAGGTAGAATACCGTTTCTCATAATGCATAAACGTTACAAAATGATATTAAAACAGGGTTTAAAACCATTTCTTGTAGTTTTAAAAAAATATTACATTAATAATCCGTTGCTAAAACTATGTTCTTGGTATAAAGAGTGTGGAAAGAAAATCCGAGGAAAGTTTAATGGACAGACAAGTTTATTGCTGCATCTCATTTTCGGCTCTAGAATTAGAAATAAAACAGAAGCAGTAAAATGATCTAGTCCATACCTAGAATATTTGTGCTCATAAATAAGAGATATTGAGTAATTCATGAAACTTTATCCTAATATTCATGGGTATAAGGAGAGACATAAGCAAATAACTATTGAAATAGAATCTCAAATATGCTCATTAAGAGTTGATTATGCTGGAAGACTAAATTATCTCATCTAATAATAAGCCTAAAGCCATATGGGATTTTATTAGAAAAGAGATAAAGAGTAATCAAAGGCTGGATAGTTATAAAATTCAGGTGAATCGATCATCTACTGAGTCTCCAATGGAAATTACAAATTTATTCAATGAATATTTTACTAAAGAAAGTGCACCAGTTATTGAAAACCAGGACTTTAATTATATTGAGATGTTGAGAAAGACTGACCCAGGTACCTTTCAGCTAAGCTAAATGAATTACCTTTTGTCTCTGAAGATGACATTCTTCAAATAGTGAAGTCTCTGAACAGTTAAATGTAAGTGGTTTAGATAGTATTCCATCACAATTAAATAATGAAGGATTTCTTTCACCATGTGGTGGATCCTATGTCTCTGTCATCAGGTATTTTCCCATTTACATTCAAAACTGCTAAAGTAAAGCTACTTCACAATACAGGCTCCAAAGAAAGTGTAGATAACTTAAGACGTCTGTCTCAATGGCATCATCATTTTCGAAAGTTTTTGAGAAGACCATGAATGAAAACCTATACTTACACCTTTCACTAGGAAATGTCTTACTTTTGGATCAATATGGTTTCAGGAAAAAATAAAGCAACAGTAGTTGATGCCATCATTAACGCCTCTTGGGCGAAATATGTTTGGCATTGGATGGTGGAGAAAAGGCTGCTGGATTCTTTGTAGATCAGAGGAAAGCATTTGATTCCCTGAATCATAGTATTCTCATTGAAAAGTTACACTATTATGGAGATTGAGGTAAATTTCTTCAACTGATAGGATCTTATTTAAGAGACAGATCACAGATAGTTGAATTGGAGGTTCAGGAAGGTCAAATAAGAAATTGTACTCATCGCTCTCAACCACAGGCTTTGAAGAAAGGAGTGTCACAAGGTTCGATTATGGGTCCTCTGCTTTTTCTGGTTTTCATTAATGACCTACCTGTAAATATATGCCTCTTGTGCAATCCATACTCTTTGTGGATGATGCTAATTTTATTTTGACTTTGACTGACATTGAGGGTTGAAGTCTAATGCCAAAATAGCTTTGAGGAGTGCTGAATCTTGGTTTAAAGCTAATGAGCTACAATGTAATGTTTCCAAGACATATTTCATGAATTTTTCAATAAGAGATCTCAACCATTCTTCATTTCAATTTGAAATGGTGGAAACTATCATTGAAAGGGTTGATTGCATTAAGTTTCTGGGTATTTTTTATTGATCAGTGCCTGACCCAGAAGACTCATATTGGTGAAAAAACTGAACTTGGCAGTCCATGTCATGTCCAGATTAATTAAATTGGCTGATGAGAATATTGTAAACATGGCATACCATGGATACTTTGAGCCACTGATGTTGTTCTATGCATCTATGGTCGTATTGTTGCATGAAAAGCTTCAAGTAACTGCATTTGTGTTTTCCGAGTTTAGAAGAGAGCAAGGGTTATGTTTCAGAAACCATCATTATACCCATGCAGAGATTTATTCATTTCAGCGAGGATTTTGCCAGTGTCCTGTCAGTTAAGAGTGAATGGATGACTGGAGCGGACTTCCATGCATACAATACAAGAAGCAGGGTAAATGTAAGACTCAAAGCTCCATGGCTAAGAAGATCCATAATGCAGAGCTTCTACAAATAGAAACTGACTTGAAGTTTAGGAGATGTTTGAAGTCCTGGCTACATACAATCCATAATGCAAAGCAGGAGCGGCTCCAGCAGGAAGGCGCTCGGACACTGTCCTCCCTGTCAATTTGGGAAAAATGTAATACTAAATCCAGTAATTATTCAGATATTAAATTGAATTGATAATAATTATTATCTTTTTTTGCTATTGTTATCATTTTACAATAGAAAAAGAGTGTAGAAATCAGGAATTAGAACGTCAAAATGTTATGAACGATCAGCCGCACTTTGCTGTATAGTACAAGCACATAGCAAGTGAACTGCGGACACTGCTTGTGAGCGCCTTCCAGAGTGTGTTGCGAAGTCGAAAGGCCTATTCGCTTGTTGCATTCTCTACGGATGAAATGGCAACATGTGACCAGCTAGTATCGCTAAATTTAGCCGTGGCTAGGCCGGCGGCCGGGGCTTGTATACGCATGCGCATCTGCCTCAAGCTAGTCTGCCACATGCCGCTTGCCGCATGGATCATTTATGTCAACCTGCCATAACCTAACTTTTCAATAGATTACTTTCTGCAGTGTGTAGGGGAAAGTGGGGGAATACCGTGCATTAGGGTAATACCGTACACCCCATTTTTTAATCTTCTGGTAGTAGTTATAGTAGCAGCGAAAAGTGCTGCTGCATATTGTGGGAGGAATGCTGAACTAAGTACAAAGAGTGCAGAATCTGTTGATTGCAGCGTCTTTTTGTGGTGAACAATTTTGTAATTTTGACTACTTTCCTTATAAAAACAGCCACTTTTTGAAACCGAGGTAAGTGAAATATGTTTTCACAAATTTCATTTAAAAAGAGTGATTTGAATAGCTTATTTCCTGGGTTATAATTTGGCATATAATGCTAGCACATAAACTCTTTTGTTTTCACGTTGGGATTGAAAATGTTTTCTCATGCCATTATGGGGCAATACCGTGCAGTCTGTATGGGTAATACCGTGCAAGCTATAAGGTGCACAGTATTGGGCATTGCCCCATAAGTAGAATGATATGATATTATCCCATGGTTCCATACTTACAAAAGAGACTTATTAAGTATTGTGCATATTACTTCATATAATATAAACAGCAAAAAATTATTTGATTTGAAAAGAAGCATTTACTAGGATAATGAAAAATTCTAATATAAAACTTTCAGAGATAGGGAATCAAAATTGAATTTGATTGTTTAGAGTGTAGAGCTTGAATGCAAACATAGGCCTAAACTGATTAGCCTATATTTATATAATTCTAGAGCAAAATCTTGTGTAAGTTTAGTCTAAATTATTCCAAATAACTGATAATTTTATTCCTTACTGCTATCACATTAAATTATTGATAAATTCCATTGCTATAAAAATATGCTTAAAAATTCCATTGCTTAAAAATAGTAGCCTATTAGCCAAACAAATAAATTATGTGGTTCATTCATTCTCATTTTTCGCTAAAATAACATATCATTTACAGATGCCAAGGAAAAGACAAGGAATGACAGAGAGGGGCAAAGGATGAAATTAATATTTTTAAAGACACTTTGTTATACTTACATATTCTACATTTTCTTGCCAGTATTGTTGTTTTGCTATGATTTAATGCAATACTTCATAACTACCAAATATTTCTTTTCATTCCCCACAATCTTTGTTAATCACAGTGTTGCACGATATTACCCCCATTGGTGTACGGTATTACCCCACCCCTTGGGGTAATACCGTGCAATGTAATGTGTTCAGATATTGGCTCTAAAAATGAAAAATTGGTTCAATTTATAAATTTTGAAGCTCAGGTTTGGTAGAAAACTAAATTTGTGACGAAATGGTATGGTTTCCAGCTTAATATGAGCTCACAAACTCTAGATAAAAATCATAGACCTCAAGCGTACGGTATTCCCCCACTTTTCCCTACACGTGCGTGGAATTGTCTTACGACTTGACATTTTTAAAGCTTATTTTATCAAGTTATCGGTAACTTCAGGCTTCCATGCGAGTTGTTATTGTTCAAATTGATTTGTTTGTTGAACTTTTGTAGTTGAACTTTTCAATAATGAATTCTGTTGAGAATTTGAAAAACAATGTAAGTGACTGAAACACGTTCAGCAGTTAAAAAGCTAGGCCCGCCAAGACCTTTATTGACTATTTCACAGAAAGATAAGAATGGTAATAGGGTGTTCAATCGAAAGTTTAATGTAAAATATCATGATTTTGCTAAGTGGTTGTGTGGTTGTGAAAGAAGTAACGCATTCTATTGTTTTATTTGCTTGCTAAGTTCTCCTCATATTGATGCAGCATGGACAATTAAGGGAGTAACGGATTTGAAACACTTAAAAGAAAAAGTTAAAAAGCATAATTCAAGTGAAAAGCATTTGAACTATGAGATAGAGTTCTCTCTTTTAGGGTCCATAAACATTCTGAGCCAGTTGAGTTCAGCTTGTTGGTTAATCCAAGATTTTTTTTAAATTTAAAATATTGATAGAATGTTCCTACTCAGTGTGCACTTTAACCTAGGCTATTTCAAACGTTCTATAAGTTAGTGGATTAGTGTTACTTACGTATTAACGACACCGCAGCACTTCGATTTTAAAAAAAGTGTTTTGAATATTGTGTATGAAAGTGTATAATTTATAGTGAACGAATTTAATGTCAAAGTGTGGCTGATAAGATAAGATAAAATAAGATAAGATTTCTTTATTGCCAATAAACTTACAACAGTAATAGGCAAAGTCACAATGTAGTCACAGTACATGAAAACAAATAATACATGAAGAAAATACAATTGCACAAGATGCTGTCGTCACAATTAACCCTAAAAACCAGTCATATCACATTCAAAATATTCCTCTATTGAATAGAGGGATTTGGATGTAATCCACTTGTCAACTCCAGTCTTAAAACTCCTAACTGGAAGAACTCAAATTTTTTGAGGTAGCCTATTGAACAATTTTATTTGCTGTAGTTTTATAAACTACATAGTGCCAGTATTCAAGAGAGAGTACTACTCTATTAAATTGGAATTGCTATCATCAACTATCAACAATGGTAAGTGAGCCATAATATTTGCATGAATCGCATAATACTATCAAAATTTTCTGGGACATATTCAAGTAGCCTATAACAATGTGTAGCCGTTGAATTGAATCCGTTACTCAGACCACTATGTTTCTTTATAAAAGCTAACAAATGAAAAAATTGAGGGGTAGTGTCCCTCTCAAAATTTTCAGCCAGAGCCGCCACTGATGCAAAGCTTCTACAAATAGAAACTGACTCGATGTTTAGGAGATGTTTGAAGTCCTGGCTACATACGGAGTGCTTCTACAGCATAGACGAATTTTTAGCTTTAGAGAAATTTAAAGAATGTGGTCATTCTTGGTGACATTTTTTCTAAAATAACTCATATTAACACTGAATTATATTGTATTTTTTTTTATCTATTTTAAGATAATTGTATGTCTTAGTTTATATTTAAAGAATATTGTATGACTTATGTTTATATTTTACAAGCTACAATGCTTAACATATGATTAATAAAATAAAATCCTATCTAATAACGTTTTATTCAGAGTGAATTGATTATAAACTTGTTAACATTTTAACAAAGAATGATTCTATTCAAGCAATTGGATTCTAAGCAAGTAATAGAATAAAATATACATTTTTTTCTGAGGATGAAGCCCACATAGGTGTGAGACCTGTGCGTGGGTAATGAGTTGGATGATGGTGATTGATGAGTTGGACCTACAGTTTTAGGTGGGTTCCGAACCACCGGGAAGTGATTTTACAGCAGAGAACAGTGTCTTTTTTGCTGGCCAATCTAATCGGTCACCGTTACAAACAGGACCTACGAGCACGCAGCTTATCTCTATCTGACTGAACAGATACCTGCTACGCCTCACGGCTATCACTTCCCTATACATATACAATTATATAAAATATAATATACAATTTTGTCCACGTCCTTTTCAGGCAAGTCCTAGGGATTCCTAAAGTTTCATAAGTGACAGAATTCAAAATGAATAGCTTAGAAAAATCTTGCTATCAAGTAATAAAAATAATAATGATACTGCATCATAAATGAAACTGTTATACATAAAATAAGTTGAATTGTTAAAAGTACAACTTTTACTTGATCCTTCTAGCATAAGAAATACATTTCTCTCTTCTTTTGTGAGATCAGCCAGGAAAAAAATAGAATTTAATACTATTGCCTTCTGTGTTGTGGTAAGTATCACAACCAACCACAAAACATTAAAGTTGACTTTTTGGATTTTTTAAAATTATTCTCAAAATGAATCTAAAAGAAAGCACTAATTTCAACATCTGAATATAAGACACTTAGCTCTTATTATCACAACTGTAGTTCAAATTTTAACACTGGAAGCTGTGTCAGTCCATCTTCTTATCCTCTGTAGGATGGAGGGCTAGGCTTGGATATTCTTATAGGAACAGTGAACAGAACCAATGCCAATTTGTAAACCCATATACTGGAGTTTGCAGTCGACAAAAACAAAGTACAACATTCTCATCACATCTGGGGGACATATTGGTTTGAGCATATAGAATATTATTGTACATTTCATCAGCTTCTTCTTTATATACATAACATATGTATTCCAATTCAGGTTACAATCTAACATTAGTCCTAAATACTTTGTTTCCTTAACTTGCTCAATCGTAGAACAATCACAATTTGTGGTAATACATGAAATTTCATGATATTTCAAAGGTGTCCTAAATGAATATGGTACATGTTTCTTACATTAAAAATGACATATTTCTTTCCTGTCTTCATAATTAAATCGTTTGGTAATTTATTTTACATTTTAATACAGTACCAAGTTACCATACATAACTTACATACATAATACATAACTTTTAGCTGTTTTAGATAGTCTTTGATAGGGAATATCAATCCTTTTACAATTCCTTGTATTATAGCAATGAGTACCGGTATCAAGTCTTAATTTTAAATTGGATGAGTCTCTTTTAACATGAAATAATACTGTGTATGTGTAAGAATTCACTATTTTCATTATTTTAAGCTCAACAAAAAGAGGCTTAGCATGTGCTAATCTATGAGAACCTGCCAATACCCTGACCACCTTTTTTGCAATAATAAAATTCTTTCTGTGTATCTACTATTACCCTACAGTAGTATACCATATTAAATGTAGCAACAAAGAAGTTATAATAATACTCAATTTGCAGAATTGCAGACTGTATAGTGCTATAGGGATGGTAGGGGCTCCTGTAGCAATCAAAGAAGTTATAATATTATTCGTGTAGCAATACTCTAAAAAAAGACAAACGGTTTATATTACTAGACGAGTAACTCCAGAATCCGCTGTGAGGCCACAGCGCTTGTGTCGCCCGCTTCTAAATCGGGCAACATCTGGAAAATTTGTACAGCGGCAATGGAAAAAACCGTATCAAAATCAGTGCCAAAATGACTTGTTTTGTGATGTGAAATGATTTTTTAACATAGTTGTTACATGTAGTCACTGTGGATGTACTATTCAGTGCAAGCCTGGTGAAAATATTTATTTTCAAACAAGTAATTTTATCCTTTTATTGTCTAGCTTTGAAAGCGTGCCTAGCTTTACAAGATTGTTTTTTTTTGTTTCGTCCCTTTTATTGTTTATTTTTTTATTAAAATAATGTAATAGCATATTCATCACATCAATCTTGTTCTTAGAAGCATTAATTACTTGTGATATATCAGGTATATTATACAGAAAAATTAGTGAGCCTCACCTCAACAAATTGATACAGTAACTATGGTGTATAAGGATGTATAATTATTGTTGATCTCACTTGTCTTATACTCTTATATTACACTGGAGTCTCCAAGATGTAATCTAAAAAAAAAAAAATACTATCAAATATCCCTTTTAATCAAGCGATTTTGCTTGATTTGCTATATTAATGAGCTGTAGTGGCAGTGGTGAGCATTCTTAGGCTTTTCAATATGAATTTCTATGGGAGTTAAAGCATATGGTACATTATATTACATATTTTCTTTGGTGTTTCAGTTCCATATTACTTTTTCACTTGATAATTAAACATCAATAATTATTAATAATATTTTTCTTGTAGATTACATCTTGAAGACTCCATTTGAGGAGTATAAAAATAATAAAGGTCTGCGTTGTTATTGAAAATTATTTACTAGAATTTAACACATGAATAATATTCGTGTGATGGCCATTTCGAATTATTGTAATGCTACCTCAGACACGGCTGGAGGCCTACTGAATCAGTTTCATTATGTTTTAATAACCTGATTCAGTACACCTGCTCCACGAGATAGCCTAATAATAGGCTAAAAATAATAATTATTGTTATTTGAATGAATAATAAGACGAAGTTGTCACAACCACATTTATTAAAAATCGTAAGATTCTAGTTTCAGTTGTTACACCATTATCAATCTCAAACAAACAGTTTGTCACAACCACATTTATTAAAAATGATGAGATACTAGTTTTGGTTGTTACACACTTATCAATCTTAAACAAACTGTTTGTTTGATATTTATAGTGATGTAACAACCGAAACTAGTATCTCACTATATTTAATAAATGTGGTTGTGACAACTTCGTCTTGTTATTCATTATGGATATCCACAATATATTCACCACTACAAAGATTGTTATTTTATTCATAATTTGAAAAAACTGGACTTTGATGTTTGCTTTATTGAAAATATCTTGTAATCACCAATTTTCTCACAGAATAAAATCACATATTCGAATTCAGGGAATCACAGAACACAAATAATATTGCTCTAGAATTTTGCCCTTCATCAGAGATTGAAAAAATTAGCATATGAATTTTGGCCGCCATCTTGGAAATATCTCATGAAGCTAGCGTTTTTTGAGGCACCAGAGTTCATTTTCGGATTCAGCGCCTCAAATTAAAAAGGAATACGCTGAGAAAAAATGCAATACTATACGTTTTTCCTGCAATCACATACTTAAGACACTTCTTATGCAGTGCTCTAAATTTGAAGTTGGCTTGAGCCAGAAACAGTTTGCAATGTCAAATTAACACTACTTTATGCAAAAAAAACTATTAGTATTTTTTCAAAAAAATAATTATTGAAATCCATCAATTGAGTTGCAAGAAATCTCTAAATGAAAATTGACTTTTTCCCATAAGAGCCTGTGTTAAGTTTAAACTTTTGCCCGATTTGGCCTTTTCCCGCCAGAAAAAAGTGACTTCACTATTCCATAGTTTTGAAGGTTAGGGTTACGTTACGCATCTAGTAGTATTAAATCAATGGAGCAAGGCCTACAGGACTATTATAGACTTCGGTTAGAGTTACGCATCTATAACTCTATAATTGAGTTACGCATCTTATAGTAGTATAATAATTTATTATCAATGGGTATCAGTATCTGTGGCTGGCAACACTGAAGTATAATTTCTTTGTTGTTGTGGTTGGTGTTATATCTTCCATATTAATTTTGATACTACCAGTTTGAGTAATAATCAAAATACGATAGTTTAAATAGTCAAAGTATTAAAGAGATATTGCTCACTTTGGTCTGTTGAACATTTAACGAAACTCGTGCAGTAACACACTCCATAGTATTGTACAACTAGTTGATATGGAGTTGACACAGCTCCTGTGCAGAAAATTTGAACTAAAGTGATGGCGTTGAAGCTAAGCACTCCATTTGAGGAGAATAAAAAAAAAATAAAGGTTTGCGTTGTTATTGAAAATTATTTACTAGAATTTAACACATGAATTCTAGTTTCAGTTGTTACACTTACATTCAAATTTTAAAATTGGTGTTTTCTGTTAGATCTATTTTGAAGATAATTTCTTGCAAAATTTTAAAATTGCCTGGAAGTGATAATGTTTTGTAGTTGATTGCAGTAGCACCTATCACAATACAGATGGCAAAGATATTATATGTTATTCTTTTACTGGCCGACTTCACAATCAAAGAGGTGTATTTCTAATGTTGGAAGGATCAAGTAAAGCTTTGTTTCGACTTGAGCAAGTTGCAAACAAACTGCCTTAAATGGCCTCACCGTTTCCACTCTACAATATTCCAGATTCAGATGATTTATTTGTCTGGCCATCTGGTGTCTGTCTGGGCTATTGTTTACCTTTTAAAAATAGATCAAGAGCATTCCTTTCACAGGCAAAGAAAAGAAATTACTATTTAGTTGCTATATTCAAACACAAAAATAATTACATGTTAACCAGAGATATAAATGTACAAATAAATGAAATAAATGTTGAGCAGCCTCCTTGTGTAAAGTTTCTTGGTGTCCTATTGGATCGAAACTTGTCCTGGGATCACTACATTGAGCATCTATGTAGTAGAATTTCTTCAGGAGTTTTTGCACTTAGACAGATCACTAGATTGAAAAATAATAAACTGACAATGGCAGTCGTCCATGCCTTAATGTCTCATGTCCAGTATGCAATTTTAGTGTGGGGTGGTTCTATTGTGCATAATTTGGAGAGGATTTTTAGAATGCAAAAGAGAGCTGTAAGAGGAGTTTATAATGTAATAAAAGGAGTTAAGCCACGTGAGTCATGCAGGGGATATTTTAAAGATCTTAGCATTCTTAGCATCTTGTGCCATCCCTTTACATCCTTGAAGTTGTAATGTACTCTAGGAGTAAAGAATTTGTAAGAAACTGTGACTTACATAAGTATAATATGTTAACTTTTCATGTGAATTTAACGACTTGCAGTCAAATATTCATTAAGAATAAGTATAACTTACTTAATCTGTAGGCCGAGCGCTTTCGAATCTTTGAGATCCATCTTCAGAGGTGTGGGTTCCTAGATCATCATGTCAGTTTTTTGGTTAGAAGTGTTGTGGTTTTTGTAAAATGTGATCAAAAAGTTTGTGTGATTTAAAATTTAGTTGTTCATTGAGAATGTTTTGTTTGTTGTGTGTGGTGTGTTTGTATATTTCAAATTGTTCCAAGGTGTTGAGTTCGTGTCCTTTAGATTTTATATGTAGAATGTGTAGGTTGGTACTGATGTCAGTAAAAGTGTGTCCAGTTTGAATGATATGGTCGGCGAAATTCGATTCAGTTTTTGATGTCAGGGCTTGAAAATGTTCCTTTTAACGTTGTTTGAATGTGCGGCCTGTTTGTCCTATGTAGAATTTGTTACAATCAGAGCAGTTCAGTTTGTAGATCCCTGGGAGATCGTATTTGTTTGTGTTCAGTGTGGTTTTGAGTGTAAGTGCATTTTTTATTTTGTTTTTTGTTCTGAATGAGATGGTGTGGCCGGCTTTTTTGAAGATTTTTGCTAGTCTGTTTGATTGTGGATTGATGTATGTCATTGTGATGTATTTTTTGTCAGTGGTGTTGGTGTTTTGTTTTTTGTTTCTTATTTTATGATTGAGTTTGTCAATTAGGTCGTCTTTGTAGCCGTTTTCTTGTGCTAGGTATTTTATTGTATTTAGTTCAGTGTTGTATAATATGTGACATAAAGGTAACTATGCTTCACAGTACCACAGGATTGCTCTGTTTGAGAAAAAACCTACTTACATGGGTCTTAAATTTATAAGTAAGCTGCCACTAGACATAAAAAATTGTGAAAACCTGGCCACTTTTAGGACAAAATTGAAGAGCTACTTGATAAATGGGGTATTTTACAGTATACAGGAATTTATAGATAATAATGGTATGGGGGTTTTATGATGATGATAATTATGAAGGATGATAATGAGGATATGAAAATATATGTGGGTTGTGTGATTATTATGTGGGTAGTATTTATATATACTAGAGTTTCCATTTTATATGATGTCTATTATATATGGCTGTAATCAAATGGTTATTATAATCAACTAGTTAATCGGTTCGTTGTTGAAATGTATGATTGTACAGTATTGGACAAATCCTATATGCATTATATGTATCGTCTCCAGGATGAATAAAAATAAAAAAATTTGTAGCATGCCAAGCATACTTCTAGTCTGTAATATAAAATTACAATATGTAATTCATCTCATTCTCTCTGCACTACAAACTAAGAACATGAGATTTTTAGGATATTCGAATTTGTTATATGCTATTTTATTTTACTTTTACTATTTTACCTTTCATAGCATGTCATTCAAGCACTTCATCAAATCTTTTAATATCATCAATTTATATAGAGTTTTAAAATTAGAATCGTTTATAGAAACCTAAAATTTCATGTTACAAGAAAAAATCGAGCTAGTCTGAAATCAACAAAATTGCTATGTCATGATAACATTTAAAAAATTCAAATATCATGTTTTTACTTTTGTACCGGTACTGGATAAAGAGAGATAAAAAAGCTCGAATGTTGCAACATTGTGGTGTCCCTACACATGTGCACAAGAGTTTCAGGAAAAGTTGCACCAGGAATCAATTTGCAAAAAATTGTACTGAAAAACATGTTGAACATTTCCACTTGGAGCAGAATTGTTTTCAACAAGTTTTTAACAAAATTTGTTTGAGAGGAAATGGGGCTTAAGTTGCACTTTCAACAATAATTTAACTTATTCCACATGTGATGGTTTCATTTATGATACAGTATTACTTGATGACTAAATTTTTCCAAGTTATACCATACATACTTAGTACTGTCACTTAAAAAAGTTGTGAGAGGGTGGACTGCACCTTATCCTTGGTAATGTCATAAGCGCTATAGTTCATGCCACCAAATTAGACTGCTCTGAAAAATTGTATTGTTGCCAGATATGAGACAATGCTCACAGCAAATAGTACAGAATCACCCAACTCAATGATCAAATAGACAACTCATAGGCTACTGTGTTGCCTAGTCTACAATAAGTCTGATGGAAGCAAGTTCATTTAAAGCCGTTCTACTATTAACCAGTATTAACACACACAAAACAATGCCAAGCAGCTAGTATAGTTTCTGAAAGCTCCACTGGTAAGATTTTAAATATATCCAGTTCGTTTCCCCCGTCGGTGCGCCCCTGCACTTTTGTTACCTTTGAAACTCTACTGCTAGGAAGCCCTGGGACTATCTAACTTCCAAAAAATCACTGTTTAATAGAATGTTATCGATTAATTTTCTTTGAAATAAACGTTGTTAGTTGAGGTGCAGTAATGACAGGTCTGTCCAATAAACTTTTCTTATATATCCTTCCTTCACACTCCCACATCAAAAACATGTTTTCAACAACAAATTTTCCCTTTTTTTAACGTGTAATTTAAAAAAAATACAAGAAATGGTTTTAAACCCTTTTATTGTAGCGTTACGCATTACGAGAAACGGTATTCTACCACAATCATAGTGCCAATTCTGGCCAACGTAGGTCGCGTAAGTCAATTTTCTGTATGGCTCGTTGATAGGTTGTGTTGGTAGTAGATTGATTTCCATGTTTCAGAAGAGTAGGACGATTGACGAAGAAACGAAGGAAGCAGTGGAAATGAGGGTAGTAAGGCTGCTAGTAACTTCCAAAATGGCACTCTAGTCGTGTTACACATGTTTTAGTTAATTTTTATCATGTTTTTACTGAACATTTAACAATTTTTCGCGCATTTAAATTATAATTTATTGTTCAGTTTTGAACTGGTCAGTGTAATACATCACAATTAATTTATTTTTGCCTAGTATTGTAGTTGAAAGAATTGAAAATGCAATCTGAATATTTAACACAGAAACACCTATCTGGCTTTGAACACTATAAAGTAAGTACTGTATGTTATTAATCTATTAATTATCTATTTTTTTAGATATTGAATGTCTGACAACGTATTCATAAAACGGACTTTAGTTACTAATTGAAATTTTAACAGACAATCGTCCGTTACTTAGATCAGCTGAAATATAATCGATATCGAGCTAAGTACTAATGCGCCAGAATAACTGCAGGTCAATAACTGCTCTTTAATGTGCGTAATGTTTTCATCATTTGCCACTCAAAATTCAAATCATGAATGCTTGCTCCTGATAGCAGGATACAGAAATTAGTATTGTAGTTGAACTGAATCTCTTATTTAAGTACAACTTGTAAGTTTAATGGGTCATAAAATATAAAGATAAGTTAGACGATTCTTGCGTGTTTTATTATGTAATAAGCTGAATACATTTTTCCTCTAAATATCAAGATCAATACTCAGGAATTAATTAATGTTTTTTGTGGTCTGCTAAACAGTGCAATCATAGTACTTGGCCACGTAAACCTCACGGTTTGATTTCAATCATGAAGGGGGGGGGGGTGTTGAAATAAAAGTTCAATAATTGAAATTGGCCCATAAATTAATTTTTAAAAAGTGAGCAATTTATTGTAAGCTAAACATACAAATTATCGGTCCCCGAAGGACAAACTTCACTTTATAAATGTTGCAATAAGTTATTTATATTTTAGATATGCCTAGAACATTATCTAAGGTTATTAAGGTGAATGTCAAAGTTTTCTTGACTTATTCTCTTTATTTGTAACGAAGAACCCATCCATAAATTTATATTATTCAATTTTAATTCTGAAGCAAACAAGGGTCACCTCCGATTTTCTTGAAATCCAAATTTTGTAGAGTTCAGAAAAAGACAAATATTAAGGGTCGCAAACACTGGGAAGTGTGCAGAAAATGTATTTAAAGTTGCGTTTTTGAGCCTATGGTAAACTGTATTACGAATTCATTCCAGTTTCCGCTTGTAAAAGCAAATACCTATCTACTTGAAATACACAGTCATATATATTATATAGAATACTATTTGCATTCATATACATACAAATGAATGGGTACTGACGTATTTACGAAGGCCACTATTTCACAGCGCGCTATGGTGGAATAAGGTAAGATCAACCTAACCTCGCTAGATCGTGACGTCCCGTTAAATGGGAATTCACATAAAATTCAATTCATAGATTATTGAATTCAGTATATAGGAATTCATGATCCAGCGAGGTTAGGTTAAGATTGTTCCGCTCGGCCTCCGTATAATTGACCAGTAAGTGCCAATAAAGGTAGAAAATTCCTGGAACTTAGACTATGTATCAATGGAGAGGTGAACTAATTCGTAAGTCGTTCATGTCTGGGCTCAAGCAAAAAAATTACAATAGGTACCGGTACCGGGTTGTATGTCGATTTTTCATTGCTGAAACCGGGTAGGCTAGGTTAGAAATAAAATAACCTCGATTTTGGAACTGATTGTCTCAAATGTCACTAAATCTATTTCAATGCATATCATGCAGTATTTGGCAGCCACATTCAATATGGTATACTGATTTGGGGACATTCACCACATGCCAGAGACATCCTCTTGCTTCAAAAGAAGTAAGTGCTTCGTGTGTTGACATTCAGTGAGTGCAATGCGCATTGTCCACCTTCCAGCGTTTGGGCATACACACCGGTTTTGGACACTACATACTGGCATCACTCCTATATGTTAGGAAAAACAGTTCAGCCTTCATGAGGAGAGGTCAGGTGCATTCCTATAGTACTCGAGGAAGGGCAAACTTAAACATGCCACGATGTTGGTTGTCTAAAGTGAAGGATAGTTTTCCGGTGCTGGCAATAAAATGTTCAACTGCTTGCCTGATTTAGTGAAGGAGCGTCCAGTGAGTGCGTTTAAGGTCTCTTTGTCACAATGGCTGATAAAAAAGAGTTATTACAGTGTTGACGATTTTTTTTGTGATAGCTTTGCTGGTCTGTGACGCTGTTGCCATCTGATCTAAGTTTTAAATTATTTAGTGACCATAGTATATATGGTATTTAACGTTTCTAAACGTGAAACTTGACACGATCTATCTAGGAAGGTCTGGTCAGCGATCAAAATTTGGATATTTTTACTTGTAATAAAACAAATTCGAAAAGCATTGTTGCCTGGACACAAGCAAAGAAATTACGTATCAGCTAATACAAAACTTTGAATGCGTTTTTCAACACTTCCCAGTATTTCAGACTTTTATTCTCATTTGTTCTGTGTTCTGCAAAGTATTCTGCATTATATATTTGAATTAACAAAGTACATAAGTATGCTTTCATAAGCAGAAATCGGAATGAATTCGTAATACAGCCTTTACCATAGGCTGCAAAACGCAACTTTGAATGCGTTTTTTGTACACTTCCCGGTGTTTGCGACACTTATTTTCATTTTTCTGTGCTTAACATAAATCTAGCGTTTGGCACTGAGACACAGAAACAATACATAATACAGTATATTATGTCAATTTCAAGAAAATCGGAAGTGACTCATATTTGCTTCAGAATAATTATGTAGAACACAGAAAAAAATAGAATGAGTTCGGTTTGGTTAGCACTGTTTATCCGTCGTTCAATCTCCTGGGTAACCGGCCGGGTAGAGAATAGCTTTGACGGATGAGATCATAGTTGCCAAGATCAATCAATCACAGTGCATACATGGTCTACGGCGCAACTGAACTAACTGGCAAGATTGATTGAAATATTCATTTTTATGATTGACTTAATGGAAAGCGACGATTAAGGTAAACATACCAATTATTATCAACTCCTTATACTTCTAACCAAACAAAAGCGTTTGCTTCAAGATTTCAATAGCTAATTAAACTAAATAATGGTTCAGTAATTCAGAATATGCTTCAGAATTACCATTATATATTTATCAGAATTTCGTGAAAATCTGAGTTGACGCGGTTAAGAAGAAGATTGCTTAAACGATTATAAAGAAATGATAAAGCAAAAAATGATCATACGGTTGAAATGTGCATGACCGAAAAGTTATATATTATAAGTGGATTCGAACTTCAAACCTATAAGTCACGAACCAACTACGCTACCCACTGCACCATCGAGCTCATAGTAACGACCGCCTTGAACAAGCTCCAAGTTAAAGCCAAGTATCCGTCGAGCGGCTATTCCAGCTCTCCTGGGTGTCAGTTCCTTCATTACCGAGCTGTTATGCTAGTTGTGAGCATTGCTATAAGTTTATGATATGTTCATGACTAGCTATATTGAAGAGCTAACAAGCTATGACTAAATATCATTGAGATTATTTTGGGGACTATAAAAATCAAAGATTATAATCAATAAAATATTTCAGTTGTCGATTTTTACAGATATTTCCACACTGCCTAATCATTAATTTTCTTTTTCAGTATAGTTCCATCGATACAAGTCCTATCAGTGTTTACATTATGCATCCGTTTTGGAATAAAGTAGTTGAGGTGAGTTTATCGACTATTCCTACCTACAACTAAAAATATTTGTACTTTGCCTTCATATAACTCATCAATCACCATCATCTAACTACCGCAACTACATAGGTCTCAGACCTATGTGGGAATCATCCTTAAAAAATATATATATATAGGCTAATTATTATCTAGTTTTGGCAGCGAAGTCTTGATAGATTAGAATACAATTAGTAATTTCTGCAACGATTGTATTATGACTGCCTTTAAGCCACAAGTGAGATGTAAATTAGGACACAGAGTTACCTAAATATCTCACGAGTGGCTTAAAGGCTAAATTCAATCGTATTCACTATTTTGTCTTCAACCGGCAATAACCTACTTTCAATAATTTTTAAAATTATTTTAGTTGTCAATCATTGTGGATAAATTACTCATCATCATAACCTAGAATTCTTGCTTTTTGCCGATCGTTTGTTGGTTTCAAATCAAATTGAATTTAATTGATTTTGAAATGTTTAAATCAGCTGATGTGACTATCGCATGATGTTCATTTTGATGCTGTTTTGAACAAATCCTGAGCTATAATTATTGGTCTACAGCCCGTGGCAAGAAATTACTCCTGTTATACAATAACTTATTTATACAATTGTTTTGATCAAGTAAGCTGTTTTGACATCATTCTCTAACCTCTAGATAATAGAATATTTTGTTAACCCAAACAGGTATTATATTTTAATAGACTTCACCAATAATCATATTGTTAATAAAATTTACAACAAAGTAAATAATTGAATGGCTTATGCAATTACAATTAATTCAATTTCTCCTACCGTTCATGTTTTATTAATAAACGCTAAATTGTTGATTACACGGGGCAAGCTTGTTAGCTAGTAGACTCGCACAGTGAAATCGACGATTAACTGAAAGAAATGCTTAACTCAAGATGAAAATCGTTTGAAGATTCAGCAGCCTAACCTTTATTTGAAGTTCGTTCATGAATTTTGTATACATCTTAACAGAACTATTGTCAGTTTTAAATGATATATTTCGTGCTAATTCAAAGATTGACTTGATACGATTGAATTGAATATGAATGTTTTATTTATGTTTTTAATTCCACATTTAGATTTTTCGGGTTGGCTTAATGATATTAAAGTAAGCCTCGAGTTAACTCTAATAATATGGTACCACATTGCTCGTTTGGTTAGGATGTCTATTTATTTATTCTTTATAGCCCATTTTTCATACCAAATAGTGATTTTTGAAGCTGGAGCATAGTCGATTTTTTCACTACATTAAACTTCTAAAATACTAACATCACTCACATGCTTTTATACATTGACAAAATCATTCTTTGTGTCAAATTGAATTTTGCACTAGTTCGTTATTTATTATCAGTGAATAATTAAATGAAATTCTGTTCCTAGTCCGTCTTATTTGAATTATTGTAGACTCAATCAATTCAACATCATGAAAGGCTTCTAATTCAATAGGGAGCTCCAAAGTATTTATGTATTAGAAGATAATTTAGTTGCCAACTTCTTTTGTGACCCACTGATGTAACCTTTAATAAATGTTTATGTTGGAATTGCTCTCAGTTCACAAGAGCTGATGTATAAACATCAACTACAAAATGATAAAACTCATTCTCATTCGTCGTTCCAAGTCTCACTTTGAATTGTGGCCATTCAAGTACTGTTATTATATCATTGATTCAATTACGTTCTTATCGTTACCGTAATTCTAATTTCTTCTGGCTCAAGAATGCCTGACCATAAAGCAAAGTTTGACGACTTTTGTGGGAAATTTTCGGACAATGAATAAGACAATTTTACATTTCTTGTTAGTGGAAGGGTAGTACTGTAATAGACAATTAGATAATTTAAAAATAGACCATAGCACAGAAGCCCACAATTTCTCTATTTCCAGAAAAGTAACTCAAACCGATGTAATCAATCATACCTCATCACTCATGTCACCATATATCCCACAAACTTGCAGCTTTCAAGAGTATGATTTATAGAGCTTTAACTATTCCAATGAGCAAACATTACTTTGAGATTAAACATTATAAGAGATTAGTACGATTAAACAGATAGCTATTACAAATGGATATGAGGAGATCATTCTCGATAAAATTTTAAATAAAATAAGTAGGAGACTAGCAATCAGTGCTAGCATTGCTGTAACTGATACTGGGAAAAGGTCATGGATAACGGTACCGTATCTTGGCCCAGTATCTGATAAATTAGGAAAAGAATTGAAAACGAACGGTTTTGATGTAGCTTTTCAAATCAAACCTATTTTAAAGAGTTTATTCGGGTGTAGTAAAGACAAAATTGATATCTTGGATAAAAGTGGGGTTTATAAATTGAATTGCGGTGATTGTAATGCTTGTTATGTGGGTCAGACCGGTAGAAGTTTCAAATGTAGAATAAATGAACATATCAGGGATTGGAAAACCCAAATAGGAGATTCAAATTTTGCAGAGCATCTCATTAATAATGGGCACAAGTTCAAGGCTGAAGAAAATGTTGAATTTCTGCATTTGATTGGCAAAGGCAGACAATTGAACATTTTAGAAGCTTTGGAGATAACTAGGTTGGTAAAAAACGATTCCAATATTAGTTTAAGTGACCAAATTTATTTTAACCAATTCAATACAACTATTAAACTAACTTGGTTTAATCATAATTCCAGCCTACATTTAAAAAACGGTTCTTTCGTGTATTTCTCGGTTGACATTGACTGCATTTCAGTGAGCTTCTTCTAATTTTTTAGTTTTAATTTGATTCAATTCTAGCCTTATTAAGTATTTTTCTTCTTTGTTGCTTTCTAGATGTTCTCAGTTTTTAGTTATTGATTTGATTCGTATTTTTGCTTGTTACTCCTCCCACCAGGGGGCGTGACTTGTCAGCCAATCACAACCTTCGATGAAGGTCAGCCTCTTTCTCTTTTAGCCAATAGTATCATTCCATGTTCAGTATTTTATATTACGCTTCTCTGTATTTTAGTTTTAGTTTGGTTGAGATTGATAATGATATAAGAACCGAAACTAGTTTCTCAATATTTTTTAATAAATGTGGTTGTGACAATTTCTTCTTATTATTCATTAAATTGGCATTGATAGATCTCCAAACAAAATATCCTAGTCCTATTAAGCTATTGGTATTTTTTAATCAGCATCCCAGTCTCAGAAGCTAGATAAGGCAGCTAGGATTCTAGCAGATTCACAAAAAGTCCATGTAGAGCCATCGTTCTTGTATTAATTGTAATTTAAATCTGACAAGCAGTGCCCGCTTGAAGCAGTTGACCCCAACCGCGAAATGCTGCCTGTCTATTGCCAGCCTAACTGGTTTCCATAAGTTTCTTTGTTACAAGAGGCGGGCCCATCAATATTTCTACATCTGTGGAAAGATTTTAATTCAATAGCAATAGGCGACCCTTGAAAGGATCGCATGGATGCTACCTTCCCCACTGTTGTTATTGGTGTTCCCGTCTGATTAAATACCCGAAAATACGTTTACAAGACTCGTAGTTCTCGATGCTGAACTAATCAGATCTAGGAATGCAATCTGTTTATGAAATTGTTATTGGTATTAAACTGGTTGTGCACCATCTCTTGTTTTCACAAGTCTATTATTTCTCATCTACCGTATTTTGAATATTTTTCACATTGGTCTTTGCCTGTTGCGTCCCATTTAGTGTTCTCCTTCAAATAAATTGAAATTTAACGCCATTCTCCTTGAACAAATTTTTGCTTCTGTCATTAAGCTACAAGTTCTTGTTTCTGTAATTTCGCCTTTACATCTTGATATTTCAATCTAAATCAGTTTTTGTATCTGTGCCTTGTTAATAGAAGGATTTGTTAATGATTTTATGTCCTATGTAATGTTCCAGTTGGTTCCAAAATGGGTAGCACCCAACGTGTTGACGTTTGTTGGATTCCTTTTCACAGCAGGAGCCTGTCTACTGCTGTCCATATATGATTATCATTTCTACGCCAACAGCACCGATTTCCCTCACTACCCGACTATTCCAAGATGGGTCTACCTTGTGACGGCTCTTAGCATATTCATAGCTTATACATTAGGTAAGTTTTCTTCAACATCATGCTCTCATCAGATATGTCTAAAAACATGTGGTAAAATAGTTGATTGATAACATAATTTAATAAATTGATTGATCCTCCTATTTTACAATACAGTACATTCTTGTGCAATATATTTCTCTTGAACTACAACATAAAGAATCACGAAGAATTATGTATGATTGTGAACTGTTGAAAAACATTTTAGCCTAGTAATTGTTACTGAATTTATCACTACAGAAAAAACGAGGAAAGAAGATTAATAAAAGAGAAATAGTGGAGAAAACGATAACAGAAAATTCATAATACATTTATAATAAAAAATATTGGTAATATAGTAGCAGCTGGTGTTATGCTTTGAGGCAAATTTCACATAATGCCACAATTTTAAAATCAGTTCTCAAAGTGCGTTCTGTTGCTTTGCTTTCAATTGGGGTACACTCAACTCTACTCATAACCCAAAGATTGTGTCCTTTAAACATTTTGTACAATTGCAATGCAAACAAACTCTATGATCTAATCTGTTTTGATTTAAAGTAGTGTGTACTTTGCTTGAAAACTTATGTAAAAATGCATTTTTAACATCTTTAAAGCAAAGTGGCCTTTGAAGGCCACTTCAAAGCTTTTTAGGGTCAGTAGATTAAACTTATTCTAAACTATTGCCAAGTTTAGTTCAAGCTTTCTGTTTCTATTCAATAAATTTCAATACAAAATTGCTGGAGTTCTGATTATTTGAGAATTTCCGTTTCCCAAACCCTCACTCTATAAAGCATCAGCCTGCTCTTAATATCAACCTCCAACTACGGTATCAAAAGTCTTGAGTTTCCATAAATAAAAAAGTCAAAATAACATAGACTTGCTGTTTTTCTAACTCTTGATCACAAATTCGTCACAATTGACATTACTAGATTACTGTGCTGCCAAACTTTATCCTGAAATTATCAACATTCTCTGTTCTACAATGTTTGAAGTATTTCGTCCGAAATGCATAGTTTATTGTTATTAGTAAGTTTTATTGGTTATATATTTTTGTTCATATACAGCACAGCATGTCTCGCATATTGTTACCAATACTTTGTAGGCTTATTGTACTCACCAAAATAATCAAAAAAGTTCATAGTAAACATAGGTTCGGAAATGCTGCATTACAGATTTAAAGGTGGCAAAAGTTAGCAGTTAGCACCATCAATTTACTCATGCAGAAATTTGTAATGGCTTGATTTCACTTTTATTTTGGTCTGATTCTATATAAATTGAGCTGGAAAGTCGAATAAAAAAAAGCTAGAAGTTTTCAACTACAGTCATTTTTTATATATTCAAAAGCATATGCAACAAAGGATAAAAAACACGTTTTTTAAAGTTTGAAGTGAATCAACTTGTTTGAATGTACAGTTCATCAGGTTTAGCATGAGCTGTGAGCTGTGCAAGAGGAGAAGCAACAGTCAGTCGAGTCAGCTCACTCAGGCTGGCAGGGAAGGGAGCACGCTCTTTGAACTAGTTGTTCACAAACGTAGCATACCTCAAGTACACGAACAACTGTAGCAAATGCTTTTAGAACAGCATGTGAACATGATCCTTACATGGCGGCTGCTGGCGCTTCCTCCTCCACTATGATTGTCATCGGTACCACTGCGCATCCCAAGCTCATGCTACTTGAACTTGTCGTTTTTCCTCACAAAACTAGTGATTTTTAATCACATTTGGCCAAAAAAGCAGGCTAGTGCGAAGTTGTCCTGCTCATATGATGATGATCCAGTATATAAAAACATAAACAAATGACAAAACTAAACTAATGCTCAACTAGCAGTTGTCACTAGACTTGATTGTGCAGGCTACTTCGTGCAGGCCAACTTCAGACCTCAGGGGTCTCTCTTCTTTTACTCGTGGTGGCAGCTATGGAGGTGCTATCAGCTGGGGTATTATCTCTGATAGCACTCTAGCTGATTGCTTCTCCTGTAACCACAAGTTCTAATCTCGTTCAGCCTTGGATATTTTGTGTCATTATTCACTTCACTACCCATGCACAAGTCTCAGACTGTTGTGGCCATCATAAAACTAAAGAAAATCATGTTTATTTCCTTCCTCTTCCATAAACTGCCCTTTCATTATTATTATTATTATTATTAATGCTTCAATTTTTATTTTTAGATGGTATTGATGGAAAACAAGCTAGGCGTACGAATACAAGTGGTCCTCTGGGTGAACTTTTTGACCATGGATTGGATTCTTGGACAGCTGTGCTCATCCCCACATGTTTATATTCCCTATTCGGCCGTACTGATTATTCTGTACCACCATTACGCTTCTACTATATATGCTGGAATGTATTTGTGACATTTTATCTATCACACTGGGAAAAGTATAATACTGGTGTTCTTTTCCTGCCATGGGGTTATGATCTGTCAATGCTTGTGAGTATTTGAATATTTTCATTGTAACAGTTTTATTGCTTTCATTTAAACTTTGATCGTTAGGAATCTAGTTGAAAGAAAGTAAAGCCTTTCTGAATTAGAATTCTGATCAACCAAACAGCAAAACAATCGCATGGTACTGATTAGCTGTTGTAGTGTAAAAACTAGTCCAGATTCACCATAGTCACTTGTTGCCATAGAGCACTAGCATAGAGCAAATGTTTCAATTTAGACTTGCTACCCCATCTAACCCAAATGCTTCATTTGTGCTGTTTAACAGCGACCACTCTCTGACCGACAAAGTCAGTCCTACATCATTCTCCAACTTGCTTTAACAATGTCTAACTGACGCTTGAGTGGAGTGCACTCTTGTGGATGGAATTTGCATTAAAATGTAGGTTGAAATTTACACTATCGGTGCATTCCAGTCTGAGCTAGTGAAAGTTGTTATTTCTTGTTGATATTATACGAAAGCCAGACCGATGCTATGAAAAACAGACTGCCTAATACCTCCTCCGGCCGGGGAGGTATTTCGTGAGGTTGACCTTGCCAGTCGGAAAGGATACACTAGTAACAAGAAACTGGAATATCTACTTGACCCTCTCACTTTTAACCAATAATTATTGTCTTGCTGAGGAGAGGAGAGATTATTAATCTCAACTGAATCTTTCAAGAATCTAGGAGCTAAGTCTAGGAATAAGAATTGGCATTTTCCTATGGTTTCTTGTCTCTTATTTTCTCCTTATTTGTTCCTCTTTTTTGCCCTTTTTCGTATTTTCATTTTCATCTCTCTCACCCTACCAATTTCTATCATTTTACTTCTGTTATCTCTTTTTCACTTCTTCACTGTTCTTTGTCATTTCCATTCGTTCCTTTTATCTTCTTTTTTCCTTCTTCCTTTTCTTTTTCTTCTCTTTCTTTTCCTTCCTCTTCTTTTTCTTTTCTTTCATCTCTTTTCCACTTCTTCACTGTTCTTTGTCATTTCCATTCGTTCCTTTTATCTTCTTTTTTCCTTCTTCCTTTTCTTTTTCTTCTTCTCTTTCTTTTCCTTCCTCTTTTTCTGCGTTTGAGGAGGATTTCCCCCCCTCCCCCCCCCCCCTGTGAATCCGCTACTGGCCCGATATCTATTTATTTATAGGCACACAAATACGTATTATTTTATAGATATTTGAAGAAAATCACTACTCATGAAACTGTTATAAAAAGTATTTTTTTCAATTATGATACCCCTCTATAATACTATGTGTCGGGGTGATCACACTGAATGCAGCATGTCATGTGATGAAGCATCCAATACTGAAGAATAATCACCATCGCGAAATCAAACTCATACTGTTTAATGGTATGGTTCACGCTGCTCTAATCTGTCATACACCATTCCACAGCATGTTTTTGCTTTTGCGATGATTATCATCTAGTTGTGGATGCTTCATTTTGCAAGCACTCATACTTTCTACTCTAGGATAGTCGAAAATTTATGTTTTCTATTGTATCTTGTTTTTTCTTGCTTTGTGTTGTTTTTTTGTATCTTCGAAACATAATTATCCCTTATTCAAATCATGGTTGTTTAAAACGACTTCTCCCTCTTCTAGAGAGGTTCTATTGAATTAGTTCTTATCAAAGAATATATTTATTTCATTTTCATTCTATGCATGGAATAAATATAAAGATATCCATCTCAATCCAATTATTGTATCTCACTTAAATTTTATTATATTTTCAATTGTACAATTTTTATAATTTTTCAGTTGATAAAAAATTATTTATTGGTAGTTATTCTATTTTCATTGTTTCTTTTAGAAGTGGCCATAAGTTTCAGGGTAACTAGTTTCCTCTGATTCAATCTGGAAATCTCATCTTGAATATTTGAAGGGTAGACTCAATTCGGCAGTTTTTTGCACTCAGAAATTTAAAATCACTTATTGATAGTGGATCTCTTCGAGGCGTATGTTTTGCACTTTGCGCTTATTTTTGCACTTTGCGCACTTTTGCACTTTGCCACTCCCTCATGACATTTGGAATAGCCTTCTGGGGAAACTCGTAAGAAGCCACGTAATAGAACTGTTTAGATTACAGAAGTGGGCATTAAGAGTGATGGTGGGAGAATCTATCTGAACAAGTTGCTGGTCAATTTTTAAACAATTACAAATTCTTCCTTTTCCTTGTCTATATACTCTCGAACCCATCTGTTTCATAAAAAGAGATAAACACAAATGTAACACCGGAGAGTTATTCCATAATTATTATGGAACTAGATTCAGGCGAAACCTAAGAAATGAGCAACATTATACGGCTTTGTATGAATGTGGTGTAAAGACTTCTTGAAGTCAAATTCTTTTATATAATATGTTACCATCACGGCTCAAAGAAATGGGTGAAAAAATCTGAGCTCAGCTGAAGAAAGAGCTACTGCATGTTTGTGCATATTCGAGTGAAGAATTTAGAGAACATTGCGAATTGCAAAACAACAGATCAATAAGTTGGGTTTTATATTATGAAAACTTAAAATTTGACAAATCCAAATACTCCTTTTAAGGGAGGTCGATGGATGCTATAAGAAAATGAAAAAAAAATGTTCAGTAGTGTCTCTAATCCATGTTCCTCTTAATTATCTACATTTTCTATTTCACCCTATCCTCTTGGTCATTGTTATGAAGTTGTAAACTGTTGCAGGGTACAACGGGCGTTTTTCTTGTTACATATTTCTGTGGCCATCAATGTTGGAAGTTCAATGTTTATGGTGATTTCTCAACCGGGCATCTTCTAGAACTTCTCTTCTACCTCAGCTCTATACTTACGAGCATTCCGATTGTCCTCTATAATATTTATGCGTGAGTGAACTCTGTTATGAAATTACTGTTCGTGTCCAAATTTCTGTTTTATGGGTTGAAAGAAAACTTTGTCTTCTTTAGCACTACTAACAGCGCCTTTCTCCCTCCAAATGTCCTGGTCCCCGGCAACCCTTCTCCCTCTTCTTACACCTATACTTCTCAATACGTCAAACCCTTGGTCTTCCTCGTCTTCTTCTTCTTCTTCTCCTCCCACCAGTATTCCCAACCTTTCTCATTACCCTCTCCACCGTCATCCTCTGTATTTTCCCCGCTCACCCGTAGTCAACCCTGTTTTATTATGGTTACAGGATCTGGCTCTCCAAAAGGTTCTTGTAAGTCTGAATTTGTTCTAATTGTCCAGTCATATCCATTTGTAACAGGCCGATATATTTTCTTCATTGGAAGAAAACTACTAAATTTTATAACTATACCACTGTGTGTGAAGAAACAAGTTTAATCCCTCTATATTTTTTCCTAAACTAATAACTATTCTATTTTCAAACTACTTTTGATTTGAATAATTCAGTAAAGTGAGTAAGAACCCACGTAGTACATGCAAATTTTAATTATTACAGTGAATAACAATGTTTCAAAGGTTGCGGCTCAATTTGGTATACAGTAATAGACCTTTTTTTGTTTTTTATTAGGAGGATGAAGCCCACATAGGTATGTGACCTGTACATGGGTAATGAGTTGAATGATGATGCGTGAGACCTAAAGTTTTAAGTGGGTTCCGAACCACTGGGTTTTCTTGCCCTTGTCCTTGGATAAAGTTTACCATACTTATAAATCAATTTTACTATACTAATAAAGAACATAATATTAAAATTAGTGAATTTGATGCTCAAATAACTTTGAATCAAACATAGTTTCAAACAATATTTGAGACAGTGTTTGAGAAATATTTGATAGGAAACAAAGAAATTCTGCTCAAACTTTAAAATAAACTTTGAAGCCACTGACTTCCAGCAACCTTTTTGAGACAGACGTTCCTAATAACACAATTTAAATAGTATAATGGAAAAGGATCATGTTTTTTGTTACACCTGATAGAAAGTACTTTCCATAGATTGTCACTTATGGAAAGTGCCTCTTTACTGTACTAGATCGAAAAGATCAGCTGACAAATAGGGCCTTATAGCCGTACAAGGGAAAAATCAGCTGGATAATATTCGAGACAGGTATTGAGTAATGAAATGAGTTGACTATATTTATACCTAAAATATATATGTGAGTCAATGGAAGAACTTTTGTCGAATCCCAGCTGATTTTTTCCATATTGTACGGCTATAAGGCCCTATTTGTCAGCTGATTCATTCACATTTTTCATGCTGCTATTGTTCATGTACATTTTTTGTACTTTGAATGTTTCGCATATTATACAGTTGATTGCATCACGCCTTTCTATCAAGTGTAACAAAATATCGTACATTACACGGCTGTAAACTTTTGCCGGTTCTCACATATTCACGTTTCTGCACTTTCCTATCACCTCGTGCATGAACTATCATATGCTAGACCGGCAAAACGTTTCTTTCCAGCCTAGTAACGTAATATACTATTTCGTTTGAAAATTTCCTCTAAAGCTGAAAACTAACCTATAAAGATTCATACTCGTTTAAATTTTGTAATAGAAGCAGTTTTGTGCTTAAAGCATGTTTTCTTTACGGTCTATTGTGCATTTTGTCAAGATGGATTAAAAATTAATTATTTTCAGGTCCTACAGAGATAAGACAGGCAAGATGAGGAGTTTTACAGAAGCTAACCGACCTCTTGTCCCTCTTGTGGCGTTGATGTTTATTTGTGCTTTGTGGGTTTACAACTCGCCATCTAATATCATCGCCAAAGATCCTAGAGCCTTCTATCTCTTCTCAGGCACTGTTTTCTCGAACATTTGCGTGAGTAATAGAGCTATATTGTTCATATAGAATTGAGCCATGAACTATGTACTTTTATACAATATATGAGTTACCAATCAATTTAGATATTGTAATTTGATAAACATCATTAATGTATGTATGTAAGTAAATATAGTATCATGACTTATTTCAACTGTAAGTCATCATTAATACGAAATCCAATTTAAAAAAAATCAAAGTTGAAAGAAGAAAACTTACAGAGTAGTGTTGTTTGAGAATAGTTTCTCTTGTGTGATGTGTTCTATGACGAAACTCTTATTGAGCTATTTTCTATGAAAAGGGGCACTATATTTCTGAAAGTGGTTGATTATTTACGCTCCTGAACAGAAGCTTCATCAGATGAACTTCCGAGCTGAAATGCATTTCTGATAGTAAGTAAAATCAATCTATCAAGAAATACAGTGTCAATTTTTAAAGAATATTTCTTCCATTTCCCCCATCAATTATTTTTTATTAAAACAATTTCAGAAAGATTGAATCCATGATTAAACAAATATAATTATTGTTGCGGGAGTTTCTCATGTTTCGCTAAAACGATTGTTTTTATAATGTAGGCGATTTTGAAACTTTCCATCTTGTACTTTTTAGTGTGGTGTGTGTGAACTCATTCTTGGTAGTGGTATGAATTCATTCGCCTCGCGCATTTCGGCTCTCCTACCGAGAATGAGTTAACAGACTCTAGTCACGTTTCATTGAATTATAAGTACATATTTTTAAGTGAGCTTTCATGTACTGTCAAAGACTTTTGACGAGTGACAATACTGATATTACACTTGAATAATTACATTGTAATTACAATTTCTCTGAAAGTTGGAACATTTCATTAAGAAAGGAAAATACCTATCAGTCTTTTCATAAATGTTTCAACTATTTCAATAACAGTGGATAATATTCTACTAATTTTGGCATAGAAGTTTATGCAACGATTGTATTATGACTCCCTACAAGCAACGCATAAATTTTTCCCCTTTCGCTCGTATTCTAAACATCCCATGAGTGGCTTAAAGGCTAAGTGAAATCATTACCTACACTATTAATTTATCTACGAATACCAATATACAGACAATATAAATTTATATTTTTATTTTGGATAACTTAATCTAACATAACCCTAGAATGGTTATTTGTTGATCATTTTGGAACTCGACAATTTTAAAAATTGAATTTGGTTTCGAAATGTTCATATCAACTGATGTATTTTATAATACTTTAGCACTGATTGTGACGAATGCTGGATTCCTAACCTAGAGCAGGGTTCTCCAAACTTCGGCCCGCGGGCCATATCCGGCCCACAACAGCTAAGGCTCAAATGGCCCGCGACGGACTCAGAAAATATTTTGAAATCAAAATAGTTTCAGCGGGTTTTCCCGCTGTGTTATTAATGTTAATGGAGACTTTGAGCACATCGCCGCTAACATCCCCTTACCGCTAAGGCGCCAAGACAAATCAGGTTAGCTCTGACGAAATTAAGGTTAACTTGGTTGTAAAAAAGGTTTGAGCAATAGGGCTTTTTGCGAGAATATGGCATGACAAAGCCAAAATGATTGCATTGATTGTATTCTTGCCAAATTCAAAAGAACATGTAATAAAGTGAATAATGGTTCAGAAATTACTTTCACAAATGAGTGAAATATCAAGAGATAAATGGAATATTCAAATTGTTTTTTCAAGTATTGGATTGTATTGAATATTTCAGGAATATTAAAAATAAGTTTTGGAAGACTTCTAGGATTGCAATCGAATATCATAGAGTCACCAATACTTTGTGGACATGTTTTACACACGAAAATAATGAAAAGCGTTCATGTAAACATAGATCTAGGTGTGATTAGATATGATTTTAATATAATAAACATTCTACATAATATACAGAATTTCTCATCACATAGTGTTACCAATACTTTGTAGGCTTGTAAAAAATCACCAAAATAATGTAAAACTCCATGTAAACAATGGTCTGGGAATACTTGGTTACATATTTATAATTTAAAATAGCGGAAGTTAGTAGCTATCTCCATCAGTTTACTCATTCAAAAAATTGTTGTGTCTTCATTTTGCTTGTGAATTGGACGACTTTCATGTAAAACGATGGAAAATCGAATACAACAAGTTACAAGTTAGCAGAGACAGAACTTTCTGAGATACACAACAAAATATACAAAACCACGTTATCGGATTTGAAACGGAGTTACTTTTTAATTATACAATCAACCAATAGCTTTTTTTGACAATACTCGTAGAAAATTAAATTCTGAATAAAAAACTCAGATAGCCCGAGCGCAAAACACACACACACACACACACACACACACACATTTTATATAATCGGCTTTTAATAAAGTACAATCGTTTTGCAAAGATAGCTTCAGCTTCCTATTTTCATGTAATTTGATTAGGCCTAATTAAAATCCGAATATTATGAAGTTGTATTTTTGGCTTTTAGATTTCCTTAAAAGTTCAATTCTCTAAAAGCTTTATCAGAAAAAAACTACAGGATTTATCTGAAAATAAGCAAAGTAATCCACTTCAAGCTTGAAAAACGTCTGTGTAATTTCTGCACATTTTGTTAATAACTTAAACATTTCTGTAGTTAACGACTTCTAACAAATTTCCAGCTCATTCTGCATAAAACCTAAGCAATGTACTAGTAAAATGAAGGTACAAAAAATTTCTAAATAAATTGATTGATGGCTGTTAGCTTCCCCATTTCTAATTCTGTAACGATCCATTCCCGGACTACTGTTTATATTAACTTTTTTCATTAATTTGGTGAGTACAACAAACCCTAGAAGTATTGATAACACTATGTACATGTAGAATGCGTAATTGAAATCATACAGCCTACTCAATTCAACTATTAAATTGAGCAATTGCATGTTTGCTTAGGGCTCGTACTTGACGACTGCTCTAGAAATTGAAGTTATGGATAATAGAAAAATAACGGTTCTGGCCCTCTGAACTTACTGAAGCAATTATTATGACCCGGAGGCTTAAGTTTGGAAACCCCTGGTGTAGCATGAACTGACCACTGACGGCAGTGTTATAATAGCTTTATTATGCAATGATTTTGATCAGGCATGGATAGTCAGCTGTTATGACATAACGTTCTCACCTCCAATAACTACTTTATAATGTAGTCGTAGATTAAAATTATCATTGATTGCAGTGTCGTTTGATAGTGGCGCAAATGAGTGGTGTCACATGCGACTTGTGGAACTGGCTTCTTGGTCCGACACTATTGTGCGTAGGAGTTGCCATGCTTTTTCCTTCTCAATCTCTAGAGCTAGTTCTCTTATATTCGCTGTGGGCATTATCGATGGTAGCTCACATTCACTACGGCTCTACGGTTGTAAGTATACATAGTTTTTAAAATGAAAAACTGATGATAAATTGGAAACAATTGAAAAGAAAGCCTATACTGCCATACCATGTAGATTTTAAAGTTATAGGCCAAATGTGACATGTTACATATGAATTTGGAATGCCTTAATGAGCTGAGAAGGAGCTGTGTGTCAGTGAAGTGTGACGGAACGTTCTTAAGTGAGAGGTCCCGAAATGTTGACATGGTCCCCTACCACCCCTCAAAGTTTCAAAATATCAGTGATGACGCGAACTTCATATTATCTCTGTAATCAATCAAGTTGATTCTTCTACCATCATATTCATCATATAATGGGCTACAAAAATGGTCCTATTCATTTTTACGATGAAACTTACAGTTTTTCTCATAAAATTAAAAAATCCTTGGATTAAAAACTAGATTTTTCCTTATTTTGCAAGAGACTTTCTCGTTTGCCGTTTTACAGGAAAAAGGTTGTTGTAAAAGTGTTAGTACTTTTTGTTCTGAATTCAATGATGTGTGTACTTACTATCGAGGATGACCTTGTGGGAGGGGGATTAGCAACGAGTTACTCGGTCCCCCCTTCATCAACAAGCAAATCAAGATTAATGGAAAAAGAGTTTTTTAATGGTTACGTATATGTATTTAGAAGCAATGAATCCGAATTTCGAGCTTTACCACTCGTAGAAGTGTGAGTTTTGAAGATAGATGAAGGGGTGGGGTGGTAGAGGGGGACCACATCTTAGCAACATTATAGGACCCCTCACTTGAGAACGGTCCGTCACACTAGCAATACAAATTCAAAATGCATTCGAAATTCACATGTAACATGTCAGATTTGGCCTATAATTTTGAAATATTTTTCTAAGGCAGTGTAGGCTTGGAAAATGACGGAGTTTTGTTAACACAGTTCTTACACAGGAACTACTCATGATAAATTTGAAAAGTTGAACTCAATGTGTAGTTAGAATTTTCCTTGTTTACATCAATGACATAAAAACCCTCAGAAAGCACTTTTGATACTGAGTAAAACCATATTATATGTAGTCAGATTTTTTGTGCAATCTTGATTTGCTTGTGCAATAGGTATTGAAGGGGGTACAGCGTCAGTGTAACGCATCGCTAATCCCCCTCCCACACACAGGGTCATCCTCGATAGTAAGTATGTAACTATACACATCATTGAATTCAGAACAAAATGTACTATCACTTTTATAACAACCTTTTTCCTGTAAAATGGCAAACGAGAAAGTCTCTTGCAAAATAAGGAGAAATCTAGTTGAAAAGATTCCACCTTTTTTTAAGGATTTTTCAATTTTTATGAGAAAAAATGTCGTTTTATCGTGAAAATGAATAGGACCATTGTTGTAGCCCATTATATGACGAACATGATGTTAGAAGAATCAACTTCATCCAATGATTGGTTACAGAGATATCTAAATTCGCGTCATCACTGATATTTTGAAACTTTGAGGGGTGTAAGCTGGGATATTTTGGAAAAATACCATCTAGTAGTGTTCTATCGATGGTGTGAAATTCAGCTGTTATTATTCTTTAGCTGAACGGCCTTGATTCCATGTGGTTCAGAATAATGTGCTAATCATATCAACCTCCATGTATCATATATTACCATAATTCCTAACATTAGTTAGGCCGTTGCTTCCATAGCTGTTACAAAATACCATGATTAACTATAAAATACCTTGATTCCATGTGGTTCAGAATAATGTGCTAATCATATATTACCATAATTCCTAACATTAGTTAGAATAGGCATGATGCTTCCATAGCTGTTACAAAATACCATGATTAACGGACTAGAGTGACCGTTTCTTAATTGACCCTTTTCAAAAAAAATTTTGTCTATTGACAAACGGCTATAACAATTGCCAATGTATTTGATTTGTTTTGTATTCCAGGTTCGTCAGATGTGTCGACATTTTCGTATTAGCTGTTTTAAGATTCGTAAGCCTCATTTAACGAATGGCTCCCATAAAGATTGACTGTTAGAAAATATCGTTTGATAGTGTGCTAATATAAGCGCCTTCCAACGAAATCAATGGCTGCTACGAATGCTGTCCAATTAGAAGAGAAGAAGAGGCTCGTTAATTTCATGATCAAGTTAGCTTCAACAAATTACGATAAGTTGATTAATTTGATAGGTTTTTCTTTTCTCTAGTCGATCGGTTATGCATCAAGCTGCGTTTCTAACCGGAGTAGTTTCGAAACGAATGACTCACTTAGATTAGTTTATAATAATTGTTGAAAGAAATGGAAAAGTGCGTAATTTGGAAAAATGTAAAAGTAATTGATCTTTACTCTTTAGGAAGAGTGCATTTGTGTCTTAATTTGTTTTTTTTCTAGAACTTTTTATTATATTTTGCAGTTTATACAAGTTTACACTTCAAATGTTGAGATTGATATTCTCTCTATCATATTAAATTTTATATTTATCTTAGAAATTCAAATATTAATATATTTTAAAAAATTTAAAATTTAAGAATAATTCCCACCATTTCATGTAGAAAGTTAGCTGTGATCTTATTTCTAATTTTGAAGCCATCTAGCCGCTTAGCCAATTGAAGTCATCAAATAGAATTCTTTTTCTGTTACATTTCATTGGGACTGCTTCAAATAATCTTGTCAGTTTTTCATTATGCTGACATGTGAAATTATGATGTTTTGATCCAAACCCACTTTAAGCGGGTAGTTGTTTTTGTTTGACCACACATAATCTTCTTTAATTTATTATACTTATTAATTCAGTCAAATCAATTTTCAATTTCTATAATTAAAATAAAAATTAAATCATTGTTATAAGTTCCAAATATTAAATATTTGAGGCTTTGAGTGAGAATTTAAAAAATTACCGTGAATAAAATTAGTCGCATAGTTATTAAGTATTATTGTTGACGATACTATGTGCTAAATTTTTGCAGGCTGTTCATAGAAAATATTAATATTGTGGTTGACGCCAATAAAACAAAACATGTCTATTTGATGGTGATTCGGAGCCCATCTAAAGCTGTAGGCCCACCATCCATATAATTATCATCCACTCATTACCCACGCACAAGTGTCTGACTCATGTCGGCATCATCAGCACCAAAAAAATTATTATATTCAAACTCAAAATTTTTCTTCTATTTTTATTTTGAAATATGTGTTTGACAGATATTCAATGATTTTACAAAGCATTAAACTATTTTTGAGCCAAAATATTTACTCACCATTATTTATGGTTATCATTGTTATAACTCCATTAATCAACAACATTATTTTGATTGTTATCAATGTTATCACTCTTATAATCATAATTGACTTATTTTTTCTCATTTATGATTATTCTTATATCTATTGATACTAGTACACATATTTTCCTTAGCTGCCTGTCGAGCCCTTACTGGGATCCAATTTCCAATGAGGACTCAAAGGCTGTAGTAATGTAGCTGTGACTAGATGAGTTAAAGGATTAGATGAGTCCTATCCATGTGGCTAGAAATTTACCAGTTCCCTAATTAACAAATCATTCTAGTGAATTTAGTGAGCCTGTATTGATTGCTTTCTACACTTGGCCTGTCAATGCAATATTTTTTTTAACTTTTCTAAATTTTGAAGTGCCAGGGACACCAAAAAACACCATCTACAAGCACAGTAAGAATATTGGTCAAACCTTAGTTTATTGTTTTTATTATTTTTTGTTATTGATTCTTATTCCATTATATTTCAAACTGCAATTTATGATACAAGCTGATGGCTATTTAAAAAGCCAATTTTAAATTACAATTTTGATATTGTATTTTTAATTTTAGGATTAAATAATTTCTTAAATTTAATGAATGTATCAGTCACTCTATAATTGTTTTAGATATACATTTTTAACATCTATTATGGAGTAGTCACAAATTTTGTTGATAGTTAATATTATCTATATCATAATTTTTTGATAGATGAATTAGAGAAAAATGTTATCATAGTACCTTCTTTCAGTTACAAATAAGTTATTATTATAAATTATTCCTTATATCATTTTCTTCAAATCACAAATAAGTTAGTTATTATGTTAAACCTCATATTAGTTATATTAGCTTCTTTTAATTACAAATAATATCTTCAAAGGTGTTCTAAACAACTTTTTTTAAATCAGCATAAAAGTCTATATTATTAGAAATTATTCTTTATAATAGTTATATCATTTTCTTTGAATCACAAATAAGTTAGTTATTATGTTAAACCTCATATTAGTTATATTAGCTTCTTTTAATTACAAATAATATCTTCAAAGGTGTTCTAAACAACTTTTTTTAAATCAGCATAAAAGTCTATATTATTAGAAATTATTCTTTATAATAGTTATATCATTTTCTTTGAATCACAAATAAGTTAGTTATTATGTTAAACCTCATATTAGTTATATTAGCTTCTTTTAATTACAAATAATATCTTCAAAGGTGTTCTAAACAACTTTTTTTAAATCAGCATAAAAGTCTATATTATTAGAAATTATTCTTTATAATAGTTATATCATTTTCTTTGAATCACAAATAAGTTAGTTATTATGTTAAACCTCATATTAGTTATATTAGCTTCTTTTAATTACAAATAATATCTTCAAAGGTGTTCTAAACAACTTTTTTTAAATCAGCATAAAAGTCTATATTATTAGAAATTATTCTTTATAATAGTTATATCATTTTCTTTGAATCACAAATAAGTTAGTTATTATGTTAAACCTCATATTAGTTATATTAGCTTCTTTTAATTACAAATAATATCTTCAAAGGTGTTCTAAACAACTTTTTTTAAATCAGCATAAAAGTCTATATTATTAGAAATTATTCTTTATAATAGTTATATCATTTTCTTTGAATCACAAATAAGTTAGTTATTATGTTAAACCTCATATTAGTTATATTAGCTTCTTTTAATTACAAATAATATCTTCAAAGGTGTTCTAAACAACTTTTTTTAAATCAGCATAAAAGTCTATATTATTAGAAATTATTCTTTATAATAGTTATATCATTTTCTTTGAATCACAAATAAGTTAGTTATTATGTTAAACCTCATATTAGTTATATTAGCTTCTTTTAATTACAAATAATATCTTCAAAGGTGTTCTAAACAACTTTTTTTAAATCAGCATAAAAGTCTATATTATTAGAAATTATTCTTTATAATAGTTATATCATTTTCTTTGAATCACAAATAAGTTAGTTATTATGTTAAACCTCATATTAGTTATATTAGCTTCTTTTAATTACAAATAATATCTTCAAAGGTGTTCTAAACAACTTTTTTTAAATCAGCATAAAAGTCTATATTATTAGAAATTATTCTTTATAATAGTTATATCATTTTCTTTGAATCACAAATAAGTTAGTTATTATGTTAAACCTCATATTAGTTATATTAGCTTCTTTTAATTACAAATAATATCTTCAAAGGTGTTCTAAACAACTTTTTTTAAATCAGCATAAAAGTCTATATTATTAGAAATTATTCTTTATAATAGTTATATCATTTTCTTTGAATCACAAATAAGTTAGTTATTATGTTAAACCTCATATTAGTTATATTAGCTTCTTTTAATTACAAATAATATCTTCAAAGGTGTTCTAAACAACTTTTTTTAAATCAGCATAAAAGTCTATATTATTAGAAATTATTCTTTATAATAGTTATATCATTTTCTTTGAATCACAAATAAGTTAGTTATTATGTTAAACCTCATATTAGTTATATTAGCTTCTTTTAATTACAAATAATATCTTCAAAGGTGTTCTAAACAACTTTTTTTAAATCAGCATAAAAGTCTATATTATTAGAAATTATTCTTTATAATAGTTATATCATTTTCTTTGAATCACAAATAAGTTAGTTATTATGTTAAACCTCATATTAGTTATATTAGCTTCTTTTAATTACAAATAATATCTTCAAAGGTGTTCTAAACAACTTTTTTTAAATCAGCATAAAAGTCTATATTATTAGAAATTATTCTTTATAATAGTTATATCATTTTCTTTGAATCACAAATAAGTTAGTTATTATGTTAAACCTCATATTAGTTATATTAGCTTCTTTTAATTACAAATAATATCTTCAAAGGTGTTCTAAACAACTTTTTTTAAATCAGCATAAAAGTCTATATTATTAGAAATTATTCTTTATAATAGTTATATCATTTTCTTTGAATCACAAATAAGTTAGTTATTATGTTAAACCTTATATTAGTTATATTACCTTCTTTTAATTACAAATAATATATTGAAAGGTGTTCTAAACAACTTTCTTTAAATCAGCATAAAAGTTTATATCAGCTAGAAGTATGTGCGTAGATAATGAATCTAATTGATGGGTAAATGCCAGACTGAGTTAGGAATCAAACTCAGTGCTATCTAGTCAATACCTTCGGTCCGTAATACCGACAATTCCGTTACCAAACCAAGCAATTCAAAAATTTGAGCATGGAGAAAAGGAAATTAAAAATGTTGCTCGGCCCCATTTTTATGCTGGTCCAAATCATTATAATGCAAAACAAAGTCAATGCTAAAAAGTAAGGGTGCCCAACTGTTTTCGAAAGTGGTCCTTATCTGGTCGCAGACTTACCAGTTAATAATTTTCAAATGTACCTTGGCTAGCTTGTTTTATCTCCCTAGTTTGTTCCCCCAATACTTGCTTCGCGAATGAACACACTTTCTTGAAATCGATACCGTATTAGAGCTCCGTGAAGCTAGGATATTTGTACCAAATTCGTGGTATAGGAATTGATTTTTTTGTAAAAAATACGATTAAATTCATGTGCTTTTAAATTTTCTTCTCGCATAAATTTTATCATTACATAGAATTTTAGTTTCAGTCACAGACAAGGGATATTCTATTTTTCAGTGAACCGCTTCAAAAAGTGTTTTAGAATACTAGTAGGCTACTAGAAAACTCGTGGTACAGGAATAAATTGAGTTTTTTGTATAAAAAAAACGATTTAATTCATGGGCTTTTAAATTTTTGCGCATGAATTTTATCGTAACATAGAATTTTAGCTTCAGTCACAGACAAGGGATATTCTATTGTTGAGCTAACCGCTTCAAAAAATTGTTTCAGAAAACTAGTACCGTAGCGTAGAGGCGGCAACCATTTATGCCTACTAGCTTGGTAGTTCCGAGTTGATTTTCTGGTTTGGTCTGGCATTTTTTGTTTGATCATTATAAATGAAAATTTTCAGCTCATCTACGTACAAACTTTGGGATTATTTCGATTTTTAACCCAATCCCCTTCCATGACTACTGGATTCGACACCAGCAGATAGAACGTGGTTGACAAACATGTATCGCATCTCATTAAATTTATTTATTGTTTCTGTCTTATCTATTGGAGACTGTATTGTACCGGGTGAAATGCATTGTCATTGTAATAGATAAAAGCTCATACCTCTATTAGTTTGGGGCATTCAGCATGGAGTTATTTATTACGGCATGTTAAAGCTTTGTTTAATAGCATATATCTTGATAAACAATATCATCACTAAATTAGACTAGCAATATCTATAATAGACGTTGACTGTTGTCAACCAATAATATTGAAATACTCATTTTACATATTTCGTAATTAAATCAAAGAGTTCTATTAAAATTTATTTGTGATTATTTCTAATTGAATTAAATCATCTCCATTGAATTTTAATTTTTATCGTAATCTGTAAATAGGTGTAGTTGTAATTCTGTAGTAAAAATTATAATTTAGCTTTTTTGACTATAAGGTTTGTTTAATTGTTATTATAAACTGATAATGTAAATTCCTATTGTGCTTTTCATTAGACTCTATTCAAATGTAATTAATATTTTATGAATGAATCGATCTTGATTGTTCTGATTTTTTGTAAGATTAATATAAGTGAAAAATATTTAATTACAAAAATGTTTTCTCATTAAATTCACATCCTACTATTCCATTTATATAACTCTTAAGGGTAATCTTGTCTGATTCAAAACAATAATTTTTGGATGACAAGCTTTTTATCCTATTATGTTTCTGTAATGGTGATGGCTGCCTGAAGTTTTAAAGAAATTACCGTCCGTTTTTAAGTAATAAAAGTGCTAGGAAAAAAAATTCCAAGTTGCCGAGTACTGAGAAGTAGAATGGCATAAGATTAAAAACAATCGAATTTCGTGTTAATTTTTTTAGTGGAGAAAAGGATAAAAGACATCACATATTTCTGTATCACAATTTCTGTCCGGCACATATTGCACATACGGCCGACCAAACCAAGATGAAGACAGTCTTGTCTGTGGTTTGCGGTCGTGTCCGCTATTGTGTAGGGCCTTCTGTGTTTACTTCTGGCAGTTACACTCGTCTCACAGATGAAGCGTTAGCAATTGAGTAATTTTTAGAACAACAGATGTCCTGCATGCGGAAGACAAGAAGATGGCCCTTATGTATTTTCTGGGTTGATAAATATAATAATTGTGAATTCCTACGTTATTTGTGTTAATAACAAAGCATCAGCTGGAGAAAACTCCCTCACAACGAAGTTTAGCAACTGAACTTCACTGCTACTTGTGAAGCCCTACTGGCTGGAAATACCCGTTTTTGTATCGCCCTCTGCATACATCCATAGCCAATATACTACTAGGTGTAGACCTGAAAGAAGATAAACCTCAGCCAGCACAACCACATGGAAGAAAACTTGTTACTTTTGCCCAGCTAAGAGGAGAATGACGAAGTACTATTGTGGAATACGTTCAAAAGCAATAAGTAGAGAGCACATTGGAAAGTTATGTTATGTGTGGAATGTGCAAAATCAACTCAAACCAAGCACAATATTGATAGATGTGTACCGTACTTAATACTGTATAGTATTATTTACGACCGAATATAGGTTAGCCTTCATGTAGTCTAACTTTTATTTTGTTTCTACTATTTAATTTGTATTTGTAGATCAATTTGTATTGACTTGATTCAAATATTGATAATGCAATTTCTTCATAAATAGATCATCAACATACATGAAAAAGTAACCTATATCAAAACTGTACCACACAATTTGAAAGCGTTGGATAATAAAAAGGAAGCGTGATCATATGTATCAGACACTAAAAAAGCAACCCTTCAACATTAACCTCAAATTGCTATGTACAAATTATAGGAATATTTTAAATGGTATGATTAAACAATGCAAATATGACTACTGCAAAAATAAATTATTAGTGTAAAGAAAAATCGAAAAAACATGGGAATGCATCAATGATTGACTAAACAAGAAATGAGAGACATGTATGCCCAACATAGATCCAGAAGTATTAAATCATCATTTACCACATAGGCCAATTGTATGCCAATAAATTGATAAACAACATCCTCACACAGAATATTCATGTTGACTACAATTTATTCTCATAATTCCTTTTATTTGACTGATACAGATGGAGTAGAGATATTGGGGATTATAGATTCTCTTAAAAGTAACTCGCCTCCCAGAGTCAACAATAAGAGTACTGTTTATCGGGGAAAAAATTGCTCCCTGTATTATTATACCTTTCACAGATATAACCAATAAATGCTCAAGTTTAGGTCATTTTCCAAAACAATTCAAGGTCGCTAAAGTTGTTCCCATTCATAAATCTGGTGATCCAACAAATTACCGTCCTATTAGTCTAATTAATATACTAACAAAAATAATGGAAAAAGATTGGTGAGTTATCTGGATAAACACAGTATTATCAATGAAAATCAGTATGGATTTCAAAAAGGTAAATCTTCAGAGAATGCAATAACTAAGGCTCGGTGCACACTTGCGTTTTTTCAAGCAGCGTGCACGCAGCTTGCGAACGCCGGCGGTTCAGCGGTAGATGAGTTATGAAAACACGCAAGTGTGCACCGAGCCTTAGCTATTGGAAATAATAACAAATAATTTTAACAATAGAAAGACAACTTTGATAACTTTCCTAAACTTAGCCTTTGATACCATTTCTCAAACCAGACTCTTAAAAAATATGGAACACTTAGGAATTAGAGGCCTACCTTTAAAATTGTTTCATTGCTACCTGTCAGATCGTTCCCAAATTCTTACAATAAATAGCATAGAAAGTACGATTACTGTGATTATTAGTGTTCTAGGGTAAATTATAGCTAAGCTGAGTAAATAATAATAATACATTGAATATTTTAGCTTACGGCACACTGTTGAAAACTCCACAATAATCAAGAAAATGGAAATACACCAACACTACATTTTGCTAATTTCCAAACATCATCCAACAAAATCGTTGGGAATCTTGGCGAATGGATGAATGAAGTAGCAAAGGGGTGGGAAAGGTGGTATTCAACTCTCACTGATGCAGAGAGGCCTTGATATAGAAAGTAATTGTGACATTTTATATACTGGATACTATTACATTTTTACCATTCTTAGGATAATCAATTCACCAATAATCAGCAGTTTAATGTAAGCTGATCAGTTGTGCCAATTCAGACACTTTACAACAGTTTCTTTATGACAGCATGTGATGAGAAATAGTAGAGGAGTAAGAAATAAGAACCGAATGAAAAATATAAATACTTCTTCAATACAAAACCAATCAATTGATTGTACATTTGTTATCAAATAATGTGTTCTTCAATCAATAATGTTTCAATAATATGGTAACATTATTACTTTTTTCATTCAAAAATTTCATTTCTCATCCAAGAATTCTCATTTAATGAATATTTTGAAACATACTAATTGCAACGGGAGAGTTGAAGAAAAGTGACATATTTATGCAATGAGTAATTGAAAACAGTTACAAAACTTGAAACTTTAATTAAACTTGATTATTTTTTCGGTTTCCAAAATTACTGCAGATGGTCGTCATCTGTGAGAATGTGTAGTTTACATTTTCGATGCACGTTATTGAAGTACTAGGACAGTCATCTGCCTCTGTAAAAAAAACCATTATGTAAACTCTGTTTTGTACAAATAACAGGCAAGTTATACGATGGATGGTTTCTAGTCTGTTCAAACCTTAGTTTGGAGTATTACGCTCATGAGGTACAGTGCAGCCAAGTAAGCCAAGCCAAGGAGTCACGTTTCCAAACAACAGCATGTGAGTGAAAAAATGTGAACAAAAAAATGACAACAAGCTTCATATTCCCATATGAAATAGCATTGCCATAAGACTGCATACTGCATTCTACGGTTTGCATGGACTATAGTAGCTTAATTCCAATAGCAAATATTAGCATAAAATGATATAAGATTATTCGGAATTAAGCCTGGCTAGCATTAGTTGAGTAGAAAGTTAGACTCGAATAATGTAAACAATTGGGCAACTAGAGTGCCAGACCGAGTTAACGGGCTAATTGAGATGTTTTGGTGGAGCCGTAGGCGCTCGACCATTTTCTCCTCTAGCACGCCCCCACCACTCTGAATTCTACTCTACCAAAAACGTTACTATTACACAGTCAATGTTAACTGTTTACAATGAAGATGGGACAAGTTTAATACATTTGGCTAGCCCAAAGGTCCCGTGTTCGATCCCAGTTCTGACCGAAAGATTTTACCTCGGGCCACTCCCGTGTTTCGGAGGACACGTTAAGCTGTCGGTCCCGGCTGCCTAAAACCAGTCGTTAAGTCACGTCAGAGGCCCTGAACTTATTCAGGTGCGACCTGATAACTCTGACACCAGACCTGAGCCAGCCAGGTCACACGATATTATTATTATTATTATTATTAATACATTTACACATCAAACTGAATGCTTTTTCACCTAATATGCACTTCGCGGTCTAGCTGACTCGAACAATTAATATTTTTTCTAAAAAAAAATCCAAGTAAACTAGAGGTCCGGCTGAATGTACTCGACTAATAAAAACCAGGCTTTAGGTCCCGTCGAGACAGTAATTATACATAAACCAAAATCAGTGCAGATTCTAGCTAGAAGAGCTGCAACTGTGATAGAATTGCACACGCATCTCCCCAGCTGGAATATACATTGATCTCAGCTGTCTATTCATGTAATTAGTCTAGCTCTAGCTCTCTCACCGTTTGGACGAGCCTCCAAGTTATAATCATAATTTAGATCAAAACAATTATTACTTTTCTTTACTCAAGACTAATCCAAAAGGAGACACTTATTGCTATAGAGCGCTTGCCGTAGCAGGTATCTGTTCAATCAGAGATAAGCTACGAAACTCCTGGGTACACTTTGTAACGGTGACCGATTGGATTGGCCAACAAAAAAGACTCTGCTCTCTGCTGTAAAATCACTTCCCGGTGGTTCGGAACCCACCTAAAACTGTAGGTCCAACTCATCACTCACCATCATCCAATTCATTACCCACGCACAGGTCTCAGACCTATGTGGGCTTCATCCTCCGAAAAAAAAGTTTAGACTTATGCCACAAAGTGGGGACTAGAGCTACCTCTACCTCTAATATACCTCAACCAGCTTCATGAGCTCAGTAGAATGACCCATTACATGATAATATGCAGTAGATAGCTCAAGCTATCAAAGTTAAGTCCCCCTGGCGCCCCCCATAAATATTTTTTGGGGGGTTTTCAGGTTTTCCACGTGATTTTTATTTGACCAGCCTTGTAAAGATGAGTAGAATGAGCTATATATGAAGCAGTAGAGTTAAAATTATCAAATTTAGGACCCCCACACCTTTCAACGCCGCGAACAAAGTTTTGGTGGGGTTTGAGGTATTTACGTCATTATGGGAGCTCATAATTATAATGTGATAAAACTATTCTATTCAAATCACTTTGATTTACTCAAATCATACACGTAGATTTCAAAAGCCCTTCCCCAGAAATTGGTAGAAAATCAATGAGCTCTCCTAATCGGTTTATTTTACTAACTCTGCGATTCTCGCCTGGATATATTCAAACATTGCTAAAAGTTTCATCGCAATCACATAGGTTTAGGAAGGGAAAAATTAAATTTAGACAACCTACATAGCTTACATATAAACATCCATTTTTATTTATATAGATTATCAGGATTCCATTACTGTTAAATTTCTATTCACACCATCTGAATATTGTTGATGGTTGATTTAATAATCGATACTTGTCATATTCTATTGTCTTAGAACCGTTTCTTGGTTCAAATTTCATGCTGCTCAGTGCTCATGTTTGTTATCATCATCATGTTATGCTATTATTATTAATAACTCATCTTGTATTTTGATTTGTCTTATTTGTCATTTGTATTCCATCTTGTCCAAATGTTTCTTTAGCCTAGTGTTTTGCTGAGCTGCTTTATTATTCCTATTAGGATTTATATCTATTTTGATTGTTAGTTCAATTCATTAACTTTCCAAGCGAATTCAACGACTTGCAGTCAAAAAATTAATATTAACAGTTCGTCATGGAACAAGAAATCCAGGAATTCAGTTCATTGTTGCATTGCTGAATTAGTATTCAGATTGATTATTGGTTATATATATTCTAATTCCTTTTGGTGAAGTTGATTCACATTTGTTTTGTTGGTAACGCTGTGCTGACTCCAGCCTTCTAGCACGTTCCTTTTTTTCTCATTGGGCTTCTTCAACATTGTTGCTTTAGTGTTTTACTCATTTCATTTTGCTAAAATTAAAGTATTTTATAAAGAAATATGTTGTATTTCCACTCAAAACTGTGTTCACTTCATATAACATTATCACAGCGTCTTTGTCATTCCAAATTTCAATGTTTTCATCAGTTATAGTAATGCTCGTATTCATGTCTAACTGTGCTTTGGGCGTTGCCAATGTTTCCCATACTTAATTAACTCTGAAATTCTTCATGTATCCACTTTTAAATGCGATTTTAGTACAGTGCCTTTGTGCTATCTGCAGTGAACTTTCCCTTTTTATAAGTCAATTTTCATAAAGTAACATTTTCTGATGCTTCACAAATAATCATGTCTCATTCTTTATCTGAGCTTACAAGATTCATCCTGTAAATGTGCCTATGTGTACTTTTTTGAACATTATAAATTAAACTACAATTTCAGTGTTAAATATTGACATTTCAACATTACTGAAAATTTATCCTTTGATTGCTTTACCAAGCATCTTTGTGCTAGGTCGCCATTAGCAGATGGCAAACTATTTCAAATGGCAAATAGCAAGCCAATTTCAGTGCTAATTTAGAACTGTTTTATCAGTGAAACACATCATATTCTTGAGATCGTAATCTTTCACTATTGAACTTTTGAGCTCTTCAAACAATTTTAAATATTTTAATTTTCATTGATCTAACTTACTCCATGAACTGATATTTTAGATCGCCATCATCTTAATTGCAAATTTCTCATTTTGAATTTTCTATGAGCCTTCCCTGTGTATTTCCTGCCATGCTATGTATTCGCATATATTATGAACTGGCCGTTCACACATTTCAATTGGGTTTCCCATCTTCGACGTAGCATGGATGTACTTTCCTGCTGCCGTTTCATCGCTGTACACTGGTGCCGCATACTGACCTATGTACTCCTTCAGTATTCGACTTTTTCATAGGTTGAGTAATTTTCAAATTGTATTTTATTATTATTATTATTATGCTTTTACGGCCACTTTAAGTTCTGACATAGCTAATTCTTTCGCTTCTTCCAGATGTTGTGAAGCGGTTATGCAGTTCTTCCTGTGCTTTTCTTTTCTTATGCCAGTAGTTGTTTAAGGCTACAGATCTTCTTAGCCTCTCTGCATCCGATATCACCATGTTTTTTTTGTTCTGTGTTGGTTCTTTGAATTTAATTGATTGTTGATTGAGTGTCCTGTAGTTTCCCGATTTGGTTCTAAGATCAGCTATTGAGATGTTTAGTTCCTCCATATCCTTTTTGACTTCTTTTACCCAGTTTGGTGTAATCTTCTTGTTCCAGAAAAACTCTATTAATTTTCTTAGCATTCTTGTATCATCCATTCTGACCCAGGAAGGATATCCTTTTTTCTGACAATGCTGGTTAACGGCTCTATTTTTTCATATATTTGCTTGTTTGGAACATTATAGAAGCTACCGTCATCAAGGGACCATTTTCCAATACAATTTCTTACTATACGTCTCTCTACTTTCTCAATTTGATCCTTTTCGCCTAGTCTTATAGGACCAAATTAGGTTTCACTTGCATAAAGGACTTCAGACTACAATACTACATATTTTATTATGTATTACATTTTTTCATATTTCTTTGTACGTTGTGCTCAATAGCACATTTTTGGCAGTCATGCGTATTGTCCGGTCTCAAGTATTTTTATCATGTGTTACACCAGGCTATCACATTCTTTAGTTCAAGTAGAGACTTGATTTTAAATGTGTTCTGTTCTCTTATAAGAATTATTTTTGATAGTATGGTGGGGTCTGACTTCGTGTCAACGCAATACAGTCTTTCCAAATATAAAAGGAGTTTAATTTGGTCAAATAATTATTTTCGGTTGTGTGGTGGGGTCTGATTTCGCATCACCACCACACGCTCCTTCTGAATCAACAAGGCTTTGATTTGGTAGGAGCTTCTTTTCATTGTATTTTAAATTATTCTGTGTTATTTGGTTCGTGTTTAAAGTTTGGTTTGTGACCAGTGCCCCATTTTCAGGTTTTCTATTCAGGCAACTCATGTTCTCTCATTTGTTAAGAGAACAGACACGCACTCATTAAAATTCATTTTCTTAAACGTGTAGCGATTTGGCACATATTGATTACATTTGTGAATTTCAATTTTTCAAAGGTCATAAGGACATGTTTGGTACCTATTCAATGTACGTATTTACTTACATTTTGAGCAGTTATAAAAATTATAATTCATAACTATCTTCTGTCAATTTCAATACAATACATTCAATTATTCATTTTGTTTCCTTTACCTGTTATGAGTTTGGTACATTTTGGTATTACCATTTTATGTCAAGTAATTTCATTACTTACAAGTTATAGATTTTATCAGCCACTTTGGTTGTAATTTACATTTTATTCTGATACTCAACATTGTATTTTTCTTTACATTTTTTTAAGACTGCTATTTGCTCAGCACAAGAGTGATTATTACTTGTAAACTTATTCGAATTATTCATTTTCATTGTTTTCATTGCTGGTACACCATTGCTGCCTTTTTAATTTCACATTTATTTCGGCACTTTATTTGCCTATTCAATGGGCATTCCTTTGCCCTCTGTAGAAGGAAAAATTTATTGTATTTCTTTGCACTTATTTCTCATTATATTGTTGTTGAATATTACTTGGTCTCATCCTCATCATTTTATACCTATTTGTTTAGTGTAATTTTCTTTGGTATTTTGGCATTACTGGTGGGTTTGCCTTTTCATTTGGTGTTCTGGGTTCATCCACATGGACTAAAACCCCTGGTCCTCCGATTTATTGTTGCTACGGTTCAACGAATTATTCAAAATTTTGATTTGTATACCGAATTTGCAGTCCATGCTTCATTACGTGATTTCACAACTAAAATAATAAGTATTGCGAAAAATAATTATTACAATAAATCATGTGTGGGAAATCCCCTTCTAAGCCGGAATTATTTTGAATTGAGTTAAATTTCATGATTTTTTTATTGATTAATTTTCAATAACATAAAGAGGGAAAAATAATTTCCTAAAATCCCCGTTCAAAATCGAATGACACTGAATTGAGTTGAATTAGAAATATTTATTAGTAATAAAAAATTACATAATTATTTTGTGCCAATTAGAATGGAAGTAATAGTTTTTCTTAGTATAATAACAGTTTCTCTTATAAAACTGAACTCAGATCATAGTATGATGGAAAAATTATGCAAATTAAATAATTTCAACCAAATTTGTTTTAAAATAGAAAATTTATTTCATAGAGTTGATTTTAGTGAACTAAAATATTCTCACCCTGTGGAGATGTGGATTCTTTCTATGTGAGAAGCAACCAATCTGGACCAGCGGGTCACATTAAGGAATCCTACAATAATTCAATCTTACGATCTATGACTGATTACAACAACAATAATAAAAAGATTAAAGTTTTGAAAAGTCTGAAAAAAAAACGGCTTCTCGGTGCACTGAATTGAATTTTGCAAATTGCAAAAAATTGTGTCAGTATTGTAAGACTGAAACACAAACACATGAGTACACACCCCTACTCTATCTTATTATGTAGAAGTACCAAGTATTATATCTATCTATTCTATCAAATTATGTACAAGCACCAAGTATACTCACTAGTATAAAGAACCGAAGCTGGGAACATTGGCTCACTCGTTCTAAGAAATTTTGTTTCCACATGATGATCGTTGTCTTTGGAGGACAATTTCATCAACCATTTGTCATATTTTGGATCTCTGAAAGAAATTATAGAAATTTTTGTAAAAAAAATATTGATTGTTTCTTTCAAATTGATTCTTATTTTCATGAGGAATGTCCAATCGCATATGATGTAATTGGTGGTGGAAATATTGTTGTTATTATTATTAGCCTATTATTATTTATTTATTGTGACAAAATTACAATGAATATGAAGGCGCAACAGACTCGAAGTCCAAAACTCTCTTCACAAATTTAGAATACCGTATGTTATATTGTCAAAACATTGAGGTTAATTTTAACGCTGAAAATTTAGATCTACCAAAATACTCCACCTGACAAATAATAAAATGATCCTTTTCACTTGAAGGCAAACAATTTGAAAGTTTATTCAAAACGAAAAACTGAACAGTAAATAGCAGTCCATAAAAATTATATTTTCAATTTTATAAACATTTTTGCAATGGGAAGGAATTAATCCACTCAATGAATATAATACAAAAAAAATAATCCCAAGACTGAGAACAAATTTAAAAAACATCCATCAACTGGTGTTTGGTCAATTATAACAATCTACTTATAGTTATTATGATGGACGTTTGAAAAGTTGAATAATACTGTAGGCTTTAAGAAGATAGTTCAGAAGGTGATATGAAAACAGAATTCTTGTGTAAATTATTTTATTCATATTGAGAAATTAATTCATTCATATTCCCAAAATTACGCTAAACCCGTGCAAGTACATTCTAAAATGGTATTTGATAAATGTGGATAATTAAAAACCATTCAAAGGAGGATGTAAAGAATGGAAATTCAACAAGTAATTTATTTCATGAGAAGAAAATTCACTCACTGCGGTATATTTGATGAATGTCTGTCCATTTTTGCACTCAAATACAGATTGGGATTGTTTTTGAGCCAACTGAATGATTTCACAGGCGAGTTTGGCCCAACGTATTTTTCTAAAATTTGTCGAGTCAATGAAACTATGCTTGCTTTTTTCACTAACAGATTAGAATGCGCAACACACATCAGTTCCAAAGCTGCATGAATTTTTGACATCCAGCAAATATATGAAGAAACAACTTCGGACCAAGATGGACCATCAATTGAAGTAAAACTGGAAATGAAAGATCAATAATAGAATATTCTGATATAGCTCAACATTTGCTAGGAAAATGGTATAAGCAAAACCAAATTATTCTAATAATTGTTGATACACAAAGGGAGAACAATCCTAGGGAGAAAAATCAGGGTGACTAGCAAAGTAAGCTACAAAAATTCCCTGACCTTTTCTACAATTTTCCCTGACCAATATAAGGTACTAGCCGGCAGGCTCGCTTCGCTCGCCTTAACCGTCTAGTCAGGGGGCAGAGTCCCCCCTGGACCCCAGGGGGTGGTTTAAAATTCGTACAAAATCGTGAATCGAACAAGCACTTTTGTTTGTTGATCATCTGTTGTCATGGATACGGGCACAGTTATTCATTTCACAACTCCATGCTTCTTATGTATAATTTTCACTCTTGACCGTATTTTCTGGATTTTTTCAGAATTCTTTCTTAGCATGCATCTAGAGCCCCAACGGGACATGTGTACCAAATTTCAACTTAATTAGCCATGTGGTTTTCGAGAAACGCTGATGAATGAGTCAGTGAATCAGGGGTATTTGGCTTTTACATAGATGAAAAACAAAAAGACCTTACCAAATAATCAAAACAATTTTATGTTTGTTAACCTACCTATGTAGCTTATTTATCTGGTTGCCCATCTAAAATCGCATTTCAAGTTCGATATTGGAGCATTTCATGTGAGGGTTTCTATAATTGAACGAGCATAGCGAGTTCTTAGTTTTGAATTGTGATTCGTGACTGGAGGCTCGCGGCTTTTTCTATATTTTTTGGGGTTTGTGTGTATGCTCGACAATAACTTTCGAACGCTTTGACCAATCAACTTAAAATTTGAAACACACATTCTTGGAACCTTAATACAGATCAAGTTCGTTTGCAAATGAAATTGACCCACTCCTTCATCCTTTTTGAAGCGAAACAAAAGGATAGGTTCACAGCCCTTCATTAATATATCTATATATTACTGTATATAGAAAATAGTTGTTTTCACCATATGGAGTTCGCAATAGATTTAAAAATATATTAATTTATTTATTGAGTTATCATCAGCTGTGGGTGAATAAATGTGATCAGGCTTTTTATAGAATCTCTATCAGCTGAAAAACTAATTTCATTGCCCTGATAAATGAATATATAAACAGCTTTTTTTATGTGGTAAATATATCTAGGGGAGAGTGTTGTACCTTGAGAATGATGTACCTTGGAAAACTTCAATTTTTCAACCAGTGGGGCTATTTAGTGGTTAATTTTATGTTTTTCAACACTAGATGTTCGTATAGTTCGAGGTTCAGCAGCATCAGATGATTATTAAAGGTATGCTAGGCAAACAAAATTTCAACTAGTCAAAAGAAAAAATTTTCAATGTTATTTTTTTTGTATTCTTATGTTGTGAGGGCTGTATATTTTCAACTTCATGTGACAACTGATTCTACAACTATTGGTGAGTGAAACTCCATAATTCATAATGCTCTTAAACAAACCCTTTAATAGATTTATTTAAAATGGCGACCTCTTGTACCAGGGAACACAACCACATAGTGTACCTCGAAACGTGTGAAAAGGACGCATCGTAGGCCTATTCCTTCATCTTATGATTCTGACAATGATATGGCTCCATTAGTTGACACAAATGATGAAGACAGCGCTGTAGAAGAATATATATTTTGTAATGAACAATATGCACTGGATCAGTCTGGAGAAAATTGGATCAGGTGCACAGCACAGTCTTCAAGAGATGGGCACATGAAATTTGTGCAGGATGTGAGAAAAACAGATGGAAAAAATGTATTTGTGTTATTTGTAATAATTAAAAATTTTAATAATGAGTTTAGTATTGACAAGTAGGCTATTATTATTTCTCCAAATAACATGAGAGTTCCAAGGTACAAAAGGTAGGGTTCCAAGGTACATCAATCAATATGATGTAGCCTACTTTGGAGCACTTGCAAGAATTACAAATTTTATTTATTTTCTTTTTTGATACCAAAGGATAAGGTTGAATTTATACCATATTTGATAGAAAACTTGATGCAATTGTCAAGAAAAATATTGTTTCCGTTGAAAAATGCATAGTTTTGTTATTAGAAGCCAAAATATAAAATGTGCTCAAAGGTACAACACTCTCACCTACTCTATAGATACACTAATTCCATTGCCCCGATATACAGAGTGTCCCATGTAAGGTGTAAAAACCGGTTACCAAGGATTCTACACCAAATTTCTGACAAAAAATATTCAGTGACGTTTTTGAAATGAGTCCTTTGTTTTCGAGATATCTCGATATTATGACTTTTTCGAGATACGCTCACTTCCCACCATTAAATGCTCAATAACTCAAAAACTACTGATCAGATTGGAATTATGATGGCATTGTTGGAAAGATACACGTATTTTCAATATGTAACCCAATCATTTAGGGTGTTTTTTAGAGGTTAAAGTACAAAAAGGAGGTTTTTCTAAATCTCACTGAAATTTTAAAGCGATTTTTCTCGATTTGTTTTTAGGGTGACATAATAAAAATTTTTCATTAAAAACTTCCTCATTTCTTAAGCTTTAAAATTATACTAAAATTTTATAAATTGGTGATTTGCAAATGCTTGAAAATTGTAAAAAACTGTCACAAAACCACAAGAATTAGTGTCTAAGGGACAAGAGCTGAAAGAGTAGAAATTTGATTTCAAAATATTTTTGTAAACAGATGTTTTTTCAAAATAAACTATCAATCACTGTGGTCCTTGAGTGACCGCAGGAAGCCGTTAAAGGCAAACTGCAAAAATACTGATCTACAGTAAGTACTGTATTACAGTACTCTTATCAGAAACTTCTTACTGAATCACACGTCTGAAGTCATCGTTGGAAAAAGAAGTAATTCCTTAATTAAGTTGAATATTTCTAAGATTGCTCCATTGGATGAGATTGAAAATCAGGATCAACTGAAGAAAAATGAGTGTAACATATTCATTTCTGATGACTGTGGTGTGCTATGGTGAAATTGCCTACTGTATAGTTTATTTATTTATTTATCTATTTCACAATAGATTGAAAATAGAGTTTAAAATTTTTGGAGCATTGACAAAAGAATAAACAGATACCAAATATTATTCATCATAACGTGAATCAGGCTAGTATAAATAAAAATCATTTCCAGCAAAATGCGCCGGACAACAGTGTATCCACATTCCTTGCCTCAAAGCATTAAGAGGCAATTCTTCCATGATATCAAAAAGATCTAAAATATTTTATTTAGAAAAATATTTTATTGATCAATTTTTAGATAAAAATTTATCTAAAATTTCAATTAAATTTTTTATTTGAGATCCATTAAAAAAATTAAAAACATCACAATTCGAATGCTTGTTGAATAAATATGACCCAAGAATGTGATTATCGATTATTCCAGTCCACACATTAACCAAAAATTTGTGCTGTAACCGGTTTGGTCTCATTACGTGAGGATTTTCAGTTGCCCAAGTATGTGTATTATGAAAATTGACAGCACCACTTCTTGTGAACGTGCTCTTATCCGATCTAACTTTATTGGGAAGCAGTGATTCAACAGATTAATCATTTTGGGAAAAAATCTGATTACAACAATATTTTGAAAGCAAATTTATTCTCTCTTATCTCTTGTCCCTTACACACTAATTCTTGTGGATTTGTGACAGTTTTTTACAATTTTCAAGCATTTGCAAATCACCAATTTATCAAATTTTAGTCTCATTTTAAAGCTTGAGTAATGAGGAAGTCTTTTTGTAAAATTTTCATTATGTCACCCTAAAAACAAATCGAGAAAAATCGCTTTGAAATTTCAGCGAGATTTAGAAAAATCCACTTTTTTGTACTTTGACCCCTAAATGATTGGGTTACAAATTGTAAATACGTGTATCTTCAGCGAAATTTTGTGCTCTTTCCAACAATGTCATCATAATTCCTATCTGATCAGTAGTTTTTGAGTTATTGAGCATTTAATGGCGGGAAGTGAGCGTATCTCAAAAAGTCATAATATCAATATATCTCGAAATCAAAGGCCTCATTTCAAAAACGTCACTGAACATTTTTTGTCATCCTTGGTAACCGGTTTTTACACCTTACATGGGACACCATGTATAAGTATACGTGTACGGTAGGTCTTTTTTGTGGAAAATAAATCTGTGTATCAGAGCAACGATAAACTTGAACTTTAAGTGATAGATGTCTTGTGAATTTTAACTAAATCAGTATCTTCAAAACAGCCGTTTTTCGTTACCTCCTTCTCCTACGATAAGCTTCGCAAATGAGTTTCCCTTTCCAAAATTAGTTGTTTGGAAGCGCCCGTAGGGCTCACTAGTATAATTATTATCAGGTATATAATTACTACAAAGTTTTCCCGATATTTTTTCAAATTCCCTGACTTTTACAGAATTTAAAAATTCCCTGACTTTTCCCGATTTTCCCGGTCGCTAGTCACCCTGAAAATCCTAGGGAGAAAAATCCTAGCATATGTTGTTTTAGCTCTGTGCACAGTCATTTTAATAGATTCATACTAGGAGATTTAAATTTTAATTTTTCAAAATAAAGTGCTAAGGAACCTTGGTACCAAAGAAACCGTGACCTGCACCGAGATTCCATATTTATCCAGCCAGATAAGTCGATTTGCTGCCCGACATGAATCCCGAATTCAACAGCATGTCAATCCTTAGGCAACCCAGCTACTTGATCAGAAGGTTGAAGAGGACAAAGCCTTTTTAATTAATGTAGTGTAGAGAGCTCTAGTCATCAATTTATGAACCGAAGCTATTTCAAGAATTTTCATTTTAGTTTTAAGAACACAGAAAAAAGTAAATGTATAGTATTCAAGACTGATTTTGATCACATTTTTCAGAAAGAAAATTGAAGCTTCCGATGAGTTTTGTTCTAAGACAGTTGACTCTTCAATAAAAGTAATCTTCATCATTATTTTATTGAAGGGACCTGTTCATGAACAACTCATTTCGAGCTCCTATTATGTGCAAAGTTAATTTTGATATGACAAGCAACGGCCGAGGAATAAATTTCGCATTATAGTTTTACAATAAGATGTGTGTGGTTATTCTCAAATACAAAGTAATTCCATTCTCTTAATTGCATAATAATTATGGAAATTTCTCTTCAAAACCGGTTACTCTTCAAACCTGAAAATAATGTTCAAAGCCTACCTTGGAGGGCTGGGCACTTCCAGTGATTCTTGTTTAGCAAGTAAAGTATCTGTAAATATCGTAATGTAGTCTCTTCTAAGTTTCAACAAGCCAATTTCAACTAGGAGCTGGAGAGGTTCCGAAAAAAACAGAGGATTTGTGGCAGTTCGATCACTTAGTACAGTCTTAATAGCTTTACCCAGCCTTGTATGGTTATCAGCTCTCATCTGTGAACAAGTAGGTTTCGATTGGAATAATGAGAACTAAGGGCCTCTACACACTGGTGTCTTAGACATCATGTCTAAGACATCTGTCGTGTCTGAGGCATTTTTATCAAAAACCAACCCATGTTATTAAATGGGGGACTACACACTGCTTGAGACATCAGTTCGACGCGACATCCCTGCTTCAGACATGTGTCGCACGAGACCGGTTGGTCGGTGTTTGGTAAGTCATGACTTACGACAACCGCCCTGGCGCATGCGCACTAGCGCGCGAAGCCCGAGCAATGAGGCTGTGAGCCGTCAACAACTCAGCGCAACAATTAGCCGTCTGCAACGCACGTAAGACATAAGACCTACAAAAAACATCCATGTCTTATTCAATTCCGTACGACACGACAGATGTCTCAAGACACAGTGTGTAACCCGGCTAAAATTTAAATGTTTATTGCTTATAGTGAAAATAGATACATTGATTAGAAGTCGACGAATTACGTTGAACACAACTAAAATATTTGAATATTGTATTGAATTGCAATAAAATTTTATTTGTTTCTTAAATTGCAAAAAGAAGCACTACAGTGTTCAGTACTTGTTTTATCATGGCATTGTGTTTGGCACCTTGAAAAAGTTTGAACTCAATAGACTTTGATATTGTAAGAACCACATTAAATAAATAAAAGAGATACTACAGTTACGCCATTCTCAATCTCAATCGGAATGAAAATAAAACACAATCAGCCCATGTTGGGCATAAAAATAGAGTGATTGATTGAGATTCAGAATGGCATGACTGCCAAAACTAGAGTATCTCGTTTATTCAATAAACGCGATTGTGACAATATCGCGTCTTATTTTATGCAGACATTGCTGTCTTTAAAAATTTTTAATTATTAATCGAATCGAGATGATATAAATAAATGTTTGAAATAATCAACTACAGTACACTTACATATGTATTAGCTGATGCCTTCTTCACTCCTTGCAATAGAAATGCCATATTAGAAGTTAATTCATGGTGAGTGGTGCATTCTGAAACATACATTCATATTTATTTTCATTGAAACTACAATTTCAATTGAATAATTCAATGCAATCAGATCTCTAAAGCACTTTCAATACATCAACAGTAACAATGTCATTTATTCTTTTTCAATTCAAAATAGAATTTGAAACTATTTTATGACATTTTTGGAAACTATACAGTAATACAATATTTTCATGGCAAATAAATACTAAATTTAATCTAATCAAACTTATTTCAAAACGCAGCAATATTTTTACTTTTCTATTTTGTAGTTCTGATTATCAATGAAATATTCTCTTCAAGATCATGCGCAATAACTTATAAAAACAGTTTTTAATATAAATCTACAAAAAATCGTTGTTAAAGTTTTATGTCACACAATTACAAAAATTTCACTTGCCTGAAATAAATCCAAACCCTTAAACGTGATCAATTTCTACTTAATAATACAAACAATATGTGGTACAGCACATACTGTTTTACATTAAAACAAAGGATATAGTTTTTGAAAGTAAAAGCTCTATGATTCACTAAATGGATTATCTCAATAAAGCAATAATGAATAATAAGACGAAATTGTCACAACCACATTTATTAAAACTTTGAGAAACTACTTTCGGTTGTTACACCATTATCAATCTCAACCATTCCACTCAGAATTTGATTGAGATTGATAATGGTGTAACAACCGAAACTAGTTTCTCAAAGTTTCAATAAATGTGGTTGTGACAATTTCGTCTTATTATTTATTATGGATGCCTTCCACAATATCACCTTCGCCACTACTAAGAAAGTTCAATAAATCAACACTGACTGACCTGTTAGAATGAGCCATAATCTATCAGTGACATCTGAGTAATGACTTTTTCCGGATTTCAATTCCATCAAGACATTACTAAGTGTTTGTTCATTGTTTTTTCCAGAGTACCAGTCATCGGAAAAGTTTAAAGCACTAGTGATTTTCTCTGATATAGAGGCATCCGATGCAGAGTTTAGTTTCTTATTGTGGAGCATGACCGATTTCTGCTGATCAGGATGTGGATATGACTGTTTATCATTCCACTCAGATAAAAGCACAAAATAACTATGAAGAAGCTCCAGTTGTTGCCATAGGAAATGGACAGCGCTTCCTTCCAAGCCAACAGTTCCATGTACATCCTGGACGGAAATTAAAAAAACAGACACCAAAAATGTATATGAATATGGTAAATTTGAATATTAATTATGCAAACAATTTAAAAACGTCTCTGTCTATGGATGGACATGAATCAATCCAGGTTGCTATTCCATACATGTTTCCCAAATTTTCAGACATGCTTCTCCACAACATGTTTTTTCACACGCCTTTGCTATGTTTGATGAATGAATCCGTAAAAATATTATTCAACATTGGGGATATAGAATAATTTTTAAATCAGAAATAATTTGAATTAGATTCATCTTATACAAATGTGATTTTCATAGATGAGAAAATAAAAAATATAAATAATTTTACTATTGATCAGATTAAAAATAAGAATCTGAAAAGTGAGTTCAAAATAGAAGATTTGTTGAATAAAAAAACCTACTTATTGAAATAGTGCTTGGAACTAATCAGAAACAATTTAATCTAATATTGTGAATACTATACCATTTTAATAGAAGAATCAGTAATGGGAATTTTGAACGACGGTTCTCTCCAGAAAACTTGAACAGTAATTTTTCCAGTATTAAATTCACTTGGTGTGCTTACTCGGCCTCCCAATTGTGTAACTGTGAAGTCGCACATCACTTGCGCATCAATCTAAATAAACAAAAAAGAAAATAAAACAAAGTAAACATAGAAAAAAGCAGCATAACAATAATTATAGAGAGAAATAGCATAACTATTATAGAAAAAGCAACACAACAAATAAATAAGGAAGCAACATGACAAATATAGCATAGGTAGCTTGAAAACGTATTAGGAGAAATGTAAGTTTCTATATAAAATCGTAAACTTAAAAAATTCTACAGTTACGATAATTCATCTTTTTCCGCTTACTTTGAAATCTTTGAACCGCCTTAACGGTTAACGCCAAGAATTGACCAACTCTGAAAGAGTGGAAAAATAACTTAGCATTAGGCTTAAGATCATTTTGTGAAGGTAAATTTTGTAAGAAACAGTAAAATTTTCTAAAAAATCTATTTATCAAGTTGAAGATGTTGATTTTCTACAGCACAATATAAGTTGGTCTCAGTGTTGAAACTAAATTTCAGATTCTTTTTTTTAATCTGATCATTAGTTATAAAATTATTCAATTCAGTTATTCAATCAATTTATAGATTTAGTTGACAATATTTGATGCTAACAAAAGCTCTTCTGCTAAAAGATTCTAGTCACAAACTAATAGGATCGGAGATAGAGACAACCAAGACGAGGCATTCTTCCCATTCATTCGTTTAAAAAAAATACTGTACAGGGATTCGTTCTAAGTTTGAATTACAAGAAGACAAGACTTTATATTCTTCCTATACCCTCATTTTTTTAAAATACCGTTAAGAGCTTCATCACCACAAGACAGTCTCCAAGTTTGAAGTCATAGTAGATATTCAATAAGGTGCAGTAGAGTAATCAAAGATTTTTTTATATATTACAGGACGAACGATTCGAATGTGATAAATAAATCACAGTTTCAAACTAAAACAGTTTCACAGCCACTTCAAACTAGAATAAGATTTCCACTAGCCTTGCTATTTGGTGATACGTAACTTCCGTGAATTTTCAACATCTCTTCGACTGAAGTATCTCCATCTCTAAGTGCCAATATATGTCTAGTGTATAAGGAATCATCAATTGAGCAACCAATCATAATTTCGTTTTGGCCACATGGCTCCATAAGAATCCACAGAGGAACAGTAGGCTTCAAATTCATACAAGCGTATGATAGAACACTCCTGCAAATGAATTGAAAGGTATAAAGTTGGTGAAAAGATTCAGGTAAATATAATACTTTACCTATTGTATATTTTACTTTATTGAATAAACAAAATATTCACCACATTGTAGTAATTTTACTTTCTAAGAACTAACGTGAAACTGTCAATACCAAAAACATTTCATTCTTCCCATACTTTTGTAATGATAGCTTTTCCATAGATTGAGTAACAAGCCTTCATAGTAAGTTATGTGACAAATTGATAGGTCATTGTTATGCATGAAGTGAATAACATTAAATGATAGATTTTGAATGAATTCAACTAAAAAAAAGATAGTGGATGTGTGGAGGCGATTCAGCTTATCATTGAAGTATTTATTATTATGCTGTCCTTATTATGTGACACAACATATAAAGAGTAATACTTACTAGTTCCTAATTACCTTCGTTTCATAAGTGTTTCATATTTTAAATCCCCAGACTATCGCCAAAATGCACTGTACTGTTTATAGTTAAAATACATTTGTAAGAAGAATGAAGGGAACAATAAGGTTAGCTTTAGCGTCATTCACTAACTTTAGTTATTCACTAAATAAATAACTAATAGTAATAAATAACGATAATTACTAATAATAAATGACGGTAATTAAATAGTCAATTTTTTTTTAAATTTTGTGTTTTGTTTCAATTATATTTTAATTATAAACTTGAAAAAAACACTTTTAAATGGAAATTAACTCACGTTATGGCGTGACGGCCGTTTCGCTCTGTTGTCTAGAGCATCGTCAGACGACCCACAGTACACTGACTTAAGGCTTGGTTACCTTAAGTCAGTGTACTGTGGGTCGTCTGACGATGCTCTAGACAACAGAGCGAAACGGCCGTCACGCCATAACGTGAGTTAATTTCCATTTAAAAGTGTTTTTTTTCAAGTTTATATTACATATTAGTGGAAACAAGATGGATCTTCAACATCATATTTTAATTGCATATTTTGAACTTCCATACTGTAATGACGAGCAGAAGATGGTGATTAATAGCTTGTTTGAATAACTTTGTTTGGACAAGCAGCGCTTTATTAGCACAAGAGTCTCATGTTTGTAAAATAAACAAATTTAAGATAATTGTTTCTCAATATTCACTTCTTTGCTTTTGCTCACTCTCATGTGCTAAATATAAATCTATAGGAATCTACTTTATTCTAGTTTGTTCTCGAAGGTTTTGTGTAAACAGAAGAGATATTTCAATGGCTTGGGAATATTTCAGTAAAAACTGTTTTTGTATGAAAGCCATTTTGTATTTCAAGAGTGATATTAACCATGACAAGATAGTGATAAGATAGTCAGTGATTATCAAACTTCTTTTGGACCAATGTCAGTAAGGGCTCAGTTTATTATACATTTCTAATAGTTACAAACAGTTTATTGGACACTAATTAAATTATTGAAATAGAAATATTTATTGCAGTTTAAAGTTATTGAAATGTTTGTTTCTTTTATTTTATTTTATTGTTTCTTTTATCCTTCTGTAATAATCTATCAATAAACAATAGTGTCTATTGTAAGTTTATTGGGTAAATAAAGTTCGATTGTTACTTTCAAGTTTTGCCAGCATTATTTTAGTGTTAGAACCCATAACAATACTAAGAGGTGGTGTGTGTCGGCAGTGTCACTGGTATTCTGGACAACAATACCAATGATTTATTAAATAAATAGATAGAATGAATCGATGAGAAGGCGACTATTGAATGTAGTCAAATTCAAAATTGAATGAATTTCAAAGCATATTTGTACTCAAGTATCTTATTGCAGGTTGAAAGACTTGGGCTTCTTTCCAACAACCAGTACATTCTGAAGTGCCAGTAAAACTAGTAGTTGAAGATCTCTCGAGAAACTCTCAACAAGGAAAATGTCAAGCACCCTGTAATCTGTGTAATGCAAAGCGGGCTAATCGCATGAAAACTGAAGCACTAAAACGTAGTTTTATTTTTATTTTATTTCAACATAAAATTAAGGACCATCATTTTCGGCTCTGAAATCTGGAACAAAATTCAAAATTATATCTACTTCCTTTGGACTATTGTACTATTTTAGTGCTTCGTTTTTAAAGTGAACATCTAAATTAATATTCTTTTTTTGGAAAGAATAAGTAATATTGTACTTCACTGTGAAATTTCTATTTAAACTTGGATATAACCTAAAATTTTTATTTTCAAGATAAAAAATTTGTAAAGAAAACAGTAGTGGGCTGTGCCTGTTGTATCTTTACTTGATAGTGTTCCTTGTAATAAATGAATGATCAATCAGTTCAAACTTCATTTTTTAAAATCCCCCAAAAAATATTTATTATGCCATTGGTGTCATGTCCCCCCCTTGAAAATTCCCATATTCACATGAAAATCACACTAATTTGAAAGAATAGTAAATTTTAGCCTCATTGTGATGGATAAATAACCACCAGAAAATAATAAGAAACACTTAAGGACATGCTACAAGGGAACTATAATAGCTGGAAAGTTTGGGATGGACCTTTTTGCTGATTAAGTTCCGATTTAGCGACGGGGGTCATGACACCCTACCCCCAACCAAGAGACCAACATAGTCATGCATCATATTTAAAGAAAAGTTTCGTTGAGATGTAGGCACTTATATAACTTTCTCGTTACTTTTAGGAGCCCTTTAATATAATATGGATGAAAAATCTGTTTCATTAAGTAAAAATGAAGAATGATAAAATTGAGATTCATATACCTAGCTTCATTTTCAGATAGCGGCAAATGATCATCAATCTCATCTTTCTTAATTGATATCATGCTACATGATGTGAGAAGTGACTCGTTCAAATCGGTATTCAAGGGCTGACCACTCAGATCGAACTCTGGAAGAAGAAATACAAATATTAATTTTATTAATAAATAATGAAACGTCGGACAGCAAAAATGTTTCCGATAAAATTATCATGCAGCATGAAGGTTTTAGCCAAATCACACCGCACTAGAACTCAAGTTTCTGAAGTTTGTTAGAAACTAGAATTCCACTATTTATGCTTAATTGAAATTACTGATAATTTATGAGTTACTGCACGACTATGCAGTCAGATATATGAGTAGAGAATTAATAGCTATTTGTGTAACTAGAGTGCAAAATAGCATTTTTCTGCATCGAGAGAAACAGTTTTTTCACGAGCCGAAGGCAAGTGAAAAAAGTTTCTCGAGTGCAGAAACAATACTTTGCACTCGTATTACACATTAAATTTTTCCTACAGTAATGTATAACTTAAAGTAATTTAAACAGAACAAAACAGGGCATACATAACCTGAAAATTCCTCACATAACCTATCTTCGAATCAAATCGATTTCATCAACAACAACTACAACAACTATTTCACAGCTGAAGCAGAGTAGCCAACCTATTTTTGAATGCAGAATAGGGAACCTGCATATTACATGCTCACTATTTTGTGTTGTTAGGTTGCAAATCTGGAGTACGGAAAATAACTTTCCCGCACTGAAATTTACTTTCCCGCACTGGTGCAGGAATAGACTATTTTGCGTGCTACATTTAGTGCAAAAATAGGCACTTTTTCGGGTCACTGTAGGAAAAATATTTTACTCACTGAGCAGATGGCCATATTGGATCGCAAGGTCCATCATCCGTGATCGTTGGTTGTTAGTTCTTGCAGTGGCGGGCAGGGCTGTCATTTTTAAGAAGAAGTCAAATAGGGTACGGTATGAGATCTGAAGTTTGTTCCTGCTCATTTAATATGTTGTGTCTATTGTTTTTTGTTTGTAAATTTCATATTGCTCTATAGCCTAGTATTTGATTCATAACTTTTACTTTTTATTTTCAGAATTTCTAGGTTTGAGTGGATATTTGTGAATGAATGATTATCGTTGGCAAACGACAATTCAGTATTGTTTTTATGGCCTGTGTGTTCTTTGTACCATATTTTGAATGTCCGTCCTTTCTGTCCTATGTAGTAGTTGTCACAGTTTGAGGAGTTCAGTTTGTAAATGCCTGATAAATTACATGTGGCGGTGGAATGAGGTGAGATTGAATGATAATGAGTGTTTGGTCTGTTCTTAGTTTTTGACTGACTGTGCAGGGGGACAAGACCCCGCCGAACGCAAATCGCGAGCACTACTTATACAATTAATCAGGGGCTACGATAGGTCTAGTTTAGATTACCGTACCATTTCTAATCATTAAAATACACACCAGATAAACTCTCGTCGCCTGCACCAGTCTTTGTTGACAATGTACCACGCAGATCATTATCATCATCACCATCATCATCTGTTTTCTGAAACAATCATGAAACTGAAAATAGTGTATAGCTTTATTATATATTTTGTTGTCTACTGAGCAATGCAAGTTCACCAAATTAATGGTGATTAAAGCAGTAGGCTAGGTCTATTGTACATCACTAAAAAATAAATAATTTGAAAACCTACCTTTTTTATAAAAAATTAAAATTTAATTTAATTCAACAAAATTTGGAGAAAAAATAAGTTTTTTGATCAGATACCAACAGACATTTTTCAATAAACAGCCTAATTTTCTTTGTATTTGAGATGATTTAATTTTCATGTTCAAGATTCACACCTACAACTAGATACGGTAATGTAAAAGTCAAACTAAATTATTCAAAAACGTGTCTGCGAAACAAATAGTTCTGGAATCAAAATAATTAATAATCAGTTTTTATAAAACGATTCATGCATGATCATACGGTACCGGTACCGGTATGGTACCGTATAACAAACTGCCTGATCACGTAATAAAATATTGTATATTTTTATTAATGACAATGAACATTAGCTGATAGAATCTATTTGTAAAGATTAATGACTGTCTACTGATTGAAACTTTTAGATTTTCAAACTCACTTCTTTCCGCATCAAAATGATATTGGAATCGCAGTCTACATCAAAAGTATCGAAGCACTGAAGATACTTGGGTTTTTTCAAATCTAAAATTATCTCTTGATGTGAATTCATAGATTGTTTAAGGAACATTTGAAGCTGAGACACATAAGTTTCCATTTTTTAAATCCTATAAGCTAAACCACACTCCCGTTCATAAATGCATAAAAGTACACCGAAATACAGTTAACAGTTTGTTTGAAAATTCTAACAGTAGTCCAGCTGTCTTTGGCGTTCTTCTGTCAGCTGATCGTCAATCATCAATCTAAAAGCATTTTAATATAATACGAAGAAAATATAATATATGAAATAAACATATAAGAAAATATAATATATGAAATAAACATATAAGAAAATACAATATAACATAAAATATATTAGAAAATATAATACGAGGACAGTTGATGAGGATGATATTTGTTGTTTGTGTTTGTCGAACAAGAAGGCAGCGAAGCAGGTCAGCCATATTTGGTGAAAAAACTTGAAATCATTGATATATATAAAAGTTTCAATATTATGTCAATGCTTGAAATACAAACAGTATCATTCTCGAATTCTGGAATTTTATTCAAATTCATCCATTCATTCAATTTCATTGGAATTCATTCAAATTCTGGGATGTTTAAAATTCTGGATACTTCAACAAATAACTAACTGTACGAAATATTTATAAGTTAACATGAAGAGAAACTCATGAACATTCTCTTATCACATAAAAAAGTTACTATAAGAGCCAGTGCGGAACTAGGATTTTATTTGGTTGAGGGGGGGGAATTTTGTGAAAGGTCTTTCATAATTATAATGGAGCGATTAAAACAATAGTTTAACGTTGTTTTTCGGAGTAAAAACGTGTTTCACATTAAAGATTTTCATGATGTTTTGTTTATTAATTATCAAATGAAATATGTTAAAGTTGATGAAAGTGAAAAGGATTTATTTTTAAGCTCATCATGCATTCAATTTTTTTTATTATTATTCTTTTTTTGTAGATTGTGTCTTGGAGACTCCAAATAAGGAGTATAAGACAAGTCAGATCAATAATTAATTACACTCTAATAAACTAGTTACCATCATAATAATACTATATCAATTAGTTGGGGTGAGGCTTAATTTTGTGTTGAAAGGAACTCTTGTACACTATAAAAAGCTTTATCCACTAAATATTTGTTCGATTGTTTTTAAAATATTTCTATATTTTCAAGGCTCTTTAAAAACTGCGGTAGCTTGTTGTAGAGTTTCCTACCAATATGACTAGGTTTTTGTTTGAATAAGCTACTATTGTAACTCATCAAGTGATAATCTCCTTGGCTTCTTGTATTATAATCGTGTATGTCAAGATTTTGGTTAATATCATTTGTTTTTACATATAAAGTAGCTTCATACACATATAAGCAGGGTACAGTTAGGAGACCAAGTCTCTTGAACAACGGCCTACATGAATCTAATCTATTTCCTCTTTCTATACATGTAACCGCTTTCTTTTGGATCTCACCCTATCAAGGTTTTGTTTTGATGAATTACAGTAAGAGCCCATGGTAAGCTGTAAAAAGTAACATTTTGTCATTCAATCTAGCGAGCTGTCGCAGGACAAATACCCCAGATGAAATTTTACAACATATTTTCTCAATGTATGGAGCCCAGGTCAATCGTCTATCCAACAAAACTCCTAGGATTGCAATATTTTCTTCCTGGTCTAGTTGATTATCGTTTACAAACACGTTTATAGCCCTATCTTCATTTGAATTATGTTTGTTTTTGCATTGAAGGTATTGGCATTTTTTACTATTTATTGTTAATTTCAACTGATTTAAGAATTGGACAATGGACTGCACACCTATATGGGCACTTATTTCTAAATTATCTAGAATGGAATTGCTGAAAATGAGTGATGTATCGTCAGCAAATAAGAGGGCTCAACCACTAATTAATTCCTGGATTTCTTGTTCCATGACGAACTGCGTTGTTAATATTAACTTTTCATGTGAAATTTAACGACATGCAGTCAAATATTTGTTAAGAATAAGTATAATAACTCACTTAAACTGGCCGAGTACTTTCGAATCTATGAGATCCATCTTCAGAGGCTCCTAGATCATCATGTCAGTTTTTTGTTCAGAAGTGTTGTGGTTTTTGTAAAAACCGTAGATGACGTTCTATTGCTATACAGAGGAAACAAAAGACAATGTGAACAACTTCGATCATACATAAACAAAATACATAAGAACATTCAATACACAGCTGAATATGAGAAAAACAATTCAATAAACTTCCTAGACCTCTCAATTACAAAGAACACAAACCAACAACACAGCTTCAACATCTACAGAAAACCAACAATGACAGATACCCTAATACACAGCACCTCCAATCATCCAACACAACACAAACACTCAGCATTCAGGTCAATGCTACACAGACTCAACAACACACCGCTTTCCACCGACAATTACCACACTGAACTAAATACAATAAAATACCTAGCACAAGAAAACGGCTACAAACACGACCTAATTGACAAACTCAATCATAAAATAAGAAACAAAAAACAAAACACCAACACCACTGACAAAAAATACATCACAATGACATACATTAATCCACAATCACACAGACTAGCAAAAATCTTCAAAAAAGCCGGCCACACCATCTCATTCAGAACAAAAAACAAAATAAAAAATGCACTTACACTCAAAACCACACTGAACACAAACAAATACGATCTCCCAGGGATCTACAAACTAAACTGCTCTGATTGTAACAAATTCTACATAGGACAAACAGGCCGCACATTCAAACAATGTTACAAAGAACACTTTCAAGCCCTTACATCCAAAGCTGAATCGAATTTTGCCGACCATATCATTCAAACTGGACACACTTTTACCGACATCAGTACCAACCTACACATTCTACACATAAAATCTAAATGACACGAACTCAACACCTTGGAACAATTTGAAATATACAAACACACCACACACAATAAACAAAACATTCTCAATGAACAACTAAATTTCAAATCTCACAAACTTTTTGATCATATTTTACAAAAACCACAACACTTCTAACCAAGAAACTGACATGATGATCTAGGAGCCTCTGAAGATGGATCTCATAGATTCGAAAGTACTCGGCCAGTTTAAGTGAGTTATTATACTTATTCTTAACAAATATTTGACTGCATGTCGTTAAATTTCACATGAAAAGTTAACACTAATTAATTCTTTAGGTAAACGGTTGACATATAACAAAAAAAAGCAATGGACCTAGTATTGACCCTGAGGTACTCCAGCTTGGATCTCTAATCTATGAGATTTATTCTTTACTAAATTATTCCCAACTAATGTAGTTAGTTCTACACATTGTTTTCTCCCAATAAGATATGATTCAAACCATTTCAGTTCAACCCCATTTACGCCTACATTTTTCAGTATTTCCAATAAAGTCTTATAATTAACACAATCAAATGCCATTGATAGATCTAAGAAGATTGCAGTCGCTTTATTGCCTGACTCTATTATATCTATTAGTTTCTCATCTAGAGACACTATGGCTGCTTTTGTTGATCTCCCTTTCTGGAAGCCATACTGTTCATCACAGATAAAGTTAGCTTCTTGAAGGTGCAGAAGTAACCTATTTAGGACTACTCTTTCAAAAATGTTACCGTACTTATTATATTTAAAATACTAATGGGCCTACAGTTGTCCACCTTTTCTCTATCACCACTTTTGAAGATTGGCAAGATCTTCCCCTCTTTCAAATTATCTGGAAAAACACCTTATTGTTCTAATGAATGATTGATCAAATGAATCAAAGGGTCTAACAATTGATCTTTACATTCTTTCAGAATTTTACTGGATACCCCATCCATTCCTACAGTTTTTTTATTATTCAAACTATCAATGATATTTGACAACTCGTCTTGGGATACTGGATGGAATTTTAATTCATTCTGAATCCCCTCAGTACCGGTATTCCACATGTTTGAATCACTAATCACCTGTATTAAGAGATTTTTGAATATTCTTAGCAACCATTGATAATATCTGTTAAAGAAATTACAAATGTGTACACTATCATCAATATATTTGTTATTTTCGTTAATTATTCTGGGGACACTAGCATAAGCATCTACATGAGCTACTTGCCTATTTTTGTTTATTACATCCCGCACTGCTGTGTTAAAGTACACACTATTTTTCAAAATTTCAGCTGTTTTCTTACATTTAGCTCTTTTCACTTCTTTTGTGTAGTTCTTCTTTAGAGCTTTGTAATTATCTTCACTTAACATCTTTCTAGATAACTTGAATTCATCATATGCATCTTTAACCCTATTTCTTTCTGCAAGGATATTAACAGTATAAGTTATTCACTCTTCATTTTTGTCTAATTTGTTTTTTACAGGGACTTATTTAACTGGACAACTCACAGTAATATTAAACTTTAAAATATTAATGAAACTATCATATTTGTAATTTAAACTATTGCTATTGTAGACCCTACTCCAGTTTTCTTGTAGCAGATTCTGCTTCAAACAACCGATATTCCCCTGTTCACGTTCACATTGTTGAATTTCTTTCATTACTTCAATGCTTCAGCCCGAAAGAACAAGAACCCCTCCCCCCCTTAGCAATAGATCTGCCACTGATAAGAGCTTTATTGAAATCTGATTCCATTTTCATATGATATGGAGCTCATTTCAAAAATCATATATCTCCTTTAGAAGAAGGCGTGTGTGCCTTTCCTTTTTTCCTTTTAAATATCCTTTAAATGCTAGTAAATTGTGAAAATCGTTGCACATACATCGCTAGGCATTCCTTAAAGAAAGATCCATGCATTTTTGCAGAAATTGTACCATGCATTTAGCCGTAGATGCATTACAAACAGACAGACAGATGTAAAACCGTCAACTTGAAACAGAGACCTCTCTTCGTTCGGTCAATCACTATTTAGAGTACGGTAGTCCTGTGAACAGTAGACCTCACATCCAAGAATAAGGGTGCTTGCACATACAGAGGAATTTACTTGATGTCGGTTATACTCGATGATAATCATCATCTGAACATTAAGCACAATCATCACATGATTAACCTCCAGTTGTAGACATTACAACACTATCCTTTAGAAGGGTACTTTCTTGTTCTTTCTTTTGAAGCTTTTTGGGTTGTTGAGATTCAAGTCATGATGCTCAGCAAATTTCACTATATTTTTCCATAGTTGGGAGAACTCATAGTCACTTCTTTTTGTCTCTTAGAGTTTGGATTATACGATTTATATGCCTCTTCTAAAGTGGCTTCTTCGTGATGTACTGTTTGCTTGAGACATCTGTCAGGGTGAGAATTTCACTAAATATATGAAAAGAGATATGATGAAATGGGCTTTTCCAGTGGTGCTCAACAGGCCTATTGCTTATATCATATTTGTGCCATCATAATAAGGCCCTTCACCTTGCTCTATTTCAGACCTCAGAGCAACACTCACAACATTAAAATGTTTAATCAACTGTTCGCAGTTTTTGTACCAGCAAGTCCAACTTGTAGTACTTTGTGTTGTGATTTCAAATGGCTTCTTCACTTGGAGATCTGTGGCTTTCTTGACAAAAATTATGGTCTGAGAGCCTTGAAATGGACATAATATAATGCCTCAAGTCAATTAAACAACAAATTGAAGGGTTCAATGTATCTGAAGAGGTCTGTTACAACAAGGGCAACTTTATGAACATAGAAGAAAGACGCTTTATGAAAGAAAGATGCTTCTGGATAAATTTCTCTCACCTTAGCCAGTAAACCAGCATTTTTTCCTGACATCACCGAAGCACCATCATAGGTTTGGGCCACTATTTTGAGGTCATGTAAGCCTAAATTTTGAAAGGTTTCTAAAACAATATCAGCAAGTGATAGCCCAACTGCTTAAGTTGGTATAAATAAACTACAATGTGAAATATTTACTATTATTCATCATTGTCTGGGTCTGGGTTGTTAATGTCTACTTAATTATCATGGTCTAATGTGTGAGAAAAAGAGCGAAAAAGAGAGCATATGTCGTTTTGATAGAAAATTCAACTAATACGTGTGAGTGCGTCCATATTCACATATAAAATATCATTATCTTAATAATATGATCGCATAAGTTAAATAGCACAGTCAGTACAACGTTTGGAGCTAAATAATCTGTCTATATAATAGATTGTATTGATACGGGTTCTATGTCTAAAATAACGCTGGCAACACTTAAATTTATCACTTGCACTTTATTTACACATATAATCCACAACTCACACTGTTCAATAATTTCTTACAGAAAAATAAGCAATTAAAAACAGATAAACGAGTTTTCAATATTACCATACAAAAATCAATCACTAAATGTCAAAAGGCCGATCTAATATTAAATAATAACTGTACAATAAACTGTCCAATAATATTAAAAAAGAATCGTCAAGGAAGAACAATTAACTTATGTAGCACAAGTCCATAATACAGTAATAGGTAAAAGAATGATCACTTTCGAACTGTCAAGAGAATTATCACTACAGACAACGAAAGTTCATTGCATGATTTGTAATAGCACCAACGGGATTTCACTGTCTTTATTAATGGGAACTGTCACTACTGCCACTCTTGTCAACGTAGAACAACAACTGAACTACTTGTTTATCACGACGAATTTCAAACAAGACTGAACTAATTTACAAAAGTCTCTCTCTATTTACATAATTTTCCATAATTGAGATATCTCTCGATTTTTCTATCAACTTCTACCGAATTCTAAAATAAACAATGAAAGACCTTCACACCTTCCACAATATTCGATAAGACTCCATTAATTTCTAATCAAACAACTAGAACATTCTACAAAAGTCCAAGTAAACACCATAAAAAAGGTCAAAAGCAGAGTAATTAATTGCTTAGAAGTAAACATTTACATAGCAGATAACACCGAGAACCACTGTGCCTTCTTTCTCTCTATTCTCTCCATTTTCATATTCACTAGAAATCACTACGGTATGATTATCTCTCTGTCGCTGTTAGATTTGCACTATAGTTCTATAGTTGTAATATTAATGCTTTATAGAAGTTCAAGTTCTAGAACTATAAATAACTTGAGAACTTTACTATAAAACTATGAAGAACTTTGAGCTCTGTGGATAAACCTAAGTTTGTGAAAATTTACACTTTTTCACACCATTGTATAAGAAGTCAACCAAAATTTCTGGAGGGGCTTAGCCCCCCTAAGCCTCCACTTCGGCCGCCTATGATTAATACAAGTGAACAGGTTTTATTGTTTCAAAGACAATAAATGTATGAGTGAGCTATCAACATTCATCGGTGGAAAGAAGGTTGAGTTAGAAAACAAGAATGAATATGCAATGAGATTTATTTAGAACATTTACAATGTCTTATAATTTTACCCCTTACAATCGAATCTTTTAAAATTCTCATCTCAACTTGTCAATAATGGGGCATCTTCTACATTATTATTGAAGCTGTCTTGTTTGTCCCTGAAAAAATAGAGTATGTTTTAGTGAGTGCTCTTCAAAAACTTTGTTTATGCTGCAAATGTTGTTTTTGATCATTATTTTCATTTTCATCACTAACTAATTTATTATAATGAAGATATTGAGAAGATAACTATAATTTATTATGATGTTGTATAAAATATAAAAACCAAATAATAAATTGACATTATCTGGTTTATTTTACACAGATCCCACCTAAGAATGTAGGTCCACTACCCATAACATCATTATCATCCACTTACTAGCCAAGCACAAGTCTTGAACTTATGTGAGCTTCATCACAAAAAATATGTTGTTTCACAGGTATTCCACAATTATTATGTTTGAATTTGAGTGTAAGATTCTGAGAAATCATTTTATGCAAGACATAAAATAATAGAAGACCCACAATCTCTCTGACTTTCTGAGGTTGCCTGGATTGCAGATCTCTGTACAGAAGTATTTCATATTCAAATAATTCAGCATTTAGTAAATATATACATATAAATTCAATCAAAATTCTTTTTTTTTTCAACTTAATAATGTGATAGGATGTGACAGCCTGTCATTCTCAAACAAAAGCACCATTGTTCTCACCACTCCCAGAATTAATTTTACTGAATCACATTCCTTTTATTTTAAGTTTTTCATTTCTTATAGGTACATTCATATAATACAGGTGTTTATTCTTTCTGTTTTCTCTTTCTTAATCCACTTTCTCACTTGATCTGTAATAATAATAATAATAACATGCATACATACAAATATGTTCCATATGAAAGCGGTAAATATTCAATGATTGCCTTTCTGTCAATGTCTGATGGCACATTCATCGTCTGATGAGGAAATTGAATTGATGGTGAGGTCCAATTCATTTCTATGTTCCACAAAAATTCATCTTGCATCCAATCACCATGTCTGATTGTAGAATACATTTTATGTGATGATCTATAATAATTCTAAAAGCTAATTTACTCTCCATACCATATAATAATACGATTTATTCACATTATTCAATTTAAAACGAGTTATTTAATTAATTTATATACTATATTTCATGCTTAGCTGATCTCAGTGGATCTTTCCTGTGCAAGAGATAGTGCACAGTATTTTAATGAAGGCGACAAAGGCTATCGCAAAAAATCTTTCTTTCTAAAATATTCTTTTAGATGGTTATCTACCCTTCTGAAATATTATGATATTCACTATTGTGTAATTAAACAGATGATATTCATTCATTTGTTTATTTCATTTTGTAATGTACTCAAAAATCCGTTTTGTGGTGAGAAAGTACACTGCATTAAACAGAGGTATTTCATACATTTCTTAATGGATCAGCTGATCAGCTGTAATGTCTGCTTCATGAATTTCGCTTCCTGAATTCTATGCTGTAGAATCAATAGTATTTTTAGCACATTTTTGCTTTGTCCTTTAAGGCGTTTATACACAATCAAATTTTTCATCCAATTCAATTAAATAAAAGAGCTTTAAACTGCTTTGAATCTCTTCAAATTCCATCAAATTGCTTCAAATCTTGTCCAAGACTTGGCAAGACTTTGAAAGTCATGGCAAAGATTGGACAAGATTTATTGGATGTGACTATTTGATGAGAAATTTTATTGTGTACAAATGCCTTTATTCATCAATTTTGTCCAATTAAACTATTGTTTCGGTTTTTTAGGTTAAAATAATTGTTACAAACCTGTTTTAATGCACAATGTATCATATGTATTATGCTATGTGAGGTCAAATCAAATTTGTAATAATTGTAGGCCTAATCAACAAATTTAAAGATTTAAATGAGAGCCAGTATTGTTTGCTTTTATCTGCATTTTACATTCTGAATATTTTTTTAATTTCAAGTCCATTTTGTTTTTCAATTGGCTTTGAGTTTTCTAGTTTTTTTTTTCAGTTATTATGTCCTTTCATAATCACTTCCCAGCGGTTCGAAATCGGAACCCACTTGAAACTGTAGGGCCATTCATATCTCATCACCATTATATCCCCCCATTACCGATGCACATGTTTTCGTTGTTCTTTGTATTCAGTAGTATTGTATGAATGATTGTTTAAATAAAAATTCTTTTTTATCATGTATCTAAATATCACTGAAAAGCGGTAGCAATAAAATCAGTCCTTATTGTATGTGATGGTTGTGTCGATATAGACGCAGCTAGTTGGCAGTAACGAGTTGTCCTAGACCCCTAGAACTACACCAATGTGATGGACAGTGTCATGAAAAGCTCAATAAATCTAAAAAGATTGCCATGGTTTTACGAGTTCAACAGAACTGGACTAACATGAAATAAAAATTCATAATAAAACATAAACATAAAATATGGCATTTGGAATTGGCAATACAATAACGTCGAGTCTCTAAAAATTAACCTCACATATTTGTTAGTTAGCTTGTTCAAATCATAATCTTTAATAAAAACTTAAAAAACACTTTTAAGTAAAAATTTTAACTCACGTTATGGCGTGACGGCCGTTTCACTCTGTTGTCAAGAGCATCGTCAGACAACCCACAGTACACTGATTTAAGGCATGAGTTTGAGGGGTTATGGAGGTTGGATATGGAGAATTTTTAAATATGAATGTGATGATTTCTTGTGATTTGTTTTATATGTAATATTATATGTAATTTTTCGGACGTTGCTTATACAAATTGTAAATTATTTGTCTTCGGCAATAAATGAATTTGATTTGACATACAATATATATTATACAGGCAGGTTGTCAAGAGACAGTTAAAAATTCTGAATGATATTTAGGTCGTCGATCTTTTCGTATATTTTGATTAGTTTCCATAGCATAGTTGAGTACCGTATGACATTGTACTCTATGGTAATAGTAATCTTTTATCCAACTCCGATTTGACATAACTTATCATACCTAAGATCCATTTCTTATTTTGTGTTACATTTTTAAGTAAATTGCTATTTGAGTAGAGTATAAATAATTAACTTATGTATAATGTGATGCATTATATGTTATCTTTGTAAAATATGCTATATTTTATCTTTGTATGAGGTTTGTCAATGTTACATTAGTGATGTTGATGATCCATCTTGTTTCCACTAATATGTAATATAAACTTAAAAAAACCACTTTTAAATGGAAATTAATTTCCATGGAGTTAATTTCCATTTAAAAGTGTTTTTTTTTAAGTTTATGTTACATTAGTATAGTCTATGCCATGTAATGGGATTCACTAAAACCTTATTATTCATGTCCATGGGCGTCCTCAGCTATTATTTATAGGGGGGGGGGGGCGTACATATGCCAGGGGTGCTAGGGTATCCAAGAATTTTTCAATTGGAGCAGTTATTAGGCTCGAGGTGAACGGACGACGCGGAGTCGCGCGATTACGCGTGACAACGAATTTCATTCATAACTAGACGCTAATATTCGATTGTAAATTTTTTATCAATGAAACCCATTGTTGAGATTCAGTCGCTGACCGATTGGGTCATCACTGTAAGTTACCTCGAGCCTAAACAACTACTGTAGTAACCACATAACTTGGCAGCGTGTCATGGGACATGCTGACTCGTACATCTGAACCCATCTGCTGCTGCCAAGTTATATGTAAACTACAGTAACACTCTAGACTTCACCCTTTGCTCTTTTATGCGTGAAATGTTTCATTTTTCCTGAACATTGCTGTACAAATAATTTAAATGTCAGTGTGAATAGCCTATAATATGAATTTAGATGCGCATAAAATTGCAAATTTTCAATTGTAAAAGGAGCTAAGAAAACGGGTCATGAATTAGGCTATGATAATTTAACATTACGAGATACAGGATGCAAAGTCTCCTTTAAAAAAGGTTGTCCGGAGGTTCTCCCATAATAAAGTTTTGAAAAATATTCCATTTAAAACTTTCTTATAGAGCTGCTTAAGTCATCTCCAATGGTCCAGACCATTTGACCATCCTCAATTACGCAATAAATCCAGAGAGTAATATCTTCATCAAGTAGCCTAATCTTTTTAACAAGTTGATATAAGCTTTTTATCGTTATTTTTATAAATAGAACTTGCATAAGAGATCGTAATGACATATTTCATAATTAAATTAAAAGTTTATGATTTTTTCAATTTGTTGCCCCGAAAAAAACCAGAAATTTCAATTTTAGATATTTGAGTGGTCATAGCTCACATAAATAATAATAAATAAATAAAATTTTTATTTGCCAAATATAAAATGATATTTACATAGAAATCAAACAAAATTCAGTGAATTTGGCGTGGCTAGAATAAGAGTCCTTGAGCTCTAGCCACGAGTTTTATCGATAAAAAGTTATATGTGTTGTCGTCGGTTGATTTCCTACAGGCAAAATAGACAAAGCTACATCAACTTAATAATCAAATACAACTTAAAATATAATAATTGATGAATTTTTTTTTCACGGCAATAGATAAAATTTTGAAAGCTTAATAACTTGCCAACTTGGCAATAAAAAAACGTTGAAAAAAACGTCATGTCCAAAACCCTACTGCACAGTCTAAAAGGACGGTCTTTCTGAGGTGAAACCATTGGCGTAACGTACACCCCCGCAGACCCGTGGCGCGGTTGGCCCGGGCTGAAAATATATTTTTTTCAAAAGAAATAAAACTGAAACTCTTAAGGAAAAAAGAAAGAATGGATAGGTTAAAATATTGTCAGGTCAATGTTTATTGTCCACTTTACAATTCGCAAAAATAGCTTTAGTGAAGGAATTCAGAAGCAAGATGTTGTGACTTCAGGAAATTAAAAGGAGGCACACCGAGTACGAAACACTATATAGACACTATATAGTATTTGTATTTTTCATTTTTTGCATGACTTGTACACACCACTTATGGGACAAGGAGTGGAGGTACTAACCAGGAGGCTGTGAATGTGGATCCTATGGAGGACATCAATTTCAAGGTTTCTATGACGTTAATTATTCATAATAAAATAAAGTAGGCTATCAACTATTTCCGTCTTTCAGGAACCTGTAGGCTAGAGCCAAAACTATTAAACGAATCACCCTCTTGAAACGAAGGGAAGTGATAGCCACGAGCCGTATCAGCTATCTGTTCAATCAGATAGATAAGCTGCGTTCTCGTAGGTCCTGTTTGTAAAGGTGACCGATTAGATTGGTCAGCAAAAAAAGACACTGTTCTCTGCTGAAAATCACTTCCCGGTGGTTCGGAACCCACCTAAAACTGTAGGTCCAACTCATAAATCACAATCATCCACGCACAGGTCTCAGACCTATGTGGGCTTCATCCTCAAAAAAAAACATGATTGAATTTTAAAATTTAATACAGAAAAATGTGTTTCGTTCTTGCATAGTTATGATAACTGCCCACAAAATATGCAAGTTCTTCAGGGGGAGGGTGACAAGGTTGAGGGGGATATTTATTTGATTTTGAGGAGAGGGGCCCGGAAACTCGGTTGTGGGAGCCCAATTTGAAAACGTTACGCCACTGGGTGAAACCAAGATAGTTTAGCATAACATTTTTTCTAGCAAAATAATAAAAAAATATTTTTGTTTGTGTCTGTACTTGAATGATATAAAACCTATATTAGAAATTCGAAATGTTTGTGTAGGATATTATGTATGCTGCAATAATTTTAAATTTCTTTCTTCAGTAGGTTCTGAGTTACAGCTATATTATACATCCGAAAAACCCCTAAAATTCCAGTGAGAGAAACAGCTTTTTTATTATTGTCTCTGAGATCCCAGTTTATCAAAGTTATATATAATGCTATTATATTAGTTGTCGCGGCCGCGACACATTTCACTATCATTATGTGGAGATTCACCATCATCAGTAAAATGTGGAGAAATTTGACCCGTACTTGTATTGCCATTCCTAATAGGTCTATTCTTTGTTGATGATCTTTTTGTCCTTGTTAAGTACGTAACAATTGTTTTAACATCACCGGCGGATCCAACTTTTAGTAGGCCTATGTTGTCATGTTTAAAAACTCATGTGTCGGAAACTATGTATGCATCAATAACGATGATATTGATGAAGAGTTTTTTTTTTCAAAAAAGTAATTCAGTAAGAATAAAAGTTAAGATAACTTACTTACGTTAACATAATGAATTTCAGCCGGAGCTCACCGGAGCGGAGCTTGGGGTTGTTCCAAGTCACAGCTGTACTTCTCAATTTAGAAATTAAGCCCTGTGGTAGGTAACTAGTGTATAAGATTGTATAATAATTATTGATCTGACTTATCTTACACTCCGTATCCGTAACTGTAGACTCCTAGACGTAATCTACAAAAAATAAAATAGTTAGTTTGAAGTGACTGACAATTGAATAAACTGACAAATATGCATAAACAGAATTTATTAATTTCGAATTCCTTTAATTGCTATTACTTTATACTGAAGACTTCCGCAATGGCGGATATTAACAACAGCATTGAACAGCTGATGGGAATCGATGAATGCTACTGTACAAAAATATCAGTCACCACCGGGAATCGAACAACGGACCTCTCAATTGCCGGTTGAGCGCCCTTAACCACTAGACCATTCAATTGTCAGTCACTTCAAACTAACTTGTGAGATACGAGCCGATATGGCAAAGTTGAAAATGAATGCTGCTGTACAGAAAGGTCTCCATGTGTCTAGTGCATGGTTAAGGGCGCTCAACCGGCAATTGAGAGGTCCGTGGTTCGATTCCCGGTGGTGACTGATATTTTTGTGCAGTAGCATTCATCGATTCCCATCAGCTGTTCAATGCTGTTGTCAATATCCGCCATTGCGGAAGTCTCCAGTATAAAGTAATAGCAATTAAAGGAATTCGAAATTAATAAATTCTGTTCAAATAAAATAGAATAAAAATAAATAAATCGCATATTTTCGGTCTATTCACCGGAATTGAAAAAGAGTTAGTGTAGGACAATGAGCCTTGTATCGTCCACAGCCGGTGAACGAACATACATTACAGCTGTGTGTCTACACAGACTCAGTGCAGGTTGTTATATTTTAAACCTAAAAATGTGCACATTATGTCAAGGTAGATATTTTTAAATAACACCTAAATATAAATCCAATAAAAAAGCCTGAATCATTACAATTTTCAGTTCTTTGTGAAAGTGTATTAATGAGCTAGGGTTTCTTGAAGAAATTTTTTGGTGTCAATCACTTTCAAATAGTTACCTTCCACCTCCAAACGAAAAAACATTCATTTTTCCAATGGGACGAATTGGTATACGAATTCCAACTATTTTGTCCCAACTAAGGCTCTATAAAGGCCTAGTCCCAACAGTATAATTCTGAAATCGAGTGAGCCAGCACTTATGCCTGATGATAGTGAAAGGGTTAAACAGTCTAAGGAAGAAAAAGAGGAAAAACCAAGAAAAAGTATTGTTAGGAATTCAAGACAAGCAGTTGTATACGCCACTCGTTTTGTGTACATCACTTCCATGGATCGACAAATGTGCCTCAAACCGATTGTAAATTGAGTCTTGTTTCTCACTCCTATCAGTCACATCTGTGTCTCTCGCACTTTTGCGCTCAATGAAGAACCTTTAGAATGTGCTACCTGCTTCTAGCATTTATACTTGAGTGCTTTTAAACACTATATAAGAAGTCCATGTAATCAAGTCAGTCAGTGTATTGTTTGATCTTCCCAACATTTGGATCCGGTGGCAGTTGAACAAACTGTGTGTTCAGGTATGTATATCTAGTGCTTGTGAACAGACTGTGATTTGTAAGTGTTTAACTGTTTTTAGACATTTATTTTTACTTCTTTGGATAGTTTATTGGTTAGTTGTTTATTTAATAATTGTTCGGCCTATTCCGGATCGGAGATATATTTAAATTGAAAATTGTTTTAATTGAAATAACCAAGTATAAATTACTTTAAAATGTTCAAAAAATCATTATAAGAATGATAAATATTTTTGAAAATTCCATCAACTGGGGGATTTCATTACCCCCACACGCCCTGGTATCCCCCCGCGAAGTTGAATCCTGGCTACTGTCCATTTGAAATAATAATAAAATCATCAAAATCTGCAGAGCCTGCTCTGTTTGTGTGTACCATTGATATCTAGGTGAGTAACTCCGGAACCCGCTGTGAAGCCACAGCGCAAATAGCGCCCGCTTCTAAATCGGGCAATATCGGGAAAATTCGTATAGCGGTAATAGAAGATACTCATATTTATCAGTGCTAAAATGACTTGCTCCGTGTTGAGAAATAATTTTTCATCATGGTTGTTCTATGCAGTGCTTATGGATGTACCAATCAGTGCAAGCTTGGAGGAAGTATTTCTTTCCAAACAAATAAATATATCCTTTTATTGTCTATGTGTAAGCGTAGCTCTACAATATTGTCTTTTCGTTCCTTACTTTTATTGTTTCTTTTTTATTAAAAATGATTTAATAGCCTACCATATTCATCACTTCAATCTTGTTCTTATTATGAGCATTAACTTCTGGTGATAGACCATACAGTAATATTAGTCTATCAATTATCAAATAACTATTTTAATCAAGTGATTTCGCTTGATTTGCTTCATTCATGAACTGCAGTAGCTGTGATGAGCATTCTTGGGCTTTTCAATACGAATTTATACAGGAGCCTATTGTATTTTGAAGCATATGGTACCTAAATATAATTATATCATACATTTATTTATTCATACAGTGGCCTATTTATATATTCTTTGGCGTTGCAGTTCAATATTATCTTTCCACTTGATATTTAAACGTTAATAATTATTGAGAATTCTTCACTAGTGAATTCATAAATTTATCACGTGCATATTCGTGTGATGGCTATTTCGCATTGTCGTAATGCTTCCTCAGACACGGTTGGAGGCCTACTGAATCAGGTTTATGATGTTTTAACCTGATTCAGTAAGCCTGCTCCATGTACGCCTATTGTTGTAATTTTATTCGAAATGTGAAAATGCTGGACTCATGTTTGCTTTATTGAAAATATCTCGTAATCCCGAATTTTTCTCACTCAATAAAAATCATATATTCGAATTCAGGGAATCACGGACCACAAAAATATTTTTCTTCATTGGAGATTGAGAAAATTAACTTATTTGGCCGCTATATTGGAAATATCTCGTGGAGCGAGCGTTTTTTGAGGTGCCAGAGCTCAGCAGATTCGGATTCAGCAGTACATAGGCATCCACTAAGAAAAAACTACTGTATGTTTTTCGTGCAATCACATTCTTATGACACTGCTTATACAGTTCTCTGTATTTGAAGTTGGCTTGAGTCAGAAACAGTTTGGAACGTCAAATTATTACAGCTGTATTTAAAACAAAGTCATTAGTTATTTTTCAAAAAAAGAATGATTGAAAACTACCAAGGGAATTGCAAGAAATCTTTTAATTAAAATTGATGTTTTCTCATTAAAACCTGTGTTAGTGTTAGCTTGGCTCTTTTGCCCGATTTTGCCTTTTCCCACCAGAAAAAAGTGGCTTCACTAATCCATAGCCTTGAATGTTAGTTACGCATCTAGGAATATATATAAATGGTGTGTACACACGTTTACTGCTATTTTAACCTTCACTTCCATTGTATACCATTCCACTCAGCTCAAAAATCCCTAGATAAAAATTGAAAAATCTCAATATTGTAGATTTTTCAAGTTTTGAGCCCCCCTCTCCAACGCTCTACCGAGTTCTAATCGAATTTTTGTCACGGATTGAACCCCCTTTCAAATCGTCTTAATGTTAATTTAAAACCACCCGCATTCAAATCAGGCACTCCAATAATCGGGCGTGAATTTGTCCCCCTGAAAAAGATGGGGGACATTTTTTACATCGCTCGGCCTATAGGAACATTCATTTCTGTACAGTCAAGGCGTTTAGCTGTAATCGCGTAACAGACAGACTGAATCGTAACAAATGACTAACTAAATGACTGACGAAATCGCGTAATAAATGACTAACGAAATGACTGACGAAATGTCGAGTGGTCGAGTTAAAACAGAGACGACGCATATTAAATTTAATTCGTAAATAAGTTATGTCACGTTCTATAGAGACCCAGATTCAATTGGATCGGGAAACCTTCTCGTTATATGAATAATGGAACGTGGAAGTTTTGTTTGTGGTTTGAAAAAGTGTCTGCTCATACCAGAACCAACGAAAACAAACAGAAATAGCCTGAAATAAGAGGCGACCCTCTTTCAATGCCTGTCTAATGTTAGGCAGATCGTGTCAATGGCTCCTCCCAAATATCTGGATCATCCAATAGGAAGCTGGGAGATTTTGGGCGTGCGCTTTAGGGTAAGGGAGGCATTTTTGGGAGTGATCCGACTTTTCACACCTCTCGGTTGAGTCTTGTGGTGACTGGTGACAGGGTAATGTGTTAAGTGAAGTGCCGGTGTTGAAAACTTATCAAAGACGAAAGCTTGAAACGGGGTTTACCGCAGATTTCGAGTTCGTCTAATAGACTACCATCCAAAACACGTTCTTGGCAATAGATACCTCGAAACTTGGGAACCCACATTTTAGTGTTTGTGACGTCCCGATCAAAAACAATTTTCATCCAAAATATTTTAGGGCTACCCTTCACGTCTTCTAATACAAAATAATTTTCAGGTGTGTCGAATAAATTGCAGTAGGCCTGAGTAAATCACGAAAAATTTAATGAAGATATATGAAAATGGAAAAGCTCTGAATGAAAGTTTCATGCGAGTTTTCCAATAAATGGCATTGGTTGAGTGTATCAAAAAGTAAAATATGGGACTAGAATTAGGCTATTCAAATGAAAGTAATAAGTGGGTAAGAATCATAATTTAAATAGAAAAACAGTGCCAGTTCTGATATTGAGTTGATCAAGTATTTCGTCATGGAAAACATCACAGAAAATATCGCATTCTCACTTGAAAATGTTTCAACTAACTTCATCCTCTTCTTTAGTGACAAGGGATACCGCCTTCAAATCTTAGGAACTCTCATCATATTTTCTTCTCTCTCTCTCATTCATCTCTCTGCTCTCTTCCACTCTTTTCTTCATCTTTTTCTCAATCTGTTCTTAACGAACAGATTAAACGTAAAATTCGAGTACAATTCAAGTCATTAGTCAGTAGCTGTAGCCTTCTATTAACATTCCTACTTCACTATTGCAGCTCAACATTTTTTTCAATTCATAATTTGCCGTATAAAGAACTTCTCTCTCTCTCTCTCTCTCTCTCTCTCTCTCTCTCTCTCTCTCTCTCTCTCTATCTATCTCTCTTTCTTAGTAAAATACATCAACTAATCATATACATTGGCTAATACAATGATCAAATATATTTAAATTATTAGCTAGTCAGTCCAATCTAATACTATTTATTAATCCCTTCTAATTAGGCTCCACGCATGTCCGTTAGTAGAACTCTCTAGGTTCTACTTTCTTCTAGGCTCATATTAAAACAATTCATAATCTCGAAACTAATAAATTATGTACTAGCTATAATCTGTTATTTAAATTTGGTTTGGAACGCAACGTTTTTATTTGAACTTTCACCTTTTGCGACTGATTGATAAAGCAATTAATGTCAAGAAGATGAAATGAATTCCACCGTTGGCTTCTGTGTAGTTTTAATTTTGACTGTTGATTTTCGATTTGATATTTGGCAATATCTTGATTTTTTCCATTCACAAATAAATTCAATTTTGTCTATCTTTGCAAAAGTTTTGAAAATGTAATCTAAATTCATCCACATTGAATCGAGTGCACCGCCGGAGATAAAAGCTCGAAGTTTTCAAAATACTGTACAGTTAAAATCGACTTCGTGATACTGGTGTTGCTGTTTGTAGTTTTTATCGGGATTTTTTTTAATTTCTACAACTTTTCAAATTTATATTATAGGCTAATTGTTACTCACATAACAATACACATTAGGCTATACTTTGCTATAAAAAATATTCAACTTTGTTCTAAAACACTTGTACTGTACTACGAACATTAGATACTACTTCGAATTATGTCCACGAATTATTATTACATCGAATTATTACTACAAGAACATTATGACCGAAAACAGAAATATTCACGGAAGAAATGCTATGACTATAAACAGTACGTTGCTGACGGAAATCAGCAAGATTTAACCGAGAATTGAACATGAAAACCACCATGTTGCAGACGCTACTCGACATTAGAAATCAAGTGTAATCTTCTTCGAAGTTGAGTTGTATTCTTGTCTACAAAAGTTAATCCAAATAGGTACCAAAATATCTCGAGAGCAAAATATTCCTGAACATTAATTGTTTTATCTCCTCTTCAAGGTTTCGATTTTATATTATCTAGATTCCTTTCATTGTCACATACATTGCTCTGCCAGGATTCCATAAGTTTTAAGTTCACTTCTGTGCTATAATTCATGTCTATATTCTATTCATTCAAGATATCCTATCAATTTACGGTATCTATGATATTCTATTTATTTTCAGCTCTGTCTTTTCATTTCTGATCCATGATAGATTTTTAATCTGGATTCAACAGATTCTGGCATTGGCTTGATTCAATAAATTTGAGTCATACCTCACAAGAGGAATGTCAGTTATATATATATCTCTTTCAAGATATGAAGCATGGCCCCATGGCCCCATAATGTTTGGTCACATTAATAGTGTTTTTTCACCCCAACTACTTCTTATTTTGACATTAAATAATTGTCCTTCAGGTATTTTAGTGTTTTTCCTATCATTAACGTCAATGAAACCCTTGAAATAGTAGGCTACTCTGAGGTACAAAATGGTACGAAGTACAATTAAGTTTTTCCAACCAGAAGATTCCTTAGAGTGTTCATCATTTTTAATGCAATGAATACAATAACTGACCAACACTCAACGAGTAGAGATGTTCGATTCTTTCAAACTTTTTCAGTACAATCTTAAAATCTAATCTTACAATCTTACAATCTATTAATTATTGTATAATATAATATTGTTGATCTGCCTTGACTTGTCTTATACTATACTTGTATACTATATATATATACTATATAGTATATACTATACTATACTATACTATACTATACTATACTATACTTGTATACTATACTATACTTATACTTGTCTTAGACGTAATCTTAAAAAAAATAATAGAAAAAAAACTATGCATAGTGGATGACTCTCTTGAAATTTTTTGGATACACGTAACAAATGGAATTCGTTTCTATCAACTTCTACTCGGATCTTCTACTTTGAAGAAAGATTACACTTCATTTCTAATGTTGAGTAGCGTCCGCAACCTGTTGGTTTTCAATACTCGGTTAAATCTTGAAACAAATGCTGGAGTTCTATTCTGGAGAGTACACTCTCATCATATGTTTTGGCTGCATTGTTGATTCTGTATAGGCACAATACACATATTTCAAAACTTTGGGTTACTTCCTGCCTTCAGGCCTCTACGTGGCTGACGCAAAATGTAGGTAGAAATAAATGGATTTAAGTTTTTCTAGACATGAGCCTAAAATCACTCAGAATATGATTTTACAGGGTTTGTATTTTTAAATTCTTCTGCGTGAGGTCCCCATATAAGGGGTATTTCATACCCCTCAGACCCAGTTGTGGTGACCCCCCCATTTGGCCATCCTGGAAGGAATCATTTTCTATCATGTAGATATCAAATCAACATAGTTAACTTCATAGCTACGAAACTAAAGGCTTTAGGCATGTATTATATTACAGTTCAATGATTGAATAATTGCTGCTCCTACGCTTTTTCAACAGTTGATAAGCCCTATCACTTGATAAGCAAACTTGATGGCCTTTATATCTGTATCTAATAGTATCTTCCAGTTCAGGACCCTGCAATAATTTTCGGTATTATTGGTATTTTGCTTTTTGGTATTATCCAGTATTTTTGACATACAACTTTTATAGATTACCACTATTTTACAGATTTCTCTCATTTTCATCAACGGAGCACATCCTTAAAGAGACTGCTCAAATCAATAATATATCCCAGCATTCCTATTTTTCGTTCTTTAGTTCTTTTCCCAGTTCCTTTTCTCAATTTCCTCTCCATACCTTTGCCTCTTTAGCTTTCCTCTCGAAATGCATAATATGTTCACTCTTTTAATCTTGATAGATTTGGTTGCTAGGTTATGCTTATATTCTGTCCGTTTCACAAAACGAATCTTGATCAAACGAGTATGAGCCTGTCAATATTTTCCCCTCGTAGATTATCTAGTTGCAACTTAGAACGAGGTACTATGGATTATATTCACAGACTCATTCATATCTCGCCGGAGATATATTTCTTCGTTATTTTCCTTCCATATCTTATAAATTTTCTGAATTTTCACAAACCTTCTGGACATATTTTTCTCTCAGCAGACTGTATATGGTGCTACACGTGACTGTGAATATAATTTTATTCAGTTAGTTGGCTGAAATAACGCTATTCTTAATTTTTCGGCGGGTAATTAGTCCTTTCTCGGGTATCATACTCTGCGACGTATCCGAATTGGATATTCAGGACTTACTGATATGAAGACTTATTGTAAATTTGAGTGCAGTTTGTAAGGAAGTGTAAGTGAAATAATGAGCTCGGAATGCTCTGGACGGAAGAGAACTCACGGAAAACGACAGTTGTAGCTGCAAATCACAAAGTGAAACAGCGTCAAAAAATGGAAGGTAGGATATTCATACTATTATTTAGGTTTTAAACTCTCTGAGTTATTAATTACCCAATGAAAATGAACGACCATAACACCAGTCTTATTCAATCTCTAACTGTGTGTGTCGTTAAACTAAAAATTCATAATAAGAGTTATTTTTATTTATTTATTTTTTGCTGATGATGCCCACATGAATATAAGTATTAAATTTGTGTATGATACATTGGAGAGAAATAACTGCCAGTAGATCTTGACCTCAGGATGGTGTTTAAGTCACTCGCTTCGCTTGTGTTCTAACTTCAATTCACAAGTGGCTCAAAGGCTGTAATAATAGGATTCAATAGTTGCAATTGCATAAACCACTTGGTTCACACGTAACAGGCTGTTGGGTATAACATGGTGTCGTTTACCCGGCCAAGGGGGTATTGTATCATATGGAGCGCTTCACACTTATCCGATTTTTGAAATCATATGATTCAATGTAATTATGCCGGGTGAACGACATCGGTTACCCGATCAAGGGCGGTCCCAGCTCAAAATTTTTGTTGCGAGGGGGTCATAGATGGTTTTTTCTGATCTTCTTTTGCTATATTTCCCCTCATCCGTACCTCTCCACCACTCCTAAGCGCTTCACACTTATCCGACTTTTGAAATCATATGATTCAATTTAATCATGCCGGGTGAACGACATCGGTTACCCGATCAGGGGCGGTCCTAGCTCAAAATTTTATGTCGCGAGGGAGTCATGAATGGTTTTTTCTGATTTTCTTTTGCTATATTTCCCCTCATCCGTACCCCTCCACCACTCCTAAGCGCTTCACACTTATCCGATTTTTGAAATCATAATGATTCTTATGCCGGGTAAACGACAACGGTTACCCGATCAAGGGCGGTCCCAGCTCAAAATTTTTGTTGCGAGGGGGTCATAGATGGTTTTTTCTGATCTTCTCTTGGGATTTTGCCCCTCATCCGTACCCTTCACCCACTCCTCCCGACCACCCAGATTTTCCCTTCTCCCCACCACACCACCAAACTATCTCCTAATATTGTTTCGCCCCAGCCTATTACAGCAATGTACAAATTTTATAACCCTTCTGGGACAGCTCTTGCTCAAGTTGGCAGAGACTAGTTTTGAATTGATTTTGATCATTCTTTTATTCACCTGAGAATTGAAAAAAGAAGTGCATCCAAATTTTTTTGGATTGGTGGTCGATGGGTAATTTAATTAAATATGCTCTCCATTGCCGTGAGAAAAATCTTTTCAATCATTTTACAGGATATTTAATCTGAGTTGAAGTTTCCCGATTATTTTCCTATGGCAGGTTAACTACCGGTACCTTACAAGTGATATTGGTATTTTTCTATAAATGAAGATTAAAGATGTTTGAAATGGTTGAAATTTAGTATACATGTTCAGTTGACGCCGGGGGCGAATCCAGGATTAAATTTTTTTGGGGGGAGGGGGGAAACACCTGAGTGAAACTACCAGGTACCATGGGGGGGGGTTGGCCTGGGTGGGGGTATTTGAAAATCAGGTTTAAAATTGTGAATTTGAGGTACTTTCAATTGAAATAAAACCAACTTTCGGTTTTTGAAAATATTCCTCTTTGTAGAAAGCTTAAAACACTTTTAACAAAATTAGTTTTAGAAAAACAAATTCAATTTCTCACCTATTACCTGTAATAATATATATCATACTATTATATAAAACTTATGGAACCTGATTTATGATGAAATGCCTCTACAAAGTCCTATACTACCAAAAAGAAACTGAAGCCAATGGATACACTCGTCTCTGTAAATACAATAATTAATGTAGCAAAAAATTTAAGTTTAGCCTATATTTTAATGTTCTTATCTCACATAAACATTAAGTGTGGATATCACATTTGAATGTTAATAATATGATCTCACCAGCTCAGCTAGAATAGAATTTATGTTATTTGTCAACAAATATCATAGATTCTTTTCTAAATATAAGTGGACCTCGTCATACAATTATTACAGGAATCTCAACAAATACAAGAAATAGGTAACATTAATAGTCGCAGACTATTTGAAGACAGCAGCTATCAATACAAGAGAAATATCATTTATTATATATGACTAAATATCAAGAATTCTGGGAGCTGACTAGATTTCACACTCAAGAAGAATTATTTTAAAAAAGCCCTCCATCTTCTTTTTAAACTTATCTTTGAGCAGAGCTCTGTTTCCAGTGACAATTTATTAATTAAACAAGAGCTCTGCCCAAATATGAATTATTAAACAGAACAACTATTGTTCCCTTTCAATTCTACTTTACATTTAGCCAGATCCCGTAGATCCTTAGTCCAAAAATGTTGTACTCTTGACTGACTACCATCTGCTATGAAACTATTACGCGACTGCTTTGTGTGATGTAACGGTACATTATACCTGCTGACTTCAATTAATGGTCTGCTACCTATTTCTTGAAACAATAGAGATTTACTAGAAAAATAACTACAATATAGATACTTGTTTCTAGGAGGTATAAAAAATAATGAGTCACAAATTTTAATAACATTTCAATTTTTCAGTTATGCTTGACTGAAATGCGCACTATAATGTATCGTTACATCACACAAAGCAGTGGCGTAACTACAAAATCAGTCTAGGCGTAGGGGATGATCAAAGATGTTTTGGGAAGGGTGGACTTTCGGTACAATAATTACAATAGTGATTTGGAGTAGTAGGCCTACACAGCAGTGGTGAAGGAGGAGTACTTTAACGATAAATTAAGCAATATACATGGCTATTTATTTCAAAACGGGGATTCGGGGGCACTACCCGCAGGGGCGGATCCAGCAGCAGATTTTGGAAGGGGGGAGGATTTTTTTTTTGGGGGGGGGGGGGGGAGGTAGCCAACTAGCCAACTCACTTTGAGAGTATTTTGAATTGAAATAAAGCCAACTCTTCCTTTTTGTAGAACGCTCAAAATACTTTACTTTAAACTAGATAAATTTTAGATATACAAATTTAATTGCTCACCTATTACCTATAATAATATAATACTGTTAATACGTCTAGGTGGAGGGCGATGATCAAAGATGTTGCGGAGAGTGTTAGACTCTCGGTACAATAATTACAATAGTAATTTGGAGTAGTAGGTCTACACAGCAGGGGTGAAGGAGGAGTCATTTAACGATAAACTAAGGCAATATACATGGCTATTTATTTCAAAGTGAGGGTTCGGGGAAATTTTTTGAAAAATTGCCTCTCAAAAACGACATTTCAAGTGATTAGAGGAATTAATTGCTCTAATTTCAACCCACGTTATGTGGAAGAGTAAAATTCATCTGGTTCTTGTGTTGTTGTCAATGAGAGATCCAAACCCTCATTGGGTCCTTCTAGAAACTTTGCTATCCTTGATACCTCACCGCTCTCGATTGGGCTACTTTAAAATTTCTTTCAAAAAGAGGTTTGGGAGGTACTCCCCTGGAAACTTGTTAAAAATATAATTGCTCCATAACCACATTTTTAGCGATTCCAGACATCTTCTTTGACTCTTTCGACAAAAATTGTCTCACAAGCCCTGCTAAAATTCCAAAATTTATTTATTCTCTGGGGGAGGGGAACTACCTCCCTGGTTCCCCACAGTTACGCCACCGACACAAATTGTTAATAAAAATGACATTTTCAAGAAAAATTACTTTCATTATTAGCAACTGAAAAACAATTCTATTTCAAACTATTTTTGAGGAACTTTGGTTTAAGCTTTAGGACGACTAGGGTGATATCTGAATGAATGTGAAGTAGGCCTAATAACACGAGTCTGCTTTTTCTGCCATCGTAGTCCTCAGCCATGTATTGATAAGCCGGAGAGTCAAGTACACCATAAGAGGAGAACAAGGGGCTTTTAACTATAATTCAATACTATAATGTATAGTTTACTCAAAAGGGGGTTCGGGGATATTCCCCCGGGAAAAAGTATTGAAAAATAATTCTTCTATATCCATATTTTAAGCGATTTTATACACAAATTCATACATTCTAACTCAAACTGTTTGTCAAATTTTCATCAGTTTTTCATCATTGTCAGTGGGAGATCCGAACTCTCATGCTAAAAGTTTATTATTCAAGTAGCTAAACTTTAAAGCAGGCCTACTTGAAACTATTTTCACCCTGTTATTTTTTGATCCCTCACCTCACCTGATTGGGGTACAGTATAGTATCATACTTAAGAATGTCTTTGAAAAGGGTGAGGGGTTTTCTAACAGTAATTCCAGACTTTATGTTGCTTGATCATTCAAAAGGGGAGTCCGGGGTACTCTCCCGGAAATTTGATCCTTCTAAAACCACATTTTCAGCGATTCAAGATGTCGTTTTTAGCACTTTTGTCAAAAATTATTATTGTCTCTCAGGGCTTGGTAAAGTTCCGAAATTTCTTTTGTTTCTGGGTCTCCGGGGGGGAACTTTCCCCCTGATCACCCCCATAGTTACACCATGTTTGCAATAAAAAATTAATTGTTTGTTTGACAATGCTGTCTTATTTTTCTTGCTTTTCTACAACTTTGAAAAACTCTCCATCATTTTTTCTACTATCCATTTTTCACTGTTTTTGTTATTTTCCTTTCCTTCCTTTTTTTCCTTTTTCCTCTTCTTTTCTTCTTCGTTTGGGGGGCGGGAATTTCCCCTTCCCCCCCCCCCCGTGGATCCGCCACTGACTACACGAGACATTTTTTGAAAAATTACATCTCTAAACCGACATTCCAAGAGATTAGAGGCATGAATTCTTCTAATTCAAAATTTCCACCCACGTTATAAATTTGAGTAAAAATAATTTTTCACGAGTAAATTTGATCTAGTTCTTGTGTTATTGACAATTGGAGATCTGGACCCTCATTGGGTCCTACTAGATACTTTAACTCTGCATCGGTCCTAATTGGGTTAACGTATAGTACCGTAGGCTACTTAGAAATTTCTTTCAAAAAGAGGTTCGGGGGTACTCTCTTGAAAACAATAAAAATAATTCCACCAAAATTGCATTTCTAGCGATTTCAGACATCTTCCTTGACTCTTTTGCCAAAATATGTCTCACAAGGTATGCTAAAATTAAAAAAATTATTTATTAGTCTCTGTGTCTCTGGGAGGGGGATCTATCCCCCTGATTCCCCAAAGTTACGCCACTGACACAAATTTTTAATGAAAATTGAAATTTACTTACATTATTCGCAATAATTGAAAAACTATTCTGTAACCACCTGAAATCTCTCAACAAACTTATGATTTCTCCTTTTTCTGCCATAGTAGTCCTCAGTCATGTATTGATAAGCCACAAGCCGTGGATTAAACCTTTTGAAATTGGAATTTTTATTAACAGACCAAGTGCTGAAGCACACAATATTTGCTGTAGAAAATTAATTGCTGGTTTGACATGCTGTTGCAATGCGGTTTGCAATTTTTCTCGCTCGCCTGCAGCTTTGAAATCGCTCCTTCATTTTCTTCTACTTTCCATTTCTCTCCTCATTTATTCTTGTACTTTTTGACCTTTTTCTTATTTTTTATTATCTTTCTCCACCCATTTCTCTCCAGTTACTTCTCGTCATCTCTTTTCCACTTCTTCACTGTTTTTTATCGTTTCCACTTTTTTTCTTATTTTGCTCCTTCTCCTTCTTCTTATTTTTCTTTCCCTTCTTTTTCTTCTTGAGGAGTGTTTGAGGGGTAAATTTCAGCGTTTCAACTACTTTTTCAGCGTTTCTCGAGAAGTATGAGGATGAAAAAGTTAAAACTCCAGATTTAGATATAGCTTTACAACCTAATATAGACGCGCGCTCATGAATACTTTTAAAAAATAGTTCGAAATACGTTCAAAATTTACATTATTCATTTGGAAAATAATTCTCATGCACATTGTTAACGAAAATATAAAAATTGAGTATACATCTTGAGGGAACCAGACACTTGCTAAGAAAATATTTTTAAATTTTCTCCTATATACACCGACAATTAATGATGTTTGAGAACTGATTACTGTAACCACGGGCCCAAAAAAGTAAGAATTAAATAGGCCTACACGTTTCTTTGAGCTTTGAGCCCTTAGAGACGCGTTATAATAGGTGGTTTCAAAATATTCCCAAAAATACGTTAAAAACTGACATATTATCGAATTAAAATATTCCAGCGTTTTAGGAGATTTGGTCCAAAATAAACAATTCTTGACATTTTTTGATCCCATTTTCTCATGAAACACGTACCGGAAGCTACAAAAGTTTATCGAGGTTCATTTAAAAGTTCCAAGAAATTTTTTTTAGAAATTTTCGTGTAGAATGCACAAAACTGATAACATTTTAAATACCGTATTTTAGAAATTCCCCTCTTTCATCACTAAGTCTAGTCGAACGGTTAAGGCAAGCGAAGCGAGCCTACCGGTTTGTTCAATTATAATCAAAGTAAATCACAGATTTAAAATAGGACTGGACAGTCGAGATGGAGAGCTGCCAACCAATTAATCGATTGAGAAATAATTGATAGCCTAAGAGTAATCTTTACTGAGCTCTAAACTGGATTAAATAGAAGATTTATTCCAATTGAAATTCATTAAAAATGGTGTAATTTGTTTGGTTGTCACGAATAAATAGAAAGTAGAATAAAAAGTTATTACCATTTTGTTCATGGGTGCCTTCTGGATTTGAACGGGACGCTCCACGTAAGTCCTTCTGGTTACTCTGCAGCTCTCATTAATTGACCCACAGCCTCAAGCCACATCAATTTAAAGCTTAAGAAATGTACTAGAACATTCAGATGAAGTCCGTTTGTGAATTATCAATACTAAAGATATAAAGGGAAGTGATAGCCGCGAGCCGTGGCAGGTATCTGTTCAATCAGATAGAGATAAGCTGCGTTCTCGTAGGTCCTGTTTGTAACGGTGGCCGATTAGATTGGCCAGCAAAAAGGACACTGTTCTCTGCTGTAAAATCACTTCCCGGTGGATCGAAACCCACCTAAAACTGTAGGTCCAACCCATCAATCACCATCATCCAACTCATTACCCACGCACAGGTCTCAGACCTATGTGGGCTTCATCCTAAAAAAAGAGAGAAAAACTAAATATCCATGCTCTAGTAATTCAGTTTTTCTATATTTGAAGTTTTATAGCTTTTGAAATAGGCATTCTGGGAGAAATATTTTTAGAAGAAAAGTTGTTCATAATTTTATAAGGGAAATTTCAGTAAAGAGAAACAAATTAATATCTCCAACAATAAATTACCATAACCTATATACGGTACCGTGAAATTTAGAGAATTTCGGCCGCCATCTTGTTTTATTGATGGTGAGTGGTGACAAAGCTTTTGTGTTTATCACCATACATATTCTTATTTTGTTAGTGACAACGAAGAGATTGACACCACTCCTATATCTGTATCACGAAGGAGCCACAAGAAAACATTTAAAACTCAAGAAAATATTCTAAAACATTTGTATTCACCATTCTCGTGCATCTCTCGGATAATAAAAGTTATACAGGAAAAACAGAAATTCAAAGCCAAAATTATTACAGACAAGGTTATAGAGAATGTTACAAGGAACATTTTAGTGAAAAATCAATTAAATATCTTGAAAAAATACCGAAATGCAGTCAATATAGTGGAACTCTGCAAATTTTGGCCGCCATCTTGTTTACTAGGTTAATAAGCACGAGTGCTGCTTATTACTTTCGAGCTTTGTTATCACTATCAACATTCTTATTCGGCTATTCATAACAAAGACATTGACACCATTCCCACACCTGTATACTGAGGCCCTATTTTGTAAAACTTGCCCCCGGACTACATCTTCGATCTCCGGTGTATAAGTTGCAAGAGACTTCTATCTATCCTAATCCTAGCTCCCCAATCACCACCCCTGATTGAGAAATGCTTCGCAGATCGTCCGCTTATCTATTATGCTCCCTTCTAGCCTGTTTCATAGTATAACAAGAAATCCAATCACAAGTTGCATGTGAAATCTCCCGTTTTTTGGAAAAGAAATTGAGGTAAGAGCTGTTTCGAATTGTTAGTTTTTCTGGAATAGGCTTTTTTGTCTATTTTTAAAACACTTCATGCCGGTGCAATCGATCTGTTTGTTCAGAGGTGTGAGTTCAATTAATTTTATTTTGATTTAAACTCAATCGTAGTGATACGGCCCTCTCCTAAAACTGTAGGTCCAACTCATCTATCAACATCATCTAATTCATTACCCACGCATAGGTCTCAGACCTATCTGGACTTCATCCTCCGAAAAATAACGTTACTTTATTACTGTAACCAACGTCAAATATCTAGAAGCTCATGGAGGCTAGAGATCCTGTATAATATAATACATGATTATCAAGATCTATATGAGTGAAATGAATTAGTTTTTTTTCTGAACCTAGCCGACTAGTCGAGTTAATTTCTGTCAGGCTACAAACTCTACTTCCACATATGGTACTTGAAATACACGTCTTAATAGTGTAACGATATTGTTATAAACGCTATCCTATTCTAGCAAGTGTGAAATGTACGGTTTAGAGCTCTGGAGTCAATATTACATAGTCAATTCGCTTGAAACTTTTCAACATTTTGATAAGATTTTCAGGACCTGAGGAGAAGGCTTAAGCCCCAGATGGATGGAACTAGTTATGAACATTATTTTATCTTAAAAAGTGTGAAAACATGAAATGTATCAGCACTAATCAGCTTGGAGAAAATATTCCCAACAATTTGCTTGGAAATTATCAACAATTTTTTAAGGATCTCGAGTTCTTGGGGGGGGGGGGCTTAAGCCCCCTTAGCCCACCCTCTGAGTGCGTCACTGGGTGAAGCAGTTTTCTATTTGAACGAACGATCATCTCTTGAACATGGTTAAATCGGACCATAGTCATCATTTATCTAAACAAGATTGGTGAAACTGGCCATTAGTTGTATAAGCAAAAATGCAGTGTGTAGTCTATATCCCTTGTCCTTCATTGATTGCAAGAAGTGTTTTTGCTTGGCAGATGATTTAGTTTTAGTTCAGGTATATTAGGATGTATCACATAGGGGATTTCTGTCTAAAACATGTTTTTAACAATTGGCATTTGTAATTTTCCTCTGGGGAGAACCCCTATCATTTTCACTCCTCACTTCTCATTTTTAATCCAAACAATGATCATATTGAAAAAATATTTTTTGTCACTTCACCTTAAAGTCGATTGAATTTTATAATAAAAGGTGAATCATCATTTCAAGTGATAATACAAACAGGAGTTTTGTCTTTGTTAAACATTTTATGCACCCGCATCGCTGCATAAAATGCACCAATGGTGTATAAAATGTTGATGGTGGAATGTATTTTCAATCGATAATATTTAAATAATAACTATAAAACACACATACACAGTACATATATTTTCTCATTACTAACAGACTGTCCGAATACCCATTTTTGAGTGGCTGAAATAAGATAGTGCCCATACCGATTCCAGACATTTAAAAAAATAGATGATATAAATTTTATGGTTCCAAAATAGATGAATGCCAACTTTTCCTATTTTTATAGCCTAAGAAGTTCCCATTTAGAATTCTTCTCAAAAAAGGGTCATCTAACCCTCCCCCCTTGGAGTTAGTCCTAACTAACCCTAAATTACCGCCACTGCATACTGCATTAATGCATGTTTGTGGAAATGTTCACTCTCTCCAGCAGCGATTCGTGGTGGCCGCCCCCACTATTTTAATATTTCAATTACTTAACTTAAAACTTTTTTCAATATTAACTTTTTAAAAACAATTTTTATCAAAATAAATATATCAACCTTTTTGCAGTTTGATATCCATTTCTACTTAGTAACAAGGATTCGTGATGATAAGGAGGGCGTCCCCTCATTTCCTGGGAAATATAGAGTAATGATTTTTTTTAATACTATAGTATTTCTTTCGAAAAAAGCTGCTATTTTTTCAAAACAACTTATTTGTGACGTTTTGTCATCCCATCATATTTTTACGAATCAATTCTTCAAAAATTTCCAATTTTTTTGTAGCTGAAATATAATCTTCACTACTTCACTTGCCGGACTGGCAAATTGCTCTAGTAGTTGGTGCAATCATCCTAGAGGGCTGTAAGCAGGGTGACTAGCGACCGGAAAAATCGGGAAACCGGGAAAAGTCAGGGAATTTTTAAATTCTGGAAAAGTCATGGAATTTTAAAAAAATACCGGGAAAACTTCGTAGTAATTATGTACCTAATAATAATTATACTAATTATAGAAACTCTCACATGAAATGCTCCAATAGCGAACTTGAAATGCGTTTTTAGATGGATAACCAGACAAATAAGCTAGGTAGGCTAACAAACATAAAATTGTTTCGATTATTCGCTAAGGTCTTTTTGCGTTTCATCTATATAAAAGCCAAATGCCACTGATTCACTGACTCATTCATCAGCGTTTCTCGAAAACCCCATGGCTAATTAAGTTGAAATTCGGTACACATGTCCCGTTGGGGTTTTAGATGCATGCTAAGAAAGAATTTTGAAAAATTCCAAAAATACGGCCAAAAGTGAAAATTTAAAAATTAGATATAAGAAATATGGAGTTGTGAATTGGATAACTGTGCCCGTATCCATGACTGCAAATGATCAACAAACAAAATTGCTGGATCGATTAACGATTTTGTACGAATTTTAAACCACCCCTGGGGTCCAGCGGCGACTCTGCCCCCTGGCTAAACGGTTAAGGCGAACGAAGCGAGCCTGCCGGCTTATATTGGTCAGGGAAAATTTTATTTAAGATCAGGGAAAAGTCAGGGAATTTTTGCAGCTTACTTTGCTAGTCACTCTGTGTAAGTGATTTTGCAGCATCTTCCTTGCTCTTTACAGTAATATGTAACAAGATATGTGCTGTAATTGCAAAAGCATTTGCCATGACTCAAATTGAGTCACTCAATTCTCAAGCACAAAAGAATCAATTGAATTTTTGTCCCAAAGATTCTGGGGTAAGATGAATGGGTAAGTATCTAAAAGAGCTTGACAGGATAATTTTTCATTTTTCTCCGGGGGAAAACCCCCGGACCACCCTTCAATTATCTATGGAAGAGGTATTTGTTTTATTTGAAGTTTTACAGCGTTCCTCCAAACTATGTCATAATTCATAATTCACATTTCTTTCTCATAACTCTAATAATAGAATCCAAAGTACTATCCCCAAAGTGAACCAGCTAATGATCTAATGGAATACACAACTGAATCAGACGCTGTTCCAGCAAGCTATTTCAATATTTTTAATTAGCCTGCCCACATTCTGAAGAGTTGCGATATGCAGGCCTAAGCTAATTAATTGTGCGGACCCCAATATCAAGACAAACATCACCAAAATAGCTTAAAATTGCTTTCAAAAGACCTAAACATCGAAATTTTTCTTAAGTGACGCCCCCAAGTGAACCCAAAATTTTGAATATCAACATAAAAAATTTATAATTCTACCGTGGGTGGTACAAAACAAGAATCAGCTATGAATAAGGTGTCGCTTGTTCACTGTGTATGAGTGGGTGGGTGGTTGGGGGGATTGGTTTGGGGGTTTGGCTTGATAAGTTAGAATACCGCCCCGGGTGCCACAAGACCTTGCTACGCCATTGAAAAGACCTTAGATTTTTCCCGGAGCAAGCCCCCATACCCTCAATTTATGAGCTTGTCTCCCATTTGGTAAATTATGACATTTTCCTATTTATTGAATTCTCTTTTTTGCAGAGGCAAGTGTGAAGGAGAATTGTCGAGCGGGCAAGCATCCTGCCCTCTCAACTGTGGGTGCTACTCTTGAGATGAAAGCGTTATGGGAAGAGTTCAACGACCTTGGTACAGAAATGATTGTCACCAAAGCAGGCAGGTCAGAATTTCCCTTTACTTTACAATCGCATGTTTTTGAATCTGTCTATTGGTTTGTAAAGTGGATTACAGTGAACCATAAGCTATTCAGAGATGTCAACTCTGCTCAATTTGGACAGCCATTACAATAACACCCCAATTATCCAAATCAATTGCGAGCGTATCCCATTCTGATAGATTCTGGGTTGTCCTGTATCGTCAAGCACTAGCTCTTCTAAGTATATTTCCATCAACATCAACCTATAGCAAGAATCAGTGGTGTGACTATATTTTCTGGGTGTCGTAACGGTTTGTATAAGTAGCGTTTTGTAATATGTTCAAGGTCATTTTGTGTGGTCGTTTGTAATTTTTTTTAAAGGATAGCGACTCCTCCATGCGTACAGGGAACTTGATGGCTCCCTTGCATGAGAGTATTTATTTCAAAAAAAAATATATATATATTATTGCATTTATATTATATCTATTGTTATTATTATTATTGTTTTGTTATTATTATTTGTTTTTTATTGAAATGCAATTTTATTGGCAATAAAAAAAGTTCATTCATTCATTAGGGCTCCACGGTAGTTGAGGGATCAGTCCGAATACCTAAAATAGTAGGTAGTGTTCCATACACCATACCTTAATAATGTCAATAATTTGGTGGTTATGATGAGTGGGAGATGAGGGTATTGTGAAAGATGGTGCTGTTGGAATTTTAAGTTTCCCAGTTGCCCGTCCCCCTTACCAAAAGAGATTCTGATTTATTTTATGGTACGTAGGCTATCATTAAAATGTGAAATCACAAAGTATCTCAGTAGCGTCCTCAACTTACTGTTACTGCTGTAAAAGAGGGTGTACTAAGCGTAGGGCGCTTAGGTCCAGTTTTAACTAGTTTAATCAAAGCACACTATCAATCTCTCTTTCAGGCCTAAATAGGACACATTGGACATATATAATTTAATTTTTCGAAGTCTCATTTATTTAATGTAATAAAAAAGATGCCATATTATTTATAAAAATATGGAACTTTGAAAAATTAAATTGTCTCATTCAATTTACTTTTAATAAATAAAAACATGATGTTGAAGATCCATCTTGTTTCCACTAATATATCATAAAAACTTAAAAAACACTTTTAAGTGGAAATTATAACTCACGTTATGGCGTGACGGCCGTTTCTGTTGAGAGGGCGTCTGATTGAGGTAGAGTTAATAGGGTGGAAATAACCAGTCAGTGGTTAGTGGACTCAGATAGCAGACCTGAACATTGTACAAAACGAATGTAGGAACGATGCGCCCAGGGATTTTTGCGTAAATGTCAAAAAGTGGCCCTTTTGCGCTCAACCTTTCATCCTTCACCTGATATGTCATTAACGAGTCCTTTTGTAGACTATTTCTACCCAGAAATTTCTATCCCTGCGTGTTAGAAATTTATTTCCAACATTCAGGTCCAAAACCTGGATGGGAATTATAATTAAGTCTTTGATAACTTGCAACTGCTACTATCAACAATATTCTTTAACTTTTAAATTATCCTTATTTTGGCAACAACGATAGTGTAGTGATCAGTTCCATACTACCCCTCTGGTCTCGGTTGTGATTTCTGGGTAGGTCAGGCAATTTCATGAATCATTTCATCTCATCAATATCTAGCTGAAAGTTGTTGGAAACAAATATCTTATTCAGAAATGTGTAGTACTTTCATTCACGTTATCAATTAGAAATATCTAGTGTGAAGATAAGCTGAAAAATATGTTTAAAAACATATGCTATAAAATATTTTAAAAAGCTATAAAATATGTTAGAAAGTAATTATTACTCTATTTAATAATTTATTGAGCAGGAATCGGAATTTTTCCTATTTTCCAAAAATATTTCTATGGGTTCATCACTAAAATAATGCTGGCAGCACTTGAAATTAACACTCGCACTTTATTAACACAAATTACCGACAACTCGCACTAATCAGTTATATCACATAAAATAAGCAATCAATTAGGGACAGATCAATCGATAATGTTCAGCTAATAAAGAATTTGCAATATTACTGTACAAAAATCAATCACTAACTGTTGAAAGGCCGATCAAATATCAAATAATAACTGTTCAATGCACTGTTCAATAATTCAGGAAGAAACGTCTAAAACATAACAGTTGAAATACTAAAAGCACTCACAAGTCACTGTACAAACTGTTAAAGAAGCCTGAATAATAATCTGTCACAATATACTGCGTTATCACTTAACACATTAAACGTTCATATAACACAGTTTGAATTGGCTCACTGGTAATCCGGTTTGTATGAGCGAGAACTGTCACTGTCACTTTATCACATTAACGTTCGAATCACAACTGACTGACTGTACGAGAGCTTCTACTTTTTATACATTTCTCATAATCCAGAAAGAATGAGAAGGTTCTCAATTTCTCTATAAAATTCTAAATTAATCAAATAATACATTCTCCAATCACCGAGACTTTTTTATTTTAACAGATAATGCATTCTAAAGATGTCCCGATAAACCGAAAGGCGAGGGGATTATGGGGGGAGCAGCAAACAAAACATGCTGCTTATTTCCACCAGAAGACGTATTGACACAGCAGTAATTACGTTAAAAATCACTGTTCCTTCTTTCTTGCCTTGTCCATAACACTATGTTAGAAAACTATCACTACCATATACTATAATTGATTGACCAGGAATCAAAATTTTTTCCTATTATACTTCTACCGTATAGCTAGTATATCATTTTTTCAAATCACTCTAGAACTCTTAATTTACAAAAGATGTCTCATCTAATTTAGAATTTTTCATTCTCACTTGTAATGTGGAATAATGTAATAGTTTAAAAAGTTCATAAAATCGTGTTCTATTCACTAAATATCTCAACAGCTGTACAGTAGTTACTGACTTTCAACAGGTATTATACAATTTTGCCAACTAATTGACTCATTGCACTACAAAGTATTATAATATCAAGGGGTCTCATACAATAATAGTGATTAGTAATGGCCATTAGTTGCTTGCAAGTTGAAAGGTCTGCAATTATTTATATCTGGATGCTTTCTATCTTGCTAGTCCCTTAGTTTTACCTGGACCCATAGCTGGTCACAAAGGTTAATAGTCGCAAAGGGGGGTAAGGGGCCTGGGCGCAAAGTTCTGTATTCTTTTGTATGTATTTTTTCCAAAGGAGTCTATTTTGATTTAGTATAGCTTGTATACTGAAAATGAGAGAAAAAGTGTATTTTTTAATATGCACCCTAAAACTCTGTCCATTTAAATGCAGTTTCAAGGCTGGAAAGTGCTTCACTAGCTTCAACTTTGACATAAAAGCTTCTTCCGCATCCTGAACACTCTTCTCTTACACTTGCAATAAGAGAGTTCACCACCATTTAAAATTTGAATTCAAGAAATTAAAAATCATACATTCAAGTCACAATTACGTCTTCAGTCTCCAGTATTTACAACACTAACCTCTGAGCTTCTATGAATGTTCTCAAAAGAACATTCTTTTACTTTTTCTCATTTTCAATTTCCCTCTTCTTCATGAACTGTCACCCTTTTCCACATATGTCTTCAAGAGACAGCATCGTTGGCTTAAGTAAATAAATTGGTATAATACCAACCACGTTGATATGAGGTAGCAGTGATCATGTGTACACTGACAGAACAGGCTCTGAGGATTTCAAAGAACTAAATATTAATTAAACAGATAAGTAGTATTTTTGTTTTTTATTACTAGTATTTATAATATCTTAATAATAATTAATTTGTTGAATATAATTTAAAGTATCCTGATAAAAAGCTTAAATTCTGTTTTGAGGTTAGGTTGTACTAGTATTGGTACATTTTCTTGAAATTAAATAGTCTTAAGTTGACAATTATGATAAATTAAGTGATATTTCATTAAACATTTTACTTAACTCAATTCAAACTCATTTTAGCTAGGAAAATGAGTCCAAACAAGTAATCTAAATCCAATTGTTTAACTAAAACTCAGGAAGCAATGCAATCCCAATTGAACAAACAATCACCATCAGCTCTTAAAGCTACTGTAGATGAAGAATAAGAGGTTGCTTAACTATTGCATGATCACACCGAGCTAAAAAAATTAGAATCATCACTAAAAAATTCCGAGGAAGAATGGTTAGGGTTGGTGAATCACATAAAATCGAAATTCTAAATATCAATAGTCAATGTAGGGCGATGTCAGAGGAAATAGAAATAGTAAAATCAAAAATAAACAGAATAATAATGTAAGATCTGAACCCCTGATTAATAAAAAAAAGTAGAACACAAAATAAATGGGGAAAACAAGGAAAATGGTCAAACTAAAAATTATGGTGAGGAATTGCAAACAGCAACCAAAAATAAAGTAAGGGGAAATTATGGAGGAATGGTAGAGTACTGCTTTTGACATCCAGTCATGGACAAGACTGCAGTGCTCTACTGGATAAAAGAGTGAAAAAGAAATATTAAGTCCAGAGTTTTTTCAAGCCAAGTGCCCCTATAAACGCGGTCGCAGAGTCAGCTAAGGAGCAAACAAAAGATTTTGGTAAGAACTATATTCTAATAGTACTGGGTGGCTCAAACAATATAAATGAACCTATTCTAAAACATCTTCCTGAAATGAATGAAAAAAATTTTTTATGTTTCAGAACCTATTCTAACATCTTCCTGAAATAAATGAGAAAATTAATGAAGAGATTGTGCCAAAAACGAATAGTAATGATAAGTACAATTACATTTAGGATTGATAGGCCAGGGCTAAATGAAAGCATTTCGACAAACCAAGTCAACAATAAATCAATTTATAATACGATCAACAGCCTAAAAAAAGAATTCTAAGTAATTGGGGATTTGTTTTCTAAATGGAAGGCTGAAAAGACAAAACTTCACTAATCATGGTCTACATCTAAATCGATTTGGCAAAGTAATATTTTACAATAGGCTGGCAGAGCTGATTAAAAGTCGTTTGCAATCTACTGTCAATAACTCTCCTAAACAATCATCTAATGAACCTTTTTTTGAACAAATAAATCAATTCATAAAACGATCAACAGCCTAAAAAAAGAATTACAAGTAATTGGGGATTTGTTTTCTAAATGAAAGGCTGAAAAGACAAAACTTCAAAACTATAAATTATTAGTGATACGCGCAGTTCGTCATGGATACCAAATTTCAAAACCTTTTATAGTAAAGTGGCTCAAAACTTGGAAGAGAAACTAGTTTTAAACGATCAATTAATATCTACAATGAATTGTAGTAGAAGACGTTAATTGATCAAGATTCTAAGAGATTAAGTAGATCTAGTTCAATATATAAAAGCAGCGATAGAGTAGTAAGGAATGATAGGGAAGTATTCACTGTGCTCCATCAGAATATTCAATAGATTCGTAACAAAATAGAATCGAAGTACAGTATTTTTGAAACAAGAGGCTACTGATACAGTTATTTTCACAGAGCACGGTTTAAAAGAAGATGAATTTTCACAACTTAATATTCCAAACTATTCATTGGAACTATTGGAAGCGTCATATTGCAGGGTATCTTATCGAAGTGGGATCTAGTAGGTGTCTTCACTAAAAATGCTAAGAATATGCAAACATTTAATTTAGAATATGTAGGGAAATTTTTTGTGGAAATTGATAAAACGTTTCAGGTTTTCGTCTAGACTTCAATATTCAAATGAAGGATTAATAATCTAAATGAAATTAAAGAGACGTAATACTTTCCAGTCGTTTAAAAATTACAGAAAGTTGTAGTTTTTAAATTCCTTTCTCATCAAGTAGCCTTTTACTTTTCCAGTAACAACTTCTGCAATCAACTTGAAATTACAAAAACTTTCTTGCACGATGAATACAATAGCCTATTATTGATACAAAAATATTGTTCAAGAAATCAATATAATGTAAAAAAGCATTCCATAGATTTGAACAAGGCCCACCTTTTTTCCTCAGGCGGATGTTCCCTACTTTCCAAGTACGCCTATTTGGTATGGATGCCAATGCTGAATACATGGTCATGATGGATTTCGTACCAGTTGATGAGAAACGTTACAGATATGCTTTTCACAGGTGAGACTCAAGCAGAATTTGGAATATTTCCAGTTCACAATAATTCAGTTGAATGTAAAAGACAAGCATAAATGAATTCAATGCTTTTTTTCAATTTCAATGCTTTATTTTCAGAAACAAAAATACAAACAGCAATAATATATTTCTGAAAATTACTCCTCTGATATGGAACAAGTTCGAGTTCAGAGGAGGAGCAATTCTCAAAAGTACAGCATTACTAAGTGTAAACTTTATTATTAATATATTTAAAGATAGAAAAAAATTGAAAACTACATCAAAAATATAGTTAAGAAACATCATGTAAAAAAATGAAGTGTAACAATTAACTCAAGGATACCGATACACTAGAGCATTCAAAAAAGGAAATTGACTACAAATAGACGAATTCCGGTAGATGATAATAAGGCTAATCATAATAGTCTTCTTTGTATTAGTGATGATGATATTGTGCTATTTATTCTAAATTAATAAGATAAGCATAATAATATTATAACAATCGTTTTAATCATATTTATTATGAGAACACTAGGTACTATGGTTTTGGTAATCACGCCATTCTCAATCCCAATCAAACTAAAATACAGATCAGCTTCATCCCCGGCATAGACGAATACTATTGGCTTACTGGATTTTAGCCCATGATACTCTACGTTGAAGGCTGGCCATTGGATGGTGACTGAGACTAGACACATCCACTCGTGAAAGGTAAAGCAAGCAAATAATGCACAAATACAAAGTAAAAATTATAAAAAAGCTGAAAACAGGCAGCAAAACACAAATTAACACTACAATAACCGCAAAAAAATGAAAATATACATAGAAATTTTTCGCTAATAGGATATCATGACTATCATACATTTTTATTAATTACCCCGTTGCTTGACCTTGTTTGATTCATTAACCTTGATTTATTTTTTTAGTTCTATTGGGATTGAGAACTCTGTGAATCCCGAAACTTTAGTAGTTCGTTTTTTTTTTTCAAAAAATGTGGTTGTAGGATCAAGCACTTACAATCTTTCTAGGACGTTTTCAGTCCTAGATATTTTTATTTTTTTTATCTTAATGAAGCCCCCCGAATTAACAATATAATTTTCTAAGGAATGCGTCACATGAAAGAAAAGTTTTTAGATTAAAAAAAACACTTTTGATTAGTCATCTCTTAGTTGATAGCATTGTCCATTTATAAACCGTTATCTCATCTATATAAAGTCAACCGAGCCATCAAGAAAAATGTTTAGATTGAAAAAACATTTGACTTCATGATTAATCATCGTTTAGTGACATAGTACCCTAAGATCTACATACTGTATTTCATCTATATGAAGCCTACCGAGATATCATTGAGATTTTCGGAGGTATCGTCACTTGGAAGATCTCTGAAGATGAGACTTGGCTTACAGTTCCAGCTGGGTTGTGGCAGGCAAGGCTGACCCGATCTCTCCGCCAAGGGTGCACGTGCATCCGGACTCCCCAGCAACTGGTGCGCAATGGATGAAGCAGATGGTGTCATTCGACAAGTTGAAACTCACTAACAACCAGCTCGATGACAACGGACATGTTAGTATCAAATTACACTTGGATTTATTTGTTGCTACGTCACAATACCCAATCAACTGTTCTGATTCGAAATAAATAAATAAAAAATTATTGCAGTATCTCCTGAGGTTTTCAGGAGCATTAAAAATTAAATAGCAGGTTGCCTGATTCAGTCGAATCAGGAATATCTGAACATTACATAACATATTTACAAATTAAATTTAATAGCCTCTTTTTTCTTATACCTCTGCTTTTAATTTTTTTTCTCCTTCTCCTTCAATCCCTTACTCTCCAGCGTTGAAGTGGAAATTTAATTCCCTATAATTTTTTCCTCATAATCTGTCCTGAATTCTGTTAATAAGTAACAACTAAATCTCAGATTAATATAAATAAATAAATCTAAACTTGAAGTAAGCTTCACATGAATGAATGAATCTACTAAATTTAGTTACTTGATTTGAAACGCATAATTTGATAAAATGTATTGATTAAAAAATAACATTGAAAAAAGTTGATTCAAATTAATAAATCAATTTGATTCAAATAGAGTTTTTCATTATGAATAAATATCTCAAATTCAAGCCATTTTGATGGAAGTAATGTTTCACTAATAATTTGAATAAATATTAATCAATAACATGAAATCCCTTAATAAAATAAAGTCAATTAAAATAAAAGTAGAATGCACTTAAAAATTTATGAAATTGGATGATTTAATATTTTTTTTTTAAACAGCTCATTTTACAACCGAGTGGACTTAAAATCTAATTTTTCGGAAATGACTTTCTCAATTATTCATCTATTACAGTGAAATTCTGATAATCTGGACTTATAATTAATTTACTAAATAAAGCCTAATAAAGACTCCAGGTTGCTATTCATTTATTTTTCTAATAAACAATATTAATAAATAATCAATTTAAAAAAAATGGAGGAATAAATGAATTTATTTTATGGGGGTGAAAAATAATAATAATAATGTTAGAAGTGGGAATACAGAAAATATCATAAAGAATTTAGTTTTAATTAATTTGTCTGCCCCAGTTATTATTGATAATGTGCAATTAAGCACAAGAAATTGTTCAAGGATGGTGATGGTGATGGTATTAGGTTACACCTAAAAATATGATAATATTAGGTTATAGTATGGTATTAGGTTACACCTAAAAATGCGTATAGTATTAGGTTACACCTAATTAATAGGTTACACTAAAATTAGTATGGTATTAGGTTACACCTAAAAATGCGTTTATAGGAAGATTTGAAATAAGTAGAAAGATTATTATCAGCATCCATTACTTCCTCAACTTCAGAGCTTTTTTAAGTTTTCCCATATAGATTAAAAATAATTATCATTGAGTACTTCTACAACAAGAGTATTATACTTAAAATCCCGTTGCAAAGTACATGTAAACTACTATACAATATTTGAATTCTTCAAAGAACATGAAACATGCATAATTATCCACCATTGAAACCATTTTTGACTTTGTAGCTCAAGTATTTCTACTTTGGGGTTTTCGCTTATATCTCCCGAGCCAAGAGAATAGCCTACTAACGATGAGACGTGTATCATTTAAGAGCTCTAACGAAGCACTAATTATTTTATAAGCACCATTTTCAACTTCGTAGCCCCCCCCCCCCCAAATGCGTTCTGGTTATATCTCCCGAACCAAAAGAGCACTAATAATGAGACTTGCATCATTTACAATTACTAACGAAGCACTAACTATTTAGCCATTTTTGACTTCGTAAGTCAAGTAATTCCACTGGGGTGGGGTGCTAACTTCACTGTTAAGTATTTCCACTGGGGTGGGGTAACTTCATGGAAGTTAGCCCTTCCCCCACACGGTTTTTCGTCCATATCTCCGGAACCAAAACAGCAGTGACGATGAGACTTGAAGCACAAATCAGCACTAACCTTTCATACTATTTTCAACGTTAGAGCTTTAATGGGGAGGGGGACAAACTTCACGGACCTATGTTAGGTCATTTTATAGCATATTCTATGATATCATTTTTTACAAATTAGCCATGTTGCAATTATGTTTATGTTGAGCCATATTTTCTCTTAAAATGACTGTACTACGTATTAATTTTACAATAATTGTAAAATACGTACAGTAAAATTATTTTCAACATGAATCGTAGTGCAAATTTTAACATGACAATATTTGTTGACACAGATTGAAGGCAATTAATTAGTCAAGGCAAAAGGCCTACATTAATTGCATCCAGTGGCGTAACTATGAGTATGTGTTCAGTATGTTGGGGAGGGGTGTGACCAGTGATGTACCGTAGTGTATTTATCATAGGAACTGTTTAGTAGAGGGAAACAAGCAAGAGTCTCCTAACGATTTAATTTATTATTAACTTTTTATGTGAATTCAACGACTTGCAGTCAAATATTTGACTGCAAGTGGTTGAATTCACATAAAAAGTTAATATTAACAACGCAGTTCGTCATGGAACAAGAAATCCAGGAATTTAATTTATTAATATAATATAGGCTATGACTAATCTCTTTTAAACCACATTTTTAGCGATTCCAGACAACTTTGTCTCTAGTCACAAAATATAAAAAGTCAAAAAATTATTTTGTGTCTAAGGAGGGGGATCTATCCCATTGATCCCCCCTCCCACGGTTATGCTACTGATTACGTCCACAAATTACGGATCTCTATGTAAAAAAGATTTTTGGTTGTAATATATGACATGATTCGTCTACTACCAAAAATAAGTACCAGAACCAGTAGTTGAAGATTTATCCTAAAAATTCCCCGATAAACAAAAAATTAAGGCATTGTCCCCGCTTTTTTCCCGGGTACAGGAAATTCAAGAATATTTTCCGGAATTCCCGGTGAGTAGCCACCCTCTGGTGGCATTTGTGTAATACGGGCTAATCGCATTAAACTGAAGCGCTAAAATGTAATGTTCCTTTTTCGTTTTTTTTGCAACATAGAACTAAAGATTATTAGTACGAGATTAAATTTATAAAAAATCCTCCAAAAATTATTGACCCCCTCCCCTTTTATAGACTCTCACCAAGGTGAACCCCCAAGGAGGCTCCAACTTGCAAAACAAACAGCTGGGAACTGTCTACATCAAAAAACAAAACTATCGTATACTCAAAACTGTCGGAGCATCACAAAATAAAATTATTCTGTGATGTTTTCCATGATGAAATACTTAATGAACAATCTAATATTAAAACTGACACTGTATTTCACTTTTTTATATTGTTTTACTCACTAATATTGGAGATGCTTGAGGCTGACGAAGCTTCTTTTCAGAAGTGAAATGCATCCCTCAAGCATCTCCAATATAAATTAGTAAAACAATATAAAAAAGTGAAGTGCAGTGTCAGTTTTAATATTAGATAAAATTATTGTTATTCAAAGTTATCAACGTTCCCAAAATGGGACATGTATAAATTTTAGCCTGAAACACATGTTCAACAGTAACAAATCAAGAAACCAGTTGCCTTATGTTTGAAGCTCATGTTTTTTTCCTTGATTACTCATAAAAGAGTAAAAAATCTCCTCTAGGAGATAATATATATGCTTGATAAATATGTAGGTGAGGACTTATTTTCAATAATTTACTACATTTGAACTAACAAAAAACATTAAAATGATTAATGAATTGAAAAACAAAAAAAATATTATCATTCTACAATGCTTTTACTTTAATATGAGTTTAAAACATTCAATAAAAACCTCATATATGTTGCAAAGAAAAAAAATTATTCATATTCTCCAAAAGGGAGCGTTGGCTTCTAAATAGTTGAGTCGTCGAAAAGTCTATACTTAACAGTTGAAAACTTCATTCTCAGTTTGAAGTATTCTGGCCCTATCATTTTCCGAATTCCAAATAGCGTAGGCTACATTGTTTCAACTTTAGAAAAAAAGGAAACAGGACTACGTTGTGCATATAGCACTAAATTAGAATAGTAACAATAACTGTTTGGACTAATGTAAGTTGGGTTAGATCTTGTTTGACAAATAATCCGGATTGAACGCCTTCGGATTCAGTATCAGAATGAACAGAACAGTCAGATTTTGAGACTTATGCTTTTAAGTAGATCCTGGCTGAGTTCTTTCCCTGCCTTTCCCATACGCTATAAACAAACAGTATGAGTTGTGGCCAACGTTCCCATAAATTTAACCCGTTGCATCAACACACACTATTGTAAACTCACGTCTTTTTAAAGTAAACAGCAATAAAATTTGAATTTCCTAAATAGAATAGATCAATGTCGACGCTCATCTCCAGTTCATTTCGAAACAAAATCCTATAAAATATTAAAATGGAATAAATTTAAAACTCCTCGAAAATGCTATTAAACCAGGCACCGTATTTAGAGCCAAACAGCCCAATGTCTTAAAAGTTAGTTTGAAGTGACTGACAATTGAATAAACTGACAAATATACATAAAAGTCTTAAAAGTCTTGAGCCCAATACGTCAAGCGTTATTGTCACTTTCAATAGGCCTACTGATTTGCTTATCGTTCTGTTTTTCGTCATTCTCATAATGGCTCATTGTTCTACTTAGGCCTATCTGATAGCTGATTTATGAAGCCAGATAATCGTTAATCGTTAATCAAGTCAATCGCACCCAAGTGCTCCTCTTGAGCTGCACTCATCACTTATCACTTAACCGCAGACTGTTCTAAACAAAGTGACTACTGTACCAAATTCATAAAAAATAGTGTGCTCATTGAGACTTCCAAGCTAGGACGTCAGAGGTCAATATCGACAAAAACAATATCGTACTGAATTTTATCATAATTCATGACCAGGAAAGCAGATCAGAAATTTAAAATAGCCAATAATTAAAAAATTGCTTCCTGGATTTCTTGTTCCATGACGAACTGCGTTGTTAATATTAACTTTTCATGTGAAATTCAACGACTTGCAGTCAAATATTTGTTAAGAATAAGTATAATAACTCGAAATAATAACTCGAATAAGTATAATAACTCGAATAAGTATAATAATTTGAAATATACAAACACACCACACACAATAAACAAAACATTCTCAATGAACAACTAAATTTTAAATCTCACAAACTTTTTGATCACATTTTACAAAAACCACAACACTTCTAACCAAAAAACTGACATGATGATCTAGGAACCCACGCCTCTGAAGATGGATCTCATAGATTCGAAAGCGCTCGGCCAGATTAAGTGAGTTATTATGCTTATTCTTAACAAATATTTGACTGCAAGTCGTTAAATTTCACATGAAAAGTTAATAAAAAATTGCAAGAATGCCAATGGATTATTATTACACACAGTATTCTGAAGTAATCTCTCCACAACACCAAAAAATTGATTCGATTCCATTTATTGAAGGTTTCTACCATGTCAACATTGATTTTACCTGATTTATTACAGAGAGGTCATTAGACTACTGTTATTATAATGTTTGCCTTTCTAATACAGATCCAAATGCTATTCTCTTATAAGGGGGCTATATCATGAAGGTTTATTATAATAAGTAACTGCATAAACGTAAGAATAATTCAAGAGTGTTTTCAAAACATTCCACCATTTTTTTAAAGAAATTATATATTGTTTTCACTCTAAAGCAAAAAACTTGACAAGATTTCGAATTTGCTTTTAATGCTATAATTATGCTGAAGGCCTCTACTACTGCAGACATTGATTTTGCGAGCTTTTTCACGCAAGGCGACATTAACCAATCATGTAGTCAGTGAGAAAGAATCCAGGGACTTGAAATTATTGACACTCACTTTCAAAATTTATTAAGACTTTCAAACTGTATTATTTTTTTGGATTTCTCTATCAGCTCTCCTTGCATCAAGGGGGGGGATGCTTTGGGGGCTTAAGCATCTCCCCCCCCCCCCCTCCTCCAAAATGTTGATATTTTTCAAGCAAATTGACTGACTCAAGCAAACAGTGTTGGTAAATTTCATGATTTCACGCTTGTTCAAATAGAATAATGTTCATAACAAAATCGTTTAAGACGATAAAAATTGAATTCACTGATAAAGAGGCAAATATAGCGGTTTACTGCAGGTATCTTTATTAATTAGTTATTATGAATCTTTACAGCTTTCATTCATGTGGTGAATTGAATTTGTTTGATGTTAAAAGAGCTGAAAAATCCCCCCAAAAAATGTTACAGGCCTTCAACTACCATATCTATTGAGGTACACTATAAAATACACAAAGTAAGGAATAATTTGTTGAAAAAATTGTCGGTTACCTAGTTATACTTGCCTTTTAATAGTCTAGTCAGGGGACAAATACAAACAGTTGAGTCTCTTCGCTCGCAGCTGTCTAATGGGCAGGGAGAATTTGTATAATATTTTTAAAGTTATTTATTCTTACCCTTTTTGGGGGAAAGTTCTTGAATGATCTTGAATTCATCTGATGGGTGGGGAGCTGAAAGCTTGAATTCATCTGAAAGCTGTCTGATGGGTAGGGAGAATTTGTATAACATTTTTAAAGTTATTCATTTTTGGGGGAAAAGTTTTGAAAGCTTTAATTAATTCTTCTTGAATGATCCTGGATCATCCTGGAATGAACTTCCTGGACCACTTGGCTTTTGAGAAACGGTAATCAATTAAATCTTCAAAACTTCTGGGCCCAAACATTGAAAAACACAAGATTCACAAGAAATTTCAGTTTTTGGTACACCTCAGGGAATATTTTGGAGCCCTCTCTCTCCACATGTCTTGGGCCTTAACCCCAACATTCCAAATTTCAACTTTTTTGGCCAAGTTGTTCAAGAGATAACCTTAAAAATCGATAAAGAAAGTAGATTTTGGGGAGGGAGGTGTAAAGGGAGGATGGTAGGGCTAATTTTGCAAAAAAGGGCAGAAAAATATCTCCGTCCACCCTTCGGGAAGAACCTTCCCCCCCCCCCCCAATCCAAACGTCATCTTGGTGCGCCCCTGAATCTCCTCCATCAATATTGAAATCGAGAATAACTGCCTTCTTCAGGTTTTGAAAGACAAATTCGTTTAAAATGATTCTCGTAAAATTTTATTAGATGTTCTATGTACATCTACATCCATCTACACCAAACTTACTGAGTATCGAATTTCTACTTCTAATTTATGGAAATATTTGTCTACTTTCACTTCCAGATAATTTTAAATTCTATGCACCGATACCAGCCACGCTTTCACGTACTCTATGTGCCGCCAGGTGGAAGTAGTTCTGGGTCGACTGCAGATAATTTCAAGACATTTGTGTTTCCTGAGACACGATTCACTGCTGTAACAGCTTACCAAAATCAAAGGGTGCGTAAATAATTATGTAAGCAATTAATTTAATTTTTTTAAACTGTCAATGTGTGGTGATATTATTTTCGTTTAATTATGCTGCAATAAAAATGTTATTATGTTATTCCACTCATGTTATTCCCTTTCTATGTGTTTCCAAGTAGTCGTTGGTCTCCAAGTGTGTCTACCAAGTCCTTAAAATGTAACAAACAACCTCATATTTTGTGAAAAAAACTGAGCAATAAAATTTTGCTCAAACTTACAAAATTTCAATTATTCTAACTGTTGTAGAAACCTAAATAGATAAAAAAATCCAAATTATGCTGCATTAGTACAGTATCAGATAGGATGTATTCATATCTGTGATTTGACTTCTATCCTACTTTTCAATATCATCGGCTTTTTTTGGTCAGATGATGCCCACAGGTATCCGGAACTATGCACCCAGGCCCCTTTGCACCAATGAAACTTTGCATTGAGGTAAAACTAAGGGACAAGCGGACAAGCAAGTAGAACTAACACTCTAGTGTCACTAATGGTGCACAAATACAATTCTCTTTTCGTTTAAAATTCATGTTTTATACCTCACCATTTCTTTTCTGAGACTAATATTATAATACTTTGAAGTGTGATGAGTTAATTAGTTTGGCAGAATATTGAATAATGCCTGTTACAAGTCTGTAGCTACTGTATAGATATTGATGAGATATTCAGCGAATTAAACATGATAACAGTTAATAGTGCAGCAAATCGTGGATACTCCACAGACTGCCCAAAGATATTGGAAGAAAACAGTAAATACAACAATGAAATCCTTGGTAGTAAGTGGGAGTGGAAATACTCATTACAGGATCGAGCTACTGGTTAATGAAACTGCAAGAAAAATGGTTTGATGGCTACAATGTACTGTATGCTACGCAACTGGTATGTCTCTGTGAGTCACACGGGGTAGACAAGATATACAACCCACACAGTTTTGTGGAATTTGTCCTTTTTCAACTGATTGGCTCTTACAGAAAATTCATGTTATAAATTAAATTACACAATGTTTTTCTTTTTTTTAAATACTGTATTCAACCAATTCCCATTTTTACTGATTGGATAAGATTAAGCTATCAATAAATAATTGAAATACATTGGATTCCCTAGTAAATAGCAGTTAAAAGCTGTGAAAATTCAGGGGTGTCTGAAATGACATGTGAGCAATTCTATGAAGTAAAATTTCCATTCTCTTCTGTACTCTTTTTTGCAAAAATCAATTGTGACCAATATTTGAAAAATAAATTTAGTTTCTCAAAATAATTTAAGATTAAGTATATGGATTTCTTAAAACTAGACTTTCAGGGAAATCTATACCAGGGTCCCCTTATTACGGCCCTCTAGTGGCCCCTTGGAAGTCTAACAAACGCTGTAGGCCCTCTGGCGCAGTATGTATTAGAATATTCAAAATTTTGACGTTACATCACTGGAAATATAATTATGCAGTATCAGTGGAGACAAAAACAGGTCCACAATGGTGGTGGTCTCAGTATTTTCGGAGCCCCAAACATGAGTTTACGAAACCCCCAGACCACTTGAATGAAGCTGACACAGTAGGCTTGAAAGAATCTCTAGCTAAAACTCTGCCTCGGGCCACAAAAGGTCTCTGGGCGGTACCAATTGTAATAATGATTTGAAACCACTATTACTTGTTCAATTGGCACTATAAAATCAGTATTTTAGAATTTTATACATTAAAATTTGTTCACAACTAACTCATATAAACTAACAATATACAAAAAAATGATTTTATGTGCTTATTAAGCAAACGATTCGTGAAAGCAATGAATTATTAAATTCAAGCTCTTGCTTCAACCAATTTATAAACTTTATTTTAATGGGAACACTTAAAAAATTACTGTTTTTGAGTCTCAAACCAAGTCCCTAACATTGAAAATCCTAAAATTTTTCCATAATGTGAGTTAAATGGATGGATTTAAGCTTTCCCAGACATGAGCCTAGTACTTCTTAGAATACGATTTTGAGGGATTATTCATTAAAATTAACCTGGGAGCGGACCCCCGGACCCCCTACCAGCCCATTTCAAAATTCTGGCTATGCTGCTGGTCTAGTGAAAGGACTCTTCAATGAAATTTCAGGTGAAGGAACGAGGTTAGGGTGCAAAAGGGCCACTTTTTGGGATTCATGCAAAGTTCCCTGGGCACATCATTCCTACACTCATGCTCACATGAGTCTTGCGACTTGAGTGTAGGTAATGAGGTTGAAAAGTTAATGATGATAAACATCCATGGCTGAATGAGATTTGAACTCGAGACTGCAGTTATATGAAGTCTTATCTAGTCACAGACAAGTGCTCCAACCAACTGCTACCAGAGCAGCCTAATTTTTTATCCATTTAATTCATTGCAGATAACACAGCTGAAAATCGCCAGCAATCCATTCGCTAAAGGATTCAGAGAGTGTGATCCAGAAGATTGGTGAGTTTTATCAGAATTTTATCTTAAAATATCTAGTTTTTAAAAAAATATGATAGTCATATTTGAATTGCAGTTGAAGAAAGACATACGTGATAAACAAACCTAATATTGGACAAACATTGAAGATTACCAATTTTTACTAAAAAAATATTGAATGCATCATAACAATTCAGTTACTGAAAGATTGATATTCCGCATAGACACACCAAACTCACAATACTCATTAATATAATTTTCATTTATTTATTATTGATTCAGGATTGGAGATGAAAAAATATGCTTCATTGAAAATCCTGGTCCCTTCTGTTGAACCTGTAAGTAAATAGCTAATCATAGATTTATTTTGCATACATAAATATAGAAAATTTGCATCAATATTTCTCGAAAGAGCATTTTGAGAGGAAGTACCTATTTTAATTTAATAGATTATTAATTCATTGCATGCTATATAATTGTGTGTTACAGTGGCTCTGAAGCATTGAATCAGCTGCAAATAGTGACCAATCACAACCAGTCAAGGTCTGCATCATCCCCTTCCACAAGCTCCACCAGACCACACCAATTCACTCCAAGAGAATCCAGTAAAGGTAAGAACTACTTCTTATCCAATAGATATAACCATAGACGAACCATCTATTCTATTCCCTATTCTATATTATAAATAATTATACAATATATATTATATATTATTATACTATATGCTTTATTTATACATCATACATTATGCATTATACTTTATATATTATATATGATATATCATATATTATATATTATATATTATATATTATATATTATATATTATATATTATATATTATATATTATATATTATATATTATATATTATATATTATATATTATATATTATATATTATATATTATATATTATATATTATATATTATATATTATATATTATATATTATATATTATATAATATCATATGTTATATACAGTTGAACCTCTTTATAACGAAGTCGATTATCCTGGGGGAAAATTCGCTGTAGAAGTATTTATTATTGAGAGGTTGTTGTGTCAAGAATACTGCCACCCCATCTTACAGATCTTATAGTATTTTGTGGGTGGTAATTAAATGAATACACAATACAGTATTGTTATGGGTTCTATCTCTAAAATAATGCTGGCAACACTTTAAATTAATACTTGCACTTTATTAACACAAATTATCCACAACGTACACTAATCAGTAATATCACACAAAAGAAATCAATCAGAAACAGATAAATCGATAATTTTCAGCTAATAAAGAATTTGCTGTATCACTGTACAAAAATCAATCACTAACTGTTAAAAGGCCAATTAAATATTAAATAATAACTGTTAAACAATTCAAGGAGAAGCATCTAAAACATAACAGCTGAAACACTACAAGCACTTACAAGTCACTGTTGTAGAAGCCTGAATAATAATCTGTCACAATATACTGCCTTTATCACTTAACACATTAAACGTTCATGTAACACAGTTTGTATTAGCGCTCACTGGTAATACGGTTTGTATGAGAGGAAACGGGAACTGCCACTCTGCCACTCACGTTTATGAGAGCTTCTGCTTTATGTACATTTTTATCATTCTGGAAAGAACAAGAGAATTCGATATCCTTCCATAGAATTCTAAAGTAAACAGATAAGGACATTCTCCATTCTTCGAGCCTATTTTAAAAATGATTGAAACTATTTTAGTTAAGGACTGGTTTGGCGCCCCCCAAAACTTTGCGCTCCCTCAAAATAGGTAGATACGGTGTTCCTTTTATTTATATTTTTAGAGCCTTAAGTTAGTCAATGAAATAAACAGAAAAACATGATAACTTTTTAATCGCCAATAAAGTTTAAAGTGGGCTTCAGATCGAACAAAGCTCCTATTCGGCTAAAGTTAATAAATTTTCGATTGATGTGGAATTCCATAATAAAAGTAAACAATGATGATGTCACATTTATACGGTGTTTATATTCGCTTAAAACCAATAAAATGAGGCTAAATCACTGGCGGTGGTAATAATGCGGGGACCTCCCGCAAAAAGCATTCAGGGCTCCGAAATGCTTTAGAAATACCTAATCTGGAGGCCCCCAGGGTTCTCCTGGGCCGTTATCACCTCCACTGGACTGAATGCTACATCAAAGAATACATTGTAAGAATATAGAAATACTTCTTCATTTGTTAAAGAAAGTTTATGGTTGAAAAAAGGCCGTTCCAATTCAGTTTTATGTATGTAGAAATCTAGAAATTGTGGTTAAATCAGAGAAAATTTGTAGAACAAATATGGTTCATGATTGTAAATGGTTAATGCATGCTTATCAATGATCATGAATTTTTCTTATATTTTTATAATCTACAGTTATAATATTATACTTATAGGCTGGCTATGGACATGATTATTGGCCAACGGAGCTACATAAACGCAGGGGTGCCCACAGGGGGGGGGGGGGGGGCTATGCAGACTGCGTCATTGAAATTCTTGGGGGGGGGGGGTTCCAAAAAAAAATTTGAGGGTGGTAAAGTTAATTATTTTTTTTAGGATGAAGCCCACATAGGTCTGAGACCTGTGCGTGGGTAATGAGTTGGATGATGGTAAGTGATGAGTTGGACCTACAGTTTTAGGTGGGTTCCGAATCACCGGGAAGTGATTTTACAGCAGAGAACAGTGTCTTTTTTGCTGGCTAATCTAATCGGTCACCCTTACAGAGAGTGCCTAGGAGAACGCAGCTTATCTCTATCTAATTGATCAGATACCTGCTACGGCTCACGGCTGTCACTTCCCTGATTGAAACCGTGTTTAACGTAACGACATTTAGAAGTTCTCAGAATTGAGCAGAAGTTCATAGATTAATTTCATTGATATTTCTTTTTCCCCTTTACAAATACAGGATGTTAGTATACAAAGTACTTACTCAAAAAAAACCAGACCCTCCACCCCCTCCCTAACATTGTAAGAGCAGTACTTCATTTAAAGGCTTACAACTTGGAAACTAATCAAGGTATCATTGTGATTCTAATCCTATTTGATGCTTAAAATATTATTTAAAAAACATGTCATATACATTTTCTAAGTAGATGTCCCAGTTTTCAGTAATAATTGAATTTATACAAAACAATGTTACCACAAAAATCCACTTTAATTGATCATATATTTTTTATCATTGCGTAGTAATAATAATAATAATAATATCGTGTAACCTGGCTGGCTCAGGTCTGGTGTCAGAGTTATCAGGTCGCACCTGAATAAGTTCAGGGCCTCTGACGTGACTTAACGACTATTTTTTAGGCAGCCGGGACCGACAGCTTAACGTGTCCTCCGAAACACGGGAGTGGCCCGAGGTAAAAACTTTCGGTCAGAACTGGGTTAACAAAAAAATGTTACCTATGTAAAGATTCTCAAGAAATATACTTACATTTTGTATGTTATCGACTAGGTTTGAGTTTTTTCAATACCTATACAAATCTTCTTTCAGTTTTAGAAAAAATACTGGGACTTATCGCATTTTTTGGAAGGGGTGCCTAATTTATGGGGGGGGGGGGGGAGGGCGTGCGTCATGAGGCTCCCAGAGTAAATCGGAGAAATTGTTGAAATAGTATTCATCGTGATTCAGAAGTGTAAAAGACGTCACTGGAATGAGAAAAAATCGTAGAAATATTAACTAGTTGTTAGCTAGAGATTTTATGAATGATTTCCACTGGAAACTTTCCAGATCGTAAACAGATGGTTCACGTTCGGCTGTTTAGGAAAAGTGAATTACAATTAAATCATTTTCGGTTTTGGACGATTGAAAATGGGTTATGGATGATTTCGTGCGTTGACGTCGAATTAGCTACGCTCAATGTGAGGTTGGGAACTAAGCCAGCGCTTAGGCCTATAAATAGTTGGTCTTCGACGTTCCGTAAGCATATTGTTTCCTTTGCGAGTCATTAATCTGAGTCGCTTCATTTTTGAGACACTCAGCGCCAGGGCTCGCGACCAAGTAGACGTAGTCATCCAACTGACAAGAACCTGGCTGGAACAGTGTTACGTCAACTGTCAGAATTATAACAGGTACTACTACTGCTACATGAACTTACTGTTAATTTTACTTCAACGTTCACTGATACTTCAACTCATACTCAAAAGTTCACAACTGACTTGTATTGCACCTCAGATATCACATAATATCACCATTATCAATACAAAGATCATTTCGCAAATGTCATCTATTACAAAACCTTTGGTTTGGAATTGCATATGGATTTCGGGTGTGGTAGAAGTTTAGCTCATGCTCATGCATATATATCCATATATCCATGCTATCCACTTATCCATGCTCATGCACCATATCCAAGGACCCGACAAATTTACATGATCAGTTGTGCTGATAGGCCTATCATTTTTACGAAGGCACCATTAAACTTCTATGATTTCTATAACCATCATACAGGTTATAATTGACAAAAAAAAGGTAAATCGGCAGTTCTTACAATAATGAAAAATAAGACGAAATTGTCACAACCACATTTATTAAAGCTTCGAGAAACTAGTTTCGGTTGTTACACCATTATCAATCTCAATCAAACTCAGTTTAATGAGTCAGTTTGATTGAGATTGATAATGGTGTAACAACCGAAACTAGTTTCTCGAAGTTTTAATAAATGTGGTTGTGACAATTTCGTCGTGACAATTTCGTCTTATTTTTCATTATGGATACCTTCCACAATATCACCTTTGCCATTACTAAGAAAGTTCTTAAAATAACGTTTTCTTTCTTCTTCTTGATTCTCTCAGCATTCCTCAATATTTTCTTTTTGTTTTTCAATAAAAGATTTCACCACAATTAAAAATGAAAACGTCCACGCTTGCACTGTACAAATAAATCAAATTATTGGGCTGAGCAGTAACTTTCATATCCTTCAAATTTCTTTCAGATTCGTAATGGACCAGTTGTGCAATTTTATGATTTTTGCTAGCCCAACCAATCTTAATTGAATAATCAGTTTCATACTAACTTATTTTACATTCAACTCCAAAGTTCAAAATCAATAGGGACCTCACTTGAACTATGAGGAAGCTATAAACCAAGTTTAAGACACTAAAATCTTCCTTGCAAGAGCACAGATGGAATGGACAAAGGCACAACTTTATAAGGCCCTGTTAGGTTCAATGTTCAATTAATAGTCTACTTTTTTTGTTCTCAGAGCCACTTCGAGATTAATGCCCATAATTTAAGAACTGACCTTGAGGCTTCCTTTACTCAAGGAACACTTGCAAAGACTTTACAATTTACAGGAAGGGCTTTTCAAGTCTCTCCAGAGATAAGAAGCAGCAAGGTTATTGGTTGGTACTGTATTAGCGGTATTGGTTTTAGACCAAAGCGCCTGTCAGAGAAGCACCCACATACATATGCGCCAAGGGTCAAGCACTCTAGCAAAAACTACCACTCATTCTCTCTCACTTCTTCCCTTCATTGTCACTGCTTTCTCATTAATTCTCTCACACACGTGCACCAGGATCCTAATAATTTGCCGTTGGGTAATTCTTCTTATCTTCTTCTTTTCCCAACTTCTCTTGCTTATTTCTTTCTCTATCCCTTATTTTGTAGGACTGAAACGAATTAATTGATGACAATAAGCGATTCATACTGCTCAATATTTATATATTCACAATCTAAAATTTACACCGTTAAATTTACAACAAAAAGTTAATATTAACAACGCAGATCGTTATGGAACAAGAAATCCAAGAATTTAAGTTTTATAGTCAGAGTAGTGTTCCATCATAAGTATATAATTTGTGCCTCTCAAGTAAAAAATTTCCAGATGTTTCCCGCTTCCCCCTCTCACCCGTAAGCTATTATTATTTCATCAGTAAAATATCCAATCTTGTGAATATGCCTTTTCTTTAGATGGTTTCCAGTTATGAAATAATAAACCTGAATGATTTAATCTTTTCTACAGATGCATACGTGAATGTAAGCATGGGAAACTCATATGGGCATGGACCAAATCCTTACTTGGTTGCCAACCACAGTACGACCTTCCACTCTGCGCCACCACTGCTTCCACCACCCCCTCACAACTATACTGGCACCATTCCAAGGTTAGCATTCACCATGCGTTTCTATCAAGCCTAATTAGCCAAATCTTTATTCATCTAGCCAATCAATCTCATTTTTAAAACATTATTCACTAACAAAACAATTATTTACCTTTTCATATAAAATTACTGTAATTTCATATAAATAATTTCAAATTTCATACAAAAATCTGAGGAATATATTCCTATTTATAAATTTATGATGATATTAGCCACTTGGTGTGGAATTGTCGTTTTTTGAATCAAATCTCTAAATCAGCAAGATAGTCACTGAGTAGTTTTTATTCCAATCTTCAGAAGCTTCACACATCTTCTATTCAGGATTGTCTTAAGTATGCAATCAATTTAGTATGACCATAATTTCCTCTTTTATAGTATACAAGAGTTCCTTTCACATCAAAATTAAGCCTCACCCCAACTAATTGATATAGAAATTATGGTAACTAGTGTATAAGAGTATAACTGTTGATCTGACTTGTCTTATACTCCTTAACTGGAGTCTCCAATACGTAATCTACAAAAAGTTAAACTATAGGAAATATGCCTCTTAATCAATAACTTGATATAACTTCAGATTATTCTAAATAACATAGCTGACCATAATTTCAACTTCAAAAACTTAACAGCAACATTGATCTTTGTTATAATTAATCCAATACTTGTGAATTAGCTGGAAAGTTACTATTTTTCTTCTTCTCGTTATTTTTCGTCTTGTTGTTGTTGCTCCTGTTCTTCTTCTATTTCTTCTTTTTTTTAAATATAAGAGAATAATATCCATAAATATAATATTAGTAAAAATAAGATCCATTTCCAAATAATTTCATTATAATTTTAAATGTGCAAGTTTTTATACCATGATTTTTGAGCTGATTCCTTTTTTTCTTTGTATAGGCCTATTACGGACCACAATAGATATAGATATAGCATTCGTCATTCCCAATTTGTCAATCATCACCAGCCTCTCTCCTTCTTCTCCATCTTTCCTTCATTCTCTCGCCTTGAGCCAATCTTCTCTCTCTGGACCATGTTTCTCGCTTCTGTTCTTCTGGGAAAAAACCAACCTGTAATTTATTCCTCAACTCCATTCTCTGACTGATATCCTGCTCTGTCACATTCAATTTCTTCATATCCCTCTTGACTTCCACAAACCATCCGAATTTCGTTTTTCATTTGTCAATAATTTTAAAAATTTTGTTCGTTTGCCTGTTTGGATTCATTCTGTATAGATGGCCATAGAAAGTCAGTCTTCTTTTTTTTATTACGTCCGTGATTTTTTCGATGTGGCTGTAAATTTCTTTGTTACTACAGGTATGGATTACGTTTTTTTCTGCTTCCAAAGACTTTTCTTAGGATTTTCCTTTCTTCTACTTCTAATCGCTGTCTTTGTAGTGTCCGACATTCTGAAGCGTAAAGTGCTTCAGATCGTACAACTGAGAAGTAGTGTCTTAGTTTTGCGTTCTTTGAAATACACTTTTTATTGTAGATATTTTTGGTCAGATTGTAGGCTGATTCCTTTTGTTGTGAATGTGTGTAAAATTTTGTAAACAATAATAAAAAATTCTTTGTTATTAGCGCTGTGACAAGTAAGCCCTCAAGATCATCAGCCGACCTTTCTATGAGCCATTTCAACATCTATAGTGGCAACCCAGAGACCAGTCTACAAGGACTTCAACACCTTTCATCAAATCTCTACCATGACTACAGCTCAAGCTAGTTACCTACATTAATTATTTTCACTGTTGAAATATTTTTAGCACTTGACATGATTTTTGTCCAAGTATTTTGGGTAAACAACTCATGAATTGAAATCGTACCAGAATAAGATATGATCTTATCAGTATAAAATGCACCAGATTTATAGAAGAATATTGTATTATTCGATAAGTTATCTAATTTTCGAATAGAAATCTCTATGTTGTCTTTAAAATCAAATTTCTTCATTGATCAATTATTTTTTGGAGTTTAAAAGAATAAAACTTACGCTTTTTGAGCAGACATTTCGTCTTCCCCAGGAGTTGATTTCCTTTGATCATAATAATATTACTATACTATTGATCTCTTATAGCAAAATTTGAATTGCATAGAGTATAATTACATTTTAATTGAAAGATTGATTGCTACATAATAGTTTTTTGCTAGGAACAAAAAATGATTTATGAATAAATATTACAGCAAAACGGAATTCTCAATCGAATTATCAACTATGTTATTGGAGCCTCTACCGAGTTTAATATTGGGGGAATTATAATTGTATAATAATCATAACTGATTGAATTAAAACTGAAAATTACCAATTGACCATTCCTGGTCACAATATCAATATGGTAATCTAGTTCGGATTCATAAAATCTTTTATAAAGACTTCTTTTTCACAAAATAATTCATGGATATAATCTCCTCGGAGCAATGAATAACTTTTAAAAGTACTTCTTTAAGTCCACTTTAACGAGATTTCCACTCAAAAAGCGTAAATACAAGAAATACTGACCAAAAGTTGAATGTAAAGTATCAAAGAGGCAATAATAGACTAGATTTATAACCATAAGTTATGTTTGCATGGAATAAAATTCCGCAAAATTTTACAGAGATACTAATAGAGTTTTATGGTTAGAATAAGTTCCAAGATGTGCATATTATGTTTCCTAAGATGTGTATTTTCATGAACTCAGCATAATTATTTAAGCTACTTCTATGAGAAAGGAGAATGAAAGAGAAGAGGATTTCATTTGTTAAGTGATTAATGTCCTTGTTTTCACACTTGTAATCTATATGCACCATAATGAAGCCTCATATTCATGTAAAATAGATTAAGTCTATTAATTGTATAGAAAGTACTGAAAAGTGACTGTTTATTTGAATAACATTCTACATTAAACCAATAAATTTGAAAATTGACATGATTTTTATTTTCCTTGAAATATACATCTATGCATTTTTTAAACAAACATGCTGAATTTGTAGCTCATACTTGGTCCAATCAGCTACTCAACTGGCAATAATCAACAAATGTCTTAAAAAAATGATATTAATGCAGTATAAGAAACATGTCAGCTAGTCTTGTACATTATCTTAGTATTACAAGGTAATAGCCTGGCTTTGGATTTACGAAGGAAATAAAACGTACTAGTGTTTATGGGAACATGCCAAGGTCTGATGCTGACAAAACCTGACACCAAATCCTTCAGACCCCAATAAATGCTACCCATGACAATTCCTGCCAGTGACAATTTCATACGGTTTTGAAAATGTCAGACTTCATCGCAGTGGCGTACCGAGGTTTCAAGCGCCCTGGAGCGGAAGTGTCTTGAAATGCCCCCCCTCCCCCCCCCCCCCCACCCCAAAAATCAGTCTCACAACCACCCGATTGGGCTGATGTAGTCATTTAATGAATCAGCGGTTTTTCCCGCCTCTAACTACACCGTATTTGACAGAGATGCGAATCTCCGATGAATGATTTTTCGCCAGGCCAGATTCTGCTTTTATCAATTTCCAAACAGCTTGTTTTGGATTCTTTCACTTTTCTATAAATTTATTTGCAGTTATTTTTTAGAATTTTGCAAGTCATTCCTATAAAAAATTTCTTATATTTTGGAAATAGGATTCAAATGTGAAGTATTTCAGTCTTGTTCTTGTTAATATAAAAACCATTGAACTTCTTGTGGATTTATTTTTCCAGAATAAATTCAAAGTCTTCATTCAATTACTTGGAATTGTTATACCTTTTGTCACCCAATTTAAATTGTTTTGGCTTTGCTACTTTCGACTACTGCAGTTGCTTCTTTTGACTAGATCGTTTTGCATTCTGTCTGTTTGTAACGCATTTATGGCTAAACGCGTGAACCGATTTCTTTTAAATTTGACATGAATGTTCCTTTTAGTAATGCGCAGCGATGTATACATACGATTTTTTAAAATTGTGTTGCATTTTACCCCTTTGGCCTTCATTATATTAATACATTTTTTGTAAGTAAAAGGCAATTTTCTCTCAAGAACGGTGCGCCCCTCAGAGCCTTGCGCCCTGGAGCAACTGCTCCACTCGCTCCATTATCGGTACGCCACTGCTTCATCGGGTCTGCTTAGCATCATAATATGATGATTCTACTTCTTGAACAGACTCATAAATCAATGGTCTCTGACTCAAACTCCTCTTGTAGTCAGTTTGACATTCTCCTCTAACTGAGGAACTCCGGTTTATTAATTGTTGAGGATCAATTTATTATTCAGACATATTATTTAGTCACTTATCCTATCATCAACTTTTTTCCATTTTTTCACAAAAACTCTCAACATCTAAAATCTAACCTAACATCAACCTAACCTAACCTAACCTAACCTAACCTAACCTAACCTAACCTAACTTTTCTAATAGGCATTTATTTTATTTGTTTAATTAAAAAGGGAATCTATATTCCATGCCACCAAATTAGGCAGCACTGAAGATTTGCGGTGTTGTCTGTATGCCACATATGGGATAATGCCAGCAGCTGATAGTGGAGAATCATCAGCCTAAATGCACAATTTGATAACACTACTCATACCATGTTGTTATAATAATACTACTTACTTCTATTATTATACTGCTGCTACTACTACTGTAAAACATAGGTACAGACAGATAAGAAAGATTGCAGCTATTGCTTCAAATTCACTCATTCAGAAACTTGCAGCACCTATATATTTATTATAAATTAGGCTCTATGTGATATGAGCTGAAGCTGAAAAATTAAAAAAATGTCTGTAATTTTCTTCAATGTCAGAGAAATTTCTTTTTTCGAATATGGGCCCAAAGGCCACATGACTTGGGTAGTACAGACCGTTTCTAAGTGCGTGGCGTCTCGCTGGTGGCAGGGGAGGCAGTGCGAGAGAGACAGAAAGTCTTTCCCACCACGCTTCCCCTCCAGCCGTCAAGTACAGTCGCATCAAATACACTCACTGCTGGTCTTTTTAGCGTTAGCGGACTTGCAGAATATTTGAACTTGACTGTACTGCGAGGCAGCAGGTACAGTAGTAGGAGAAAGCGCTCAGCGCGCATGCTCCATCGAGACGCCATGCACCGTGAAAAGGTCTGTATTATGAAGTTGTTGGAACTTGTACAAAGTTCATTTGCATTATCCCAATAATAGAATGTAAGATTTTCATTTTGAATAAAATTCCAAAGACCAGTGTCATTTACAGTGGGATTGTCAGCTAGTTGATTTCTCTTTCTGTTTGAAAATACAATTAAAATCTATTATCAACATTATACATTTCTTTCTAGCAATACCATCTGTAACCTTGAACAATTTACTACAATCATCAACACACACACCAAATTCGAATAGTTTCCACATTACAGCCATACCGTAATGGATATGTCCCTTATCCTCTACAATTATTTTACCAAAATTATAAATTTCTTGTTTAATTTGTTGCATCATCTACATATTTATTCAAATCTTAAGAGCATTTTGAACACTTAATCGGTTCTACAAAATCATAATACTGCACATTCAATAATAGATATTTTATTGGAATAAAATGAGTTGTAGCATCAATTCATATTGGAAAGAAAAAAGAAAAATCTTCTCTACACTAATATAAAAGCGTCAACGAGACTAACTCTACCAAAACCTCACTCATCCACACCCACCAACAGAATGCGCTGAAAGAAGAGTTGCAACTACTAATGTAACCTAGATTTAAAAGAGGAAAGGGCGCCATCTGTGAATGTCCCTTGTCATTGTAGTTCATAGTATATGTGTGATTTATCCATTGTTGAAGTCTATTCAATCACTGCACCACTTGAAAATAACCATTCACTTACACATTCCGGCTACCGTCGTCACTACTGGCTTTATACTGACTATGGATAGTCAATGCAGTAAAGCAGATGATGATACTGCATTGGTGAGTATATAGCCTACGTTCCCCCTCCCTTCCACCCAGGACACAGACATGTCAAACAGGAAAGACAACCTCCCACCCCTTCCCGTATCCAGCAATATGCTGAAATAAAAAACTACACCATATAATGTTGTCTACCAAAAAAAATGTCTTGCTTTCCACTCAACAGTAAGATATCTGTCATATGCTTGAAATCTAAATCATGAATGTTGCACAGTTCTGTAGAATACATGATAAAACATTAAAAAAAGAAATTTCAAAAAATCAAACCCGGTTGGTATTATACCATATTTTCAGTAGGCCTTAAAAGCATTAAACTAAAGCTATTCATAAAAATAGACCTCCTTTCCATACAACTTACAGTCCACTATCCATTTCGCCTCAATAGTCAATACACATTATGAATAAAAAGTAATAAAACCTTCTACTTGCAATTTTTCAAGCAAATTCCATAAATATGAGTTTGCAATGGATTTGCTTGAAAAAACCGAAGTTAATAATAATGAGACTTTATTGGTGGAAAGACCCTTATGGGTAGTTCCACCTCGCTGTTTGAGCCATGCTATGGGAAACATGGTGAACCTACTAAGTTATTCTAGGTTTGATTCTTCCCAGATGTTTGCAAATCACAGTCCTCTGACTCACATTTCAGATCAGCCACTTTCAGATTGCACAATGCAATTTTGCCAGCCATTTCTAATATTAAAACTTGAACACCCTCTGACACCAATTGTTAACCTGTTATGAGTTTTACCAATAAAATAATGCTGGCAAAATTGAAAGTAACCCTCGAACTTTATTCACACAATTAACTCACAACAGACACTAATCAGTTATTACCAGACAAGAAAAATCAATAAAGAAGCAAACGGTCCAATAAAGTTCAACCAATAATGAAAAAAACAAGATCAATCACTGCACAAAACTAATTAGTAACTGTCAATATGCTGATCAATAATTCAATAATAAGCATACATTAAAATGTTCAATGACTTAATAAGAAATGCCCAATAAACTAAACACTTATTAAGCACAATTGCTGACATGGTACTTCATGTGCGGAATCAGAATAGCACTGTGTATACTGCCGCAAAAAGAGAGAACTACCACATAAACTTATCATGAGTCCTGCTCACACGTCCAGCTCACAAGGAAAGCCCTTCATAAGTTTGTTTGTTCTAGAAATCTCCATTACAAAGAGTTCCCGATCCAACGATTTCTGTCAGATAAGCATTATCTCAGAAATTCTTGAGCATACCAGACACCCATTTGACAAATGAGAGAAAAAGAAATAGAGAAACAACAAGTGCTCACATATGACAAGGCAAGAGGCAATGAACTATGACTTGTTTATTTTCGTGGATTTCTTGTTCCATGACGAATTGTTTATTTTTATGACCTCTCTGCAAATAAGACGTTACCATGCCAAGAGTCATTTCTGCCAGGCTTGTCATTACAATAAATTCCGATAATGTGTAAGCTCACTTACCCAATATTAATTGCACCCTACTCTTGAACATGGCTTGCCATAGTTGGGAATGGAATGAAATTTTTAAAATTGTAATTATCTGTAGTTGTACAAACATGGTTGAATAAGCGTAGTGAGGTCCATTTTTCACCCAACAGCTTCGTATTTCTTCTGTCTGTTGCTATGAATGTATGTTACACAATAAATTATGGCCAAACGCCTTGACCGATTAAAGTTCTGCATGAATGCTCCTTATTTGTAGGCCGAGCGATGAAGGCTATGTATAAGGTTTTTTTTTTCAAAAATTGTCTTTTCTAGGGGGTCTAATTCACCCCTGATTATCAGAGTGCCTGATTTGGGTGCCATGAGTTTCAAATTAAAATTGAGACGTTCAAGAGGGAGTTCAATCCATGACTAAAATTTGATTAGCCTATTGGGGAGTGTTGAGATTTTTCCAACCGAACATCCATAACCCTCAAACTCATGCCTTAAATCAGTGTACTGTGGGTCGTCTGACGATGCTCTTGAAAACAGAATGAAAACGGCCGTCACGCAATAAAGTGAGTTATAATTTTCACTTGGAAGTGTTTTTTTTTTATGTTTTTATTATATATTAGTGGAAACAAGATGGATCTTCAACATCATATTATTTTATTAATTGAGACAAATTTACAATTAAATTCTAAGATGCAACGGCTAGAAGCCCAAAACAACTTCCTTTGCAGGCTTGGGGATCTCTGATGGGTCCACATTTATTTTCTACCTGTAGTATACAGGGCAACAGGTTGTAGGGTTGTGGGAGAGTGCAGCTATTGTTCCTAGATCTATGAATGCCCATTGTTAGTGATCAGTATGAGAACTGGACCCAAAGGTGATTAGCCATCTGAAGAGAGCACGATTTGGAGTAATGTGGAGTACTGGGCTACACATGCAGAGTGAAAAAATCTCAATAAAGTGACAATGCTTGAGAGTTGAGTCTCTATTAGTGAAGATTGTAAGCGATTCATGATTTGCTTCCAAATCAACAAAGAAGTGCCAAGATGTGGGTATTGAATATGTGTAGATTATTTTGTCTTTATATACCTTACTTCAGGAATTTACGGAGAGTATCTCTGTAACTGAATTGGAACAGAATATGAAAGACTATGTCAAATACAATTTTAATAATAGATGTTAATATTGCCTATTAGATTACCTATTTCCTATAGATTTAGTTACCTCAAGGGTGGAAACTCCTCCCTCTCCCCCCCGCTACTTTGATAATGTACTATCTTTGACACAATTCCAAGACCTAGCACTGAAATTCAATCAGAAAAAACTGTTACTTGATCAATTATTTTTTCTAAAATAATATTCTGAATATAGATTATCTTGTGTATGTATATTCACAATAGAGAAATGAAGCGAATTCGAATACAGTACTACAAAAACACATTTCTCTATCAATTGATCCTTTCAAGGACCACATATTTTTGTCTAAGTTGACTGAGCTACTAGGCCTGTGGAAGCCTCTTTTCCCTTTGAAAGTAGCACCCCTTGAGAGGGTGTTGAGGTTGTCATTTCTTTAAGGATTTATCATTGACATACCACTGCATAAACAATTAATTTCCAAAGCGGTATTGTGATATTTAAAAAAAAAACAAAACAGAAAAATACGAAAATTGCCTACTTTTACACTCTCCATAACTTTGGAACCGTTCACTTTAGCAAGATTATGCAGAGATCATTTTTGTTCGCAATTTAATGTAGATTATTTTTGTATAGGACACTTTTTTATCTAAACCGCATAATTTTCTAAATATTCAAGAAAAACTGATAAAAACGACTAATTCACCCACTTAAACCTACCTCCCCCCCTCCCCCCCTCATTAAACCCAACGCTGAAAATGGTGTAACTTTTCACCATATAACGTTTTACCATTTACAATATGTGGACCATGTATGACAATTTGCAGCTGGAGGGAAACTTTTACTTTGGATGTTGAGGTTAGGCTGTTTTTTGTTCTAATTGCACCGTACTATTACAAGTTACATTGATTACACAACAGTTTTTGTCTCACAGCTCCACAAAATATCTACTCCAAAATTTACTCTCTATAGTCAACACCAACAAGGAAGGCTCAAAATCAACAAATTGGTCAAGCTTTCCAACTATTAGGCTATAGAACAATATAAAAAGGATGAAGGAAGGAATATTTCCATCTTCACAAACAATAGGACAACCCTTTCCGATCCCATCAACCTGTTGCTTCGTCTAACTTCAGGTAGAAAATAAATGTGGACCCACCACAGATCCCGAAGCCCCTTTGCAAATTTTGACTAGGCCACTTTGTCCAAAAATTGAGGTTAAATCACAAAACAATTTAGGATTACTGAAGAATTTTACTCTAAAAAAAATGTTCGACTAAAAATTGTTTGGAGCCAACCGCCTATGGTGCTAGTTTATCTATAACTGGCATAGCAAAATAAGTATTAGTAATTTAAGTTTTAGATGTTTTTCATTTTAAATTTGAAATTAATTCACAAGAATGATAGACGATGTATCGCGAAATTCAACGAGACATATTGGCCGTGGTTGCCGATAATATGTTATGGTTCGTTGTATCGAATCAAAATGTGTGCATTGAATAGCCAGTTTAATTAAAAGTGATTTAACTGATGGATGATAATGGACTTGTCGCACTTTTCACAACACTGTAATCTCTTGTTTACTTTTTCAAGATTTATAGGCAAGGGCTATGATTCACTCAGCACTTGAACGCAGCTTGACGTCATACGTCTCCAATAAATAATCCAATTTTAGTACCATCTCAGCGCTCTAAATGATATCCAGAAGAAGTTACGGCGTTGGTAAGGGGAGGAGGATCAGCGTTAGTGTCTCCGAACGAAGATCGTCATGTCTTTCAAGAATGTCTTCCTGTTGAAAAAAATTGTATCTTTCTGTTCGGTAATGTTCTTGTAGTGTGACGGCTAATCTCATCGTGCATATTTATATGGTGATTTGTCGATTCATCCTTCCTCTTTCTTTGAACGAAACGAAGATATACAGACGGGAGAAGATAGGAAATAGAAACGCAGGACAAAGATAGAAAACAGAAAGAGAAAAAATAAACGGAAAAGATAGAAAATAACGGTGCGTATGCCGACTATCTCACAAAGCTATGATAAGCGACTGATATAATATATTTAGACGGGCTTGCTCCTCAAAATGCTGATTGTAATCTATTCAACGGTGAATATTCATAGCCTACACACACACACACCGCAAGCTACAGGATATTAGGCTACTTGAATGTTTAATAATATAATATATAAATATTGGACAAAATATAAATTATTTGACTTTGAAATATGAAATTATCGCTGCGATCATCTGTCCAATACAGTAACAAGTTTTACATGGATTTCAGTCCCTGAAATCGTGGGCAATGCAAAGAAATACGTTGAAAATTTTGACCCAAATACAATGACGTAAAGGAGTTTTTTGTATCATGGGTATCAACTTGATACCTAATCTATAATTTTTATAATTATCTGCTTATTTTGTATTAAACTAATTTTTGTTTTTTATCTACTTACGATTTTCGAAATACAATACTAGGCTACATAAAACGATTTTCTTTTTAATTTTTACAAAAATTTACTTTGTGTTCTACCGTGTAGTTATTTTACGGTTAATACGCTGTAATATGTTTTAGGAAACTGATGATTGTGTAAACGCAATTTGATCAAATAATATTAGTTTTTTTTACTTTTACAGTTATAAGCTTCCATTTTTTTATTAGATAATTATTATTATACCCACAGATATTTCGTTACTTCTTATAATTATTATTCTATGTTTTAGGAATCGTATCTGTATATATTTTTTTAATTCAACAACATTAATCGCAAAAAATCGTTGCGTGTGGACAGAACGTCAATGGCCAACTTATCGCAACAATTTGTTGGTGCAATTAGATCGCTGCGATATATCGTTGCGTGTGGACGAGGCTTTACACTCAACTTCTATAAAATATCGTAGAAAAACAGAAACTCGCAAAAAACGTTAAAAACGGATTACATGAAAAACTAAGATTTAACTGAAGGTCTGTCTTACATTTAACCTCTGGAAATTTTTTTTTTTTTTTTTTTTTTTTTTTGTAGATTACGTCTTGGAGACTCCAGTTAAGGAGTGTAAGACAAATGTCCTAGGAAAAAAGGGAAATCGCCAAAAAAGGCGAAATGGAAAGTGGTAAATTTTTAAACGTTTATATCTCACGAAATAATAATAAATAAAAAATCTTGCTGCAATATATAATATATCAATACCACTCGAGTTGATAGAGCACCATAAAGATTTCCATAATGTAAGCACCATAAGTTCAGAAAGGTTTAATAGCTCTATAAGTCACCAAATCAAGAGACTGATAAAGAAAATTGTGGCTAAACACCGAGTGCACAGCCTTGATGAATCTTTTGTGTACGTTTGAGGAAGGTCCAAGTAGGGTTGAAGGTCACAGTACGTGTGAACGTTTCCAATAATGGCTGGCCATAAATTATTGAAGCCACTTGAAATTCAAGAGGCACGTGAATTGGTGTGGACATCTCCTACTTTTCAGCATTTCAATCATTTCAAGCACTTGAATTCAACGTCTGGCTTATATGAGCTGATATTCGTTGACTAAGAGAGCGATAATTAGTCCAACATCACCTTCCACAAGCCCTTTTAACATTTTTTATTTGTGATTAGTAATTTATAAATGGACAGGATAGTACGTGAAGTCCCGATTTCGACTGTGGATGACTCTTTAGATCTGAAATGCCCAAAGATAGGCTGCGATTGCTTACCTCACTGATAACATGTTTGAAGAAACAGATGTATATCAGTAGCCTATGACAAGCTCAAGCAAAATTTGCTATGAGCTTGCATTTAATGTTGATGTTTGTATGTATTTTTAATTTCAATTTGACGTTTGCTCTGCTTGTAAGATACCGGTACTATTATTCTTGTAATAGAATAGGCTTGAATTGTATCTAAAAATGGAAACATTAGGATCACTATACAAATGGTAATGAGTAAGTTGATAGAGATAGCTGTGGCGCGTTAGTGGAATGTAGTCGAGCAGCAGACGTGCCACTGCTGCGGCACCGTTGCGCCACAGCTGCTCCACTACGCGCGTTAGTGGAGCAGCTGTGGCATTTTATGCTACGGTACCGGTATGTGGTGAGAAGTGAAATTTATTTGTTCATACTTTTTTTAAATGTTGATCATAGTGTATCTTGGTCATAAGAATGAGCAAGATACACTACAATCAACATTAAAAAAGCCCAGTTGAATGAGCGAAAATTTTCAGTGTGTAGTCTATAAGTTAAAGGTGGGAGTGGACTGTCAAACATAGAGCTTAAGAATTTGTTTCGGTGGGCTTGGCATACTGATACAATTCTATTAGCTCAGTGAGGAAAGCAATCACAAACTACCTCACTCCTCGTTTGTGTAGTACGCTCTTTGGACTAAAACATATCGTTGAGGTCTGAATAGTCACCTACAGTCGAATCGGCTATGGTACTATATACATACAGTCTACAAGTTATCTTTTATCCTTTATTGATTGCAAAAAGTGTTTTTGTTCAACAGATGATTTAATTTGGGATTAATTAATCCCAATTGTGATCATTGGGATCACAATGATCCAAATGATCCCATAATATGTGATGGATAAAGACGAGAGCTCAAAAAAATATTTTCAACGCTTGACATTTTAAAATTTTCCTCGGGGGAGAACCCTTGGAGCCCCTTTATACTTCTCATTATCATTCCAAACTTCGATCATATTGAAAAAATTCTTGTCACTTCTACCTTAAAACATAATTAAATGTTATATAAGGTGAATTATAATTTCAAGTTATAATAGAAACAATTGAAAAAATATTTAGTTGAAGCTTTTTATAGTGTACAAGAGTTCCTTTCATATCAAAATTGAGTCTCACCTTAACTAATTGATATAGTAATTATGGTTATAATTGTTGATCTGACTTGTCATATACTTCTTATTAACTGGAGTCTCCAAGACGTAATCTACAAAAAAAAACAATTCATCTTGCCTTTGTTGAAAATGCTATGCACCCACATCGGCCCTGGAGTACGTATGTATTAAAAATATTCGAATAATAACTATAAAACACACTGCAGTACATATATTTAATCATACCAACAGTCAGTCCAAATACCCATTTTTGATTGGATGCTGTACTTAAATAATGTCCATACAAATCCCAAAGATTTTTAAAAAAATTGACGATCTAAATTGTTCTTTTTCAAAAATGCCAATAAAAACAATGAAAAGTTGAAATGAAATATTTTTACAAGTACCTGTGTTTGTAATACCCCTCATGTTCTCATTGCCTAATATGTTAACTTTTTATGATAAATTCAACGACTTGCAGTCAATTTTAATTGAGAATAAATGATATATTTTTACTCACTTCAGGCCAAACGTTTTCGAGTAATGGAGACTCATCTTCAAAGTCATTTGAAGATAGATTTGGAAGATGAGTCTCCGTGACTCGAAAACGTTTGGCCTGAAGTGAATAAAAATATCATTTATTCTCAATTAAAATTGACTGCAATTTCTTGAATTTACCTATTCTTTTCAAAAAAAGGTCACCTAATTTTTTCCTTTTGAAACAACGCCCCCCCCCCTCTCACCACCGGAGGGGTTGCGCCCATGATTATAAATACTAATAACTATAGGCTGTAAATTGATGTGCTACAGGACAACTGACTGTGACATTAGACACAATCTAAAAATAATAACTTCCATAAGATTTAGCAGTTACTATAATTACAAATATACTGATGGAGCTAGTTTTGTAAATTGTTATGGGGCCCCTGACTCTGACATTTGACACCAGGTTTATTTCAAGTGATGCATAACATAAACAAATGATGGAATGAAGTTGAGCTTCTGAAGTCAACAAATTCCAATCTAGCACCCGATACGACTGCTGCTACACAACAAATTCGAGGGGCACTAAAAGATTGCAGCCATTCGAGACCCTCCTGGTGGTGTCTGGATGCAGAATAGCTGTGTGAATAAACTATGCGAGGGTGTCGTATATAGACAAGGGTTTATGAGGTTCACAGACGGAGCACATAGTTTATGATATTGGAGAAAAGTGGGTCGCTACTAGCCTGTTGGCTGAAGGTGGCTGGGTGGCCTCGGACCCAGGCAGCCAGCCTCCAAATTAGTCTCATTTATCTTGAGACACGACTCCAGACTAGTCCCACGTTGGCAATTTATCAAACTAGACATGTGGCTTCCACCCTCTTTGCACTATATCTCATCTTTAATAGTGAAATTTGTTTTTAGGAAAGTGCACCCGATAGTGCTGCCGTGCAACTTGAACAAATATTTGTTTGTAACATTTTTCTTGTGCCTTGACGTGGGATCTCATCGCTCTACTGTCTATAGGCCTACTAACACTCGAGACTGGAAGACTCATGAGATGATGCTGATGCTTGTGTAGCTAGCTTTCCTTCAGTTTAAAATCAAATAAAAAACTAGTATGTTTCAGAAAAATATGACCGTATAAATCGTATAGAAGTATCAATAGAATATGTTCAGGAAATAATGATGAGTAAATATTCCATCAAGCAAACAGCATTCATGAATATATTCGCCGCTGTACTTGGATAAGAATGCGTCAATAGATAATTTTCGAATTCTCATTCAATTCTATTAAATAACTCGACCCTGTGAGAGGAAAAGTCGTGTTAACATAATATATTACTTTATTATACTAGAGCATGAGTATTACAATTTTACTTTATTATATTAGAACATGAATATTGTGTATAATGAGTATGATGATGTAAAACATGTTAGAAGCATTATGCTATTATTATTATTACGGTATTATACTTTGCATGTGTTATGATATTAATTTATTGAATGAAAAATGGAAAGCTAAGTACAGAAAAAAAGGCGAAAGGAATATGTTTAGGCCTATTCATTTTTGAAATCGAAATCCGATAGAAGACAGCATTCATCGCATATCATATAGGATTCATAAGAGATAGAAATTATCTCAGATAGAAGGCAAACGCTCATCTCAGCAATGTAAGTTAGGCTAAGGAAATGACACAACATCCCTATTAAGAAGGCCTACTAGATATGAATAGAATTATTTTTATCAAACTTTAATAATCGTCATTAGACTAATAAAGTTTTTATTCATTGCTGATGTGACTAAAACACTCGTGAATAGTATTTCAGCTAACCCGCTTCAGAGAAAATAAAAGGCTGAAGGTCCGTTCGAACGGCGAGCTTGAGCGACACTGATTGCATAAAGAGCTTAGAGCAGTCTGGACCAGTGTAGATTCTAGCTAGACGAGCTGTGAGAGCGAATAGTTTGTCTAGCAGCTCATAAGCTCTTCATCAATAGTATCGCTCCAGCACTTTCCATTTAAATATTTAAATGGACCTTTCAGCAACAATTTATTATTTTTCCCACTTGCATTTCCTATTGAATATTATTAACATTTACGTTTCTATCTACGCTTTACAATAATTCGATATGGGTACCGTAGTCTGGTATAGCCAGTATTTTGAAATGGTAGAAAGTTACTGGAGATTCGTCTTGAACTCTTGAAAAATATTGGCATGTAGTTTTAGTAAAATTTAGAACTAGCGTATTCTGGTCCAGCCAATGTTTGATATCTATCACTCGCAGACCATATCCCACATGGAGCCGAACGACACTACAGCCGTGTCATCAGCGAAAAGAAACAGTTTACCATATTGACCTAAGCGCAGTAGGTTGGGGCGTCGCAATTTCAGCTTGCTGTCTTTTAAGTTGTCGTGTGTTCGAATCCCGCTCCACCGTCAGGCATTTATGTTTAATCATTCACCTCATTACCCACGCACAAGTCTCGGACTCATGTGGGCATCATCAGCAATTTAAAAAAAAATGAAGCGCCACAATGATGTGGCTAAGGTGATTCATCGGAGAATAACCTTACAGTTTGGATTTGTGAAAGAGGAGTGCCCATATTATATCTGCCAGCTCCATTTTTGGAGAACTACAGAACCAAAATATATATTATTATATTATCATATATATATATATTATCAGTTAATTCTGATGGTTTTTAACCTGAAAAATTGAATACAAAAGGTTTCAGAACCGTATTTCTCTTAGTTTTTGTGATATTTCTTTTGAAACATAAAAAATAGGGGTCAAGAAACCACTTTTTTGCGTTTGATGTACCGTAAGTTAACTTTGTTAAATAATACATAACACACAAACTTTTAAATAAAAAATTGTAGAAAATTCAATTCTCGAAAAAATCATGTAAATTATGCCAATGAGAAACAGTTGATAAAAGTGAATTTTATTAGGCTACAAACACTTACGAAAATGATGGAATTTCAAAATTGAATGTTTGTAACTTTGATTAATAGGCTACTCAATAAATTAGAGATAAATAAATTATACTGTAGTTTAAAGTAAATTAAGTTGTAAATACTGTATTTATACGATAATAACATTTACACTGCACTAGATTATTCAAACAAGAAAATTAAGATCATTGAGAAGAGCAACAGGAACAATTCGAAAGCGAGCTGCTAAGTGCATTGAAGTACAAGGACAGATTTTCGAAACTGTACTTCAAACTTTGAATTTATTTTTATTAAATCTACTTTTAACGACAGTATTTTGTAGTACTATTGTATTGTTTTGTTTTATTGCGTATTAATCGAACGTTACAAACATTCAATTTTGAAACTCCATCATTTTCGTAAGTGTTTGCAGCCTAATAAAATTTACTTTTATCAACTATTATTTGTTTCTCATTGGCATAATTTACATGATTTTTTCGAGAGTTGAATTTTCTACAAGATTTGCTTTAAAAGTTTGTGTGTTATTTCTTATTCAACAAAGTTAACTTACATCAAACGCAATAATGTGGTTTCTGTTTATTGGTTTTTTTCTGTAAGAAAAAATAATTTTTCAATAATAACCAGCAACTAAGAGATGCGGTTCTGAAACCTGTTGTATTCAATTTTTCAGGTTAAAAACCATAAGAATTAACAGAATTAGTCTCTTAATTTTACTTCCCAGGATTCCGGGAAGTCTTCATTTTACTCATTTTGGGCGAAATCTTTCATCCTGTATAACTCGGTAACGAAGCATTTCCTGACCTATGAACTTTTTTCAATATTTTTGCTAGTACAATAAGCTCAGAAAGCGCCGGTAACACTAACTGAATCACCCTGAATATATATATATATATATATAATTAATTAATATGATAAGGAAGAGTGGTTTCAAATTAATATTAATGTCCAATTCAATCTAACTCAAACTATTGGTTTTTTCTGTAAGAAAAAATAATTTTTCAAGAATAACCAGCAATAAAATTATATTCTCTCCACTTAAGAGTTATTTGACCTCCAATAACCGATATTATCGTTACATTTATTGAAGCTTTGATTCTTACTCTGTTTTAGAACCTCTTTAACAGGCTCAAAAGAGTCTTTTAGCCCAGAAAACCACCCGTGGCTACGCCACTTCCGGAGGCTGACAGTTTTTTTTTGTGTTTAAGCAAACACTCATTCTAATATAATTTCGTATAGGCTACAGCCAAAAATAGTCGTATTTTATTTATTGACTTATTTATACTGAAAAAGAACATGCTTGGGTTATTATCTCAGTGAAATCCTCAACCATCAAAACTACTGTAGATTCTTCGATGAAATTACTTATGCGTGCCGCGTGCCTCCCCCTCGCCTAATCTGGTGTTCAGTATAATTATACTTACCTTTCTTCTTCTCTTTTCAAGTTATTAACGTATATAATATATAGTTATGTATATAATATATATTATGTAGCCTAGTTTTAGTTTTTTTTTTTTTTTTTTGTTCATTACATAGTTTTTATCTCCATTATCCTTGGGTAATGAATTCAATTAAGCTATCCTAATCGCTATTCTATGGTTATTCAAAATTATCACTTATAGTAGTATTAATTTGTATTTATTCAACTTTTTTCTTTTTCTGTTATTTTCTATAATTTGGATTGATTTGAATTTGTATTGTTTTTAAAAATCTGTTTCAAAGAAATATTGAATGTATAGGGACATGTAAAATAAATAACAGTGTTAATCAACTCGAGTCTACACACAGGCCACTATTGCCTAAGTAGACTCTTTGCAATATTCATATAAGACGGAAATCAAACTCTGTATATTTATATGCATTAATGTATTTTTTTGTATTGTTGTACAAATTTGTGAAATTATGAGGAATAAATCTTCAATCAATCAATCTTTAATCAATCAATAGTTATAGGCTATTACTCAAATGCATTCGCCATTATTTAAGAAAGAAATAAAATAAAATTATAATATTATTTAGATTAACCAATTATTTTTATGCTGTAGGGTAACCTGAACAAATGCTACGAGAGTAGTTTCACAGCAAAAAATTGGTGCTTGAATAATTTTAACTTGTTATTTATAAGTCCAAATGTTAGTGTGAAATTTGTTGATGCCATGGCCGTTGACCAAGCTCACAACTCACAGAGTTGTCTAGGGTTACCATTGCGACTACAGACAATAATAGTAGAGAAGAACCTAGGTGAAATAAGAAGTCGTTTGAACCGATAAAAATGTTGCCTTTCCTCCTTGAAACAAATTGCCTGTTTGTTTGGCAGACAGCCATGACTACAAACTGGGGCCAAAGCATGCGGGGAATGAATGGAAGGTATGCTGGCTCCAGACTGCTCTGAAAAAGGGGGATGGGTGCAGGATGCTGTGAACAGGTACCGTACTCACTAGCGAGTACCTACCATGATTATTTAAAAGGAAAGAAGGTTTCTAATTATAAGAAAAATCAAAGCGATCACGCGGTCTTACTCAGCCTTTTTGAGTAATATTCATCCACTGCATAAAAAAGTGTTACTGCTGAGTGCCGGTTAGTGTGAGCACTTGATATGACATGATAGTGTAATTACAGCAATAATCTTATACCACATCCTCTCATTCATCTTTTCAATAATTTATTATATCCGAGTTTTACTTCATCTATTCATCCTCTTATCTCTTATACAATGAGCTACTAATAGCAGAGAGTATAGAAGAAGAACTTCTATTCTATTTTACTTCTATTCTCTCTGACTAATAGGCTACTGGTGTTCTTGTTGTACTCACCAAAATAATGAAAAAATTCATACAAATATAGGTCCGGAAAAGCTTCGTTACAGGATTAAAGATGGCGGAAGTTGGCAGCTAACCCCATCAATTTATTCATTCAGAAATTTTTAATGCCCTCATGAGCTGAATAATCGAATAAAACTAGAAGTTTTTAACCACTGTACTTTTTTACATATTAAATACAATACGGTATGGAAAAATGGGCAAAAATCATTTTTTTCAAGTTTGAAGTAATTTAACTTGGTTAGTTAATTGTTAAAACTTTTCGTTTTTCTAACAAAGTCTTAGATAATTAAATTCTGAACGAAAAATGAGAAATTTTGACATCTTGTGACACCGGACTCCCCAAAATTAACTCCCCCATTTATGCGTACATTGAAATCCTAGTTTTGTGAAGTTTAGGTGCATTTTCGGCTGTTATTTGATTGGTCAGAATCGAATTCTCTACAAGAATATCTCGAAAAATACAGTAAAGGCAGACTTCTTCTGCCAGTAGTGCCATATGAGTGCCTGGAGTGCCTCAGGGGTCAATACTAGGTCCATTGCTTTTTTTGTTATATGTCAACCGTTTACCTAAAGAATTAATTAGTGGTAGAGCCCTCTTATTTGCTGATGATACATCACTCATTTTCAGCAATTCCATTCTAGATAATTTAGAAATAAGTGCCCATATAGGTGTGCAGTCCATTGTCCAATTTTTAAATCAGTTGAAATTAACTATGAATAGTAAAAAATGCCAATACCTTCAATTCAAAAACAAACATAATTTAAATGAAGATAGGGCTATAAACGTGTTTGTAAACGATAATCAATTAGACCAGGAAGAAAAAATTGCATTTCTAGGAGTTACGTTGGATAGACGATTGACCTGGACTCCATACATTGAGAAAATATGTAGTAAAATTTCATCTGGGGTATTTGTCCTGCGACAGCTCGCTAGATTGAATGACAAAAAGTTACTTTTTACAGCTTACCATGGGCTCTTACTGTCACATATTAGGTATGCTATCTTAGTATGGGGTAATTCATCAAAACAAAATCTTGATAGGGTGTTTAAGATCCAAAAGAAAGCGGTTAGGTGTATAGAAAGAGTAAATAGATTAGATTCATGTAGGCCGTTGTTCAAGAGACTTGGTCTCCTAACTGTACCCTGCTTATATGTGTATGAAGCTACTTTATATGTAAAAACGAATGATATTAACCAAAATCTTGATGTACATGATTATAATACAAGAAGCCGAGGAGATTATCACTTGGTGAGTCACAACAGTAGCTTATTCAAACAAAAACCTAGTTATATTGGTAGGAAATTCTACAACAAGCTACCGCAGTTTTTGAAGAGTCTTGAAAATATAGAAATATTTAAAAAACAATTGAAGAAATATTTAGTTGATAAAGCTTTTTATAGTGTACAAGAGTTCCTTTCACATCAAAATTAAGCCTCACCTCAACTAATTGAAGTAATTATGTAATATAGTGTATGATATTGTTGATTTGACTTGTCATATACTCCTTAACTGGAGTCTCCAAGACGTAATCTACAAAAAAAAAAAAAAAAAAAAAAATATTTAAGCTTTATTCTAGAAATATTTTTATTTATATTTCAGAGGAGTGTTTGATTATGAAGATTGTGTATATCTTATGTTACTTGAATTTTGTATTTCATGAATGGCAATAAAAATTCTATTCCAACTTGTTTTAATCGATTTTTCAGCTCATTCTACATAGATCTGACCAAATTACAAATACAATGAAGGCAGGCCCGTAGAGAGGGTACGGCAGGTAAGGCTGGATCCGAGGTGCCCGGCCTCCCAGGGGGGCCCGGCGGCCAGATGTCAATGAAAAATATGTTTGTAACTTCGTGTATCATAAGTAGAGCGCGGATGTTAGGCAGTAAAAAACATGAAAATAGGCAGGCAAAAAGGCATTAAAAAACACGAAAATAGGCAGTTAAAAATGAAAAATAGGCTTATTATAAACATTGTGAAAATACAAATATAATAATTGGATATCTTACATTTTACTGGTTGCACATAATTAAAATATATTTCTTCAAGTTCTCAAGCGTTAAACTTTGTCTTCTGCCCGAGAGGATATATTTCATAATTGGAAACGATCTTTCTACATCGACTGATGTGATTGGTTATTTGCTACATGCTACTGAATTTGGGCTCATTTCAAGCTGAATAGATATGTCACCTTGAATTATTTTACAATTTTGTTTTTAATTATTTTATTTTGTCCAAACCTGAGTTTGAAGAGGACACACATTTGCACTCTTCTTTAATTACACATTCCACCTCACCAGGAACAGCTGCAATATTATTTACCATTTCATTCACTAGATTCACTGAAGCAATAAGAGAGACTCCTCTTTTCAAGTGTTGTTATTATTTCAGGCAATGTAGAATAATGCGTTTGAATAAAGGATAAATTGTTATGAACACTAACTATTTAACAAGTTCTTGAATTATCGAATCAAAGAAGGATCATCTTATGTGCCTACTCTATGCTATATAATTAAAAACCCTCAATCTTCACTATTATATTATCATTTTTATTCATAGAATTAGTTGAAAATAATTAATTTTTATGCACACGTTCTTTCATGCTATTTGGTTTTAATTTAAAACCAGCGTTTTAGGCAAAAAAAAGCAACTCATAGTGGAGTTGGCAAAAAGTCCAAAAACTATAGAAATAGACATTATGCTTAAAATCAAGGCATTTTTCCTAACATCCGGGCTCTAATCATAAGTAACGTTGTAAAACATTGTGCTCGTATGTAGGCCATTTGGGGTTTCGTTTTAGTGATCAAGTACTAAATTAATTATTGTATAAACTATAGGCCTAAATATGTAGGGGCCCGTTATGGGTCTAGTCGTGGGGCCCGCCACGGCTCTCTACGGCCCTGAATGAAGGAAGCAGGTAGAATTGACTTTTATCTGGAACTCAGTGTGCCCTATGCATGTAGAACTGTTCTGAGGAGAAATTTGTGTCGACTAGAGAAACTCACTATGAGTGATGTGAATAAAAATCAGTAATTACTTTTCTTGACTGTTTTTTAAGAAATTACTTACTACAAGGTGAATAAAAATAAGAAATTGGTATTCTTTTACCTTATCGAGAATATATTTTTCTTAATAAGTAATTGCTGTTAACTACACAGAAATACTGATCCAGCGTAAGTAATTTCTTAAAAGAATATGAATAAAGTGTTGGAAATACTTATTCTTATAAGAAATTACTGACTGACTTTTAAGGTAGCCCCAGACCAACCTTATTACCAATTGTGGCTGCCTTTTGCAACGAAAAGAAGATAGTACAGAAATCGGAGTTTCATTTGTCCAAGCAGGTATCGTGAATTACTCCGCTTTAATGAAGGATGTCTTTGTCTCATGGGAGATAGTGGATATGCCATTGCTCCATGGATGCTTACACCCTTCAGAAACACTCAAAATGCCGACAAAGACAAAGAATAACATGCCGACAAAGTAAAAAAAACTGACAAACAAAAAACCGGAAACAAGGCCATAAAATTGCAGAAATGGGAAAATAAATTTCTAATAATTCTAGAAGAGTTTGAAAATCCAATTTTTAGACAGGTATCCGGTGCTACTACTGCTGGAATTGAAGACAAAGCAGAAGAAAACTCCAGTCCAGAAGAAAACTTCGAAAAACATCCAGAAATTATTGAGAAGAAAAACAAACATTTGAAAAGAAAAGCAAATGAAACGTCCTCATTATCAAATAACGAACTACAACAACTTGTCTTAAATGAACAATTGCAATTAATAAAGATGCAGCAGAACAGAGAAAAGATTAAAATAAAAAGGGAAGAACTGAAAATGCAAAAGGAGCTACTAGAATTACAAAAAGTACAACGCGAATTGGGGAATCCTGAAGTTTGCAGTGACACTTAGGTGGCATCATCCAGTGTTCAAAATAATTCATTGAATGATCTAACTGTCTGTAATGATCAATTTCAAATCAGCGATTATCTATTGCTGAAATAGTTTGATCATTTATTGTTTGAAATAAATATTTTATTTTCCTACTACCAAATTTCCTAAACAAAAATAAATAAATAAATAGAAAAAAAAATTAAATTAAATTATTATATATTATTATACCTGCTTGGACTAATGAAACGCCGATTTCTGAACTTCTTTTCGTTGCGAATGTTCATAAAGACAGCCATATATAATTGGCAATAAGATTGGTGTGGGGCTACCTTAAAAGTCAGTAATTTCTTAAATCAGTAATTTCTTATAAGAATAAGTATTTCCAACACTTTATTCACATCCTTTTAAGAAATTACTTACGCTGGATCAGTATTTCTGTGTAGTTATCAGCAATTACTTATTAAAAAAAAAAATTCTCAGTAAGGTAACAGAATACCAATTTCTTATATTTCATTCACCTAGTAGTAAGTAATTTCTTAAAAAAACAGACAAGAAAAGTAATTACTGATTTTTATTCTCATCACCCTATGTCAGCGCGAGTTTAAACTAATCAAATTATTTACAAGAAATTATTGACTTTTCAATCTTTTTGTAACACTGAATTTAGATTTGAAAACCATGAAAATATTGTTGAAACATTATAGTACGTTTTAATTGAATGTTTGGGGGTAATAAAGCGTAATATATAAAAATGCCTTCTCCAGATTATATTAGTAAATTTTGTATTAATTTTTCTTCCTAATTTTATAAATTAGCTCAAAATATAGATCAGTGGTTCCCAAAGTGGTCCATGTGGACCCCCTGGGGTCCACGGGGACCTGCCAGGGGGTCCATGTCAGTGAAAAATAAAATTGGGGGTCCATTATATGTTAATGGGGGTCCACCATAGTGAATGTCTTTGGATCGGGGCGTGGTATATGCTATGTACAAACTAATATCAAAACGGACACTGTATATTTCTAAGTAAATTAGGATTTTTACTCACTTATACTGGAGGTACTGGAGGTATGCATTTCACTTCTAAACAGAATCTTCATCAGCCTAGAAGTGAAATGCAACCCTCTAATATCTTAAGTATACGTGAGTAAAGATCATAATTTTAATAGGAATACAGTGTCATTTTTTATGTTAGATTGTTCGTCATGTTTTTCGTAATGGAAAACATCACAGCGTACCAGTAGGCTACTTATGTACTTGTATAATACTGTTACTGTTATACGTGCATGCAAGCAAGCATTATATCTATTTGAAAACATTTTTAAATCAGAGAATCATCCATACTTAGTTTTCTTATATTTGAAAATTATAAGCCTTCACTGGTAGGTGACTAAACAGCTAAGGTTTACCAGATATAAATTTCCGTTTTTAGTTGTATTATCATGAGAAAAGTCAAGCCCCATATCCTTCAATTATTTTCTATTATATTTTAAAACTATTAGCATTTACTGGTAGGTCACTAAACAAGTCAGGTACTTTAAATTTCAAGCTATTTTCAGCAATGTTGTTATAAGCAAAAGTCGCCTCATATATTTTAAAGTTATAAACAAAAGGAGCCTTGTATTCATATTTCAAAAAGGAGCGTTTATTGGTAGGTCACTCAACAACTTAGGTAGGTACCAAACTATTCAAGTTATTTCAGGTTTATTATTCTGAGGAAAAGGAACCTAATGTCTTAAAATTAACAAACCATACCGTCTTTCTTTATCATTCTAGCAAGCTCTTGTTATTCAATTAATAATTGTTCAAAATTATTCTGATGGAAAACAAATCTGTGCACAATAAATTACATTTATTTCAAAAATGAATTCTAGCTATAGTATTGGTGTTTAGTTTTTATTTTCCACGTTTACAAGAACTTCTAGGAATCTTAGCAGTCTATTCAATTCTAGTAAATTTGTTCTTATCTTTTGATTAACTTTTTTGGAATCAATTTTTAATATTCTTGTTAGAACACTCCATTACTGTCATTTGCGTAGCAGGGGGGAGGTGGGGTACCAGGTTAGAACCCCCTCTTTAGACTGTGAAAGAGGCCCCAAAAATGAGTAGGGAGGCATCAATAAAAATACGATATTATCGGTTACTAGAGGTGAAAAATGTTTTCGTATGTGAAGAGTAGCTTAAATAATGTTCTAGCTAGAGAAAACTATAATTTTAATACTTTAATTAACTTAAAATAATACTCTAATTAAAGCTATAGAGGGGATGAGGCGAACAAGGCAAGTTTCCTTGGGCCTTAACGTCAATGGGCCACATCATTTTACAAATGTAAGCAAGTGATAGAACAAAATTAAAATAAGGGGCCCAAAATTGTACAGCTAGGGGCCTCCAGGGCCTCTTTTTTCCAGTTTGGACCTCTAGAGGCCCCTTAGAAGCCTAACATCCTAGAGGCCGCGGGCCCTACGGGCCCGTTTTTATTGCCAGTATAGTCATGCGAAGTAGAGATTCAAATAGGCTGCATCTAGAATATTTTCAAACTTCAACGTTTCTACATAAGTGTCCCCTAATTGCCTCGGCTTTGGGCCTTCAAAGACCCCACAATGCTGGTGGGTCCCAGTACTTTTGGAGCTCCCAAACATGGGTTTGAATTTCCCCAGACCACTTGAATGAAGTTGTCACAGTAGGCTTGAAAGGAGAAAAGGTCTCTTAATATTTTTGCAGACGGGCTTCAAATGCTGATTTCTGTTACTGTTCAGATCTGATACCCCAAAGACTTTTATTGTGATAGTGAAATTTGTCACGCCATGAATCAATCAACAAATAATAATTATGAGAGTTGATAGCCATAAAAAAGCTAAAAGTTGCACTTTCAAGAACTTGAGAACAATTTTTTTCAGAATACCCAATGTTTTGAGGCTCTGTCACCATCTATTTATGTAATTACAAAATGACTATAAGTTAAAGTTTGGAATTGGATGTGATATTAATTCATTCGCTCTTTGCAAGTTGAACCAAGTTTTATTCAAAGTCATAATAATTTTTATAATTTTACACATTTTAAATAACGGTATTCCAATATTAGTGAGTACCGGTAGTTCAAAAGATTACACAAAAATAGAAGAGAAGTTTATTGCTCTCTCTGGTGCCACTCAGTACCCTTTTCCCTAGCTTCCACAGCTTTTTCGACGAATGGTTATCAGTTGGCTCACATTCGAATTTTATCTTTAAATTGAAGAAAAAATTCAAATTAGTTACACAGATTTTTTTACAGAAGGCAACTAGGCATAGCTTAAAGACTTAAGCAATGCTAGTTGGGAAATCGAGTCATTAATTGAAAATTGGTGTTTAGGGTGAAGGTGTAAGGGAGCCTCCAGCCTCAACTCTGTCCCGGGCCACTAAGATGTCTCTGGGTGGCCCTGATTGTAATAATAATTTGAAACCACTATCACTTGTTAAATTGGCTTTATAAAAGTGGTATTTTTTCAGTTTTTATGCATTGAAATTTGTTCACAACTAATCAATTAACTATGGTAACAATAAACGAAAAGTGGGTTCAAGTTCTTAGGCAAACGATTCATAAAAGCAGTGATTTATCGAATTTAAGCTTTCACTTTACCCAATTTATAAACTCCATTTTAATAAATACTTGTATAAAATTACTGATTTTGAGTCTCAAATCAAGCTCTCAGCAACGAAAATTCAAAAATTTTCCCATAATGTGGACTAAAATAAAAGGATTAATGCTTTTCTAGACATGAGTAGAATCTCTTGGGATACGATGTTAGTGGAACTACTTATTAAAATTTTTCCGGGGGAGGATCCCCGGGCCCCCCTCACCCTAAGACCCCCGGGGGCCCTCAAATCTCCAATAAGCCCCCCATTAAAATATTTTCGCTACGCTACTGATTACTGTATCTGTATCGCTCTTTTGTCACAAATTTGATGCAATATTCTAAAAAAAATTAATTATATTCACTGTTATTATTTTCCACCTCCTCTCTTCAATTCTCTCTCTATCACATTTCATTAACAATGAGTGTCGTGTTTGCCCACATTGAGCAGCCTTGCTGATTTTAATAGATGCGAATGTTGCAATTACTACAAAGGACACAATGCTGATAATAAAATACCGCTAAAAATACAGCCATTATACTTCTTAGGTTCCATTAATACTATTTCATTATAACCAAAAACAATATGCCATCCTATTTGATTGTTTAAATTCAAATTAGACTATATTACAAAAATTTACTAAGTTTATGTGCTTTTTAATGTTTTCTTCACCACAATTTGAATTGGTTACTGTGAGCAGTAGTAGACCTACTTCATCAGCTTTAAATACACATTTCAACTTATAGTTTAAAAATAATTAATGACATTTATACAGGGGGTCCACCTAAAACCAAAAATCATGGCAAGGGGTCCATGAGGCAAAAAAGTTTGGGAACCACTGATATAGATCATGTATTAATTTATTTACTTATTTTAATGATTCCTTCAATATAATGCTTCTTTGGATGAATTAATTTTTAAATGCGCCTATGTACCTTGATGAAAAAGTGCGTCACAATTGATGATGATTTTTTCATAATCAACCAATAATGCAAAGTAAAGAATTATCTTGTCCTGAGGAATTAAATAGTGACTTGAGTGTCAATTTAGAAAATAGATAATTAACGAGTTTTAAAGTTCTTCATCTAAATATACTCGTTATAGTAGTAACTTTGATGATTTTTTTAATTATGTGGCAGGGTATCAAATTAGTGGACAAACTATGGTGGAATTGATTACAAAATAGGACTGGAACCGGTTCGTCAGGTGATGAGTGCATAAGCGGCGTCCAATCATATCTCAGAAAACTGCACAGTGTTGCCAAATTGTCGCTACATTCTCAGTGACTCAGTCTCTACTTGACAGCCAACCTGTGCGTTTCAAGTCCTCTGTAGTTTGAATCGCCTGTGAATTGATGGGAAGTCCTCTGTGATGTGACAGCCAAGACAATGTGGCAACCTCGCTCCCCCAACCACCACTGAGCCAGCTAATCTGCCAATCCTATTTTGTAATCAATTCCACTATAGTGGTCCAGTTTGTTGGATGCATGCAGTGACAACCTGGACAAATTCCAATTTCATCAACACCCAACATTGTGAACCAAAGACAACTTGAGCCACATTCCTGAGTGGTCCAGTTTGACAAGTGCATGCAGTGACAACTTGGACCTGAAAAACTGGTCCAACTTATTGGTGGTCCCAGTTGTCATTGGTTCACTTTGGTGCGACCCCAACAGAAGCACATCAGAAGTCAAGCTGGACTAGGGCTAGGCTTTTGAGCAAGCTGTATTTTGGTCTACTTTTATTGTCCCATTTATTCAAACTAGTAGAAAATTACAACCTCTAAAAAGGAACTCATTTTTTATGAATACAGTAAAATTTACTGATTCAATCAACCATACTCTATCTTGAATCATTTAAAAGTAGATAACAAGAATTTCAATTGAAAATGCTTTAATAACAACAATAATAAATAATTAAAAATTTTAACAGCCACGTTTATCTTATTTCCTATGTATGTATCACATAAATGTATTAATATTTCCAATGTATCACACTTCTTTGATTTATCTAATTACATTAATTAGAAGTAGTATTATCTAGACGTTTGTATCCCTGTAATAAGCAATTAGTGTAATTCGAATGACACAGTTTACTCATGAAAATCTGACATTTAGGCTTATAGCATTGGGGGAGTGCCCAAATTCTAGTGGTTAGTATTGATATGTACATGGGAGCCACATTGCTTACTGGTGCACCAGAAACTAGATATCTATGAATTTGAATAGACCAATCTTACCTTATAAGCAGGGTTTCCATACATCCTCCAAAGAGAGGACAAGTCCTCCTTTTTCAACAATGTCCTCCAGACTTTTGCTAAAAAGTGAAAATGTCTGGCTTTTTGTAACCAAAATGTGTTTTAATGAATTTTTTAATCTGTGGCAATAGCATGATCACTGATGAGCAATACTAGAAAAACATGTTTACTTTTAGTAATTAGTGGAGGGATATTTTGTTTAGTTGAACTGCAGACATACAGTGTCATACCCTGTGATACCCTGTGTCATTGTTTCCCTGATGCTGGTATACTTCCTCTCTCAATCTGTCATTCATGTCAAGTGTCAACTCATGAACTGTTGATGTGTCTGAAGTGTAGGAGAATGCAAATAACAACTAGTCAAAATAGTGAATGTAACCTAATTTGTTTTTTTAATTGTTGACATTGTATTAATAAAGACGGTTTTGTCAAGTTTTTTTACACAGTAAAAACAGTAGGCTGCAGTGTAAGTGCAAGCATAATTTGAATTAGTGTGAACCAGTGGAAGCATACAGCATGCACAAAAATGTCTGGAAAAAGGAATTATAAATTCAGTGATTCATTGAAGACTAGATATCCAATGTTTACTAATGGAAGACTTGAAGCAAAATGTTATATATGTGACTAGTTTATTAATGTTCCCAATAAAGGAAGCTTGGACTTGAACCGGCATGTTAACAGTTATAAACATAAAAAATGTATTCAATCATCTGTTAGTTGCTCGAAGTAAGTGACTTTTTCAATCCAAAAGTCTCTACACTACATGACAACATTAGTGCATCTGAAATAACTCTTACCTATCACACAGTCTACCAACACCATAGTTATAAATCAACCAACTGTTCCACTTTCTTATTTAAGCAAACTTTTTATGATTCAGATATAGCTAAAAGTTATTCTTCTGCGCACACTAAAACTGAGGCAATCATAAAAAAAGTTCTTGCTACTCATGCTTTAGATATAGTTATTGAAGCTATGAAGGGAATACTTGTTTTGGACTATCTACTGATGAAAGTAACCACAATGATATGAAACTTTTCCCAATTCTAATTCAGTATTTTCATTTGAAAGCTGGTGGTATTCAGACAAAAATGGTTGATCTAAAACAACAAACATCACATACTATATAATTGCTATATAATTGACACTTTAAAAAAATTGAATTTACTCTCAAAGTGTGCAGCATATTCTGTGCAGATAACACAAATGCCAATTTTGGTGGAATTTCTGGAAAGCCAGGAAATAATATACTTATTTACTCAGTTGCAGGAAAATTGAGGAAAGCCCCTTGTAGGAGTCTGTTGTTTAGCCCACATATTGCACAGTTGTTTACACCATGGGTGTGATCTTTTGAAGTATGTCTTGGATTCAATTATAATGAAAATTTACAATTACTTTTCCATATACACTGTACACAGAACAGCTCAGAGAGTTTGGTGATTCAGTTGAGCTGAACTACAGGAGGCTGCTACAGCATTGTAAACACTGTAAAACTAGATGATTAAGCCTTTTTCCTGTAATCAAAATAATTCTTAAACTTTTCCCTGCTTTAAAAGAGTATTTCCTCTCTCAGGAAAAAGTCCCACAGATTAACAGGCGGTTTTTTCAGGGTAGATTCCCAGAAGGCTACAGTATTTATGGGCAGTACATTCCTTGATGTCCGTTTTTCAGTTTAAAATAGAGGGGATTCAAAAAGAAAAACTTTCCATTATTGAAGCATTTCCATGTATTAGATCTGCTGAAAAGGTACTTGAAAATAGAATTCAAGAAACATTTCTTCCCCTGAGAGTTAGAGGTAAGTTGAAGGACTAATGTGATTGCAGTAAAGGATTGCAGGAAGAAGCTGATAATTTCATCACTGAAATTAGCTTAGTGTATAGCTTGTACTGAGTATTTGAAGAAATTGACTGTATCTATGAATAAATTTGACTGTTTCCAGTGGATGAGTCTCAAGGGAGATTTCAAAAATGTTACTTTTGAAAGTATATATAGTTCCATGTTTGGAATTTATTCAAGAGAAACTAAATGACTTTGAAAATTAACAATACTAAGCTTTTCGATCAGTTTCAAGCACTGAAAAGTTTAGTATTAACTGAATGTGATGACAATGATTTTTTAATGAACTGGCACATGAACACTGGTTACAATTTTTTGAAAGTTGTATAAGTTTTGAGAGTTTCTTTGAGCTTCAAAATCTTTGTGAATCTGTATTTACCCTGCCAAGTACCAATTCAAGTATTGAAAGACTTTTCTCCCTCATCGATGTACAGTGGAGCGATGAGAGAAACCATTTAGGTGTTGATTCCATTAAAGGAAAACGTGAAAATATGCTAAAATATAATTTCAAAGAAATGACCTGCTCTGATTTTTTAAAGTGCTTGATATTGAAGAAAGATTTATTTAAAAAAATATCCTCTAGTGAGAAATAAAAAAATAATTGAAATAATGAATTTTTCAGCAATGAAGTAACTGTAAATATTGGTTTAATAGGTTGTTTTGAAATAATTAATATGCTGCTTGGTAATAATTAAATATGCTGCTTTGTTTCTAAGAATGTCCTCCTTTTTTTCTAAATAGCCTTTTCTTGAGTTGAAATTCCTCCCTTCCAAAAATGGTGTCTGGAAACCATGCTTATAAGCCATGAAAATGTGAAGCATAAATATCAATTTTTAGAAATACAAAACAAAGGTTGTACTTGGCCGTTTCCAAAATTCATTTATGTGTGATAGGTCATCCAGAAATCAATTGAGTATGATAAATTAATAGAGCCTGAACATATAAACACAAAATTCATCTTATATTATTCACAGAACTTTCTTTGATAGAACATTCAAATTATTTATTTTTCAGTGACTCCAGCATTGCTGACAATAGGCAATGGAAGAAAAGAAGTTAAGCAAATTGCATAGTAAAATTTTGTGTAATTATCTCCAGAGCCTGATAGTTCTTTACTTTCTGGATGGTCCACACACTTTTAAAAAAATTTCAATGAACTCTTCTACTCTTTAAAACCACATTGCTGTTAAATAAATAGGCTATTATATTCCATAAGCAATATTAAATCAATACAAAACATAGCAGTTCGAATGTATCTACATAAGTTTATATTCAATGACATATGCCTACTGTAACGAATTAATTATAAAAACAGATTCATTCATTTAACTAACATACAATCAATGTGAATACAACAGGCTATTGCCCAAAACTGCTTTTCACAAAATTTGAAATTAGAATAGAAATCTTAAGTTAGGTCTGTTTCACTAAAAATTTCACCTTGAAGCACAATAATCCATGTCTTTTTCAGAAAAAGAATATTAATTTTGATTTCAACAAAACACCATCTCAACACAAAAAGATTAATATAATTTTGAATTTTGAAATTTCTGAGCCAAAAATCTAAAATTCAAATCTAGATTCATACAAATAATATAAAAACTACCTTAAAGAAGAGGTGATTTTATCTGTAAATATGTAAAACCAATGCTATTTTGAGGTGACAACCAACAACTGACACAAATAAAAAAAATTCATTCAAATGTTACTTGCCTGGAGAAAATAGAGTATGTAAGTAGTTTTTTCTCAAAACTCTGGACATCAGTAAAAAACTGTACAAGTTGCCTAAAGATTTTTTCTGTTGCCAAAAGAAAAGACATCCATTATGCATGATGATATGAGAGGAAGACAATGAACCAAAAAATAAGACATCTATTAATTGCCTTGATTTGGTTATAAAGCATATAGAGTGAGTCATTTCCTAAGGTGAAAAGCCATTACTGTCATGCCAGTTCAAAACGTCAGTATCTTATTTGAATTGAATTTGGCTAAAATGTATGAGCTGTAACTTATATGGAGAAATGTAGTATGTAAATGATTATTCCTGTGAAGATTCATGTTAATAGGAAAGTCTTCAATACAGAGTACAACTTGTCTTTTCATCATCCCAAAAATATCGAATCTGTGAGTAGATGAAGAATATGTCAGAAGAAAAATGATAATCAAGAAAATTTTAAATATCATGAACAAGAATTTAGCCAGACAAGATAAATAAAATGATAAAGAAAAGGCAAAAACTTGCCCAACATTCAAATCATTCATTTTTTCTTGAAATCAGTATTGTACACTCCATGTTCTCAAGTATCTAGTTTTTATTACTCAAGGAAATTCTGTTCATATAACCTCACATTCTATGACCAGGGTAATGGGAATGGCAAATGTTTCTTCTGGACAGAAACAAATGGAAAAAGAGGGTCATATGAAATAGACACAGCAATTTACTGTCTTTTGGAAAAATTATCTATAAATATTGAGCATGTTTCTTTTTTCTGATTCATGTGGTGGACAAAACCGAAACCAATACATTGCAACAATTCTGTTGCATAATGTTTGTAACTTATTGGTGAATACAATTGATTTTAATTTTTGGAAACTGGGCATACACAGATGGAAGTTGATTTCATGCATAGTAACATAGAGTCAGCTAAAAAGAATCGTCTGGTGTGCTCACCTATTGAATGGCCAACAATCATGTTTATGTGATGCTTGGTGGAAAAGATCGTAAGAGGTAGAAGTTCTGTTGTTCACAGATATAGACGACTTGAAAAAATTGAAAACAACAACAATACGACTTGTCACATGATGTAAGTGGTGAGGAGATAAATTGGATGACAATTAAGTTTTTGCAGTTCCAGAAATCAACACCAAATTATATTTTAGTGAGAAACGGCTTTTGTCAAGAATTTAAATTTCTTCCCACAAATGGGGTGAAAAAACCCAGAAAAACTGCTTCACTTGAGATGACTATGACCATTCAAAAAATATATAAAAGTATCCTTCCTGTTACTGATAGAAAGAAACATGACTTAATAGAGTGTAAATCTGGAGTCATCCCAAACATACATCACAAATTTTACATCACTTACAAACTTCAAAATCAGAAAAAGAAAATTTGCCATAGCCAGACATGATGGAGTCTGGTACTGAAGATGAAGCCTAAAAATAATTAAGCCTAATTTTTGGCCGCTTTATGTAAATATTTATTTGCTGAAATACATCAGCCTAAAACATTCTATAGCATTTGATTTCTCTGATTGTTCTTATTCAACCTTATAAACAGAGTTTCCACAAAAAAACACAAATCTGGTTTTGAATGCTTATGACCATCATTCTGATTCTGCAAAAACACACTAACATTAATGCTAAAGCTAATGCCCAAAACTGGTTTCCACACTTGTGAAATTTATCTCAGAAACTTAGTATACTTTTGTGGAAACTCTAATAAATTATCAGAAGATTGCAACTTCAAAACTTGGAGCAGTATAAAATGAAGATAAGCATTGAAAAATGTTAATAATCTTGTTCACTTATGTTCCAATGTGTCACTTATTATATTTATATAATTATAATAAATAATTGCACTATTAAAATTATATTTCAATACTATTATTTATTAATAAGAGTGGATGAATCGATAAAATCTTTTTAGTAACACTTGAAGCATAGGTACTATATAACTTACTAGATTCTGTTAAGTTGTATGAACTGAGATCCAAAAGGTTCCATGTGTACATTTTATTGATTTTTTCAAAACCTCTATTCATGGTATCATTTATAATCTTACTTTGTCTATCTAGCTGATATCTTGTATGCATTACAGTATAAAAGAATACATAAGAGCATAAGGTTTTGACATGAATAGCGCAATTATTTTCAAAGTACTTTGAACTCGATTTTTCCAAATAGCAAGAGAGGCACATAGAACCTTTTTCTAACAAGACAACAATAATATATCCACCAGTTATAGTCCACCAATATATATCCACCAATAATATAATCACCAGCCTTTAACATCCAACCAGTAAAGAAAAAGAAACAAGTAAAAACAACAAACCAGTTAACCAAAGCAAAAATTTCATAGATTACACCAACATAGGAATCATGAAATTAGTCAACAATAACAAAATTAATCAAGAATAAAATGACGAGAAAAAATCAAAATTATCATATAACTTAAATAGGACAGGAGCATCATGTCAGGCAAGCAAAGCTAGAAGAATTATAGAATTCTCAGTGAAACTTTTAAGAACTGGATTCCAGTCCTGTTACAAGACAACTCAACACAATGAGACAAACAACTCATAATTATTGCTATCATCACAAGCAAATCGATTGGAGTTCAGGAAAATTTAAATCTTGATCTCTCATAATAACATTCAGTCCCCTATTGTCCTCCCCCTTGCGAATCCACACGCTTCCAGCACGATTTCATGTAATTCCATCACTTAGATTGTCATTACCAAAGTTAATATCAAGATCATACAAATGAGATCATTGTACATAATATCTTGCACTATAAAAATAGCATTATCTGAATTTACTATAGTATCTATGTGATGCTGATAATTTTGTTTTCAACTAATTATATTCAAAATTTGTAAATTAACATGAATTAAGAAAGATTATCCAATCAATCCTACAATTTTTCTTCAATTGTTGAGCCAAAGCAAGCAGCCTCCTTCTAACACTATCCGATAATTTGGTGCTCTCCTATAGTTAATAAATGAATCATGTTAAAATATTTAAACCAAAAATAGTATTCTTCACTTGAGCCTATTGCTCATTGTAATCTCATAACACTCTTTCATACTTTCCACAACAATAACTCATCATTTACCATACAACAAAATAAATGAGGTAACCTTGAACTTAACCTGAGTAATGTTCAGTTAAACTGTATTATTTGGTTCAGGCATTCTGTTTTGTTAGTTTAAACTCAACTGTAAACAGTGTAATCTTAGACTGAGAAAATGACTAGTATTATTATTATAAGACGTAAAACTCCCAAGTGGAAGATGCTGAGTAAAGATGGTTCATTTTTTTGTGCGAATTCAGCTTTTCTCTCTTCACTCCATTTTGTTCCAACTCTTGGAGGTTTTGTCTCTGGTATACCTTCCCATTTATAAGGTTTTATTCTGAAGTTTTTTCTATTTTAAATTTCTTTGTTGGTTATTTTGGCCAGTTTTTTATTATTATTTTATTATTATTATTATTATTAGTATTAATCACTAATAAGAATTCTACTGAGTGATTAGTGATCAACGTTTGTGCAACTGGCCCTTAGTATTTTATTTTATTTTGAACCATATGATGTTTATAAATATCATTAAACATAGTTCTCATTAAGGCTAAGGTTGTTTTAATACCAGATGCATGTCAAAATTTTTGGCTCAGAAATCTTAAAATTCAGAATTATATGATTTTTTTTGGGATTTTATATGCTATTAAAAGTGAAACCAAAAATTAATATTCTTTTCCTGTGGAAGACTCATGAATTATTGTGCTTCAATGTGAAATCTCTAGTGAAACAGGCCTAACCTAAGATTTTGATTCTATTTTGAAATTTTGTGAAAAGCAGTTTTGAGCAATAGCCTGTTGAATTCACATTAATTTATGTTAGTTAAATGTATTATATGAATATCATCATCATTATCCTATTTAATAGAATAGTTATTGTCCCGTCCTTTAGAAGACAAAATAGTCAATAAAGCTACATTACTGACATCAGACTTATGAGAAACTTTCAAGAATACTGAATGTATAAGCCCTCAATTTATTATTATTCTATATACAACAATATTAACAATTATCTTAACAGCAATGCCAATCTCCAATAGTGTACTATTGTAATGATAATCTGTATAAAGAGAGAATGTAAGAGCATGGATCACACATAATTTTCAGTGAGAACAAAATAATGAATCAAATGAGAATGGGAAGTCCAATAGAAATTAATATTTTCTGAACAACTATAGAAAAGGACCTAAATCATATGATTTTTGATAATAGTGCCAGCATTGTCATTTGCAAATTGACAAAAAAGAGTTTCTTCTGTAGCAAAATTAATACTATTTTACAAGACTGACACTGACTATCAGGAATAAATAATTTTAATATTCATCATTTCCACTAACAAAGTCAAAACTCTCCTATTTCAGTCTTCCTTTATATTTATTTAAATTGAATAAGTTTAATGAAAAAACTGGAATTTATGATTCCAATGATGATAGAGATCAGCTAATGAAGTGTTCCAAATGAGAAATATTTATTTATTATTTCCAATAAGAAAAACCAGATGCTTAAAAAGAAGTGCTGTGTACAGATTGTTGTGAAATGAGATTTAAAAACCACTAGTTAAGGTTTTGTATGATCCACTCTTCTTCAACACGGCTTCCACATGATTGTATGTTTTGAATGAATAAATACTCTTATTAATGATATAACATGACATACTCACTAATTTCAAAATGGTAAATTTATAAAGTACAGTTTTCTTTAGTTTCAAATCTATTCCTCCTTAATTTTTTCAAATTATTTCATAAATTAAATGCTCATCAAAATTGAAGATTAAAGCGTAGAACTTTTATGAATCTGAAAAGCGATCACTGTAGGAATGGAGTACAACCTTTCTCAACAGCATAAGAAACCAGACTGTGAAATTCACTTCAATCAAGCATATCTTGAAGACACAATGGACGAGCCTCACTGTACAGTCCTTCAATAAGATAGTTTTCTCTTAATTTGTCACGCCTCCATTGTTTGGCATATCTAAGGGCACTGAATAGCAAAGTTACTGTAAGAACAAAAATGAAGATAATTGTCCATGAGTTGAACAAGTAGCTATCACCGTTTGAAGCTGGACTTGTTTCACTACTGACATCTGAGTCAAAGGTTGCTGGCTTGGAAGGCAAGGGCTTCTCAGATTCAGGGGAGTCTGTCACCAGCTGACTTTTGGAACTGGACTCCTGCACATCTTCTCGATGTTCACTTGTCTCTTTTGAACCAGTTTTTCTGTTTATATTGTGGCTGGTAACATTTTCCAGATAGTCTTGATTGATGTGTGCATCTTTCATAGCTGGGAAAACTGTTGAATTGGTGGGATTTTTCACATTTTGCTGAAGATTAATATGCAAAGAAGAATTTTTGTTTGAATTAGCACTACCACAACAAAGTGTCACACAGTCCTCATAGGAAGACTGCTGACATTTGCACATTCGACACATGTGCTCAGGATCCACAGTAGAATTATCTTTACCAATGATAGTTTCAACTTGAAGTGGTTTGGTTTTGTGATATGAGTTCACATTTATAACATCACTTTGTGAACTATTCTCCTTATTGATGGTTCCTCCATGAGGTGCTATGGCTTCCTGTGAGGTGCTCCCATTCACAATGTCATTTTGCATGTTGAGGTATGCAGTTTCACCATGTTGATTGCAAACAATCTTCTGCATTCGACAATTATCATCAGGCGAGCCTAGAAGTATTCAATATCTTGAATTAGGTATAATGAAAATACACAGAATACACTTTGACACTGCTGTGGCACAATTTCACAACAGATACTATTTTCGCCACAAACAGCCCACAAACTATTGTTGAAGCATCACTAGCCCAAGTGTCTTAAAAGCTTCAGCACTCATTTAAGAGCAGAATGGTCCAAGCAGCAATTAATGTTCAATTGACTAATTTGAATAAAATCTATTTATTGATTACTATGCTTTTGTTACATGAGAGAAACAGGAATTTGAAAGAACAAACGAGTTTGGTGACTGATATTTTAAAAGAAGAATGAACTCTGTTCTCGATGGTTAGTTATATAGATATCGAATTTCCAATAATTAGAAAAAATTTGGACTGGGGGACTGGGAGAAAAACCAAAGAAGGGATTTTCGGAAAATGTACTTCTAGACGTGTACTATTAATTGGCTTATAATATAGTCTTGCCTGTCTACAATTTGTTGTGACAATAATTCTTTATTGGACTGGGCTGGATAGCCAAGCGCCATGCAATACACAGTGCTGTAGGGTTTGGCGATGCGGTGTCCACTACTATTTCATCACTCACTATGACATCATAACTTGAACAATAATAATAATTAATTTGTTTTGTGAATTTAACGACTTAAGAGGCCTCTGAAAACGGATCTCAAAGATTCGAAAGCGCTCGGTCTACAGAGTAAGTAAATTTTACAAAAACGTCAGAGGCCCTGAACTTATTCAGGTGCGACCTGATAACTCTGACACCAGACCTGAGCCAGCCAGGTTACACGATATTATTATTATTATTATTACTACGCAATGATAAAAAATATATGATCAATTAAAGTGGATTTTTGTGGTAACATTGTTTTGTATAAATTCAATTATTACTGAAAACTGGGACATCTACTTAGAAAATGTATATGACATGTTTTTTAAATAATATTTTAAGCATCAAATAGGATTAGAATCACAATGATACCTTGATTAGTTTCCAAGTTGTAAGCCTTTAAATGAAGTACTGCTCTTACAATGTTAGGGAGGGGGTGGAGGGTCTGGTTTTTTTTTGAGTAAGTACTTTGTATACTAACATCCTGCAAAAATTCATCTTTCCTCTAATTTGTTATGACACAAAACATTCATTGCCTGGACTACTTTATGATAATTATTGAGGACTCTATATATCAAAATTTATGTTTAATTGATACTGCTAATAATAAGGCTATATACATGAGGCTATTCGAATAATTGGCGAATTATTATCAGAATTATAAAACTTCTTGGGGTCTACATCAAATAAATATTTTTTTTTAATATGTTGAAGTCCACATGGGTCTGAGACCTGTGCGACAGTAATGAGTTGAAGATGACAACTTCTGCCACACCTTTTGCTGTCGCATACCTAACAATAATAATTGAGCATCATGTGTTTTGAGTAATATCAGTCATATCAGTAATATCAGAAAAAAACGAACTGTCTCAGATTTCAGATTCAACAATCTCTCTGGTATAATTTGACATACATTCAATAACTTCGTTTTGTATAGTTTTAGATTCACCTGTGAAAATAGGTCTAACTTTTAAATAATGTGTCCTTATTTCTTCTAAGCTTATTTCTATGAATTAATTGGAAAGTTCTTCGAAATTGCCACGATTCGAGGAAGAAATTGCTTCATTCTGTCCATAAAAGCCAGCTCTTGCTTGCCGAGGAAAAGACAGCTTGAACTACAAGTTTCACAATTATTTGGTTCAAACAAACATTTTCATAGGAGTTAGCTGCATGAAGCCTTGAACAACAAGCCGGATTTTCTAACAAGGAACAAATTAAGTCATTGAGAATATCCACTGATACTACTGTAATCAAAATAATAGCTAACTGTGCAAATTCTACTACATGACTAAAAGTATTCAACCCAAAACAAACCCAACTCAACCTACATGGACAAAACTTGAACTAATTAATAACGAATTTAATGTGTCAAAATACTGTCATGAATTATAATTCAAATGATTTGTTATATATGCCTTGATGAACCATTCCAAACGCGATTTGTTCCTAACCCAAAGCTAAACTGTATTGAATAATAAGACGAAATTGTCACAACCACATTTATTGAAAAATATTGAGAAACTAGTTTCGGTTGTTATAAAATTATCAATCTTAATCAAACTAGTTTCTCAATATTTTTTAATAAATGTGGTTGTGACAATTTCGTCTTATTATCCATTATGGATACCTTCCACAATATCACCTTCGCCACTACAAAGAAGCTAAACTGTATTAACTATCAGTGATATTACTGGACTACAAATGGAACTGCAGTCAAATTATTAATTAGTATCAAAATGTAGCATAATACCTTATTATTTTGAAGATGCACTGATTGTTTTTCAATAGCTTATTCAATACTCCAATATTAGAATTGAACTTTAATAATAATAATAATATGCGAAATGATTAGTTGTGTAACAGATAATGTTACAAGGTACAACAGCACCACAGTGCTACTAGCAAGTTTTTGTGATAAGTTTAGGTGCAGGATATTTTGAATTCCTTCCCTACATTGTCAGCATTCCCAACAGCAACATTGCGTTGTCATGGCAACCAGTCAACACACCTGCAACCGCTTCCTAATCAAGTGAAGGACTGTTCAGACTAAACAAAATCCCTTCACTTTCCACTTGACAGACCTCAGCAGGCTTACCAATAGTCCGTTAATCCATAGCCAATATTACAGTTAATTGTAGAGCGCTCCATTGCAGTTATGATTATTAAAGTAATGAAATTTATATATTATATTTATATTATAAATATTACAATAAAATAATTAGTCACAAAAATGAATAAATTTACAGGTGAAAACTCCTTCATGCCCTTCCCCTGACCGGCTTGAAGCCGTTCTTGAGATTATGATCCATCATATTTTGGCTTCATTTTTTAGTATAGCATTGGCTCATCAAAATAAAATAAAATTATTGTATTCAATTTCTGCACCATTGCAATGAAATTCACTGTTTATTTGAACTATTTTTACTTTTTTTATATAAATCGAATTCTAACCTATAAAATGTTCTCTCTAGCTATGATAAAGAAATAGGATGGATGAAAGTTATTTGCTCTGCTGTCAGATAGCGCTCACTACACTACATCAAAACTCCATTATTATTTCAATTTCGAAAACAGAAAATAGTAATGTTGGTGTGGTAATAATTACTCAACAGTAACTGCATTTTTTGCAGTATCTTCATCCTTTCATCAATGTTAATTTTTGATTGCTAGTGTCCGAAATTAAGTTTCGAATTTTAGGTTAGCTTGAGATCACATTCAATGTAATAGAGCATTTCCAAGTTGTACTTAGATAAGAACGCTTCAAGTTATGTTCATAAATACGGTCCTGTATATTTGTCAGTTTCTTCAAAACTAACTTGTAAAATACAAGCCGATATGGCCAAATCTAAAATGAACGCTACTGTGCAGAAGGGTTACTGCAGTCTAGTGGTTAAGGCGCTCGACCGGCAATTCGGAGGTCCGCGGTTCGATTCTCGGCGGAGACTGATATTTTTGTACAGTAGCATTCATCAATTTCCCTCAGCTATTCAGTGTTGTTGCCAATATCAGCAATTGCAGAAGTCTCCCGTATAAATTAATAGCACTTTGAGGAATTAGAAATTAATAAATTCTGTTTCAGGTTTTTTTTAGATTTTTATGTCAATGATATGGACGAGAAAAATGTTACCTACAATTTAAGACAAACTTTGCATTTTTATCTCGAGTAGTTACCATTCAAGTTAGCACTATTCATTACCAAAAATCATTATTTTCCAAGTACATTATAGGGAAAGCCTACATTACATTTCCAAGTAGAATTACAAATAAGCTAAATGTGAAATTTTGTAGGAATTTTGATCGTTTCAATGAGCTGAAATGAGCCATGAGATGGAGCGTGACAAGTTCTTGTAGTTCTAGTGAGAGGTGACAAAAGGATTTCCCCTCTACCCAACCAGCATCTATCTTGAAAAGTTATAGTTCTACGAGCTGATAAGCTCGAAATTCAGATTCAGTTACTCAAACTACATATAAATACTGATTGAAAAAAAACACTTTTCCATTATTATTGATTTGCTTGTGCAATAGCTTATGATGGAAAAAGTAATGATGAGGGGGGACCGCTTCACAGCATAATGCATCGCTAATCCCTAATATGCTGAAATGTGTCGCTAATATGCTGAAATGTGTAAGACAATAAAACATTCTTGATGCTTGATTCCCTCACAGCATCATCTTCCAGATATACATCATTGTCCCAAACCCACCTCCCTCCGAGCGGAGCTCGGTCCCCCGATATTAATAGTTAGTCCTATATAATGAGAATGAAAGCAAGAAACTCTATCAAGAAAGAAACAGAAGAATTACTTACATTAATAGCTTTGGGATTCATCCTTCTCTGAAGATTGCCTCCTATGTTCTTACACTCCACAACCATATTCAAAGTATTTTAGTTTTCCATGATAAAACTACTCATAATACTTTGATTTCTAGATAAATCAATAATGATTACATAAAAGAAAAACAAACTCTAGCTATCAACTGTACAGTCACGTTAATGCAGTCTTCTTGTTCCAATTTGTTCTTGGTAATTTGAGCTAATTCTACTACACTAATAGGAGCCTGGACACAATGCGACTAGCGCTGGACCGATTTATTCTTGCGAATGCGCACAACACTGTATAGCCAACACTGATTTGTATCAAGGGAATGACAAATGTACTTCCATTGCTTGTTACAAGTAATGTTCATTATCATTTTCATTTGTCAAGTGCTCTAGAATGTAAGAGTTGAATGTTCTGAAGTTTTTTAGAATGTCTGTAGAGCAATTAAAGGATGGATATGATTTAGATATGGACGTTTGAATTACTTTAATACAAGAGCGACTATTAGTTATCTGGAATAAATCTTTGGGAACCTACAAGACTGGAACAGAGACTAATTATCATATCAAAAAAAAATTTATTAAACAAAATATAATTCCAAAATCTTTATCTAATAAGTTACTTGATACTGCATATCTGTTATCAAAGTTCTGTTACATATTGAAAACTTACCGTGAAAACTGTATTGAGGCTATGAGTAGTTAATATTTAAAAAATTGCAATTTGAATTTTTTTCGGAGGATGAAGCCCACATAGGTCTGAGACCTGTGCGTGGGTAATGTTTGGATGATGGTGATGAGCTGGACCTACAGTTTTAGGTGGGTTCCGAACCACAAGGAAGTGATTTTACAGCAGAGAACACTGACTTTTGCTGGACAAACCAATCGGTCACCCTTACAAAGAGTGCCCAGGAGAACGCAGCTTATCTCTATCTGATTGAGCAGATACCTGCTACGGCTCAGGGCTATCACTTCCCTCATAATTTTGATGATAAGATGAAATTAAGATAATGTTGCTCCTAGAGAGATTTGTACTTCACTAAATCCAAAATTTTAGGGGCTAGGTGATGCTATCTCTTATTATTAGTATCTGCTTGTGATTCTTTAAAAAAATATAGTTATATTCTTGCATACTATTTCTTGTATTTCCTGTGTTATGTAATATTTATTGTATGACGAGGTCCATGTAATTCTAGTGATTCTATAAGTTATTATTCGTTGAAAAATTAAATAGATTCTATTCTATTCTAAAAAAAGCTGAAAAATATGGTTTGTTCTAAAAAAAAATATGCTTTTACATGGGAAATATTATTGTTATCAGCGTCTGGCTTTTATTAGTGAGGAGACCAATACTTTTATGGGTAAAAATGAGTATTATGGCAATATTAGGCAATTACGCCAAGTTGTCCACGGTGTTTTTTGAGGAATGCATGGCGCCGGAATGCTTGGCAGAAAGTCGCACCGTTTAAGCCTATAGCTTAAGGGGGGCCAAGAGTAGTTTAAAAACAGTGTTATCGATCAACCAATTTTGCCTCCCATCCTACTTCGCCCCCCCCCCCTCACATGTTCAGGGTTTCCATCAATTTAAATCAATTAACCCCTTCCGTAAACTCCTAGCTGCGTCCCTGAATTAAGTTCATCAAAATTATTGAATCAACGTTCTTGTTCCTATCCCTCAGACTGAGGGCCGTAAAAAACAGTTGTGACAGTTCTCCATACATTGAAGTGTATTCATTCAAATTCAAATTCAAAATTTTTTTATTGCCATGAACAGATACATGTATCGACAAAGTCAAGTTGACAGAAATCATTTAAATATATGAAATTACACATATAAAATTACATATACATATAAAATTATGTTGCATTAGACAAGTTGAGCAGAGTGATATAGCTAGAACTAGAAGCTGATGTTTGGATGCTCAAAAAATTCCTGAATTGAATAAAAAGGATTCTCAATAAGCCAAACATCCAATTTTTTAAGAAATAAATTATGGTTATACCTACAAATGCAGTCAAATAATTTATTGTAAACCTTCTTACAAATTACGAGATGGCTATTGATTGATTTACTCAATCTACAATATTGAAAACTCATTTTCTCTTTATTGCGTGTATTGTAAGAGTGGGTATCTTCATTTCGTGCAATTACTGGTAATTTCTTCAAAGAGTATATAGCTAATTCAAAAATGTACAAATTTATAACAGTTTTTATCTCTAGTTCAATAAAAATAGGTTTACAATGATCCAGGGGTTTTGCATTATTCATTATTCTTACAATCTTTTTCTGCAGCAACAATATTTCATTAACCCTAGCAGAATTGCCCCACACAAGCAAACAATATTTTACAATAGACTGAAAAAATGCAAAATAAGCCATCCTTACACAGTTCGATGAAACACAATGTTTTAGTCGTCCAATGAGATAGACTACCCTTGAAAGCCTTGTCTTTAAATAATCAATATGTTTTCCCCATGTTAGTTGATGATCAACATGAACCCCTAAAAAACTTACACTATTAACTATACATTGTTCAATATGTTCAATTTCATAAGGCCTAAGGCTAAATATTATATTTTGAGTTTTATTTTCATTTAAAAGGTAACCATTAGCTCTAAACCAGACTCCTGCATCTTCCAAAGAGATATTTACAAGATTTGAGAGTTCTGTAACATCACTTGACACATTCAAAAAAGTTGTATCGTCTGCATATAAGACTGTCTTGCTCAATACATTGTGAGGCAAGTCATTGATGCTTATCAAAAACAGTAGAGGGCCAAGCACTGAGCCCTGGGGTACACCATACTTTAATTTCACAAGTTTAGACCACTCTCCATTAATACATACTGCCTGCTCTCTATCCCTCAGATAAGAATCAAATAGTGAAAGTGATCCATCCCTAAAACCATAATAATGAAGTTTCTCCAGCAAATCAGAATGGTCAACGCAGTCAAATGCCTTACTCAGGTCACAGAAAGTGACCTGAGCATAGCACCTGTTCTCAAATGCTTGAATAATATTGGAAACCAAATTGTCAACTGCATCCACTGTTGATCTGCCTTTTCTGAAACCACACTGTACTCCAGATAACAAGTTGTTTTGTTCCAAAAACTCTGTTACTTGCTCACATATTAAAATCTCTATAAGTTTGGATATAACAGGTACCAAGGACACCGGGCGGTAGCTTTCTGGTTTATCTCTGTCTCCTTTTTTGAATATAGGGCATACCTTAGAAATTTTAAGCACATCTGGGAAAATTCCCTCTTGTAGTATTCTATTGATACATAGTGTAAGAGGAGTGACAATAAAAGGGATTATTTTTTTAAGAAAATTGTTGGACATATTGTAATAATCATCACTGCAGGAATTACTTAAATGTTTTGTGGCTTTTAAAACATCTTTTTCTGAAATGGGTTTCCACTCAAAACATACATGCGATCTGATATTTGCTTTATGAAGGCAATTTTTTGCAGAAACATTTGGCTTTTCAATGTCTTTTTTTACCTTATCAACAGATTCAACACAGTAACTATTGAAGGAATTTGGAGATATCATTGCCTCGACCCCTCTTGACAAGTTACAACTATTTTTAATTAGTCCCCGTATTTGTAAGCAAATTTATTCATTTTATAAACGGGCCGCGTAGAGAGCATAACTGATTTAGATTGTCAGAGGAAAACCCTCTACTTTATGCGTGAAAGCCAGTTTTTAATTGTTTACTTCAAGCATGTTTAGTAAACAAATAGGAATAAAAATTAGGTGCATTTGATTAAACAAGACCAACTGCTGAAGTAAGCTCAAATAGTCGACGCTAGACCAAATAGTAGGCTCATTTCATGACGGTGGAGCGATTACACTAGTTTTTATTTGACGGATTATTCATTTATTTCTGCTTTTCACAAAAATTAACGAAGTGGCCGCACTCGAGCTAAAGGTCTACGCATAGATAGATAGATAGATAGATATAAGGAGCATCCGTTGACCTCCCATAAAAGGGGTATTTGGATTTGTCAAACGTATTAAAAAAAAAAGAATGTTAAATTTGTCAAATTTAAATTTGTCATATTCGGCCTCTACGACTGACTACACTCATGGACACCATTTTTGGAAACTTTTGCATCAGGTAAATGATTATTTATGTCCGCTAACATAAAAAAATGATAAGATAGGTTAGGAATCAGCTTAACCTAAAATTATATATCAAAGTAGCGAAACATGTGGTCATGTTGGTTTTTTATTGAATACTTAGCTCACCTGGCAATCCTGAAATTGGTAAATCTCCCAATTTGGAATTATACGTCGGTGCCAAGATAATTACAGGCAAGAAAGTACACTCAACAAAAATTAAATAACACATTTTAGTAAGTTTTAGGTACATTTTGTAACCAAATTGGAACTTGGAAAAATTAACGCAAGAGAACAATTTCATGAAATGTTACTCATATGAATAATAGGCCTACCAGCCATTACAAGAAAAATCCAATTTTACTATACTATACTGTGAAGAGTCGGCGGAAAAGTCACAACAAGACAACATAACGAATAACAATAGTAGGGATGTTGCGATATTATCGATATCAATGAATATCGATATTTTTATTTCGATATTCCGATATTTATATCGATATTATCGTCATAATTATAGAAAAAATTCTGAATATCGGAGTTTAATATTCTTATGACAGATATTGCCATTATCGAAGCACAGAAAATATACTGTTTTTTTGCAAAATGAGGGGCCATACTCCAGCATGTCCGGCTCGGCGAGTGGAAGTCGCAAGTAATGGGTTGATTACATTGGGATAGTTACTCGCTAAGCGAGTAGCGAGTAGGACGTTACTAACCGACCGTGCTACAGCAGCTCAGCATACCAAGCCAAATTATATTAAAAAAATTATTTCTAGAGTCACCCCCATAATATGGAATTTCTAAGACAATAAATAATATTTCAACACAAAATTAAAATATGAAGTTTACCAACAATTATTCAATGAAATTTCATCAAAACAATATACAATATATCTCATCTGAAGTGTTATGCTGGCAGCCTGCGTGATTAAGTGCAGGCTTTGGCCACAATAATATTGTATTTTGGTGTTGGCTACTCTGCCAGCGAGTATAAGGCCAGGCGCACGTTGAGATGTCGGTGGCGCAGAGCAGAGCAGAGCAGAGCAGCACAGTTTCTGTGTCCCATGCGTTTACTATGCTCCGCTGTAGGAGCGCAGAAATCACGCGCACGTTGGCGCGCAGGGCAGGGCAGAGCAGCATTGGTCTGTGTCGCACTTGTGACAGAGACACAGAAACTGCGCCGCTCGTGCACTCGTCACTACGTTATTTTGTTGGTGTACTAAAATCTCTCAATATGGAAGAACAATAATTGTTATTGATCGAGTTTTTCTTCAGTTCCCACAGGCCTTTGGGCGTTACAGCCCTCTGAGACAATTAAAGGTTTAATCATCTGGTGTACTTCTTCAAACTCTTCTCGACTAAGACGACAAACATTTTCAAGATATTTTCAGTCCAGGGTGAAGTTATTTGGTTAAGCGACTCACCCCTCAGCACAAGCTTGGCTTAGAGAGGGGTGAACAATCTTTTTTTTTCATTCTTAAATAATTTTTAGTTTAATATCCTATATTTATTTTGTCTTGAATATTCTATAATTTTATTTTATTTGCTTATTTAAAAGATTAAAGTTTATTTATTGTATTGTATACTTATACATTTTGCACCTTGGAATGTATTTTTGTCATATAAAAATGTATTGTGCATTTTGATTGGCTGAATAAAAAATTATTATTCTTATTATTATTATTATGTACAGCAATAGCAATGAATCAAACTGCGCATCCGAATCTGACTCTGACCTTTGATCAAGAAATCTTGAAAAAATGTTGACAAACACAATACACCTCAAAAAGCACATCCACCTGCGTCGCACTGTAGAATGAAACTGCCTCCCAACATGCGCTTTAAACTGTGCGACACGTTTCTGCCCTGCTCTGCTCTGCCCTGCGCGCCTGTGTCGCACTGCTCAACGTGCGCCCCATCTAAATGTGACCAGATTCAAAGTAGACAGGCTCTCAACTTTGAATTTGGTCACATTCATACATGCTGGCAGAGTAGCCAACACCAAAATACAATATTATTATGGCCAAAGCCTACACTTAATCATGCAGGCTGCCAGCAAAACACTTCAGATGAGATATATTGTATAATGTTTTGATGAAATTTCATTGAATAATTGTTGGTAAACTTCATATTTTAATTTTGTGTTGCAATATTATTTATTGTCTTAGAAATTCCATAGTATGGGGGTGATTGCTACAGACCTTGCTACAGTAAAATATGGCGTTCCACAAGGGTCTGTACTTGGACGTCTTTTGTTTGTCATAATGATTAATGATCTACCTCAGGCTCTTACTACTCACACCATGCTATATGCAGATGATACAACTTTCCTTAATGCTCACTCAGATGTAAAAACTCTACAAAAATTGACAGAAGACACCATGGTTCAGGCTTCCAAATGGTTCAGGGCAAATGGTTTCTTGCTAAATGAAGCAAAAACTCAGTCCATGACATTTGGTCTTAGAGAGCTTACTCCAAATCAGGGTTCTGATACTCTCAAGTTTCTTGGCCTGATGATTGACAGCAAATTGACATGGGAACCTCATATTAATTATATTTCAGGCAGGTTGTCCAGGGTAATATATCTGTTAAGAAAATTGAAGGATATTGTTCCTGAAAGGTATATTAGAAATTCTTATTTCGCTTTTTTTCAAAGCATAGTTTCATATGGTTTACTAATCTATGGTAACAGTAAACACATTAATAGAATTCTACTCTTACAGAAAAAAGCAATCAGAGTAATATCCAATTCAGATTATCTTGATCACTGTCGGCCTTTATTCAAAAATAAAAAAATATTGACTGTTATTAACTTGTATATTTTCAATGTGATCCTATACATAAGACAGAACCGCAATAATCTAAAGAAACGGTGTAATATACACACCCACAATACCAGAAATAGAAAAAAAATGGAAATTCCATTTCAAAGGCTTTCTAAAACAATGGATTCATACAACACATTAGGACTAAGACTATATAATCACCTACCTGAATCGATTACAAGTTGCCTTAATATGGACAAGTTCAAGAGAGAACTCAACGACTGGCTAGTTTTAAGGCCATTTTATAGCTTAACTGAATTCTTTGACTGCAATACTCAATGATGTTTCTTAGCCTTAATGCTTGTAATGTACTGTATTACATTTTTAAGTGTACATTATGGTTTTATTATTATAGTTTTTAAAAATACGAGTGCCATTATAGCCTAATATTGACATTGTAATATATTTATTAATATTTGTTGTACTTCTCATGACCTTGTCAATTGCCCTTGGGCCCAACGACAATAAAATATTTATTTATTTGATTCTAGAAATAATTTTTTCAATATAATTTGGCTTGGTATGCTGAGCTGCTGTAGCACGGTCGGTTAGTAACGTCCTACTCGCTACTCGCTTAGCGAGTAACTATCCCAATGTAATCAACCCTTAACTGGGCTATTTTCTTCCGAGCCGAGCCAGGCTCGCGCAGTCCTTCTGGCGCGGCTCGGCCCGGCTCGCAAGTTAGTGGCCTAGAGCCAAGCCGGGCTCGTCCCTTCATTATAACATGGCAGTTAGTCACAAAGCAAGTATTTGCACAGTTCACAAGACGTAAAAATAGGTAAAATTGAGTTATCTATTCAAGTTTATAAATTTAATAATGCTCAAGATTGTGAAAAAAGGCCTGCTGGTGATTAAGAATGATCGTGGAATTTCAAATCAATAAATTATTTAAAAACCTCTTATTCAAATTATTAGCACAATTCTTTACTTATTTATACAGTACTTTCTTTTTGTAACAATTTCTTTTTGAGGTTCCTAGCTTGAATTTGAGGCTACACTATCTCCAGAAGAACTAAAATTTTCCTTGTTCATCCTCAGCTAGTTTTGGAAAACTTCCGGGTTGTCATCTTCTTTTATAAAATTAAGAAGATTCATGTGACAGAAGTGTCTTCTATTCTGTAGCCATGTCTTCGCCTATGACCGTCGATTTTTACGTTTTTTGCGCACAAAAACCCCGTATTCGTTCAAAATGATAGCTGCTGCAGCAACCTGCTCTTGCGAACTTATGTTTGCGACTTAAGGGTCGGCTAAAGTGAAATGAAATTTCAAAACCAACGTCACAAATCTGTCAAATTCTAAAAAAAACCTAGTCCTGAACTCTGTCATTGACATCTGTGTGAGTGAAGTTTTGTTATGTGTGTGTGAGAGAAGTAAGAGCGCTAAGATAATAGAAGAGCGAAATAGTAGTGAAAATAGAATTAAACCAGTCTACAACCTATGTAAACAATACAAAGATGGCATTGACCCATAATTAACATAAAGTGTGAATGACCTACAAACCGTTCTGATTTTTTCAATGAAAGTGTTGAGACATGGTATTCTTAACATAGAATGACAGAATTGTCAGTATTGAGATTATACTTTTTCATTTAATAGGGCTGTTTTGAAAAGGATATCAAAATCCTCTACCTATATCAGTAGTACAAGTATTTGAAGAATTTCAAAAACTGAGACTATAACTCGAAAACTGTGTGACTTTTTGAAATTATGCAAAGAAACAAAGTTTTAGTAAATTTATGAAGGTTTGAATCCTATTTGAAGAACTTTCCACAAAGACACTAAGTTATAATCAGAAAACAGAAGCATTGTACCTTCACCCAACCAGTAGCGGCGCCGGTTTTTCATGGGAAAATAACATGAGTTAGTTTGAAGTAACTTACAATTCAACAAACTGACAAATGTACAGAAACAGGATATATTAACTTCGAATTCCTCTGTGCTATTAATTTATACTGAAGACAGACTTCCGCAATGGCGGATGTTGCCAACAGCATTAAATAGCTGATGGAAATCGATGAATGCAACTGTACAAAAATATCAGTCACCACCGGGAATCGAACCGCGGACTCTCCAATTGCCGGTTGGGTGCCTTGACCACTAGACTATAGTGACCCTTCTGCATAGCATCACCCACTCCAAAATTGGCTATATCGGCTCGTATCTAACAAATTGGTTTGAAGTAACTGACAAATATACAGAAACAGAATTTCTTAATTTCGAATTCCGCAATTGGGAAGTCCGCGGTTCGATTCCCGGTGGTGACTGATATTTTTGTACAGTAGCATTCATCGATTTCCATCAGCTGTACAATGCTGTTGTCAATATCCGTCATTGCGGAAGTCTTCAGTATAAATTAATAGCACTTTGAGGAATTCGAAATTAATAAAATATTATAAGTTGTTCACAGGCCCAGTACTACACACTCCCGAAGTAATTGGTACTACATTATTTAGTACTAAAAGCAGCATCTTTCTGGTCTAATTTTACTGGACTAATTATGCCTTTTTTCTATTTAATATCGAAAAATGTAAGAAACATTGTAATGCCACATCTTGCTGTTCTTTCAAAGATGAAACGCGTCTTTCCAACACTTAGCCAATCTTCCAAATACCGGTTCACGTTTATTAGATGGAAATAGTAGACTTAGACCATGACTAAAAATATATTTTATTAATCTTTAAATTTTGAAAATTTTACAAAACTATGTTGGGAATGCTGGAAAAAGAATTGAAGTCATAATGAAACATAATTAATTTGAATAATACTGAACGACACTGGCAATCAATAATGTGCAATAAGACACCTACAACTAGGCTAAAATAGTCATAAATTATCTTGGATTAGGACAGCTTGTAGTTGAACTGTTCCAGGTCATGAGATTCTGGATATCATGAACTTACACAAACCTGGGAAAAAATCAAAGAATAATATATAATAGCGAGACTAATGACAGCGAATTGAAATTAATATTAGATTGCAGAAATCTTTGCAATACTGTCAAATGCTCAATTTTATTACTATCATACATAAAGTACATGCATATTTAAAATTACTAAATACTTAAATATTATTTGTTTCAAAATTCAGATGAGTTCAGGTGGAAAACTGATGCATGCAGTACTATAGATAGTCTTTGCAGTATGAAACTGCTCAATAAAATAGCGTCAGTACAAGTCTTTTCTGTTTTAAACATAGAATTAGGCCTAATAACTACTCAATTTGTGAGTGTATTTAGTGTTTAGTCTCAATAACTAGCACCCAATGTGCTCAATTTGTACAGAATTTCTCATGCGATATTCCAACTTATCGTAAATACAATACTATTTTATCATCCAGTAGAAAAATAAGTCCTTTGAAAAGGTTACATAAAATCACAAAAATTAAGGCACGATTTGAGTACAAGGCATACAGAAATCATTATCAATGGATAAAAATAGTGGCAAATGAGAAAAACACACTTACTCGAGACACAGAGCAAATAAATGCATCAGTACGAAAATCAGCTGCTCCAATTAAAAATGATATATTTACGAAAGGTACTACAAAACTGTGCAAGTACTGTGGATACAGCCGTTAGTTTGTTGTAACCTGCATCAGTAATATTCTGCAGTTGTTTTCAAGATGCAGCAATTATCATTATTGGAAATCATCACATATTTCTTCCTATTTCTATTGAATGATTCTGGAATGAACTTGATCAAGGAACATTAAAAAAACAGCTTTGAATCAACGCATGAATGGAAAATATTAAGATTTTTTGAAATTTCATAAAAGCTTATTTCCAAGACCAAAAAAGCAAAACAAAAGCTTGTTTTGTAGGGTAATTATTTAAGAACCAGATGTATGAAAGGAGCAATATTTACAAATTACAATAGAAATTACAAAAGTTGGCAATTCACTTCAATTACCATGACCCTAGAATATGTAAGCAATTTTAGTGTTGAAAAATATATACAATAACTTGAAAAACACTTACATACTATTACTTTTATAATATACGGTACATTTTTATATAATCTTATAAACAGTAGTGTTAGGGATTTATATAGCATCTTCTACTATAAAGTGTACTGTATCCAATACAAAAGTGTTATTGTGTCTTATATTTAATAATGTCACCATTACTATTGTTTATAAAAAAGAGGATATGAAGACAATAATAGGAAGAATGAAAGAGCTCAAGGCCATCGATTGCCCAAGAATGCATGAAAATGCATACCAAATACCACTCACAACGAAGACCTGGAGAAGGACGTTTAGTACATACAGCCTGAAAAATAAAAAAATGTCATTAGACTAAAATAATTGTCAGTCACTTTCTCGGTAGCATTTAGACCTGTAGAGCAATAATCAAGAATAAAATAGCCTTGATTAACTTTCTTACTGGAAACTCCTTATAGTATCACTACATAATAACAGTGTATGCAGTTATCAAACCTCTCATTTTAGCTCTCAATGAATCAGTACCACATCAAATCCTTTGCACATTAAATCAGTAGTCCTTGGAACAGTTTGACATTATCAGCCAATAAACTAAAAGGCTTCCTATTTATTTAATTGCTTACAGTACGTTACTAAGAAGATGGCGAGAATAAGCCGTGATATGGCAATTATTTTTAGCATTGTGAAAGATTTTAACATAGGTACATAGATAGAAAGATTGTTTATTGAAGATTGACGCAAGGCTCAAGGTTATTGCAACAAAATATTTACAGTAGGCTACAACGGGATATTTCACAAATTCATTCATAATAATTATGAAAGCTTATGAAAGACGAAAAAATAATACGAGCAAAATAACTGTTTGTGTAATAAGAGAAGAAAAAAGATCATAAAACAGAGTGAGTGAGTGAACATTGAAAATTTAAGAGAAACAACACAAACAGGTTCCAACTTAGTTCAACAATAAAGACATCAACAGAAAGTCTACAACTGTATCAAACGCCATTCTCCATTAAATGCAAATAAAATCAGGATTTGAAGGAAGAAGCAAAGATTATGCATGGGGGTAATGCGTTCTACAGCTGAGAAGCCACAATCACATCTGTAAACGCACAGATGAAGAGAAAGTTGGTCTGTTTCTTAAATAGTTTGGTCCTAAATTCCTAACAATTATCCCATAGACTAGTGCGAGGATGAATTATTCTCTCCTCTGCTTAAATTTCAAATGAACAAAGAAAGATTTGATGTGGTCATCCCGGCGAGCAACGCATATAAATCGAATGACGTAGATCAGGGCTCTTAGGAGCTTCAGGTTAAGAACCTCAGACATGTCATTAAACAATGTTGAACAATAATAGAAAATTGGAAGAATCAAGGAACAAATGAAGGTTATACGGATAGTGGTAGAATTCATTCTAACAGGAGAATAGAAGCATATACTTTATTTGTAACTGATATTACCTGCTGATTCCATTTCAAAATACTTAGTAGTCGATTAAAAGTCACAAATAATACAGTTTTCATGAAAATTATCATTTTTCCCCGTATGTTTGTGAATGTTTCGAGATGAAATGGTGAAATAGTGACACAAAAATGCAAGACCAAGCTGGGAATCGTAAATTTAAACTCCTTGTGCAAAGTCATAGCAGAGAACAAATACGATTCAAATAATTTTGTAAGGTAGTCAATAAGGCTTGTGCTGTCAATATGAAAAATATATTATAAGCTACACGCATTTTAGGTAAAGGGTTACAAATTGAGGGTTGTAAAATGGATTAATTAAGCTTGAAAGCTAGTTAATAGTGTGTGTGCTATTGGTTAGTAAAAATATAGGGCCCATCAGTCTTGGAAAGGTTTCTAGACGATTATTTTCTAATGGTGGAAATAATCAAAGGGTAGTACAATTATTAACAATTGTTGAATCAAAGCCTATGGGAATGAATTTCTAATTTTCAACTTAATTCCATAAAAGCACTAAAGACTGTCGAAATGTGAATATTGAGAACAGTAACCAATAGAAATCAGAAAATTCGATGAATGGTGGTAAGGAACATGCTTTTTTATCGCAATTACTGTTTTTAAAAATCCAAATTGATATATTATATTTATCTAATAGTCAAATTTGTGATTATTAGTCAGTATTGTTAAAAAGATTTCCGTTACTGGCGGGGATTGAATGCATGAGGCCAAAATGTATTTTACAATTATTTTAGATAAGTAGATACAAATTTAGGACTACCTTATTTGGATACAAATTAAGGATTAGCCTTTACAATTATCTGGCTGGTAATCTTGAGTCAGCCTAAAATTGAATAAACTGACATTGAACACAATAAAATATTAATGATTTAGTTTTCGTTTGCAAAACTTACATCTTGTCCTTTTTACGAGCACTCGCAAGCGTCTTGGGAGATTCATTGTTCAGGAACTCACGAACTCCTTGAGCCAAGTCGTTGAAGAAAGCATTCCATTCCAGAGATCCAACATCCACTCCAAACATTTCTCTATCTTTTTCAGTCGGTATGGACTTGTGAAGTGCCAGCGATTGTTTGTTGTCAAACAGCCATTCGTTGAAAATGAAGGGTGCCAATCTTCCAAGTGATTTGTTCACATTTGTGTGCAATCGTACCAGACTGTAACAATGACCAAAATAGTAATCTTTCAAAATTTAATAGATGCTATTGAAATTAAAATTTAGCATTTCACTTTGTATTAACAGTTCAACTGAACACACAAGTTAATAGACACACTTTCCGAACAAGAACATGTAATGTACCAACAAATATGTTTACATGAAGCGTCAATTACATTAAGTGAGTTTACAAGCTACTCGCCGGCAAGCAAGTCTGTATATATTGATTGTAACCTCATCCAGTGTAATCGTGTTCACCAGAGTCTGTGCAAACCTTAGTTTGGAGTATTAAGCTTATGGGGTAGTGCTGCCAAGTTGAACAGTAACCGAGCAAGCCTAGTCAAGCGGTCACGTTTTCAAACAACAGCATGTGGATGAGTAAATAAAAGCAAAAGAATGGCAACAGCGTGCAAATATACAGGCTCATTGCCATAAGACTCAGCATTGCATTCTAAGGTTGGTCTATAGCTAACTAGCATGATTACACTGGGCGAGTTCACAATCAGATTGTAAATTCGCCAGCGAGTAACTTGTGGACCCACTCAATCTAATCAACGCTTGAAACGAATATAATAAATTTTTTAATTAGCAGCTGTAGTGCAGTGGACACACGTTCTCAAGATAACAAAATTCAATAGCATTTTCTTCTTTCTAGGAACTCTCTGTTCAGTGAATCATTTAATTGGTTTATTCTACCGATTTCTCCAAATCAAGATTTATATGATCCAAGTGAAAATCATTAGTGAGACTGACATATGGGACCATCAAAGATTATGATGACCTAATCAATTCAAATTTCGTAAAAGGAACAGTTATGGACTAAAAGATTGTTGTTTCCTTCCAATTCGCAAGTAGATGAATGTATGACTAAATAAATAAAATTCAATCAATTCAACTATAAAAAAAAGACGTCTAAACATTCAATTATGAGAAAATTACATATTCCAGAAAGTATACTTGGCAAATTCAAGATGCACATAAATCTATCAAATCTACAGTTAATTCACAAAAATTTAGCATTATGCTCTAAATTTAGTTCATCACGTTCTTCATTCGATATGAGTCGAGGGTCATTCATTTAATTTAGTCCATCCTAGAATGTTACTCAAAATAATCTCTACATCTGTATACTCAAAGGATGAAACGTGAGAAGAATACTAAGTGTAGCCTATATTGGTCAGAAAAGCAATATAAATGTATAATTTTAAAATGCTTATCAAATATCCAACATCAGATTATAAATTTGCCCAAGTATGAAGTTAGTATGTCTAAGATCTCAATTTCTTCTAACTTTGGAGTTTTATGCAGTTTTCCATCTAAATTGGTAACTACAATAATCATACACCAAAGCACACACGAAACCAAAAGTGACAAAATAAGTTGAAAACAGTTTACTAAATTATTACAATTATTGAAATAAATAGAGCAAATCTAAACTTACATTGGTTTACCACCGCATACCCTTGCAACAGTATCCAAAATGTAAGCAGGAATCATGTGAAATATTAAAGCTGAGACTCTGAACAAAAAAAGTGATGGAAGAAGCTTCAGTGTTGGATACCAAACAGCACTCTTCAATGGATATGCATGAAGAAGTTTGGTTATCTCATTTTCCACATGACACCATTTGAATGGTTTATACGTACTGGTTGTGACATGGTAAACGTCCGTTTTCTTTGGCCTGGAACAGAATGACATAGAAAAGATTGTGATGTAGTGGATCCAGGTTATATCAAAATATCAGCTGTACATATTACGATTGTTGGCAATTAATGGTCTACCAATTTATTATTAGTATTATTATTGTTATTCGAAAACTCATACTTAAGTTTGAGATTTGGATTAAATGTATGATTATGACAACACGCACTTGTTCCAACCCCCCCCTCCCCCCCCCCCCCCCCCCCGGCATATTTTCCCTGAACCTCCGGCAGTAACTAATGCTTTCAATACAGCTTTTACTCAATTAACATATTCCAAATGTCAATTTGAAGACCAGAGTGAAAAGCTGATAAATAAAGTTCCGGAAGATTTTATTAAGAACACATTATCAACAATAAACTCTGATTAATAAAATTATAGGTGAAAGAAAACTATTATTTCACATTGGAGCTGAATTTTTAATGACAATGATTATTGTGTACATTACACCTATTTTTACAGGATGTAATAGTTGTGGAAATTATTAATAATATACACCTTTGTAACAAATTAGCAAGTTTTATAGCTTCATTCTTACTGAATCTAAATTATTTTTGAAATTTATGTTCCAATTTGTGGTTTAAGGTATGCATAATCGATCATGTTTTCATTATTGTATCATAATGGAAGGTTATGCATAGTCTACCCAATATTGTAAAATTATTCTTCAATAAAATTATGCGTGGCTAGAGCTCAAGACTCCCTTATTCTAACCATGCGATTGAGATTTTTCATATTATTTATTGTGAATCTTTTGTTGATTGGCAATAAGAATAATAATAATTATTGAAAAACAATGATACAAATAAAAACATTATTGAAAAATAATGTACATAGTTGATGAAATACTTTTCACAGTTTATTTGAAAAATAATGTATGTAGTCGATGAAATACTTTTCAGTTTTCATTTTATGATCACAAGTCTCCTAACTTGACCTGATCAAACCCGTTGCATAATGAAGAAATTATGCAATGAGAGTAACGATTCAACAAAAGCTCAAGGGCAGGGGTTTCCAATCTGGGGGGCGTGATGACAAGTCATGAAAACAAGACAAGGCACAACAAGACAAGTTAGAAATTTCAAGAATCTGAGTTAGTCTACACAATTATTTACAAATGACACAAAAATGTTTAATGCGTGGGAGTAAAAGTTTATAAATTCCTTATTTATTCAAGTTTTGTATAAAAAATTATATTGTACTTTTTCTGATACAATACCAGACTATCATTATCGATATTAGTAGAGTATCAACCTATACCAATGCCAACGGTATTGAAACAAAAGTACCTTTTGTTAAAAGTATAAAATATAACTGAGAAAATGAACGTATCATTATTTTGGGTCGAATATACTTAAAAATCTACCCAAAAGTATCCCAAAAAGCTATCCAATTATAGGTTATTATTTGCCTTCTTCAAATAAGAATTATAATTGTACATAAAATTATAATTACTTTTATAATTGAGACGAAATACAAGATATACTGCACTACGTTCCTGGTGACTTGCGTTGTGCCCTAACTTGAGACGAAACAAAGAATAGCCGAATCAATTGAGAAAATTCAATCTCACAAATCATTTTCAGATATGTTAAGTTAGACTTAATCTTCAACTTTCATTGAAACTTATCTTTCATCTTGTGACAGTTGAATTAATGTTTGGTTTTCAATGCAAGACTTATTCGTTCCACATGATCAATCTACTATGTAAGGGGGGGAGGCTTTTATTTCAATAGGAGGGGGCGCGGTAAGGAAGTTTGGGAACCGCTGCTCTAGAAGTTTTAATGCGAAGTCTCCGTTTCACCAAATCTGTATTGCAATAAAAATATAATACTATACTTTCGTCAGCTGATTTGCATATTTCGAAATCAAATTCAGCTTGAATTTGTTTTCGAACCCATAACTGATCTTCAACAATTGAACATTCTAGGTTATCTTGGTTTGAAGAAGTTATCCAAGTGATTGGTAAGTTGAAGTAAACGTAAATTATTGATAGTCGTAGATAAAATAGTTAATGCAGCGATTGTGTGCCTTCAAGTCACACATGAAATGTTACTCGTGGCTTAAAGGCAATACCGTACTGCCATTGTGACATCCATGCGATATCATCTACAAATCTACATAGATTGTTAGTTCCATCACAAGAATTTGCAGGATGAAGCACATTACGCATAAGATCATGCAAGTGCTGTTATTCTATTACTGTAGTGCTATAATAAATGAATAACATTATTTAGGAATCAAATAAAAATTTTAATTAATTCTTATCATTGAGGAAAATTCATATTGAATTTTGTACAAACAAACTTACTTGTCTTTGACCACGTGCCACGCTGCTAGAATCATATGATTGACAACTATATCGACTGGAATATAATCGTAGATAAGATTCTTATCTACAGGCAGTCTTCTCACCACTCCTTTAGCAGCACCCATAATGAATCCTTGAGGACCGTTTTTACTATTTGTCCAGCCAGGAATAGGCTCTTTCCATGCTCCTACAACTGGAGAAAATCAATAATTCTATTAGTAAATGATATTATACTGGAAACAAACCAAATTAAAGAAAATATATATACAGTACTAATAGAAATGTATAAAATAATATGAATATAATTAAATCTCAATAAAAAGAGTCGATTGGCTTCAGAAAGAAGATGAAACAGAAAACGATAAATGCAAGAGAAAGAGATAATTGCAACTCCATATTAAAGTGAAAGAGAAAAATTAACTAGAAGGATATGAATGAAACAAGAACATAGATAGCCGAAGAATGAAGAATTTTGGGAAGATAAAAATATACAGGAAATAGAAACTATTCTCTATCCTAGTTTAAACACAGTACGAGTTGCGTGCTAACTTTGGTGACCATCTGATCGGATAGTTTTTCGGGTGCTCCATTATCTGTTTGATGGCTGGATCATGCGAGCTTGGACAGAAAATTCGTTGATCTATCATATTTTTTATTGCAGATGATTATACTAAATAAATAACAGAGTTTTTTCGATGTATTTTGGTTCTAGTTCAATAAAATTTTGATCAAACACGGTTTTAAGTGTCATTACTACACCAATTATTTCGTTGAAAACCAAAATTTCAATCGGCCGTCATTTTGGATAAAAGTATTGTAGAAAATGTTTATTTATGTAATTTTTCTTGTTTCAAAGAGACCTTTAAAATGATGTGTCACACAATGAGTGTTCCTATTTAAAATATTTGAGTTCAACCCCTTGGCCGCCCCCTGAGAATGAGTAGAGACTCAGTTGTATGTCAAAAGGAAGAGTAGTTGACCAATAACTCATCCTGGAAGTTACAGTATTCTAGCTGAAACTATTTCCAATTTATTAAGGGTTCCCATACATATGGAACACTCTGTATATCATCCACTGAAGAATGTGAGTGAATTATGAGTATCATCTGCAAATAAACGAAACAAGCAGTTCTGAAAGACCAGTGGAGCATTATTAATGACGATTGAAAAAAGTAATGGCCGATGGACCGATCCTTGTGGTACACCACACAATATGACCAAGCTGGCATATTGCCAAAGTCATCAACAAAAGCTTGAAAGCGATTTGACAAATATGATGAGAACCAAGCAACAACTGAATCAAAGAAATTATTTTGATGCTTCAATTTATGGAGCAGTAGAGGATGAGATACATTATCAAAAGCTTTACTAAAATCAAATTGAACACGGACAGTAACCTGGCACTTATCCATGACTGCACATACGTCATCAGTAATGTACAACAGTGCAGTACATTGTAACCTTCCTTTTTTTATTTATAGGTTACTATGTCAATGATTTTGAAATTCAATTTCATTTAATTATTGACATTTTCTCAATCTTTTACAAGAACATGCTTCTCTTACCTCAGGGATTTTCCATATGATTGTATTCTTCTCAACACTTTAATAACAATTTCGGTTCTCTCCACAACAAATTTTATTGCTTAAGTTTAAAAATGTTTTACAATCGAAATTTGAGTTGTATAGTTCAACATTTTTATCACATTTTTTAATAATCACTTTATATTATTTATGCTTGAGGAAACTTAAACTCTACTAACTACTTCTCTGTTGAGATCAGAAATACTTATGAACCACTAGTTTATTTGACTTTCCAAACCACATGATTTATAGATCAACCAAAATTTTCTATATTTCAACATTGAAAACTTATCTGTATCGTCTCATATGGTGTACATTCAAAATGCAATGTTACAACAAGTACTATAATTGGGGCAAAAACCAGACTGGTATCTTGTGAAGAAATTAAATTGACATGAGTGATTATTAACCTGTATGTGCACAACTCTCTCCAAGGCTTTTGAGACAGAACATAAAATATGAATTGCTCTCTAATCACTAGAATCATTAGGATTGGGAATTTTTGGAATGGTTCTTACAATATGACACTTCCACAGATCAGGGAATACTCCATTCCAGAGAAAAATTAAAAATATGGGTCAAAGAAGGGAAAATGACTGGAAGAAGCTTCTTATAGAAGATAATAGGGATGCCATCAACACCCTTGGAACTTTTACAGATTGAAAGTATTGTGTGAGAAATAACATATGCATGAACATATCAAAAGTAGAAGTGATCAACTGGTGGAGCATGGCTGAGCTGGAGAACAGATTGGAGGCAAGGTGGATTTGAGCTGTTAGATTCCACCTCATTGGATGATGCAGTAAAGAATTTGTTGAGATCATCAAGAGGGACAGAGACTTGCCTTGGACTTACCAGAATGAAGCCCCAACTGCCATACATTATCCCACAAATTTGATGATGAATTGCTTTGATTGAACTAATTATGGTAAAAACAAAGCTCCAACAAATTAACTTTACTTGATTGCACAATGATTTGAATGTATTGGAATCAGCTGCATTACTTGTTCTAGCAAAGATTTGCCTTGCTGTATCTCTCGACCCTAGCTTTGAGTATATCATCATTCATCCACACAGGTTTATGTTGGAAATGAGCGGTTTTAATAGGAGCATGCTTGCCAAACATGCCAAGAATCATACTATTGAACAGGACAACCTTTTCATTTATGCCATTTGATAAGCTTACATTATGCTAAGGTATATTAAAAGCATCATCTATACACTTCTCAAGATCAAAATTTCTAAAGTTTCTATAGGTAAAACTAGTCCCACATGGTACATGAGTTGACTTATATCATGTAGAGAAAAGCAAGGCATATATATATATATTTTTTTTTTTGAGGATGAAGCCTACATAGGTCTGAGACATGTGCGTGGGTAATGAGTTGGATGATGGTGATTGATGAGTTGGACCTACAGTTTTAGGTGGGTTCCGAACCACCGGGAAGTGATTTTCAGCAGAGAACAGTGTCTTTTTTGCTGGCCAATCTAATCGGTCACCGTTTCAAACAGGACCTACGAGAACGCAGCTTATCTATATGATTGAACAGATACCTGCTACGGCTCGCGGCTATCACTTCCCTAACATTCATTTAATGAAATACCCTTAATCTCACGATTCTAAAGTGGCAGAATAGTGTAGTGAATTTAACTTTAAATTAATTCAACATCGAGGTCGTAAACAAATTTATTAATATGAACTAACCATTTGACCAGAGGAAGCAACAAGTTCTTCATTAACCACAATGGCTAAGTCAAGTAAGGTATGGGAATGTGGTAAATGGTATGTAGGATTGGTTTTATTGAGGATATATAGATCAAAGGAGTCAAAAAAGGTGAAAGTTGTCTCTTTTCAAAATAGTCTTAATGCAGGCCAAAATGGAAGGCTCTGAGCAAGACAATGTGTACATAATTATGCATTATCTGCAGAAGATAGTCTTCAAGAACAGTCAATCGACCCGCCTTAGGTGGCTGGTATACAATGCCAACAAGAATTTGTCACATCCAGACTTCAACAAAAATAAATTCTGGAAAATTTGAGTACAGTTGGGATGAGGATGATATATGTTAGGAGACAAGGATGATCGAATGTACACTGCAACACCGCCTCTATCCTTCCCCAATCTATCATTGCAAAATAGACTGTAAACTGGGATTGAATGAAGAGGAAACAAGCAAAGGCTTGAGCCAGGACTCACTAAAGCCAATCACATCCATGCTCAATTTAGATGTGAATGCCTCCTTGAAATCATCATAGTGACCAGGCAGTGATTCAGCATTGATATGACAGACTTGAGATCAGCTGCCACACCAACTCCGACAATCTCATCATTTGAAAATTACAGTGTAACAGATCATGCTGAGCTCCAAACTCATAATATACTTGGTATCAAAAAAAGAAGGAAGTTCATTAATTATAAATTTAATATTATTCTAGGAAACTTTAGATAGTTATGTATGCTAGATCTAGACAAAAAAAATAATAAATACATATATATGTGATAGATTGATTGATTTATTACTTTATTCATACAAATAATAATTCAACAGTTACAAGTATAAAATACAATATATAGGCATCGCCAAGTATTAATACATAGTGTTGGGGGTTGTAACGAGATTTATACTATACTTAGGAGGACCATGAGAATTTAGAATCAATAGAATGAAACAACGATTGAATTACCTTGAAACAGGTTACGAGACGAGATGCGGTGTTTACAAGAGGAGGGCTTCCACCAGACTGCCTGGGTAGCTGGCTAGCTACCGTAGTGGTAGAGGAAGGGGTAAGGTAAGGAAGGGGAGGAGAAACTTCGCTTGTAGAAGCAACTCGAAGCACTTAGATAATAACTTATCAATGCAGTCCTTAACATACCGCCCACCTAGAACCGACTGGTTCTACAATATACAAGAGCTCACAAAAGGTTCGAAGAACTGTTTAACGTAGCACTAACGAAGTATGTGAGGCGTAGATGATGCAAAATATGAACGATGCGGAACGAACTTTAGATTGATATGAAAAGTGAGGCCCTTCTGGCAACAAAAATCAGGAAACAAAAAATAACAATTTATATACATGTAAACTTGTTCATCTTGACAAGTTACATAGATTTCCATTTGGTGTATGAAAAATCTAGAGCGGTAATACAATTAAGCGATTGACTGGTCGCTTAATCAGTCCGGAAGAGGTGCGCACAGCTGCTACGCGAATTACATTGTCGAGTCCGGGGTATATTTGTTCTATTCTCCCAAGGGGCCACAGAGTGGGCACAGTATTGAGATTTTTCACTATTACAACTTGACCCACTTGAACTGGGTTAGAGTTTTTGTTCCACTTGTTCTTTTGAATTAAAGTGTGCAAATATTCAGTAGACCATTTGCGCCAGAATCCCTGAATTAATTGACGAAGTCGTGACCAGCGAATGTGAGGCGGAGGCGATTCATCGAACAGAACTTCAAGCGGTTGTAATAGAGGGCGTCCAATAAGGAAGTGTCCTGGCGAAAGCACAAGAATATCTTCATTTGGATCCGGTGACGATTCTAGCAGAGGGCGACTGTTTAGAATTGACTCAATGCGGGAAAACAATGTAGAGTATTCCTCATAGGTCATAGGAGAATCACCAATTTGATTTTTCAACAGTAATTTTACTGCTTTAATATTGGATTCCCAAATACCTCCAAAATTAGGTGCATTTGGAGGATTGAAATGCCATGTCACTTGGCGCTTTGCAAGAGCATCCTGTATCATAGGATTATTTTCAGATAACATTTTGTACATTTCGGAGAGATGTTTGGCGGCGCCTACAAAATTCAGGCCATTATCTGAGTACATGTGTAATGGCAGACCACGTCTAGAGGTGAAACGGTCAAATGCGGCGAGGAAGGCTTCGGTAGTCATGGCAGTGACGAATTCTAAGTGCACAGCTTTAACAGTCAAGCATATGAATAAGCATAAATAACCTTTGTAGATTTTAGCATTTTTCAGAGAGCTGGATTTTGTATTGAATGGTCCGGCGAAATCTACTCCTACATGAGTGAAGACTGGTGACATATTGACACGAAAATCAGGCAGGTCAGACATTATTGGCTGTGTGGTATGAGCGCGCATACGAGTGCAACGAATGCATTGTCGAATTCGATTTCTGATGAGGCTCCGCGCAGCAATAATCCAGAATTGGCGTGATATGATTGCTTGAGTTGTGCGAGGACCAGCATGCAGGTAATCACAGTGGAATTGATCGCAGATTACTGCACTGATGTGACAGGACTTCGGTAACAACAGCGGATGCTTACTGTCAAACGATAGTGCGGAGTGACGAAGACGACCGCCCACCCTGAGGAGACCACTGGAATCCAAGAATGGTGACAAAGGCAGGAGGTTTGAAGGTGGTGATTTCTTCTTACGAAGGAGTTCAATAGCATTGGACAAGTAGTAGGTCTGAGTGATTTTCACGATTGAGAGAAGTGAAAGTCGACGCTCAAGCACAGTAAGAGGTTGCGGAGAAACAGCGGCCGACGGTGTTCTACGGCTGCGAAGATTGTAACTTGATTTCTTCAATTTACAATTATTTATGAATCTGTGCATAAAGGCAAATATACGAATCATTTTGTTGAGTGAAGAATACTTCTCCAAGAGATTAAGTAGGTAGGATTTTTCTGGTAGGGTGGTTACTAATACTGCAGTACATGGTTTCAATTCAGTTTGATCTTCTATCAAATCCACTTTGGATACGGGCCATTGGTCTGGTAATACATGATGAGATGAAGGTCCATTCCACCAGAGTGTATGATGGATAATATCATGTGCAGTTGAACCGCGGGATGCAACATCAGCAGGATTATCTGCAGTAGGGATGTGGCACCAAAATTCAGGTGCTGTGAAATCCAAGATCTGAATCACACGATTAGCCACATATATTTTCATTTTGTGTGGTGGGGTTCTAAGCCAAGTCAATACCAGTTTGGCATCAGAATGCAATCGAACATTTGACACAGTAATTGACAGTGAAGTCGAAACATAATTGTAGAGTTTTGCCAGCAGTAAAGCACCATTGAGTTCAAGTCGAGGAATTGTAACTGTTTTTAGCGGTGCAACACGAGTTTTAGACATGATGAGTTGCATACATACGAATTTCACGTTAGTAGCAACATGTAGATAAATACAACAGGAATAGCCATTCATAGAGGCGTCACTGAAGCCTATGAGAGATAGAATCACATTGATTGATTCAATCAGACGAGGAATTCTGATTGAAGACAGTTTATTGAAAGAATCAGAAATTTTCTTCCATTGCTTAGCTAGCTCTTCAGTGAGCTGAGTGTCCCAATCCATATTTGAGATCCACAATATCTTGAGGAAATATTTACAAGCAAATACAACAGGTGAGAGTAATCCCAATGGATCAAAGAGCTTGGCTACGTAGGATAAAATTCCTCTTTTTGTGTATGCTTTGTCAAAAGGCAGTACATTATACGAAAATGAATCAGAAGAGGGATTCCATTGAAACCCTAACACTTTTATACTCTCTGAGGAGTCAGAAAACACTCTTGGATTTTCGAGAAAGTCATCTGGAAGATCTGAGATAGCTTCAGGTACATTTGAAGCCCACTTGCGAAGTTCAAGACCGCCTTTGGCCATGAGCGCATTCAATTGTTGAATTAAGAGACGGGCTTCTTGAAGAGTGGATGCACCGGTTACAATGTCGTCCACGTAGGTGTGATTGCGCACTGAATTAGCAGCTAGAGGAAATTCAGTACCATGATCGTTCACAAGTTGAAGCAGTGTGCGTTGTGAGAGATATGAAGAAGACGCCATTCCATAGCTCACCGTGTTGAGTTGATATTCACGTACGTCTTGATCTGGAGATGGGCGATAGAATATGTGCTGGTACTGTCTGTCTTCATCACGAACCTCGATCTGACGGTACATCATTTTTATATCTGAAGTCACAACCACATTATTAGTACGAAAATTCAATAGAATGTGAGCAAGTTCGTTTTGGAGATTGGGACCAGTGTGTAAAGCTTCATTCAATGAGATGCCATCATTGCAAGGCGACGATGCATTGAAAACAACGCGGAGACGTGTGGTTGAACTACTAGGTTTCAAAACACAATGATGAGGAATTACAAAAGATGAGGAGTTCAATGCAATAGACATATGGCCAAGTTGAATATACTGGTGCATAAATTCATCATACTGTTGTTTGATGTCTTTATTCAATGAAAGTCGTTTTTCCAATGACAAGTACTTTTTCAAAGCACTATTACGGTTATTTCCCAATTCAACAGGTTGCTTTTTGAACGGAAGCGCTACTTGATAGCGACCAGAAACAGTTCGAGTAGTAGTTTCAGTATAGAGTTTTTCACAAAACGAATTTGATGGATCTTCATTACAAGACATTGGAACTTGTTCTACTTCCCAAATTTTTGAAGAGTTTGATGAATTGGATCAACAGAAGTAATCAATGACAAATATTCATTTTCTTCTGAGTGAGATTGATTATGAGTTTTATTTCCAGTCTTACCCATAATCACCCAGCCGAACTTCGTGAGTAGCGCACCTGGTTGTCCATTGATGAATTGATTGGACTCATCACTCAATATCTGTAGAAATAACTCAGCACCAATCAGGAGATCAATTGGACGAGAGACGTGAAATTCATTATCTGCCAGTTGTAGGTTAGCGAACTGTCTGAAATCATTCTGATTTAAATTGCGGCAAGGTTGGTTAGAAGTGATAGTAGACAAGACTACAGCTCTAGCGTGTAAACGCATATCCTTTTGAATTGGAGAAGAAATTATTACATTTGTCTCGCCTTTAGTAATAGTTGTTTTAGAACCAATTCCAATTAAGCTTCTTCCGTTATTCATAGTTTTTAAATGCAATTGATTCAACATATTCAAACTTATTGCATTAATTTGAGATGCAGTATCAATAACAGCTCGAGCAATGTGAGGTTGATTATAGCAATCGAATAGAATAACATTTGCAGTGGCCAATAAACAAGTAGAATTAGTATTCAAACTTGATGTGTTACAAACAACAGTACTCTCATTCTTCTTAATAATAGTCTTATCCACCTGATTATTTTTATTAGAATGCAACAGACTATGATGTTTTGGAGAATTACATATTTTACAACAATGAAGAGACTTGCATAATTTTCTATGATGTGTGCCTAGACAGCAGAAGCATAAATTCCTTTCTTTTACTGCGTCATACTTGGCATCTAATGTCATCTGTGAAAATTTGGCACATGAATATAAATTGTGGTTATCAGAATCACAAATTATACATTTCAAACTATTTTTCTGAGATGAGGTTGCATTACTTACATTTTTCTTGGAATTAGACACATTCGGGAATATACTGGTATTTGGTCTCGAACTTATTTCAATATCATCATCTTGCAGTAATTCAGTTTTATCAGCAGTAATCAATGAAGTCTTATTATTAGACTGAGAGTGGGATTTGTTGACTTTCAATTGAGGTTTTACATTGGTAGGAGATGAAAGACTCATTTCCATGGCTCTTGTTTTATTAATTACAAATTCCAATAAATCTTTACAAGTTGGAATTTTATTTGCAATGAGCGAATTCTCAAAATCCATTTTTGTGCGATAGTCTAAATGACTAAGTAAGATTGTAACAAACACAAAATCTTCTAAATTCTCTAGATTTTGAGCACGTAGTGCGGCTAAACAGTTTGAGTGTATATCAATATATTTATGAAGACTCTCATAATCTGATTTCACAAGTGGTTTGAATTCAAGAATTTGATTCACATAGAAAGAGCACAGTCTACGAGGATTTGAATAGCGTTCACATAATTGTTTATAAGCAATTTCGTAATTAGCTTCTGAAAGATTGAGATGTGAAATTGTATTTAGGGCAGAGCCACTGAGACAAGATTTGAGATATTGGAATTTCTCAATTTGTGTGAGTGATGTGTTTGAATGTATAAGAGCTTCAAACATACTAGAGAATTCAATCCACGAATCAATATGGCCGTTGAAATGAGGTAAAATTAAGCGAGGAAGACTAATATTTTGCTTCACTATATTAGAAGCAGCAGTAGTATTCACATTTTGATTGGTTACAATATCTTCTACATCATTTACTTGAATGAATTTCGAATACAATGCCTGAAATCTGTCATAACACAATTTGGCATGATCATCTTCCTGTTCTATAGAGAATGATAACTCATCAATGTTTTCTTGAATTAATTCATAAGAATTTTCATAATCTTCAAATATTTTTCTTCTAGCCTGTCGAGTACTTTCACATGATGAAACTTTCAAAGAGTTGACAAACAATGATAGTTTGTCTAATAAGCGTTGACGTTTTTTCAATACAAGTTTCCATCGTAATATGGGTGTTTGTGTTTCAGAGTTCAAAAATGATTCAGTCTTTGTGTTTTCATCATCAGCCATTTCAATTTCGTAAAAGATAAAGCACTAGAGAAGGAATGATGGAAGTAGGAATGATAACTGATAAGAGATAAAGGAACGGTATTACCAGAGTAGCCAGTATCTCTTATCTTGTAGTCGGCTGCAAGTCGATCAGCTGTTGTCGGCAGGAGTACGGCTTGGAGTTGAAGGTCGATCGTTGGCAGGTCAGAGGTGCCCGGCGCGGTTGACACGAATGGAGGGGGAACCGAGCACTCACCACTGCTATGACGTCACGATAAATCACAAACTTGAACTTGCAAGGTTTGCAAGTTGACTTGCTTTGCAAAGAAAGATGGCTTCAATACAATTGGAGTTCAAACTTCGATACTTTGAAATTGAATAACTTTTCACTAAGGTGATCAATTTCAGAACGGTAAACGGAATTTTGCATGGAATAACTAATTCCATCCATTAAAAACACTCCCGAACACACTTTACGAATGAATAAAAAACTCAAAACTTGAAATTTGACGAAATTTGCGAGGACTGTAAACTATGAACTGATTCAAAAATCATCCGGCCCGGAATGACCAGATGTTGGGGGTTGTAACGAGATTTATACTATACTTAGGAGGACCATGAGAATTTAGAATCAATAGAATGAAACAACGATTGAATTACCTTGAAACAGGTTACGAGACGAGATGCGGTGTTTACAAGAGGAGGGCTTCCACCAGACTGCCTGGGTAGCTGGCTAGCTACCGTAGTGGTAGAGGAAGGGGTAAGGTAAGGAAGGGGAGGAGAAACTTCGCTTGTAGAAGCAACTCGAAGCACTTAGATAATAACTTATCAATGCAGTCCTTAACACATAGAATATTGTTAGCCACTTATTATAAAAACATGAAATTTTGACTGAAAATGAGATTATAAAACCTTGGTGATGCATTTTCATGAAAAGGCGAAGTTAGGGAAGAAGTCCCTCTCTTACACTTAACCTATTCACTACCTGTATAGAGAGAGAGAGAGAGAGAGAGAAGTGGAAAAGTGATAGATCTATATGATCCTAACATGTGAAACCTTTTTTGTGATAGATACATTTTTCTGATGAAAATAAAATGTCCAAGTACTTACTCATGCTTGGCCGGATAATAACTGAGTTATCAATTTCAGCAACCACATGCTCTGCAAGAGCCTTTGTAAAAGTGTATGTATTTGGATGGTCTCCAATCAAACTGGAAATGAAACAAAAATGCTATTTCAAAATCAGAAAATACCATTTGTAATAAAATAATAGAATAGGCCTCAAATACAGAAGTGGGAATCATAGAATACTACCTAATTTTTATTATTTTTCCTGAATATTTGAACTTAAATTTATGATAAGAAAGTAGAGCATCACTATTGCTGATTTCTAATTGCACTGTAATATTTTTCATATTTTCCATCTTTTACCAATAGTGGCCCATCAATAATGTAACTTACATGGTGTTACATATCACTTATATTGATTAGTTTTCATGACTGAATCTAGTTTTAATGTTTCATATTTCCTCTAGATAAATCCCTATTCCTTGCTTGATTATTATCCTTTCAACCTTTCTAAAACAATAATACGCATTAAATCGAATTTATTCACTTTCAATAGGAACACAGTGAATGCATACATCCCAGTCACATCATGATGTGAAATTGAAATCAATCTTACCTCTTGGTTACTTCATCCAATGTCGATTCATTAGCACTTTGCACTAAGGAAATAACTTCTTCCACATTAGCAGGAGGTGGATATATTACTTCATCTGCAGATTTTCTATTTCCATTAGCGTAGGCACTTGATACATGGACAAAAGCCTGGAAATTGAAATATTGAGGAGAAATGAAGCAACAACTAGAGGAAACTATTTATATAAGGAGAGTTTGAGAATTTATTGTTACAGGTTCTATTATTAAAATAATGCTGACACAATGTAAAAATGAAATTAGAACTTTATTTACACAATAAAACACTTCACAGAGTTAACACACAAGAAATAACATAGATATCTACAGATTTAGTCAATCAAAACGTCCAATTACTGCAAGAATAGTTAATACTTTCAAAATAAATGAATAATTAAAGTCTAATATCATTTACAGGCCGATCTTAAACAATTTATCAATAATTATAATAACTGTCAAATATTCTGATGTCTACAACTGGAATAATTGAATAATAACAGTCCACTTACTCTCAAAATTGTCAGCAATCACTATTCACACAGTCCTTTATAACTCCTACAATCATAAATTAAATGCTATCTCACTCAGACAGACGAATTCCTATCACAAATACACAGTTTTCTTATACTAAGTGAAAATAACTGTCACTGTTACTGGATAACTGATATAGTCACTGATACGGGAACTGCCATGGTTGCTGTCACAGTTCACTCTATCATCTCGCTGATCATTCTCACTGGTGCTGTCTACGTTGCTCACTGTCGATTCACAACTCCACTCAAGCTCAAACTGGTCCCAGCTACATGCTGAGTTTATATAACTTCAATAGCATCTTCTTTCCAATTCCAGCATATTCTACAGTTTTCTACTCTTTCATTCTACCACCTTTTATTATAAATTATGTCATTCCAATGAAAAAAGAATGCTGCCAAAAGTGATGAAACATGACAAACGTGATCAAAATCACATTTATAGCTCCTTAACTTCAATGTCTAACTTCATACAAGCCAACAGCTGTTGAAGCAGTTCTAGAACCATCTGATAAGTTCATAACACTATCTTTAATCCTCCAACTGACTAAAAAAGGTATGCAACCTGAATAAACCAAATACTGTAATAGAGGTGGCCATTTTTTTCAGAAACAAAGTGGAAACATCTATTATGTAAAAGTCTTGATGCTGTCCTCTGTTGAAAACTCTAGTGCTGGAGGATGAGAGATAGGTGGAGAGGAAGAGAGAAAAAGAGAGGAAGATTATGAAGAATGGGTAGATGGTGAAGAAGAAGGGTGAGAAGGGGGAAAAGAAGATGATGAAGAAGAAACAGAGAAGTGAAGAAGATAAAAGAGGAAATAAGGAGAAGAGGAAGAAGTAAAGATAAAGAAGAAGGGAAAAGGAGAATATAAAGTAGAAAACAGAAGTAGAAGAAAAAGAAAAAAGAATAAAAATAAGAACAATGAGAAGAGAAAGGGGAAGAAGAAGAGGAATAAGAAAACAGAGAATATTTAAAAAAGTTAAATAGGTCATTTCAAGTTCTAGATATCCCAATCAAATGGAATAAGGCAACATGCTACAGTGGTTACTTAATGACAAAACATTTCTACCATAACCGAGTACAGGCAAGGTCTCACTACAGTATAGGCCAGAGATATGGTACACTTCCATTGCCCAAGTCTGGTGGTAGAAATGCATGCTGTTACATGATTTTCCAATGATACGATGCTGTAAAAAAACCTTTTACTCGAATTATTGCCATAAGATGCAAGTCGGGTAAAGTGGCAGTTCTGGCTCAGGTTTGTATCAAAATTTTGATACAGTTCAAGGTATTTTTTTGTATCAAAAGTTTGATACAGTTTAAGGCGTTTTGTTTCAAATCTTAGTATTGTATCAAAAGATGTAGCATAAAAGGACAATTCTGGGCCAGTTTTTCTCCCCCCTCTTTTTCTAACGAGACCCTCGACCTAACCTAGGTAAGTCTGATTTAACCCAATGTATCAGATCCTTTAAATTTCCATTCCCTTGAGAACTAGTGCTCCCAAAAAATATGAACTTTTCAAGCATTCATGCTAGCGCAAATTGAATGGTGTCATCTTGTTCAGCTTGCCAAGATGGTTCAAAGATGTATCAATCACGAATTTCTGATGATGATGATGATGATGATGATAATGATAATTAAAAACAGAGTTACAGAGAGGAAGTTACAGATCCAAAATCTCAACTTTTTAATTGTTTACAATAGCACAAATTGAAGAACACCATCTTATTCAGCCCACTAAGGCAGTTCAAGTTAATGTATCATATGTACCTCATATAACCCAAAATCCCCATTTCCACGGCAACTATACAACAAGGTATTGCTGAGTTCCCCCAAATTGAACTTAATTGGGAGCAAAAATTGAATGGGGGACTACTATCTTGTTCAACTAACCAAGCGAGTTGAAATTCATATTTCATGATGATTGATAAAAAATATTCTAAAAAATATGATGAATACAAGAGAAGAGCTTGAACAGGAATTACATGGAAGAGTTACACATAATTTCCTCACACATCATACAGAAATCAAAGGTCTAACAGAACTGTAACAGGCCGATCTTGTCAAACTACAGCACTATCAATAGAAACTTCAAATCCATACTGACAGTAATAAACTGTTTTAGTAAATTTGCATTTGCAATACCATTGAAAAGTAAAACAGGCAATCATGTTGCAAATGCATTGAAACCAATACTTGAAGAGAATAAGATGTAGAATTTCCAAACTGATGCTGGTAAAGAATTCTATAACACACCTGTTCAAACCCCTTTTAAAATTTACAATATCAATCACTATAGTACTTTCAGTAATAAGAAAGCAGAAATCTGTGAACGTTTCAATAAAACTCTAAAAGGACACATGTTTCGTGACTTCACTGTACAGGGAAATTATAAATGGTTGAACCTACTTCCAAAACAAATACAATAACACTGTTCATTGTACCACTGGTATGAAACCAAGTGAGGTGAATAGTAAACATGAAAATTATGTACTAATAAATATTCATAACTTACATACTTTACAGAGGTTGCCAGTGTGGTCTAATGGTTAAGGTGTCCATTTGGCAAATAGAATATCTGAGGTTTGATTCCCATCATTGACTGAATATTTTGGTATAATGGCATTCATAGATTTCCATTAGATATTTAATGCAGTTGTCAATTCTACAGTAGTGGAGCTCTTTGGCATCATTTATAGCATTGAAAAGGATTTTCGAATTAATTTACTTACATATTAACAGCTGGTTGCACAGAAGCCAATTAAATTTAATCCCTGTAGAATGGCATCATTCTATGGAAATTAAACTTAATGGAGAGAATTTAGTTGCACAAAGGACTATTAAAAGCGATAACATTGATCAGATAAACCAGCATAAAAGATATTTCACTGCCCGATCACTGATGATTTTATCTCATTAATGCCCATCAAGTTACATTTTATAGGTTATGTTCATTGTACCAGAACATGGAATTGCAAATTAGGTTGTAAGTGTTAAAAACCTTTCAAAATGAATAAAATCTATTGATAATATAATAATATTGAGATAGTTGAATAATGATTCAAATAATTCAATATGAAATGATTCTAATTCATCTTTTTTCTCAACTTCAGAATCAGCTATTGATCAAATTACAGTGTAGCCAGATTGTGCCTGTTCGGTTAACAAAAATTAAATAATGGATCTTTGTGCAACAGAAATAAACCCATTACACTTACAATGGTTAGTTAACTGACATTAAACTCCTTATTAATTGGCTTTTGTGCAACCGGCCATAAGAGTTATCAATTACACATTTTTGAAAGTTTAAGTTAAAAAAGTAATACATCACAGTTTTAACAGCTGTGGAAAATTTTAAACAGCACTTACTTTGAGATTCAGCATTTCCTTGCTTAATTCAACAACTCGCCTTGTTCCAAGCAGGTTTATTTCAACTGTGGTTTTCAATGAAGCTTCAAAATCCAATGTTGCTGCTGAATGGAAAATAAAGTTCACTTTATGCTTCAATTCCAATTTATCCTCTACACTCAACCCTAAATTGGTTTCGCCAATATCTCCAGCAACAGCGATTACCTTGTTGAATGGATCATTTCCCACTGTTTCTCTCACTCTATTAAAAACCTGCAACATGAATTATACTAGTAGTTCAGTGAAAATTAAACCTCTCTCAAAGGGGAATGACATTTCTAAAAAAATTCAAGAGCACTTCTGACACAATTTTCATTGCTTAATCTTTCATAGTTGATAGAAGCTACAATAATCAATAATTAAATATGTTGAACCCAAAGAAATTACCCCTTATACCTCCTAATAATGGGTTACTATGCAATTTTAGCAAGTCTTAATATTAACCTCCAAACATAAAAATCAACGATCAATAAAAAAGTTCAAAATTTGTTCACCATTTTCAACTGGAAGTCTCCAGAGTTATGCTCTACCTGTTGAGAAGAACAATTTCCCAATTGAGTTTTTTAAATTTTCTCAACCACCCCTTCCAATATTTAAAGAGTAGTTCAGTACAGTAGTTGTTTTTTTTTAAACCTTATGCATGTACTGCTTGGCATAGGAATAAGGAACATTTATGCGAAATTTCATGAGGCGTTTGGCCATAATCATGCAGACAGATGACAGACTGACAAAATGCCGAGCAGTTGAGTTGAAACTGAGACCCTAAGACCTCACTTCGTTTGGTCAATTATTTCACTGAGAAATCAGTATACTGTACTTAGATTCATCATTTTATACAGCATTTTCTGTACTATTCTATGAATTTGATTTACTATTTATACTTTTTAATATAATATATTATTTAATTGAACAACTCACCCTGTCCTCTAGAACTTTCTTAAGACGAGCAGATACTTCCATGCCTTTTTTTGGTCTGATAAGTACATATATATTCTTTATATTTGGTACACATCTGAGAAGTTTTTCCACTAGGGCCATTCCTACAAATCCGGTAGCGCCTGTGATGAACACATTAGCGCCATCGAATATGTCAACAATGTTTGGAGACATCTCCTGCAACAAAATGAAAATGTTTACTGTACTTAAATTTTTTTAGAATGCATACTTCCAAATAGTAATAATTTTTTTAAGAGCAAATAATTCCAGAAAAAAATTATAGCCACATTCATAGACTTTAATTCAATTCAGTTTTTATTTCCAAAGTATAGAACAGATATAATACAATACAACATAACGATCAATGTAAATATACAAATAATATACTAATATTAGACAAATATACTAATAATAGGACAATAGACTAGCAATTATTACTAATCTAATATATAAACATTTGGTAAGAGGCCTCTGTGATGAAACTATAGCGCTGGAGAATAATGGATTGAAGGAGGAGGAGAGGAAGAAGAATGAGAAGAAAGATGTCAGCCTTGGTTGCTATCATTTGGAACGCTTGTCTATGATGTAATGACAAGCTGGCTGTTCCTGAGGTCTCGAGATCGAATCTCATTCAGGCTTGGATGTTTTCACCTTTTCATCATTAACCTCAATATCAATGCATAAGTCTCAAGACTCATGTGGGCATCATCCAACAGAAAAAAATGATTAGGAAGAATGGAGAAAAAGAAGATGAAAAAAAAGAAGAAAAAACGAAGAAGTAAAAGAAGATGAAGAGGAACAAGAACAAGAAAGAGAAAGAAATGGAATAAGGAAGAAAAGCAAACAGGAGCAGAAGAATCAGGAGAGGAAGAGAAGGAGGAAGAAGATGATGAAAAAGAAAAAAGATTATGTAAAAGAAGAATGGAGAAGAGGAAATTGAAAAGAAGGAAAAGAGGAATAAGAAAAAATATACTAATAGATTGGATTTGTAAATAGGTTGTCAACCTCTACATATCCAAATTCAACTGATTCGGGCAGCCTGCTATTATTAATATTGTTACAGAACTCAAATTAAAGAGGAGGATGTTCTTCTTCTCAGCATACCTACAATGCGTCAACAGTGGTGACACGACTTTGTTTACATTGGGTAGCAGAAACGGCGCCTACTATGTAAACAGTTGAGAAGCTTGCTGTTTCTCTCTTTGTCTCCTCGCTCTTGCTCACTCTCATGCATTAAATGTGAATCTAAATAATTCTATTTTATTCTACTTTCGTCTGGAATCTACTGTATACACAAAGGAATTGACAAGGATGGTCTGGAATACGAGGAGTCCAGCTTGTGAGTCAATCTTCATTCAGATCTGCTGATAAGTTCATATGTATATGGCATCCATGGTGGGCAAACTATAAGGAAATATTAAATCCATGGAAAGCAGACTACAGGAAAATATTATGTCTATGAAGGGTGAACTACAGGAGAATATCCAGCAGAATATGTCATCCATGACGTATGAAGTTCAGAGAAATTTCAGCAGAATATGGCGTCCAAGGAGGGCAAATCACAATAAAATATTATTCCAATTCAGAAGCCGTGGAGGAAAAGGTCAAAGGACTAGCTGATTCTGTAAATCCTCCTTTTTGTTGCCAAACCTCATCTCCAGGCGTTTCCACTGCTCACTGGAGTTTCACTTTTCCGCTGATGGAATTGAATGAAGAATTGTTAATGACCAGTAACCAATATAATCATATTCTGTATTTCATTGAAGAATGTTTTTTTACTGCTATGTAATTATCTGCCCCTCTCCCCCTAATCATCACTACTACGTTAATGGACTGTGTCAATTGCTCATGATAATTGTAATTGTTACTTTGATATGATTGCAGGCATCTCACTAATGATCTTCAAAATTTCAAGTCAGCATGCAATAAGTACAAGACTGAAAGCCTGTAAGCACCAATCGCATACAATAAGAATCGATGCGCTGAAGACTTGAGTACCAAGAATCAACTTTAATTGACCATTGCTCCACCAGAACAACAACAATACTTTTCAATGTTTCTGTAACAAAAGTAATCAAATGATTCTGAAATGGCACAAGGACTTTATTGCATCAACTCTATAATGATTAATGTCTGAGTCATCATTGTTAATTTGGACCGTGAACATTTTTTCAAAGATCTGCTTTTATGTTAACTGAGATTATTTTATGAGTATCGTCCGAATTACTAAGAAGTTCAAATAAGGGACGATTAAGTTGACTCTAGTGAAATTCGTTCGTAAGTCTTTTAAAAAGCAAAGTGATGACTGCTATGATCAGTATTTATTTACTGCTATGATCAGTATTTATTTACTGTCTGACATTTCACTCATAACGGGCCGGAAGAGAAGGAAGTAGACGACTAAACTGGTTTCGATACTGACAGCACTAAGAGCATTTTCCAACTCATCTTGATTTCCGAACTTAAAGAGGAATTACATTTGAAGTGAACGTAAAAAATCTAGTTATATAAGTGATATTTAACATTGAGAATAATGAAATATGAGGAGCTATGTGTATCAAATTATGCACTGTAAATTTATATAATGATCAGATAAAACGAGATTATAATAATCGTTATTTCCATGTTCAGGAAGGGAAAAATTATTACTGTGTAGGATCATAGACGAACCATCAAGACAAAAAACCTTACTATCCCTGATCAATGGTAGGATTTAGCTTGTTTGCAAATGAGAAAGATTCGTCTATTTGCCAAATATCTAATTGTTCTTGAGTAGGAAGCAAATATGAATCAATTTGAAAACATTATAAAAATATACAATAGTTTAAATAGGTATGCAGAATTTGACACACACTTTTTTTCTTCTTTAATCAGTCGTAGTCCTAATTTTAGACAGTATATTAGGTGAATAATAGTAAAAAAAAAAAAAAACGGTAGTGTGCACGTGCTCCTACCTCCCTGCACACGCATACTACCGTTTTTTACGCATCTAATACATTATAATGATTCAACGAATTCATATACATATGTATGTATGTATGTATGTATATATATGATTTTCGTGAATAGAACGATGAAAATGGACAAAACTCCCTTTCAGTTAATCACAATTAATTGAAATGTATAATTTTTGGACGCGTCTGAAAGCTGAATGCAAGTTGTTTTCCATGTAATAAGTTAATTTCAATCCCCTTAAAAATAGTGTAGAAAAATTTGTTTGAAATTCCAGCATGCAACTGGTAAATCATTTTTTTTTTTTACTTTAACTGCAGATGAAAATTGGGAATGATGTGATTTAGCAATTGATAATTATAATAATAATATTTTTATTTCGCCAAAGTAACAAATATAAGAAAATTCACAATATAAAGTGTATAACACATTTTTGGCACAGTCAGCAAAGTAAATACTTGAGCGCTGGCTGTGAGTTCATTCAATAATATTACTAGTAAACATAGAAAGCTCGTGAAATGAGAGAAATCAATAATGGATTTAAAGGTAAAGTAATAAAGATCTTAAAGTATCTCCATGAGGTGACAAAACTAAAAAAACACACAATTATCATCCTTTCATTGTAAAACAATCGAAAAACACAGCAAAAAAATATTCACCGAAATACAATTCAATAACATTATCTTTAAAAATAAAAACAAAATAAACAGATATAATTCTTCCAAAACTTAGAACAGAAACAATCAAAATATTAAAACAAACCCATAATTACAAAAAGGACAATGTCAATTACAGGTTTTTGTTTAGTTCAAACCCTGTATTATTATACCGTAAAATAACCCCCCAAAAAAAACTAGCTTGTGACACCAATTCAAATGTTCTCTTTTCAACAATAGCTTCAGAATTCTAATCCGAGAACTAGTTTCTGATTTAACACTTATTATTGGCAGAAAGTAAGCATATTTTGAAACTTCAAAACTGTATGCTCTGTTGGTCGAATAAATTATTATTATTATTATTACTTTGTTTTATCGATATTTCTCGAAAACAAATTTCAAAAGTTCATGCTTACTGGAAAAGGTTTGTTGGAAATTTGACGAGGAACCTTGGGTTAATGGGGTTTACACTTTACACTGTATTGCACAGAACTCAAAGCGCACCTTTACTCGATAGTACAAAATAATAGAAAAAATCAAGGTGCATCTTAAATCCGATGGCGCATTAATTTGATGCATTACACAGGCCTAATACATTATTTGTGTGATACCAGAGATGAGATGCCTGCGGCCACGTGCCTAATGAGAAAATAACTGCAGGAAAAATTACCTGCGTATTGCGTATTGCCTTCACATTAGACCTACACAACTGGCAATAAAAACTGTTCTACAATTTCTAATTACTGACGAACTTCAAGACAAGGTCAAGACTCATTTAAATCACTGGTGGCAACATTTAATGAAGAGGGTATTGAATAGCTTGTCCACAGGTATCAAAAATCCCTCAATCATCACAATGTGATAATTTTAACATAGGTGTACATACATTTTGGTGAAAAATAATTTTTTTCTGTCCACTGGTCTTTTATTTATGGCCCATCGGAGGTTAAAAACATTACCCTCGTGCAAGGGTAACAACAAAAACTATATTTAGTTTTCTACGACACGACAAATTCTGCCAGGTGCGTATTAAAATCGATGCAACGGAATACGGTATATTACCATGCTTATATCACATACTCAACGGCTTCGCAAGGCTTCTCCTCTCCCTCCCAATGCACATACACCAGATGCAACCTTCTATTTTTATATAAAATCTTTGTTCTCAAATTTTTCTGATCTCTATTCTGTAGTATTTTTTTTCTGTATTTACCATTCGGATCTTTATCTTTATTCCATTATTGTACGACACTTGAAATACTCCGATAGATTATTTATAAAGTTACGTAATCTAAACCCATTTCATAAACTACTTACTGTTGTAATTTTAATTTACTTGAATTTATTCATTCCCTCCATCATACATATCTAGGATAAAATAATACAACTGTGTATAAATGTGTTCCCGCCGTCAGTGACACATTTTACAATCAATCAACTTCTATCAAGAAATATCAAAGATTGCTGAAATCTAGTAGGCTAATAACAAAATAACAGTTTCTTAGAATCATAAATAGAGCCACTAAACCGGAAAGTGATACCCAAACTTCGGTGAGAAAGTCTGGTTTGGAGATCACATACGAATAGTAATTATGAGCAAGGCGAAAGTATAATACGATAAAAAATGAGCAGAAGGTTTCTACGACGGATGGATTATCACGTCAAGTGTGCTAAGAGAGAAAGCTATCCTGGTAACCCAACACACGAAATAAACACATAGTTCACTTCGCTAAAAATTCAGTCACTGACTTCTGTGCAGTTGATATGAGCATTTAATATGCGTTATTTTAGAAGTTAACAGCAGTGGGATTTCACTTTTAATAAAAATAGAATAAAAAATAATTCGTTTCTGGAGTAATAATTAATTTATGAATTTAATTTTTTATGAGCATTTCGAATGACATACAAAATGGATGAGCATGGATGAGCAACAAAAATAGTGTGGATGAGCATTCTGTCACTCGTCGGTTTGTGGGACAGAACAGAAATTTATAAGAATGAAGGATTGTAATGAAAGATTTAAATCATGAATACATGATTCGCCAGAAGTGTTTTAATAGAGGCAGGAAGGAAGATACGCTAAGATAGAATGAAGAATTGACTATCAAGGATGTTTATTAGGACAGGAAGACAACCATTAACGTGGTCAAAATGGGATTTTGCGAACCATTTTTTGCGAGATTGGGCCAGGTGAATAAAAACGAGTAAATACTTCACTAAGGGTTTTTAGACAGTTTACTAGCTTTCGAGTGAATAAAACTCTTGTAGTAAAAGCTCGACTATAGTGACGACTACGGGGTCTAGTAACACTAGACGGTATTGAACTTTTCCGGAGTTTACTCACTTTGAAGTGAATAAACCCGAGTAAAGACTTTACTATTACTACTATAGTCGTTACAAAGCTTTTTGCAAGGCAGGGTGTGAGCTGACTAGCCCGGTTTATCATTCAATTTCTCTCAAACAATTTGAAGTTTATTACAAGAAAATTAATCATTCAGCCTATCATACTCTATCAGCCTATCAACTCTAATCTATTTTATCTCAAACTTATTTAGTCATTCCAGTATATTGGAGTTGACTAAAATTATTATAAGTAGCAAGAGCAAGTAGGCAAATGAATAAATTGCATGTCCTTGGCTCTGGTTTGTTTGTTTGTTAATTATTGGCTTTTGATTCTTCAACAAACTGAAACGGTATTGGTAGTCTTAGTAATGGCGAAGGTGATATTGTGGAAGGTATCCATAATGAAAAATAAGACGAAATTGTCACAACCACATTTATTAAAACTTCGAGAAACTAGTTTCGGTTGTTACACCATTATCAATCTCAATCAAACTCTACTGTTTGGTGTAATGATAATGGTGTAACAACCGAAACTAGTTTCTCGAAGTTTTAATAAATGTGGTTGTGACAATTTCGTCTTATTTTTCATTCGGTATTGGTAGTGTTATTTTGGGGTTCAACCTGCACTTCTCAAAAAAATCCCAATTCAAGGGTTCAATTCAATGAATTATTTGAGTCTATAATTCGGTTGATGTTGTCAGGTACCAAAATTCATTTGGTCTTATGCAGCTCGTGTAGAACAAAATTGTAGTATTCAATTGGTTTTCATGCATAATATTATCGAAAGATCACTAATATGGAAGTAATTAGTTTAATGAGAACTGCATTTGAAATATGAAGAATAATATGAGGAATTTATTATCAATAAGGTAGGTTGATAATTTTTGACATAGTATCCAAGCAATCATACAATCATAACTATCTTTTTTGATTCTAAATTATTCAAGATAAAACTATTTACTTGAATAGACTTCTTCCAGTAATAAATATTTCTTCTGATCGACAATGAGAACTCTACATATCGGTTGCGGAGCCGTAAATTTGCGATTAACACATCTATAAATAGCTCAACTTAGTAACAACTAAGGCGAAATTCATGTGAATAAAACTGTGGAGAGTAAACTCTATAGTAAACTCTCCGACTTTTCCTAGTCCACACTAGAGCAGAGCGTACTACGTTTATTCACTCAGAGTCGAGAGTGTACTCTTCAGGCGACTGTTTACTAAGGAGAGAAGACTTAACTTGGAAGACCGTACTAAGTAAAGTATACTCCGTTTTATTCACTTGGTCCATTGTCTCTTTCCCGCCCCTTTCCCAATAAGTTGCGACTTTGAGGTGTCATGACCCCTATGCTCCACCCTGGGACCACCCTTGGGTCAAAAAAATTCAATTCATTCGATTTTTAAGCTCATTTTACATAAGACGTTTCTTATTTACAACATTAATAAAAAACAACAAATTTACAGATTTTTAAAATGCTCTATAGCTTGAAACCCCGTACGATATGTTGTAATATAATATTAATTACCGTTACATTAGTCAAAATAAAATTAAAAATATTAGATTACTTTACTTGGTAAATTTACTAATTTCTCGTATGCGTGATTTAAGACAATATTGATGTTAATAAATTTCAACAAGCATATTGGTTTAGCAACTGTGAATAATTATTGTAATATACAAGAATTAATTCAACCGTTAAGGCAATATTGTAGACAGTACTATTTTAACATAGTGTGGAGTCATACACCTCCCTGTCAGGGTGAACTTGATGTTGGCGCTCGGAAGGTTACGATGACACGGCGTTGTCACCTTACCCGGTTGTTCGGAGCCAACCTAAAACTGTAGGCCTAGCATCATTGTACCATCAATGACCTCATTACCCACGCACAAGTCTCAGACTAGTGTAGGCTTCATCAGCACGAAAAAATGATACTTTGTGATGTATTCAAATAAAACGGAGAAATTTGGACAAAATTCATCTACTCTTGAACACTGTACTTTACTTATATGAAAGGATATATGTTTGATAGTTATGGCGTCATAGACGTCAAATATAGGTAATTTATTATGAGTGAGAAATCGTCAGTTGACAGTAGAGAAGGCCTCCTCAAGGAGGCAAACAGTCGATGATGTATTTGGAAAAGAGGCCTAAATGAGTTCATGTGTTCAGTTTGACAAGAGAAGGAAATCAAACATACAGTACCGGTAGCTTACGTAGTGAGGAGAAAGTCATCACATATTGCAAACGCTAGAAAGTAAAAGCTAATTCTGAGGAAAGGACACGTTCGTTTAAAAACTTGATATCAAGTTTTCGTAGCTCTATATGTGTTTATTAGTAAAAAGATGAGCTATTTTTTTTTTCAAATTTATTGCTATTAATTAACTATAAAATAAAATAATTTTTCTCAAGGGTCGATCCTTCATTATTTCTGATTTATGCAAACGATTTGTCGAAATTTATCCGTCACATTGGAAAATTTTGTTGTTCTATAAGGAATGTTTCTGGTAATTTTAGACTGTATCATAATATTGTATGAACCCTCATCATTTCGAAAATTTCTTGGGAGGCGAGGGGTTTGATTGAACCCCAGCCAGCCTCCTCTACCTCCAAGATATGCTCTGCTCGTGGATCTACACTCTTTTCATGGACTTCTCCATAAACTGTTTGATTATTTTCCAAGGAACTTGAAATTAGGGTGAAATCTATAATTCACATTTAAATTAAGAAATAGAAATAAAATAAAAGATATTATAAACTAATAATAAAGATGATAATAATACAAAATCATTCGGACATTTATTCTTTCATTGAAAGAATAAATTTCTAGAAAAATTTCTGACATTATTGATGATACAGACCACAAAATCAAATCAAATAAAATTTATTCCTTTCCTTAAAATAACATACAGCATATTAAATTCTGACAATGTGAAAGAATCAAAATGCAAACTAAAAAGGTAAATTTTACAAATAAGAGTATGCTGAGATTGTACATGAATATAACTTACACTTATACAGTGCAATGCAAAGGTAGGTAGAAAAATAATACCTGCATAGGTGTACGACATGTGCGCAGGTAAGAGTCACAGAAAGTATGAGAAATAAAACAAATTGATAAGAGCGAAATATAAGGAGAAAAAGAAGAGAAAGGAAAGGAGAGATTAATTAAAAATAAAAATGAGTAACACTGTGCACAGATTACACTCCATGGAAACTTTTTTGATTGATGATGATAATTAAGCTTGTGATTGTGGATGGTCTGGTGAGCCAGCCACGAGACTAATATTCTAATAATAGATAGTTTCATTATTTAAATTACTATATTTAATTATTACCAATAATATTCTAAAAAGTGCACCAATAACATACCGTATTTTGAATAATTACTACTAGCTTCACGACATGAGTGATTGTTCCTAAAAGACAACCTAGTATCTATTATGATGGCTGATATCTAAAGAAAACCAAGTTTTATTGTTCCATAAACTAAGAACATACATTAATTAGAACATTAATTTGCCTAAAAAATGTATTTTTCTTACACCGAAAAAATTGCGAATTTTCATTTCTGGGGGGCTTAGACCCACCAAGCCCCAACCCCCATTAGCCGCCACTGATTAGTGATGAAATGAACTTGTGCGAAATTGGTGTTTGTAGATAAGTTTTTCAAAGAGTTTTTTTATTAGGGTGATTACACAGTGGAGCATTCAACACTTGATGATAATCAAACTCATGATGTAAAATGATGGTATTCATGTTTCTCCAATCTATTTTACACCATTCTGTTTAATTTTGCAATAATAATTATCTTTGAATATTGGATGCTCCACTGTGCAAGTACCCTTCGAGGCAAGAAATTGGTCTGCAATAAGAGATCTCATACAGCGTTTTTCAGGCATAGTGTCATATTTACTGCAATAAAGATCTGAAAGAAAGCTATTAGGTATATGGAAAGAGCACATAGGTTATATCCATGTAGGCCGCTGTTGAAGAGACTTGATCTCCAAACTGTACATTGCGTGTATGAAGAAGTTACATTATATGTAAAAAAGTTATATAAACCAAAATCTTCACACACACATGCTTATCACTTGGTGAGTCACCATAGTAGGTTATTTGAACAAAAGAATAGTTATATTGGTAGGAAATTCTACAGCAAGCAACCGCAGTTTCTAAAGCATTTCAGAAACATTAAAAAACAATTGAGAAAATCAATTGTATCAAAATTGAGCCACAACTGATTGAAATTGTAATTGTGGTACCTAGTGGATAAGAATGGTAATTTTATATATGAAATTACCATTCTTATCCACTAGCTACCACAATTACAATTTCAATCAGTTGAGGCTCAATTTTGATATATATATATATACAAGACCTGAAATAAGGTAAGGTAAAATCCGGTAAGGGAAGTGTTTACAATAATTAATTGTACTTTGTTATGAAATTGGCCCTGGGTGTTGATGCTATTCTTAATTTATTGTATTTCCACTTCCATTCAAGTGAAAAGTTTTTGAAGTCTTCTGGAAGGTTTGTGGATGATGGTTAACATGCACTGTTTCTGGCACACTATGCACACTGTTCAAGAGCGTGTACTCACTTAGTGAGTCAAGTTTATTTTAGTATCAACTTGAATCGTTCCCTGAATAAATTGTTGTTCCAAAATATTACTAGCATCAGCTTTTCAAAAATGATATTGTGGATACCACCAAGTTATAGGTTACACTACAAGTCTGTATTCTACCTCTCTGAATTTTAACTTTTTGGCTGACTAACCCAATCAATCAACCGGTTGGAAAAGATCAACTTTCTTGAGCTACCTAAGAACTAAACCACCCTATGCCTTACCAACACCAACTAAGGGTGAGTACCAAAAGGACAGTGAATGCAGACATTGGATATGACAGTATTTTTTTATTTTCATTCATTTCTAACCCACAATTTTTTGAAGAACGTCACTTTTTTAACATATGGGCTTGTTCAATTGTTTCCAATATGAGCTTTTTCTCAAGGTAGAGCATTTCAAACACAATTTTCCTGAAACTGTCCTTTGGCGCCAACACCCTTGAAAACCTGATATGCCATAAACCAATACATCAGAATTGGTGTTCGTAAGACAAGAGGGCTTTCACCCATAACCAAATATCTGAATTATTCAATTTAGTTATTCAAGGTTTTTTTGTGATGCATTTTACAAGTTCCCATTTACCGTAAGACAATCTACAATAGTGGAATCTGTATAATAGTCTCCTTCATTTCAATAATTAAAGTTCATGAATAGCGAACTAAATAAAGTGAACATACCCATTATCGGTCACCTAACGAATTTCGCCCTCCTTACACTTCCACCTTTAAAAATAGAAGTTTGATAATAGATGAGAAATTACGGATTTATTACAGTGTGATCTCCCAGCTTGCATGAAGTTCTGCCTTTTTCTTAAGCATTCGGTTGAGCGATTGCTTGTACTAGGACATTGGGGGGATTAGATAGGAGCATTAGTTGAAAAAATAAGTTAGACATTCACTTTAATAACCTTAGATAATGTTTTAGACATACCGTATCTAAAATATACATATTGAAGCATATAAAGCCGAATTTGTCCTCAAGTGGCCAATAATTTATACACGGAGATTTACTATCGAATAAATCCGCCTATAACATGCATCATACCACCAAACATCCCTGAAACATGACTGATTTTGGTTGCCAGCAAATGGCTAGTGTAAAAATAAATACGTTACACGGCAAACGTAAAAATTTATATGAAAATTCAAAAATATAATTTTTTACATTCACAGTGAACCGGCACCTGAGCTGGTGAGTTCCAAATTATAGTGTCAATTAGTTAGATCGGTTTGTTGTTGCAAAGTAATGTCAGCCTTCACCTCAAATGCAAGATACTGTAATTGATTTGCTGTTTACAAGGGAAGATATTAATCTGTAATTTATGAGATTAAGAATTCAAATAGAATAATAGCTAATTGACTGCATTGGTAAACTGGGCTAGTATAATTTGTTACTTCAATAGATATCTTATCACCACACCTAACGAAAATATCTAACACCACTACCACCACGAAAATAATTTAATAAGGGGTGACTGAAGAATAGCAGCCGGGTTTGATTTCTTCAAATTTCTTATTTAATACAATTTTACAATTATTCTGAGCACAAATCAGTTGAAAAAAATCCCGCTCACCTTCAGTTAATTAATAAATTGAGTTCAAAATACCTTACATCTTACATTGAGAGGTTTTATGGTTTCAATATAAATTTCCATGTTTTACGGTTTCAATATGAATGAGTCAAAAGAATAGAGGTTGGAAGTATCAATATTTTAATGGTCGATGATCACAAACACAAATGAACTAGAAGTGTTGCTCAAGCAGCATTACATGATGCTTAGCTAACCTAACCTTTCTGTGTGGCTAACGGGGCTACCACGTGAAAGAGCCCCTTTTTTGCACATTCCCGGATTTTCCGACACTTATTTTTATTCTACCGTGTTCAACATGAAATCTCGAACCGATCAAATGAAATCGACATTGAACAGCAACTAACGACAACATGAATAGATTAGGTGCAATGATCAACAATGGAATAAACATGACATGACTGCAAATTATGTAGAAATGATTAATTTGGTTGCAGTTCGGTATTTAAATAGTAATAAATGACGAATTTAAGATATAGCTTCATGATATTTAATATCAAATGATTCAGACAGATGACTAGCTCCATTATATGATATTAACATCGTAAAACTAGTAAAGCATGAATACAATGGATTACGAAAGTGAGGTTAGAAATTTTTTAAATTGAATTCAAATTTAAGACTGGATGAGTGGGAATTTTTTATACTAATCTATATTTAGAATAACATGACAAATCTTATAAAACCATAAATTTGAAGAAATCGGACCCGGCCGCTATTCTTCAGTTCAGCTTTGACAATATTTATAGTGTTACTGGAATATACAATAAATTGAAAAATCAAAGTGTATAATGATAACAAAACTTACCCGAAAGAAAGTTTACGACAACAAAAGTTTACACGTACTCCTAACAGATGAAACAATGAGGAGCAATCGTAACAACACTTCTAAAATCTAAATACATTAAATTTTAAAACCACTTTCATTGATGTGCAGTTTCCAATAAATGGGTTGTTGCGTAGTCATATACTGAATACCGAATAAAATTAGAATAGAGATCCGTGACTGCCGGCTGACACTTGATAGACCAGAAGTTAGAAACCAGACGACACAGACAAACCAGACGATAACCAGAAACTAGACTGGACACTGGACCACTGGACCTAAGCATTTACACATTACAAATTACAATAACTTAAAAAACGAGCTCGAAAAGTCTGGCCCTGCCTTGTGTGCTTTTCTGCGCATGCGTGATATTTCTGTCAGCTGATCTGATGCGGCGCCATTCTTATAGCATAATTAATAGCATATTAAAAAAATCTATTATTTTCAGATTAGTAACAAGTCACTGCTATTAAAAATCTTTCTCACATTTCTTATATAATGACAGTTGACGAGGCCTGATAAAAAGATGTGCTGTTTGTGTTCGTCGAACACGAAGGCAGCGAAGCTTGTCAGCCATATTTGGCAGAAAAAGGTGGTAAATTTGAAATTTACTATCATTCTTGACATGTTTTTAAATCCTGGATATTTCAACCAATAACTAACGGTACAAAGTACTGAATATGAAATTCTAATTAAATATGGAAAAAAATCATGAACATTCTCTCATTACACAATAAAAATTTTGAGGTTGTCAGTAAATTTTTTTTAGGACAATAGCACAATAAAACCTTCAATATAACACAAATTTCACGCAGATAAAAATATGGTGTTCATTATTAACTAAACTTGATACCTCTAAGCCAATTTCTTCTCTATCCATTTAAAATGTTCTATGCGTAATAATATTGAATTATTTTTAAATAGCCCATCATTCTAATTTCTTCAACATAGTTCTCGTAATTTTTAGAAGAAATAAATGATACGGTATTGTTTAACTCTCCACATGATAAAATATACTTGTCGTTTGTATGATATATGATGATAAAATACTCACCTCGCATTCAATCAACGGAGATACTTTCATTTCAAAAAAACTTATTCAATTCGAACTTAGTTACGGTGTTTGCAACGGTGCTTAGTTACGGTGCTTTCGATTCTCCAATCGAAAATAGAGCAATTTCGTCAGGACCATACTTCATACTTCATACCGGTACTTCTCTCTGTCATTGACCAGAATCCTGGATTGTCTGTGTCAGTTGCTGTTGAGACCTGATTTGGTCCTTGTCGCTTCAAGTTATAAAAGTAACTTCACTAAATTAAACACTCAATTCGACAATAATTAGTCGTTGTCATTTTTATATAAAAAAACTAAAACTTGATCAAGATGGCTCTCAAGTGATCATGAATTGTGCCTTCTTTTTATCTTAAATTGTGCTCTTGTCAGCCTCAGAGAATTCCCCAATGGAATAGAATGGGGTCTCTCTTAGCCAGGTCCTTATCCTTTTTCTGAAATTCCTGTCGTCCAGACCCCTCACCCTGACTGGTAGCAAATTATACAACCTCAGAGCCAGAACTGGGGAAACTGGGAACTGGTCTTTCCTCTAAGTCTGCAGAAAGGGATGTCAATATTTGCTTTACCTCTTGTGTCATGGGTGTGTGTATCTGCTCTCTTTGTAAACGAATGATAATTATTAATTGAGTGCAACAGAGAGAGCAGTAAGTACTGGTTGATCACTGTATATACTCCCAGCCTGATGAAGATTGGTTGACAATGATCCAAGTATCCCACCGAGTCCAATATTCGCATTGAGAAACTAAATTATGTTGCAACCATGATTGCAGCAGCATTGTATGGCTTGCTGGTTCTTTGGTTTGATAAGGATATGAATTAGTTGAAATAAACCAGTTATTATGTAAATAACACAGGGTTTTTTGGCATAAATTTTTCGTAAGTTTCTTATTGTTTTGAATATTATTAAAGTATTATAGACTACGAGTAAACATCTTTCAATAATTGTTGTAATGACAATACATTTTTGGCCAGACGCCTATGATTTTTATCATAAGATTACAATAGCCTACCGTACTCTGTTTATGTAGATTCACTATAATGTCTGGTATGAGTGATTAGAAAAGAATAATACTAACAACTCACAGATTTTAGACGATAGCTAGGGAGTATATGGATATTAAACAATGAGAATCTAAGTGAAGCATTTACATAAAAGGACGAAGTATGGACGAAACTCATCCGAAACAGCATCACAAAACTTTCAAATTAATATAAAACGAAATGACCAGGTTAATCTACACAATCGAACTTGATAGTTTTGAACAAAAAATTATATGAATAATAACGTTATTAGCTCGATAATAGCAGTAATACAATTATGATAAACATTATAGTGATACTTTCAATAATGATTATAGCGATAATAATAAAAGTATTCTTGAATATCTTGTTCCATAACGATCTGCGTTGTTAATATCTCCTTTTTGTTGAAAATTTAACTACTTGCAGTCAGTTTTAGGCCTGAAGATGATTTTAGACCTCAGTTTTAGGCCTTTTCAATACCTCGAAAGCGTTCGGCCGAATGTGAGTACATTTATTATATATTCACAATATAAAACTGACTACAAGTCGTTAAATTTACAACAAAAAGTTAATAATAAAATAATTTTTTTTGTTGACACGAAAATGTGTGATAATATGAGACTATGATGAAAAAATACAAAATTTTCTTGGTATATTGAGTGGAAAGATGAAGCATAATTCGAGTGAAAATAAAAAAGGAGTTCTGAAGTGATCGAACATGATTGAAATGGTACTTTTTTTAAGTACTGTATGTTGAACAATACAAAAATGGATTTAACGTCTTGCAGTCAATTATCACCTAATAGTCGTTAAATTCACCTAAAAAGTTAATATTAACAACAAAGTTTGTCATGGAACAAGAAATCCAGGAACAAAAATGGAATATTAATTACAAATGAATGGATGAAAGTTGTCATGCAGTTGCTCTAGGTTAAGACAGATGCAGTCATTTTCTCAAAAAGATAACTCCATAAGGGTTTTTTGTATAATGTTTTTTGAAGTTTCTTGTTTTGTATATTATTAAAGTATTAAAATTTTGACTATTGAAATATTTCTCATCAATTATTTTGTGAAATTTGAGGGTTCAAAGTTGAAATTTTTCGCTTTTGTGGGGCAATGATTGATCCCTCCTATGAATTATTTACTAAACATGATTATAATCAGCTATAATGCTGATTATTTCAATATTACGTCTTGTCTATGTATTTCATTAGCCCAGAGCCAGATGGCATGGTAAAAAACATTTAAAAAACTAAAATATTTTCTAGTCAAAGATTGATTAGATCTTGTTGAGCATGTTTATGAGTAGCATTCCTCATTTCATCTGAGTTGGATGCAATAAGCTTTGTAGGATATACAAGGAGTAAAGCAGAGTGATAATTTGGAGGCGCCTAAAAAGATCTCTACAATGATCCCATATGAGCCCCAGCATATGACTCTGCCAGCTTTTTTTGGACACTGAAGATATCCTGGGCATGAGCCCCAAAGATATGAGACTGAAAAAGGCCGAAATAGGCTTGTGAAAGACTATCACGATCCAGTTCACCGCATAAATGCGCAATTGCAAACACACTGCCACATAGCCAGCTCTTGAGGCCAGATATGTGCTGTGACCAACAGAGTTGAGTCTACAGTCTACCAGTGACTCCCAGAAATTTCTGAACATTTTTAGTGCTTCTCATATCATTTGAGCCCAAAAGTGACAGTGACTTGCAGTCAATTTTAATTGAGAATAAAAAATAATTTACTCACGTAGGCTGAAACGTTTTCGAATCGTGATGGCTCATTTTCAAAAAAGGCATTTTGAAAATGAATCATCATGATACTAATCCAGGAATATATTCAGCTATATTTACAAAGAGAGCATCAAAGTCATGTGCGGAAATATTTTCTTCAGATTGATCCTTATTTTTTTATTCACTTTTACCACAGATTAAAGAACCAGATCGATCACGTCGCTTGCGGATTTCCTAGTTAATGATTTAATTCAGAGATAGCACCACGCGTCAATGATTTCAACACAGGGAGCAGCACTGTTGCAGTGCGGGAATACTTGAATTGTCGGCACTCTACGGATAGAAAACTCGTCCACGGGGAGCACCACATGTTGCAATGCGGGAATATTTGAGTTATCGCTACTTCATGTAAAAGTTCTTCAAAGTAATTAAATTAGCAACTCTGGAATTACTCATTCACTTATTGATATTGAAGATTCAATGATGAGGGTTCGATTGTAGGTGAGTGGTTTATTTTCGGTTGGGCTCAAAACCATAGGGAGGAATCTGACATTTCAAGAGGGTCGCTTGAAATGGAACATGTTGAAAAAATGATTTTTTTTTTTGTTAAATGATTTTTCAAGGGTTTTGTAATTGGAGGTTAAAGGTAAGTTGAGGACACATTACGAACAATGCTATGCCACCCCTTGATTTGAATGCGAGGGCTATTATTGTAGGGGTGCAAAATTTAGGGAAAAATTGAAAGTTGGGATTTTTGGCGGAAATTTGTTTGAGCCTTTTAAAACTTCAAAAGGCGTATTCAACGCTGTTTGAATAAATAACCCCTTTCTGAGATATAGGCATAACTTTGAACAGTTGAGCAAAAGGCGTATTCAACTCTTGTTGAAAAAATCACCCCATTTTGAGTTGAAGTACAGAATAAAAAAGAAACAGAAAGCTTAAGCTGGTAGAGCTTGATTAGTTATTTTCAGCAGTAAGTTAGTTATATTTAACTAATATTATATTTATATTAGTTATATTTAACAGTATGTATATATATATGTTTAAAATATGCTTCCACAGACGTAAGATTTTTCTTCATCAGGTTTTGATATATAGTCAGGGCCGGCTTTATAGGCTTGCGAATAAGGCTGGCTCCTGGGGCTGCCAAGTTATTACATTATAAGATTATTATTGATCAACTCTCAAATAACTCACAAAAACATTAGAAATAATCATAATAATATAAGATAATAGATTTCATAAACCTACGCTAACCCTACGCTATCACCCTGTGGTGGAACCATGATCTCTCCAAGGGGGGGGGGCTGAAACGTCTGGGAATATGGAATACCCTACAAGCAAGAATTAAAAAAAAAAACATTTGTGTAAAATCAATGGCGGATAAAGTATTTTCCAAGGGGGAAAATACATACATCATAAATAACTATGCTGGGAAGTGATACGTCCGAACGGTTAGCGCCGATATCTGTAACTCAGATAAGATAAGTCACGGCGCTCGTTGACAGAATCTGTAGCGGTGACCGATAGAAATACAAAAGTCACTGCACAGTTACGATGTTTTTGCACAACAAAATAAAATAAAAAAAATTATTTTCATCAAAAACAGCATTGCCCGTCTTAACTTCTCCAAACTTACCAACGATTTTGCTACTAAAAATAAAAGTTATATTTCACTTTATATTATTTTGATATGATGTGATGGTGATAATCATTAATCAATGTTTCTTTTGATCAGTATAATTTGTATCAATATCATTAAGGTCAGTATTATTTGTATTGAAACATATTAATCAAATAAATAAATAAATTGTTACTAAATCACAGTTGCTTCGAATATATAGCCTACTGAATACTATGACAATTTATTATATTATTTTATAATTCAATTGAATTATTTATTCATTGATATTTCATTGTAAAACATATCATACTAGAATTTGTTTTTATTATTCAATGTAAGAAAAGCCTGTTGTGATATTTTGACAGGCTTACACCATTATTAAATTCACAATATTACAAACGGAAGGGCCGCCAAATGCGTTTTGCTTGGGGTCGCCAATTGTCTTAAGATAATTACTGATATAGTACCTACTATTTTAAAGAATATTGTAGTTAGCCTATATCTCATAAGAGGTGGAGGAGGGGTTTATTGGTCTTTGAACCTCATAGGGATGGCTTGCGATCAGAGACAAATAAAATGTATAACCTAATATGTATTCAACATGAACCTTCTTCCACCCAATTTATTCTCTATTAAAAAGCATTAATTCGAATTGAGAAAATCTTGAATTCAGACAAAAGTGTGGAAAAATCTAGTTTGGATCAATTTACTATATACCGAGTAGTTTTGACCGGTGACAGTTAACATTGGCGGATTACTAAAAACTGAATTACAAGCCACTAGTACTGGGGTGCCCAACTGTTCTCGTAGGCGAGCAGTTCGCGAGCAAAAATCGAGATTTTTTCCCCCCGATTTCCACATTTTTTGGGGGGAAATTTTAGTTTTTTTCTATTTCAACAGGGTCAACATTTTCATTTTTTTAAATGTTAATAGTTTTGGAAAATTCTTTTTTCTATCAGATAGAAACCGACAAATTTGTACTAAATGTAATTTGAACGCTTTTTGATACCGTAATTCACTAGTGTTTGGGGGGAGGTGAAAAACAAAATTTTGTTGAAAAACGTGGGGGGGGGGCAAATAAATTTTAAACTTTTTGTTTGTGAGTAATTTTAGCTTTTTTGATTGGAAGTGTAAGGTAAGTAGGTGCAGAAGTTCAATATGCCTTGTTACCGCTAGAAAAGTCAAAGGGGTTGGAGAAAATTTCGAAAACTTTAAGAAATGTTTTTTATTTTTAAATTATTTTGTAGAGGATAAATAAATAATATTGGCAAAAGGCATTGAAAAGTGAGCAAAATATGTATGTGAAGTTTTATCAAGAAATCATCCTCTCGTAGAGGAGAGGTGCTTAAAATAAAAAGTGACAATATGGAAAATATTCTGACTTTCTGTTGAATACATTTTATATGATGTTGAAGACCCATCTTGTTTCCACAAAAGCAGAGCGAAACGGCCGTCACGCCATAACGTGAGTCAATTTCCATTCAAAAGTGTTTTTTACGTTTATAAATTTTATAGGTTTTTGGGATTGACGTTGGACGTAGGGGACATTAAGAAAATTTCGATGCACCGTCTTGGAAAATTTTTTTAATAATTTAAAAAAATTATTTCATGTCAATTATTTCAATCAATAATCCGCGGGCGGGTTTTGTAGGGGGGAAAAAGCCGTATAAATTTTCAAAATAAAAATCCATGTATTATTATTTATTTACTATAGAATAGGTATGGAATATCGGGTCCTTCAATACTCCATTGAATCGGTTTATTTGTTTCTCGAAATAGTTTAACATTTTTTTTTCATTTTTTTTTTTTTTGTTCAGTCAGCCTAAACAGTAACATAAAATTATTCCTAGAAAAAGTTAACGGAAGTAAACACATAGATGGAAATGAAACTTCCTCAAAATGTTAAATTACGGGAAAAACATTGTAGAAACGTATTCTATTTATTTTTCTATTTAACATTTTCACATGAATTCAAATTTATTTTTATTTTAAATAATATTTTATCACATAATCTAAATAATTTAGTTATAGAGGCTTATTAATATTTTGACAAAATGAAATGAAATGGGATTCGCAATAGCAGTATACTTTAGAGGCAGTCAACCCAATCGTCATTATTATTGTAGCCGGTAGATCTGTCATCAGATCAGAGCACGCAGTAGCAGAGAAAAACATAAAATGTAATGAAATCTGGCAATAACGCTTGATCCGGCAACAGTGCTGTAGGGTGAGCATGCATAATTATGCGAAGGACGCGTGTAGATGATGTTGCAGGAATGAAGAAGTGACGGATGGAGGGAGTGATGATGAGTGAGAGCGAACAGAACAGAGAAAGTAGAGAGGGAAACACTCTACTCTCTAGGCGCTATACCTACACATTCTAGCGCATGTTTTTGGAACTTAGCGTGAGCAGTCTGGGTTTGTCTGTGGTATCGCTTATCTTTTTTCCAGCTACCGGCACCGACTTGCATTCGTTGCACTTCCACTTACCCTTACTGTCAGTGGACATTTTTCGAAAGTTTTTTTCGTTTATAAGCTGACACAAAAAATGGAATTTATTTTTACATACACTGCACAGAAGTAGGTCCTGTTCGTGAACATCACAATCACATTTCACGCAATGCATACTGATTAAAACTAGTTAAAACGAATGATTAATACGGAGCAGACAACAATAGATGTTTCCTCTTCAACTGCCCGAGGCGAGGCGTACTGCAACTTATACCCTCCCTAGCAATGTCAGAGGTGTAATCGCCCAAAAGAATTTTAGTTTGCATTTAAAAAAGTATCTTGTTGACTCTCATGGCTGGGATAGGGCCGAGCGATTCTGGAGTTCGATAGGATAAGATTTTAGTTATATTCTATCTATTATATCTATGTATCAGTTCTACACAACTTATGTATGTCATTTTACACTCTTCATGTATAAACTTATTAATGACTCACCACATTTAAATTTTGTACTACTCTGTAAATATTCATTCAAGTCTAAATTTTTTTCTCATCTGCACAATATTATATCTTACTCTCACATATTATAAATTACTTGCACAAAAATTTTATCTTGTTACTGATTTTGTTTTTTATGTTAGAAGGATTTAGTTTTTAGTTAAGCCCAAGCACGGCTGCTCCTTCCCCAAGCTCGAGCTTGCTCTTTTGGGGAAGTAGTTCCTTATGTTTTAATTTGTATAATTGTGATTATTTCATTTTTGCTGTGTATTTTTAAAATGTATTTTATATTTTGTAAGGTGTTAAAGGAATAAATAAATGATATTTAATAATTATTTTGACGTTGCCGATGACCGTGGTGTCCGATGCCAATAAAATATCTATCTATAACAAAAAATAACTAATGAATCTTTGTGCAACAGAATAAAATTGAAGCTGTTACACTTACGGCAGTTAGTTAAATGACATTAAACTCCTTATTTAATTGACTCTGATGCAACCGGCCGTAACTGTGCTTCTAACAACCGACCAAAAAGGTAGCCGAGATAACTGTTCGCCGTTTCTATTCCCATCCTTCTTATTTATAACATACTCTTTCCAGTCCAGCAGAGAATGCAATCTACTTGGAATGAAAGCCTAGTAGGCTACATCCCTTGAATAGCAGTAAGAACCCACACGAGATGGGGGAAAGCTAAATTTCCGCTCAATCTTGAATCAATCTACTCTCCATTGCCAGCGGACAAAAATCACTCTATCCCAACATTGAGAACCGAAGAACAAAGTTATCTGCAAAATTCGAAGGTTCATCATATTTCTTTACAGACCTACCGTTAGACTGCTTATCTACATTCTATAGCTATCTAATATCAAAACAGACATTGAGTTGTATTTATATTCAATTTCAATTTCAATTTATTTAACACACCAAAAACATACACAAATTACAAAAAAAAAAACAATAGCAAAAATAACAATAACATACAATTACAAATATAGGTGGCTTCATTGTGGGGTGTGCAGGAAAACGATACTTATCCAACTATGGCAAAGCCATGTATTAGGATAAGTGAAATAGTAGATGAAAAAGGAAGAGGAGTTTGAAAAAGGAGAACGAAATTGGTATGAGTAAGGGAGAAAGTCAGAAGGAAGGAAAAAAGCAAACGAGTCCACTGTTCAAAAGCACCCATATCGAACAACACTGAAACACGCTCCGGAAGATAACAGGCTAACAACAATTAAAAAAAAAAAAAAATAATAATAATAATAATAATAAATAAATAAAATAAAAATAAACCATTTAAACAGATCAAATTTTGAAGAAGTAATTACTCGAGACCCAATTTTTTATTTCCAGTTTAACTTTCCTAGTGATTTTCGGATTCAAAACCAAATGCTCCGGTATTTGGTTTATGATTTTGGTACTTAAATATATCAGCTGTCTCCTAATTGTTTCAATATTAGTATTATATATTGTGTACATGTTGGCTGTAGGTCTTAAACTGTAGCGATTCACTAAAGTATTTGGAGCAATTGGGAAGTGATGTCTATTTTTTATTATATAGCTAATTACATTTTTTACATAATTATAATTGTCGTATTGTCATCACATCAAATTCGCTGAAAATCAAGTTTGTGGGATATAATCTAGGTTTATTCAAAATACTTTTTATTATTAATTTTTGACAGACAAATAATTCATTCAAATGATTGTTATAACAGCCCCCCCATACAGTTATGCGATATTGTAATAAAGACTGAGCCAAAGCATAATACAACATTTTGAGTTGATTCCGTTTTAGTATTTTTTGAACTTGGTAAAATTTAAAAGAAATATATCTCATTTTTTTGCAAATAGATTTAATATGAATATCCCATTTTAAGTGCTCATCTATTATAACTACCAGGTATCTAGCATATGCCACTTTATTTATAGTATGACAGCCACAAATGTTTGAGTCCGAATTACATCCAGAATGAAGTTTCAAAGTGATATCACTATCAGGGGTTCCCGTTCTAGCCAATGAAAAAGTTATATAATTCGTTTTATTGATATTCAAACTCAAAGTATTCTCATCTAACCAACCCTTAATCCTAGAGATGTTTTTCTCTGCAATAGAATGCACCTCCCTCCATGAATTCCCTTGAAATATCGCTGCAGTATCATCTGCAAAGGATATTATTGTGGAGTTCGTAAGTTTTAAATCTAAGAGATCATTAACATACAGAATAAAAAGGATAGGAGATAAGACAGTTCCTTGAGGAAGTCCGAAAGAAGTTAGATTAGTAGTGCTGGTATGCCCATCGATAGTTAGAGTTTATTGGGTCCGATTCAGAAGGTAGCTCTTGATTAAATCAAGAAAGACTCCTCTAAAGCCATAGGACTCAAGTTTGTCAAAAAGTTGTAAATGGGGTATTGTATCGAAAGCTTTTCGTATATCAAGAAACACAGCTAGGGTTTTCTTATTAGAGTTAAGGCCTTGGGATATTGTATTAGTAAATTTTATTAGGGCATCTTCAGTGCTTTTGTTGTTTTGAAAACCAAATTGGTTACTATTAATTATATTGTTTTTATTTAAGAAAGATACAAATCTTATTTTTATTATTTTTTCCATTATTTTAGCTAAGTTACTAATAAGACTAATAGACCTATAATTACTAGGATTAGTGGGGTCACCGTGTTTGAAGAGAGGTTTTATTTTAGCTGATTTAAAATTTTGTGGGAAATAACCTTCTTCGAAGCATCTATTAAAAATATAAGCTAACGGTTGAGAAATCAAGTGACCTATTTTTTTGAGTAAAGTATTGCTAATATTATCCATTCCAGGGCTGCAGTTGTTCTTCAAATTTTTTATAGTAGCTTCAACTTCTTGAGAATCAGTCGGTCTCATGAAGAATGTAGATCTTATCCGGTTATGGTTAATCTCGTTATTAGGAATTCCTTCATTAGAATTATAGTTAGTGTTCATACTCCGAGCCTGTAATCTACCAACATTTGTGAAATAATCGTTTAGAGTGTATGCATCTAATGCAGTATTTCTCCCCTTATTGCGATCCTCACCAATAACCCCATTGATGTATTTCCATAATTTAATGTTGTTATTATTGCAGTTTTCTATACTGGTTCGATAATAGGTTTCCTTGGCATTGTTTATGATCTTATTTAGTACATTGCGATAAGCTTTATAGGTATTTTTCAAATCGTTGTTATTGGGATCTCTCCTCAACCTGAAATGCATTTTGTCACGTGTTTTAATAGATCGAATAATGCCTTCTGAAATCCACGGCTTTAGGGGACGAAGGTTGTTGGGAATTTTTTTATCTTTCTTGCAAAGTTCTATTAAACCAGTTAAACGTTCAATAAAACTATTCATAATTGTATCACAGCTGTCGTCCTGTGAGCAAAGGAAATCCCAATTCTCTCTACCAGCAAGACGCAGGAGTGCAGTGTAGTCTATTGTTGTTCTAGTGGTGTAGTTTTCTTTATCAGACTTCACGTGATCCGAATCAACACCAATGTGAAGAACAACCGAATAGTGATCCGTTATTGTAGTTTTGAAAATGCTTCCCCTGAGGTGAGAAAATTCATTATTGGTGTTTTTGAAAAATATGTGGTCTAAACAGGTATATCAATTTTATTTAAAGTTTCTATTAATTCACCATTTAGCATAAGGGTGGTATCACGAGTAACTAGAACATATCTTTCAGTAGTTGAAAACTTGAGTTTATCCTCTTGAAAAACAACATAAGTTCCTCCCTTTTCCAAACAATACCCCATCCTGTACTTTATGTTAGTATCGAATAAGAACGTTTTTAAAATATTGTCATAGATATTCATATTGTTATTTAAAATGTTGGATAATGCTCTACCTGAAATTGAGATATCTTCAAAAGTAGCTTCAGTAAGTATTTCTCTATAAATTATACCATTTTCAGAATCAGTATTTTGGATAAGGCTGCGAAGTTCAATCATGGAATTTAGATAAGCCTCATGTTTATTGTTACCTTCAAAAAATCCTGTAGGGCAAGCTGTTTCCGTGCAAGGCTGCGCAGGTATACTTAAAAATTTGATATTACAGTAACCACGGTAATAGTAAACAAACCTCAAACTTTCCGCCTCCAAAACGGTACTTAACAGTTTAGTTGCTGGAATATCAAAATAATTTTTATTAAGGTTATTGAACGCATCAATTCCTACGATTAAGGGATAGTTAGTTCTACTCCAATCATTTATGCAATTCAAAAGTTTACAAAAAGTTTCTACTTCATTTCCATCTAAAATAAAAACAGGACTATTTCTACCAATGTATGACATTAAACTCTTTTAGAATAGGAAGCTGATTCCATTCTTCCAGAGAGTAGTATCTAGTTTCCCTGACTGATGAGAGGCCCTTGGATGTGTCAACTTTGTTATGATTTGGTTTTACAAAGGATATCATCAAATCAACTCTTTCGCCAAAGTTATAGACAAGGCTCAAACTACTTTTAGGTGTTTTGATTGTAGCATAAAGGTTGTTAATTTTGTCTAGAATGCTATGGAGAGTTATTATTTTAAGGTTATTTGGCTGCTGAAGTCTACCCTTGCTATTACCATTATCATTACTACTATAATTCTTTTTTCTCAAAATATTACAAATAATTTTTTTAAATTCCATAATCGGTTTTATCAATTACTTGTTCCAACGCTCTTCGATAACAAGGACAATCTTTGTCACTTACTTTGTGACTAAAACTTGTAACCACTTATTTATGTAACCCTGATATTCTTAATATCAACAACTTGTCTGAATGATTACTCTGGGGTCGTAACTCATAGACAACAAAATACTTCTAATTTTATAGTTTGTTTATTTATAATATTATATATTATAATATTACAACACATTAAAGAACATATCAAATTTAACTCGCTTGGCTTGCTATTTTAAGACGTGTATATAATTATGAGTTGGAACTTATATTTAAAAACTAACCTGATATTCTTGCCTCTCCTTTCCTTGATCTCCAGGAGTCTATGGCCACTTCAAACACTTATAACACTTCTAACAACTCTCAGAAATCAGCCGAACATGCCCTTGTCGCCCAGTAGAATTGCTGGCCAACACGCCAAAATTTCGATCCCCCAATAAGTTTTAAACTGCCCGGACTGTAACAGACTTATTGAGTTTTCAAAGATCTTGGTTTTGCAAGCCTAACACTCCACTGGTCGAAAGAAGCGATCTTCTGGCTTCTCGAGTTGAACTCCTCGCTCATGAATTTTGGTTCTCTATTTAAGTGGTCCATACACTCCTTTCAATGCCAGAAAAGAGGCCTAATATTCACAAGATTGGATAGTGACACGTTCTTACATACCTTTAATATTTATCAACACATTCAAACAATTCGCATGAACGTGCCACTATCAGACTTGTCGATCTCATGAACGTCATCATTGTTTAATAACACACTTCGCCTTGGAAGCCTGAAGTGAAACACCTCGGCTCTCGTTTCTATAATAAATTTGATTTTTAATGAAAATGTCATTTATGACAAACTTCTCTTTTCAGCTCGACAATTGTAACAAGTTGGTTTTTTATCTTTATTTGGGCATACTTTTACATCATGACCTACATTGGCGCAGTGGGCGCAAGTGCTCTCTGCTTGCTTTCAGTGCTTGCTAATATGGCCAATTTTTTGGCACTTGAAGCAACGAGACACGGCCACATAATCTCCCACCCTGCATACTCTCCAATCAATGCAGATTCGGGACTTATTTATTAATTCTCTTCTTATATCAGGAGAGCATTCCACGACCCAGTGAACCGTGTCTTTATTTTTAGGTCCTAATCTAAACAAGGGTTTGAAGTTTTTGATAAAATTTTCCTTTTCCGAACGTGACCCAGGGTTCCTCTCATATATATCGTTTGCTAATTCCACATCTTCCATATCAACCAGAGCGTGGTACAATATTATTCTAGGTAATTTTGACTGCGGCTCACTTACCTTGAGGTTAGGATCTTGTAAGACTTTGTTTCCCAGTATGTTTTCTTTTGTAGCTTTTGGGTCCAGGACAAGCAGCACCCCACCACCTCTGACATTAACAGCTTTTTTTACGTTCAAATTTTGCTCGCGATTCATGTTCTTTTTTAGTGTTTCTCTGATTTTGTCACTACACTCTTTTTCGGAACCAATTATTGTTGACGGCTTCACTATTATAATGTTCTCTTTCGGCGCAAGTTTTTTGATGCGCGGCGGCGGTGACATCTCCTTAAAGGCTGCAGCTGGGGTATCGCTCGTTGCCGAAGGTGCTTCTCTTCTTCTTTTGGATAGCTGTACGGCTTCGGCAAAAGAAATAGGCTTGTTGTTGTTATTTTTATTATTATTATTAGACATCTCACTTGCCAATTTCACGAAACTGGACTCCAACTTCTCGATCTTGTTCAATATATCATTGTTGTTGCGAAGAATGATGAATCTCGTCTCACTTCTTTCAATGATTATGTTGAGTTTGTTGCAGAAACCTACGAAAGTGTCATAGTCCTCCCTCAACAGTTTTTTCTTCGTGAAAGTATCACTTCCCCAAGAGATCAAATGCTTGTGCACATTTTTGAAGTTAATTATTTCTCCATCAAAGTCTTTTTTTGGGGATTTTTTGAATTCCTCAATGATCACACTCTCCTCGTACTCCGGTTGCAAGGAGGGGGGTAATGTTTTTGTTGGCGACGCCATCGTTGCAAGGTTCAATGTCCTAACATCATCAACCCAATATTTTTTATTTCTAATAGAGTTTCTTGTGATAGTAATAGTAATTTAAGAATTACTGAATTGGCAGTTTTGCAATTCACCAACTTTTCAATCACAGCACAATCAAAATCGAAATTCACTGAAAACTGAGCCTATTCACTGGCTATGAAAACTAACAAAAAAAATGCTGATACTAGAAATGTTGCTGAAAATTGCTCCACTTTCAATATGAAACAATCCAACTTCTACGCTAACGATGTTACCTCTACGACTGTCTACTACTAACTGAAAAATTATGATTTTTACTTGTCACTTTTACACTGGAGGGATGCATTTCACTTCTAAAGAGAAGACTGCCCCCTGATCTTTAGAAGTGAAATGCATTTCTCCAGTATAAGTTAGGAAGAAACATAATTATTTCAATAGAAATAAGTATCAGTTTTGATATCAGATTGTAAATCAAGAATTTTGTCATGGAAAATATCACAAAAAACAGGATAATATCTACTTTCCACAACAACATAAATGATAACTTATATGATTTTCACACCTTTTTTAGTAGTATTTTGTCATTTCAGCGAAAAATGACAGTGGGGCGGCGCATTTCAAAAGACAATCATTCAAATGTGTGTATATCTACACCCTGAAACAATCAAATCGATCATAGCGGCGTCCTTTGATCTAAAAATAGACAAAAATGTGATTTTCACACCTTTTCCGGTTGTTTTTTGCCATTTCAGCAAAAACCGACAGTGGCGGCGGCGCAATTCTAAAGACAACCATCAGAAAGTGTAAGTATTTACAAAATGAAACAATAAAATCGATCATAGCGGCGTCCTTTGATCCAAAAATAGACAAAAATTTGATTTTCACACCTTTTTCGGTGGTTTTTTGCCATTTCAGCAGAAACCGACTGTGGCGGCGGCGCACTTCGAAAGACAACCATTAGAATGTGTCAGTATTCACAAAATGAAACAATCAAATCGATCATAGCGGCGTCCTTTGATCTAAAAATAGACAAAAATATGATTTTCACACCTTTTTCGGTTGTTTTTTGCCATTTCAGCAAAAACCGACAGTGGCGGCAGCGCAATTCAAAAGACAACCATTAGGATGTGTTAGTATCCACACAAAAAAACAATCAAATCGATCATAGCGGCGTCCTTTGATCTAAAAATAGACAAAAATTTGATTTTCACACCTTTTTCGGTTGTTTTTTGCCATTTCAGCAAAAACCGACAGTGGCGGCGGCGCAATTCAAAAGACAACCATTAGAATGTGTCAGTATTCACAAAATGGAACAATCAAATCGATCATAGCGGCGTCCTTTGATCTAAAAATAGACAAAATTTTGATTTTCACACCTTTTTCGGTTGTTTTTTGCCATTTCAGCAAAAACTGACAGTGGCGGCGGCGCAATTCGAAAGACAACCATTAGAATGTGTCAGTATTCACAAAATGAAACAATCGAATCGATCATAGCGGCGTCCTTTGATCTAAAAATAGACAAAAGATTGATTTTCACACCTTTTTCGGTTGTTTTTTGCCATTTCAGCAAAAACCGACAGTGGCGGCGGTGCAATTCTAAAGACAACCATCAGAATGTGTCAGTATTCACAAAATGAAACAATCAAATCGATCATAGCGGCGTCCTTTGATCTAAAAATAGACAAACATTTGATTTTCACACCTTTTTTGGTGGTTTTTTGCCATTTCAGCAGAAACCGACTGAGGCGGCGGCGCACTTCAAAAGACAACCATTAGAATGTGTCAGTATTCACAATATGAAATAATCAAATCGATCAAAGTGGCGTCCTTTGATCTAAAAATAGACAAAAATTTGATTTTCACACCTTTTTCGGTTGTTTTTTGCCATTTCAGCAAAAACAGACAGTGGCGGCGGCGCAATTCAAAAGACAACCATTATAATGTGTCAGTATTCACACAATAAAACAATCAAATCGATCATAGCGGCGTCCTTCGATCTAAAAATAGACAAAAATTTGATTTTCACACCTTTTTCGGTTGTTTTTTGCCATTTCAGCAAAAACCGACAGTGGCGGCGGCGCAATTCAAAAGACAACCATTAGAATGTGTCAGTATTCACAAAATGGAACAATCAAATCGATCATAGCGGCGTCCTTTGATCTAAAAATAGACAAAAATTCGATTTTCACACCTTTTTTGGTTGTTTTTTTGCCATTTCAGCAAAAACCGACAATAGCGGCGGCGCAATTCGAAAGACAACCATTAGAATGTGTCAGTATTCACAAAATGAAACAATCGAATCGATCATAGCGGCGTCCTTTGATCTAAAAATAGACAAAAGATTGATTTTCACACCTTTTTCGGTTGTTTTTTGCCATTTCAGCAAAAACCGACAGTGGCGGCGGCGCAATTCTAAAGACAACCATCAGAATGTGTCAGTATTCACAAAATGAAACAATCAAATCGATCATAGCGGCGTCCTTTGATCTAAAAATAGACAAAAATTTGATTTTCACATCTTTTTTGGTGGTTTTTTGCCTTTTCAGCAGAAACCGACTGTGGCGGCGGCGCACTTCAAAAGACAACCATCAGAATGTGTCAGTATTCAAAAAATGAAACAATCAAATCGATCATAGCGGCGTCCTTTGATCTAAAAATAGACAAAAATTTGATTTTCACACCTTTTTCGGTTGTTTTTTGCCATTTCAGCAAAAACCGACAGTGGCGGCGGCGCAATTCAAAAGACAACCATTAGGATGTGTTAGTATCCACACAATGAAACAATCAAATCGATCATAGCGGCGTCCTTTGATCTAAAAATAGACAAAAATTTGATTTTCACACCTTTTTCGGTTGTTTTTTGCCATTTCAGCAAAAACTGACAGTGGCGGCGGCGCAATTCTAAAGACAACCATTAGAATGTGTCAGTATTCACAAAATGAAACAATCGAATCGATCATAGCGGCGTCCTTTGATCTAAAAATAGACAAAAGATTGATTTTCACACCTTTTTCGGTTGTTTTTTGCCATTTCAGCAAAAAACGACAGTGGCGACGGTGCAATTCTAAAGACAACCATCAGAATGTGTCAGTATTCACAAAATGAAACAATCAATTCGATCATAGCGGCGTCCTTTGATCTAAAAATAGACAAACATTTGATTTTCACACCTTTTTTGGTGGTTTTTTGCCATTTCAGCAGAAACCGACTGTGGCGGCGGCGCACTTCAAAAGACAACCATTAGAATGTGTCAGTATTCACAATATGAAACAATCAAATCGATCATAGCGGCGTCCTTTGATCTAAAAAAAGACAAAAATTTGATTTTCACACCTTTTTCGGTTGTTTTTTTCCATTTCAGCAAAAACCGACAGTGGCGGCGGCGCAATTCAAAAGACAACCATTATAATGTGTCAGTATTCACACAATAAAACAATCAAATTGATCATAGCGGCGTCCTTTGATCTTAAAATAGACAAAAATGTGATTTTCACACCTTTTCCGGTTGTTTTTTGCCATTTCAGCAAAAACCGACAGTGGCGGCGGCGCAATTCTAAAGACAACAATCAGAATGTGTAAGTATTTACAAAATTAAACAATAAAATCGATCATAGCGGCGTCCTTTGATCTAAAAATAGACAAAAGATTGATTTTCACACCTTTTTTGGTGGTTTTTTGCCTTTTCAGCAGAAACCGACTGTGGCGGCGGCGCACTTCAGAAGACAACCATTAGAATGTGTCAGTATTCAAAAAATGAAACAATCAAATCGATCATAGCGGCGTCCTTTGATCTAAAAATAGACAAACATTTGATTTTCACACCTTTTTCGGTTGTTTTTTGCAATTTCAGCAAAAACCGACAGTGGCGGCGGCGCAATTCAAAAGACAACCATTAGGATGTGTTGGTATCCACACAATGAAACAATCAAATCGATCATAGCGGCGTCCTTTGATCTAAAAATAGACAAAAATTTGATTTTCACACCTTTTTCGGTTGTTTTTTGCCATTTCGGCAAAAACCGACAGTGGCGGCGGCGCAATTCAAAAGACAACCATTAGAATGTGTCAGTATTCACAAAATGGAACAATCAAATCGATAATAGCGGCGTCCTTTGATCTAAAAATAGACAAAATTTTGATTTTCACACCTTTTTCGGTAGTTTTTTGCCATTTCAGCAAAAACTGACAGTGGCGGCGGCGCAATTCGAAAGACAACCATTAGAATGTGTCAGTATTGACAAAATGAAACAATCGAATCGATCATAGCGGCGTCCTTTGATCTAAAAATAGACAAAAGATTGATTTTCACACCTTTTTCGGTTGTTTTTTGCCATTTCAGCAAAAACCGACAGTGGCGGCAGTGCAATTCTGAAGACAACCATCAGAATGTGTCAGTATTCACAAAATGAAACAATCAAATCGATCATAGCGGCGTCCTTTGATCTAAAAATAGACAAACATTTGATTTTCACACCTTTTTTGGTGGTTTTTTGCCATTTCAGCAGAAACCGACTGTGGCGGCGGCGCAATTCAAAAGACAACCATTAGAATGTGTCAGTATTCACAAAATAAAACAATCAAATCGATCATAGCGGCGTCCTTTGATCTAAAAATAGACAAAAATTTGATTTTCACACCTTTTTCGGTTGTTTTTTGCAATTTCAGCAAAAACCGACAGTGGCGGCGGCGCAATTCGAAAGACAACCATTAGAATGTGTCAGTATTCACAAAATGAAACAATCAATTCGATCATAGCGGCGTCCTTTGATCTAAAAATAGACAAAAATTTGATTTTCACATCTTTTTCAGTTGTTTTTTGCCATTTCAGCGAAAACCGACAGTGGCGGCGGCGCAATTCAAAAGACAACCATTAGGATGTGTTAGTATCCACACAATAAAACAATCGAATCGATCATAGCGGCGTCCTTTGATCCAAAAATAGACAAAAATTTGATTTTCACACCTTTTTCGGTGGTTTTTTGCCATTTCAGCAAAAACCGACTGTGGCGGCGGCGCACTTCGAAAGACAACCATTAGAATATGTCAGTATTCACAAAATGAAACAATCAAATCGATCATAGCGGCGTCCTTTGATCTAAAAATAGACAAAAATTTGATTTTCACACCTTTTTCGGTTGTTTTTTGCCATTTCAGCAAAAAACGACAGTGGCGACGGTGCAATTCTAAAGACAACCATCAGAATGTGTCAGTATTCACAAAATGAAACAATCAAATCGATCATAGCGGCGTCCTTTGATCTAAAAATAGACAAACATTTGATTTTCACACCTTTTTTGGTGGTTTTTTGCCATTTCAGCAGAAACCGACTGTGGCGGCGGCGCACTTCAAAAGACAACCATTAGAATGTGTCAGTATTCAAAAAATGAAACAATCAAATCGATCATAGCGGCGTCCTTTGATCTAAAAAAAGACAAAAATTTGATTTTCACACCTTTTTCGGTTGTTTTTTTCCATTTCAGCAAAAACCGACAGTGGCGGCGGCGCAATTCAAAAGACAACCATTATAATGTGTCAGTATTCACACAATAAAACAATCAAATTGATCATAGCGGCGTCCTTTGATCTTAAAATAGACAAAAATGTGATTTTCACACCTTTTCCGGTTGTTTTTTGCCATTTCAGCAGAAACCGACAGTGGCGGCGGCGCAATTCTAAAGACAACAATCAGAATGTGTAAGTATTTACAAAATTAAACAAAAAAATCGATCATAGCGGCGTCCTTTGATCTAAAAATAGACAAAAGATTGATTTTCACACCTTTTTTGGTGGTTTTTTGCCTTTTCAGCAGAAACCGACTGTGGCGGCGGCGCACTTCAGAAGACAACCATTAGAATGTGTCAGTATTCAAAAAATGAAACAATCAAATCGATCATAGCGGCGTCCTTTGATCTAAAAATAGACAAACATTTGATTTTCACACCTTTTTTGGTGGTTTTTTGCCATTTCAGCAGAAACCGACTGTGGCGGCGGCGCACTTCAAGAGACAACCATTAGAATGTGTCAGTATTCACAAAATGAAACAATCAAATCGATCATAGCAGCGTCCTTTGATCTAAAAATAGACAAAAATTTGATTTTCACACCTTTTTCGGTTGTTTTTTGCAATTTCAGCAAAAACCGACAGTGGCGGCGGCGCAATTCAAAAGACAAACATTAGGATGTGTTAGTATCCACACAATGGAACAATCAAATCGATCAAAGTGGCGTCCTTTGATCTAAAAATAGACAAAAATTTGATTTTCACACCTTTTTCGGTTGTTTTTTGCCATTTCAGCAAAAACCGACAGTGGCGGCGGCGCAATTCAAAAGACAACCATTATAATGTGTCAGTATTCACACAATAGAACAATCAAATCGATCATAGCGGCGTCCTTCGATCTAAAAATAGACAAAAGATTGATTTTCACACCTTTTTCGGTTGTTTTTTGCCATTTCAGCAAAAACCGACAGTGGCGGCAGTGCAATTCTGAAGACAACCATCAGAATGTGTCAGTATTCACAAAATGAAACAATCAAATCGATCATAGCGGCGTCCTTTGATCTAAAAATAGACAAACATTTGATTTTCACACCTTTTTTGGTGGTTTTTTGCCATTTCAGCAGAAACCGACTGTGGCGGCGGCGCACTTCAAAAGACAACCATTAGAATGTGTCAGTATTCACAAAATATAACAATCAAATCGATCATAGCGGCGTCCTTTGATCTAAAAATAGACAAAAATTTGATTTTCACACCTTTTTCGGTTGTTTTTTGCAATTTCAGCAAAAACCGACAGTGGCGGCGGCGCAATTCGAAAGACAACCATTAGAATGTGTCAGTATTCACAAAATGAAACAATCAATTCGATCATAGCGGCGTCCTTTGATCTAAAAATAGACAAAAATTTGATTTTCACACCTTTTTCAGTTGTTTTTTGCCATTTCAGCGAAAACCGACAGTGGCGGCGGCGCAATTCAAAAGACAACCATTAGGATGTGTTAGTATCCACACAATAAAACAATCGAATCGATCATAGCGGCGTCCTTTGATCCAAAAATAGACAAAAATTTGATTTTCACACCTTTTTCGGTGGTTTTTTGCCATTTCAGCAGAAACCGACTGTGGCGGCGGCGCACTTCGAAAGACAACCATTAGAATGTGTCAGTATTCACAAAATGAAACAATCAAATCGATCATAGCGGCGTCCTTTGATCTAAAAATAGACAAAAATTTGATTTTCACACCTTTTTCGGTTGTTTTTTGCCATTTCAGCAAAAAACGACAGTGGCGACGGTGCAATTCTAAAGACAACCATCAGAATGTGTCAGTATTCACAAAATGAAACAATCAAATCGATCATAGCGGCGTCCTTTGATCTAAAAATAGACAAACATTTGATTTTCACACCTTTTTTGGTGGTTTTTTGCCATTTCAGCAGAAACCGACTGTGGCGGCGGCGCACTTCAAAAGACAACCATTAGAATGTGTCAGTATTCAAAAAATGAAACAATCAAATCGATCATAGCGGCGTCCTTTGATCTAAAAAAAGACAAAAATTTGATTTTCACACCTTTTTCGGTTGTTTTTTGCCATTTCAGCAAAAAACGACAGTGGCGACGGTGCAATTCTAAAGACAACCATCAGAATGTGTCAGTATTCTTAAAATGAAACAATCAAATCGATCATAGCGGCGTCCTTTGATCTAAAAATAGACAAACATTTGATTTTCACACCTTTTTTGGTGGTTTTTTGCCATTTCAGCAGAAACCGACTGTGGCGGCGGCGCACTTCAAAAGACAACCATTAGAATGTGTCAGTATTCAAAAAATGAAACAATCAAATCGATCATAGCGGCGTCCTTTGATCTAAAAAAAGACAAAAATTTGATTTTCACACCTTTTTCGGTTGTTTTTTTCCATTTCAGCAAAAACCGACAGTGGCGGCGGCGCAATTCAAAAGACAACCATTATAATGTGTCAGTATTCACACAATAAAACAATCAAATCGATCATAGCGGCGTCCTTCGATCTAAAAATAGACAAAAGATTGATTTTCACACCTTTTTCGGTTGTTTTTTGCCATTTCAGCAAAAACCGACAGTGGCGGCAGTGCAATTCTGAAGACAACCATCAGAATGTGTCAGTATTCACAAAATGAAACAATCAAATCGATCATAGCGGCGTCCTTTGATCTAAAAATAGACAAAAATTTGATTTTCACACCTTTTTCAGTTGTTTTTTGCCATTTCAGCGAAAACCGACAGTGGCGGCGGCGCAATTCAAAAGACAACCATTAGGATGTGTTAGTATCCACACAATAAAACAATCGAATCGATCATAGCGGCGTCCTTTGATCCAAAAATAGACAAAAATTTGATTTTCACACCTTTTTCGGTGGTTTTTTGCCATTTCAGCAGAAACCGACTGTGGCGGCGGCGCACTTCGAAAGACAACCATTAGAATGTGTCAGTATTCACAAAATGAAACAATCAAATCGATCATAGCGGCGTCCTTTGATCTAAAAATAGACAAAAATTTGATTTTCACACCTTTTTCGGTTGTTTTTTGCCATTTCAGCAAAAAACGACAGTGGCGACGGTGCAATTCTAAAGACAACCATCAGAATGTGTCAGTATTCACAAAATGAAACAATCAAATCGATCATAGCGGCGTCCTTTGATCTAAAAATAGACAAACATTTGATTTTCACACCTTTTTTGGTGGTTTTTTGCCATTTCAGCAGAAACCGACTGTGGCGGCGGCGCACTTCAAAAGACAACCATTAGAATGTGTCAGTATTCAAAAAATGAAACAATCAAATCGATCATAGCGGCGTCCTTTGATCTAAAAAAAGACAAAAATTTGATTTTCACACCTTTTTCGGTTGTTTTTTTCCATTTCAGCAAAAACCGACAGTGGCGGCGGCGCAATTCAAAAGACAACCATTATAATGTGTCAGTATTCACACAATAAAACAATCAAATTGATCATAGCGGCGTCCTTTGATCTTAAAATAGACAAAAATGTGATTTTCACACCTTTTCCGGTTGTTTTTTGCCATTTCAGCAGAAACCGACAGTGGCGGCGGCGCAATTCTAAAGACAACAATCAGAATGTGTAAGTATTTACAAAATTAAACAATAAAATCGATCATAGCGGCGTCCTTTGATCTAAAAATAGACAAAAGATTGATTTTCACACCTTTTTTGGTGGTTTTTTGCCTTTTCAGCAGAAACCGACTGTGGCGGCGGCGCACTTCAGAAGACAACCATTAGAATGTGTCAGTATTCAAAAAATGAAACAATCAAATCGATCATAGCGGCGTCCTTTGATCTAAAAATAGACAAACATTTGATTTTCACACCTTTTTTGGTGGTTTTTTGCCATTTCAGCAGAAACCGACTGTGGCGGCGGCGCACTTCAAGAGACAACCATTAGAATGTGTCAGTATTCACAAAATGAAACAATCAAATCGATCATAGCAGCGTCCTTTGATCTAAAAATAGACAAAAATTTGATTTTCACACCTTTTTCGGTTGTTTTTTGCAATTTCAGCAAAAACCGACAGTGGCGGCGGCGCAATTCGAAAGACAACCATCAGGATGTGTTAGTATCCACACAATGGAACAATCAAATCGATCAAAGTGGCGTCCTTTGATCTAAAAATAGACAAAAATTTGATTTTCACACCTTTTTCGGTTGTTTTTTGCCATTTCAGCAAAAACCGACAGTGGCGGCGGCGCAATTCAAAAGACAACCATTATAATGTGTCAGTATTCACACAATAAAACAATCAAATCGATCATAGCGGCGTCCTTCGATCTAAAAATAGACAAAAATTGGATTTTCACACCTTTTTCGGTTGTTTTTTGCCATTTCAGCAAAAACCGACAGTGGCGGCGGCGCAATTCAAAAGACAACCATTAGAATGTGTCAGTATTCACAAAATGGAACAATCAAATCGATCATAGCGGCGTCCTTTGATCTAAAAATAGACAAAAATTCGATTTTCACACCTTTTTTGGTTGTTTTTTTGCCATTTCAGCAAAAACCGACAATGGCGGCGGCGCAATTCGAAAGACAACCATTAGAATGTGTCAGTATTCACAAAATGAAACAATCGAATCGATCATAGCGGCGTCCTTTGATCTAAAAATAGACAAAAGATTGATTTTCACACCTTTTTCGGTTGTTTTTTGCCATTTCAGCAAAAACCGACAGTGGCGGCGGCGCAATTCGAAAGACAACCATCAGAATGTGTCAGTATTCACAAAATGAAACAATCAAATCGATCATAGCGGCGTCCTTTGATCTAAAAATAGACAAAAATGTGATTTTCACACCTTTTCCGGTTGTTTTTTGCCATTTCAGCAAAAACCGACAGTGGCGGCGGCGCAATTCTAAAGACAACAATCAGAATGTGTAAGTATTTACAAAATTAAACAATAAAATCGATCATAGCGGCGTCCTTTGATCTAAAAATAGACAAAAGATTGATTTTCACACCTTTTTTGGTGGTTTTTTGCCTTTTCAGCAGAAACCGACTGTGGCGGCGGCGCACTTCAGAAGACAACCATTAGAATGTGTCAGTATTCAAAAAATGAAACAATCAAATCGATCATAGCGGCGTCCTTTGATCTAAAAATAGACAAACATTTGATTTTCACACCTTTTTCGGTTGTTTTTTGCCATTTCAGCAAAAACTGACAGTGGCGGCGGCGCAATTCGAAAGACAACCATTAGAATGTGTCAGTATTGACAAAATGAAACAATCGAATCGATCATAGCGGCGTCCTTTGATCTAAAAATAGACAAAAGATTGATTTTCACACCTTTTTCGGTTGTTTTTTGCCATTTCAGCAAAAACCGACAGTGGCGGCAGTGCAATTCTGAAGAAAACCATCAGAATGTGTCAGTATTCACAAAATAAAACAATCAAATCGATCATAGCGGCGTCCGTTGATCTAAAAATAGACAAAAATTTGATTTTCACACCTTTTTCGGTTGTTTTTTGCAATTTCAGCAAAAACCGACAGTGGCGGCGGCGCAATTCGAAAGACAACCATTAGAATGTGTCAGTATTCACAAAATGAAACAATCAATTCGATCATAGCGGCGTCCTTTGATTCAAAAATAGACAAAAATTTGATTTTCACACCTTTTTCAGTTGTTTTTTGCCATTTCAGCAAAAACCGACAGTGGCGGCGGCGCAATTCAAAAGACAACCATTAGGATGTGTTAGTATCCACACAATAAAACAATCGAATCGATCATAGCGGCGTCCTTTGATCCAAAAATAGACAAAAATTTGATTTTCACACCTTTTTCGGTGGTTTTTTGCCATTTCAGCAGAAACCGACTGTGGCGGCGGCGCAATTCAAAAGACAACCATTAGAATGTGTCAGTATTCACAAAATGAAACAATCAAATCGATCATAGCGGCGTCCTTTGATCTAAAAATAGACAAACATTTGATTTTCACACCTTTTTCGGTTGTTTTTTGCCATTTCAGCAAAAAACGACAGTGGCGACGGTGCAATTCTAAAGACAACCATCAGAATGTGTCAGTATTCACAAAATGAAACAATCAAATCGATCATAGCGGCGTCCTTTGATCTAAAAATAGACAAACATTTGATTTTCACACCTTTTTTGGTGGTTTTTTGCCATTTCAGCAGAAACCGACTGTGGCGGCGGCGCACTTCAAAAGACAACCATTAGAATGTGTCAGTATTCACAAAATAAAACAATCAAATCGATCATAGCGGCGTCCTTTGATCTAAAAATAGACAAAAATTTGATTTTCACACCTTTTTCGGTTGTTTTTTGCAATTTCAGCAAAAACCGACAGTGGCGGCGGCGCAATTCGAAAGACAACCATTAGAATGTGTCAGTATTCACAAAATGAAACAATCAATTCGATCATAGCGGCGTCCTTTGATTCAAAAAATAGACAAAAATTTGATTTTCACACCTTTTTCAGTTGTTTTTTGCCATTTCAGCAAAAACCGACAGTGGCGGCGGCGCAATTCAAAAGACAACCATTAGGATGTGTTAGTATCCACACAATAAAACAATCGAATCGATCATAGCGGCGTCCTTTGATCCAAAAATAGACAAAAATTTGATTTTCACACCTTTTTCGGTGGTTTTTTGCCATTTCAGCAGAAACCGACTGTGGCGGCGGCGCACTTCGAAAGACAACCATTAGAATGTGTCAGTATTCACAAAATGAAACAATCAAATCGATCATAGCGGCGTCCTTTGATCTAAAAATAGACAAAAATTTGATTTTCACACCTTTTTCGGTTGTTTTTTGCCATTTCAGCAAAAAACGACAGTGGCGACGGTGCAATTCTAAAGACAACCATTAGAATGTGTCAGTATTCACAAAATGAAACAATCGAATCGATCATAGCAGCGTCCTTTGATCTAAAAATAGACAAAAATTTGATTTTCACACCTTTTTCGGTTGTTTTTTGCAATTTCAGCAAAAACCGACAGTGGCGGCGGCGCAATTCAAAAGACAACCATTAGGATGTGTTAGTATCCACACAATGGAACAATCAAATCGATCAAAGTGGCGTCATTTGATCTAAAAATGGACAAAAATTTGATTTTCACACCTTTTTCGGTTGTTTTTTGCCATTTCAGCAAAAACCGACAGTGGCGGCGGCGCAATTCAAAAGACAACCATTATAATGTGTCAGTATTCACAAAATGGAACAATCAAATCGATAATAGCGGCGTCCTTCGATCTAAAAATAGACAAAAATTTGATTTTCACACCTTTTTCGGTTGTTTTTTGCCATTTCAGCAAAAACCGACAGTGGCGGCGGCGCAATTCAAAAGACAACCATTAGAATGTGTCAGTATTCACAAAATGGAACAATCAAATCGATCATAGCGGCGTCCTTTGATCTAAAAATAGACAAAAATTCGATTTTCACACCTTTTTTGGTTGTTTTTTTGCCATTTCAGCAAAAACCGACAATGGCGGCGGCGCAATTCAAAAGACAACCATTAGAATGTGTCAGTATTCACAAAATGAAACAATCGAATCGATCATAGCGGCGTCCTTTGATCTAAAAATAGACAAAAGATTGATTTTCACACCTTTTTCGGTTGTTTTTTGTCATTTCAGCAAAAACCGACAGTGGCGGCGGCGCAATTCTAAAGACAACCATCAGAATGTGTCAGTATTCACAAAATGAAACAATCAAATCGATCATAGCGGCGTCCTTTGATCTAAAAATAGACAAAAATTTGATTTTCACACCTTTTTTGGTGGTTTTTTGCCTTTTCAGCAGAAACCGACTGTGGCGGCGGCGCACTTCAGAAGACAACCATCAGAATGTGTCAGTATTCAAAAAATGAAACAATCAAATCGATCATAGCGGCGTCCTTTGATCTAAGAATAGACAAAAATTTGATTTTCACACCTTTTTCGGTTGTTTTTTGCCATTTCAGCAAAAACCGACAGTGGCGGCGGCGCAATTCAAAAGACAACCATTAGGATGTGTTAGTATCCACACAATGAAACAATCAAATCGATCATAGCGGCGTCCTTTGATCTAAAAATAGACAAAAATTTGATTTTCACACCTTTTTCGGTTGTTTTTTGCCATTTCAGCAAAAACTGACAGTGGCGGCGGCGCAATTCTAAAGACAACCATTAGAATGTGTCAGTATTCACAAAATGAAACAATCAAATCGATCATAGCGGCGTCCTTTGATCTAAAAATAGACAAAAGATTGATTTTCACACCTTTTTCGGTTGTTTTTTGCCATTTCAGCAAAAAACGACAGTGGCGACGGTGCAATTCTAAAGACAACCATCAGAATGTGTCAGTATTCACAAAATGAAACAATCAAATCGATCATAGCGGCGTCCTTTGATCTAAAAATAGACAAACATTTGATTTTCACACCTTTTTTGGTGGTTTTTTGCCATTTCAGCAGAAACCGACTGTGGCGGCGGCGCACTTCAAAAGAAAACCATTAGAATGTGTCAGTATTCACAAAATGAAACAATCGAATCGATCATAGCGGCGTCCTTTGATCTAAAAATAGACAAAAGATTGATTTTCACACCTTTTTCGGTTGTTTTTTGCCATTTCAGCAAAAACCGACAGTGGCGGTGGCGCAATTCTAAAGACAACCATCAGGATGTGTCAGTATTCACACAATAAAACAATCAAATTGATCATAGCGGCGTCCTTTGATCTTAAAATAGACAAAAATGTGATTTTCACACCTTTTCCGGTTGTTTTTTGCCATTTCAGCAGAAACCGACAGTGGCGGCGGCGCAATTCTAAAGACAACAATCAGAATGTGTGAGTATTTACAAAATTAAACAATAAAATCGATCATAGCGGCGTCCTTTGATCTAAAAATAGACAAAAGATTGATTTTCACACCTTTTTTGGTGGTTTTTTGCCTTTTCAGCAGAAACCGACTGTGGCGGCGGCGCACTTCAGAAGACAACCATTAGAATGTGTCAGTATTCAAAAAATGAAACAATCAAATCGATCATAGCGGCGTCCTTTGATCTAAAAATAGACAAACATTTGATTTTCACACCTTTTTTGGTGGTTTTTTGCCATTTCAGCAGAAACCGACTGTGGCGGCGGCGCACTTCAAGAGACAACCATTAGAATGTGTCAGTATTCACAAAATGAAACAATCAAATCGATCATAGCAGCGTCCTTTGATCTAAAAATAGACAAAAATTTGATTTTCACACCTTTTTCGGTTGTTTTTTGCAATTTCAGCAAAAACCGACAGTGGCGGCGGCGCAATTCAAAAGACAACCATTATAATGTGTCAGTATTCACACAATAAAACAATCAAATCGATCATAGCGGCGTCCTTCGATCTAAAAATAGACAAAAATTTGATTTTCACACCTTTTTCGGTTGTTTTTTGCCATTTCAGCAAAAACCGACAGTGGCGGCGGCGCAATTCAAAAGACAACCATTAGAATGTGTCAGTATTCACAAAATGGAACAATCAAATCGATCATAGCGGCGTCCTTTGATCTAAAAATAGACAAAAATTCGATTTTCACACCTTTTTTGGTTGTTTTTTTGCCATTTCAGCAAAAACCGACAATGGCGGCGGCGCAATTCGAAAGACAACCATTAGAATGTGTCAGTATTCACAAAATGAAACAATCGAATCGATCATAGCGGCGTCCTTTGATCTAAAAATAGACAAAAGATTGATTTTCACACCTTTTTCGGTTGTTTTTTGCCATTTCAGCAAAAACCGACAGTGGCGGCGGCGCAATTCTAAAGACAACCATCAGAATGTGTCAGTATTCACAAAATGAAACAATCAAATCGATCATAGCGGCGTCCTTTGATCTAAAAATAGACAAAAATTTGATTTTCACACCTTTTTTGGTGGTTTTTTGCCTTTTCAGCAGAAACCGACTGTGGCGGCGGCGCACTTCAGAAGACAACCATCAGAATGTGTCAGTATTCAAAAAATAAAACAATCAAATCGATCATAGCGGCGTCCTTTGATCTAAGAATAGACAAAAATTTGATTTTCACACCTTTTTCGGTTTTTTTTTTGCCATTTCAGCAAAAACCGACAGTGGCGGCGGCGCAATTCAAAAGACAACCATTAGGATGTGTTAGTATCCACACAATGAAACAATCAAATCGATCATAGCGGCGTCCTTTGATCTAAAAATAGACAAAAATTTGATTTTCACACCTTTTTCGGTTGTTTTTTGCCATTTCAGCAAAAACTGACAGTGGCGGCGGCGCAATTCTAAAGACAACCATTAGAATGTGTCAGTATTCACAAAATGAAACAATCGAATCGATCATAGCGGCGTCCTTTGATCTAAAAATAGACAAAAGATTGATTTTCACACCTTTTTCGGTTGTTTTTTGCCATTTCAGCAAAAAACAACAGTGGCGACGGTGCAATTCTAAAGACAACCATCAGAATGTGTCAGTATTCACAAAATGAAACAATCAAATCGATCATAGCGGCGTCCTTTGATCTAAAAATAGACAAACATTTGATTTTCACACCTTTTTTGGTGGTTTTTTGCCATTTCAGCAGAAACCGACTGTGGCGGCGGCGCACTTCAAGAGACAACCATTAGAATGTGTCAGTATTCACAATATAAAACAATCAAATCGATCATAGCGGCGTCCTTTGATCTTAAAATAGACAAAAATGTGATTTTCACACCTTTTCCGGTTGTTTTTTGCCATTTCAGCAAAAACCGACAGTGGCGGCGGCGCAATTCTAAAGACAACAATCAGAATGTGTAAGTATTTACAAAATTAAACAATAAAATCGATCATAGCGGCGTCCTTTGATCTAAAAATAGACAAAAGATTGATTTTCACACCTTTTTTGGTGGTTTTTTGCCTTTTCAGCAGAAACCGACTGTGGCGGCGGCGCACTTCAGAAGACAACCATTAGAATGTGTCAGTATTCAAAAAATGAAACAATCAAATCGATCATAGCGGCGTCCTTTGATCTAAAAATAGACAAACATTTGATTTTCACACCTTTTTTGGTGGTTTTTTGCCATTTCAGCAGAAACCGACTGTGGCGGCGGCGCACTTCAAGAGACAACCATTAGAATGTGTCAGTATTCACAAAATGAAACAATCAAATCGATCATAGCAGCGTCCTTTGATCTAAAAATAGACAAAAATTTGATTTTCACACCTTTTTCGGTTGTTTTTTGCAATTTCAGCAAAAACCGACAGTGGCGGCGGCGCAATTCAAAAGACAACCATTAGGATGTGTTAGTATCCACACAATGAAACAATCAAATCGATCATAGCGGCGTCCTTTGATCTAAAAATAGACAAAAGTTTGATTTTCACACCTTTTTCGGTTGTTTTTTGCCATTTCAGCAAAAACCGACAGTGGCGGCGGCGCAATTCAAAAGACAACCATTAGAATGTGTCAGTATTCACAAAATGGAACAATCAAATCGATAATAGCGGCGTCCTTTGATCTAAAAATAGACAAAATTTTGATTTTCACACCTTTTTCGGTAGTTTTTTGCCATTTCAGCAAAAACTGACAGTGGCGACGGCGCAATTCGAAAGACAACCATTAGAATGTGTCAGTATTGACAAAATGAAACAATCGAATCGATCATAGCGGCATCCTTTGATCTAAAAATAGACAAAAGATTGATTTTCACACCTTTTTCGGTTGTTTTTTGCCATTTCAGCAAAAACCGACAGTGGCGGCAGTGCAATTCTAAAGACAACCATTAGAATGTGTCAGTATTCACAAAATGAAACAATCGAATCGATCATAGCGGCGTCCTTTGATCTAAAAATAGACAAAAGATTGATTTTCACACCTTTTTCGGTTGTTTTTTGCCATTTCAGCAAAAACCGACAGTGGCGACGGTGCAATTCTAAAGACAACCATCAGAATGTGTCAGTATTCACAAAATGAAACAATCAAATCGATCATTGCGGCGTCCTTTGATCTAAAAATAGACAAACATTTGATTTTCACACCTTTTTTGGTGGTTTTTTGCCATTTCAGCAGAAACCGACTGTGGCCGCGGCGCACTTCAAAAGAAAACCATTAGAATGTGTCAGTATTCACAGAATGAAACAATCGAATCGATCATAGCGGCGTCCTTTGATCTAAAAATAGACAAAAGATTGATTTTCACACCTTTTTCGGTTGTTTTTTGCCATTTCAGCAAAAACCGACAGTGGCGGCGGCGCAATTCTAAAGACAACCATCAGGATGTGTCAGTATTCACACAATAAAACAATCAAATTGATCATAGCGGCGTCCTTTGATCTTAAAATAGACAAAAATGTGATTTTCACACCTTTTCCGGTTGTTTTTTGCCATTTCAGCAGAAACCGACAGTGGCGGCGGCGCAATTCTAAAGACAACAATCAGAATGTGTGAGTATTTACAAAATTAAACAATAAAATCGATCATAGCGGCGTCCTTTGATCTAAAAATAGACAAAAGATTGATTTTCACACCTTTTTTGGTGGTTTTTTGCCTTTTCAGCAGAAACCGACTGTGGCGGCGGCGCACTTCAGAAGACAACCATTAGAATGTGTCAGTATTCAAAAAATGAAACAATCAAATCGATCATAGCGGCGTCCTTTGATCTAAAAATAGACAAACATTTGATTTTCACACCTTTTTTGGTGGTTTTTTGCCATTTCAGCAGAAACCGACTGTGGCGGCGGCGCACTTCAAGAGACAACCATTAGAATGTGTCAGTATTCACAAAATGAAACAATCAAATCGATCATAGCAGCGTCCTTTGATCTAAAAATAGACAAAAATTTGATTTTCACACCTTTTTCGGTTGTTTTTTGCAATTTCAGCAAAAACCGACAGTGGCAGCGGCGCAATTCAAAAGACAACCATTATAATGTGTCAGTATTCACACAATAAAACAATCAAATCGATCATAGCGGCGTCCTTCGATCTAAAAATAGACAAAAATTTGATTTTCACACACCTTTTTTCGGTTTGTTTTTTGCCATTTCAGCAAAAACCGACAGTGGCGGCGGCGCAATCAAAAGACAACCATTAGAATGTGTCAGTATTCACAAAATGGAACAATCAAATCGATCATAGCGGCGTCCTTTGATCTAAAAATAGACAAAAATTCGATTTTCACACCTTTTTTGGTTGTTTTTTTGCCATTTCAGCAAAAACCGACAATGGCGGCGGCGCAATTCGAAAGACAACCATTAGAATGTGTCAGTATTCACAAAATGAAACAATCGAATCGATCATAGCGGCGTCC